>CADCXC010000004.1:678424-1356849 GCA_902806595.1 Pyrenopolyporus hunteri | reverse complement strand
GAAATCTTGGAAGTAAACACGAACCAGCCTTTTCGTCTTTATTCCCGCTCCTCACGACGATCATCATCTGCTCCCGGGACTTCACGACACGAGGTCGAATCAATACTCTATTCGGGCATTGTTAGCGCGCGCCATGTCAAACTTACATCCCGTTCGATGGATGACAATGTAAGCTTTGCTGCTTCCTGTGGTCCGGCACACACATACACACATACACACATACACCACACACACATACACCACACACACACACACAAGTGCCTAGGCAGGTTGGTATGATGTGATGTCGCAGCCACCCTGAGAGGAAAGTGGCCGTTTCCGGCCAGGAACATAATATAGGTCTGGGAGGGGAGTTTATAGGCCTCGGCGAAGATTATACGATTACTCAGACGGTGTTCTGGGCGTCGTCAGCCCAGGTGAATTTCGAGTTCTACCGCAGCAAGGGAGAGGACGTGTAGGTCACACCACGTAAAACCGGAATCTGATGCCGGCTGTAGCTTACGAGCACTGCAGCTAACGGGACGCAGCTCGCAAACAATTGTATACAGCCTCGCAAGCTACCGTTCGCCCATCAGCCGCTCTCGGGGTTTGTTACTAAACCCCAATGGTACCCTCCGCCCGCCCGTTGCTCATACGCCTCATGCAATCAGCTCACATACTCCGAGGATACGGAGGGCCGTCAGCTTATCGTAGGTATATCCTGCATCCCGGTTTCGAAATACCACAGCACGTGCTCCGCGAATGGGTTACATAGGCTTCGCCCTAGCCGTCGCGGGGATGCAGAGCAGCATTGGCGCATCCGAGTTACACGCGTTGTCCAGGCCTCGCTTCCGGAAAAAGGAGGTGATGACCTCATTCAGGGTCCAATATCAGATGGTTGCTGACACTCGGGTCGAGCTAGCGTTGCCTTGCATCTTGTCAGCCCTAAGTAGAGCCCAAGTATACACCAAGTATCATGAACATCGGCGGGTAGGTACCGTCGAAGACGGACGAAAGGTGACATAGCGGTCAGGTAGGTAGAGGCATTATTGTTATAGGAGGTAGCAAGATGGGCCGCGCTACGGCCCGTGAGCTCGAGGGTTTAAGAAGGAAATGGACGAGAACCAAAGTTAGCAGAAGGACGCGTTAGGCTCGAATACATGCTATAGGCTCACCTACGCCTCACGTAACGTTGTCGTCCGCTCGAACGCGGATTGCTTCTACGGGCGAGCGTAAGCATCCATCTCACAGCATACACGTATGTGCGTATAATATGTGCGTACAACGGGGAACAATTCTCCGGAACGTCTCATAGGGCAATCTCGTGCACGGCACATCACCCAGGCACGCCATACGTATTCCAGCCATTGACGTGGGGACGCTTGCTATACGCGGAACGACGGGGGAAAAAAAATGAATACCTAGGTACGCGAGGCCCTTATTCCCAGCCAATATATATGTTACG
Source organism: Pyrenopolyporus hunteri (assembly GCA_902806595.1). NCBI lineage: Eukaryota > Fungi > Ascomycota > Sordariomycetes > Xylariales > Hypoxylaceae > Pyrenopolyporus > Pyrenopolyporus hunteri. Next base: position 1,355,405 of record CADCXC010000004.1, on the reverse strand, counting down.
TCGTTGTCGCCAATAGCAGCGGAGAATGGAGATTGCTATCTGCCGGACTGTCAAAAAAACCCGGTATGCGTCCGGTCACACCATCGCTCAATGGCACAGTCCCATCGGCAATCCCAAGAGACGGGCTAAACGGGCGTGAAACCAAGTTTAGGGTTGGTTGAGACACCAAGGATCTACGAGTTGCGTGGGCGATCGAGGAGAAAGCTCCTACGTTTCTGGTTTACTTGCCGCTTTAGAATGAAAAAAAGAAAACTCTCATGCTTCTTTGAAACTTGCAGGCAGCTCAGTTGCATTGTTATCATATCATATCATCGTGGCCCTGAAGGGGAAGAATCCGGACGGCTGATTTCGATGCCACAGGAAAAAGAAAAAAAAAACTTCTTCCCATACATCATGTTTGATATCACGCTAGGGAGAAAATACTACAGGTATTCGCGGATAATGTATTATGTTGCCATCAACAAGTAAAGCCACGATAGGTAGTGAATATTCCACGGACAATAAATCCGGTACCGGAGCGAGCCTACCGATTCGGCACCTATGACTGTTAAACGGACACCAACGATGAGGTCATTATCATGATAAGAGGATAAGAGAAGTTTCCTTCCTCGCTACACAGTACACGTGTAGCAACCCGGTAATGTCTAATATTAACTTTAGTGTGTTGACTATGCCTGGAGGTCAAAGCGAAGAGGTCATCACTACCTATAACAGTTAGTTTCAACTCTCTAGATACTATTAGAGCCACAAGCCTACGTCCTGGTATATGCTCTCTCGTATAAGGCTTGAATGTCACTAAGTTGCATAAGGGTCTTAAACACCCTAAACCTCTAGGTTGTTGGATGATCTCGAGCAACAGAGCTATACGGTGAGCAGTAGTAGGCTTCGGGGTCTGCTGTTCAGCCCGTACATGTCCGAATCCCCTGCAAGAAAAATTTAAACCATGTTGTAGATCAACTTCCTAGCTGTCACCGCCAGATTCGGTCAAGGCTAATCTGTGTGGTTGGCGATCGGCTGAACAAGTCTATAGCATAGGTACGCAGCAAACTCGGCCAAGAAATATATTGCTACTGAAGACCGGGGCCCGAACCGAGGCGCTGGAACCATATGTATCGTGGTGGTGCTGTCAAGCAGATACCTCCTCTCGGTGCCAAGACTTGTCAATGCATCTTCTAGGTTCTCCAGCATGTAAAGAGTCCGGGGAGTTTGTACGGTCGGTATGTATGTGGAGAAACGAGGACGAAGGTGGAGATTGGCCTACATTATAACAAAAATAGGCTAGGGGAACTAATTAGAGGTCGGCCACAATTCCAGTCAAATGTCAGCTCCATATACCAATATCAGTGCTCGAAACGCCAATGGCGTAAGTTGTAGCCTAGAACTTGCGGGAAACAGGCTCGCAAGGCCCGTGGCAGCAGATGCCTCCTATCAAACGTCAGTCAGATCCGAGAATGGCCGTATCATCTGCAGGTAGGTGGATGAACAGTCTTTCTATCTAGTGAGTAGCGGTGAACTTTCCGTCGCTCGAGGATCCCTTGCTAAACACATACCTACTGTTGTATACGTACGCGGGAGTCACAAAGTACGGTGTAACGAGATTCGATCTGTATGCGGACTTTCTATCCCTGTGTAACCTAATTGGGTAACTTTCATATAGGATAGGTCGAGAGTTTAGAATGTCGCCGTCATGAAGCGTCATGCTCCGTCCGTGGCGGAACAAGACGTGGCTAATAGAGTGATGGCACGTTTATATCTATAAGTTACCCCCTTGACATCGGACAGCGTGGAATGAAGGTGGTTGGCTCAAGCAGATCCTCTCACTCGGTGTTTGTCCTTGAGTTTTCTCAAGAAACCCCTATTGGCTTGCCTAGACGTGAAATAGCTTAGGCGGGTAGATAGCCCTCAAATCTTGGTCTTCCCAATAGTCCATCGAATGAAAAACCATCGTTTAGACTAACTTATGTGGTTAGTAATAATTCCAATCATGATCTCGGTTGAGGGTTACTAGAAGGCCGAGTAGGATCTATGCAATAGAGACGTACGATCATTCCCAACACTATGTTATGACATTCGGACACTTCCTTCCCCTATCTGTCTAAGTAAGGTAGGGCGTCCGTAGACGTCACGTGTAGACGTCATTCTTAGGCTGCTGGGGAAAAAGTGTGAGACTGTCGAGAAGGAATCAATCTCCTGGCTGGGCGGCTACATCTTCAATGCCTTTCTCAGTTGCACGAGCCTTCTCAAAACGAAGGGTCCGCCTTACACACCCCAACCTAAATAGGGCGCCCCGACATGTATCTGTCAGCATGGGGATGGCTATTCTTCTGAGCCCGGGCGATAGGTCCTTGGGCTATCCATGCGCGTAGACTTAGGTTTCTTCCGCCCAGAGATCGACGGGGAGCCCGTTTCCTTCCAAGCTTGATGTTCCAGCAGAATCGAATCGAGAGGCAAGCAAACCGGAACGGGCATTTGGTGATTACCATCTAACATTCAATACCAGCGAGGGGTTTCTGTCGTGAATTGAAATGATAAGGGAAGGAGTTGCGTACCGGTACTGTTTCCATGGAACAAGGGCATTTTGGATGGTTGAGGTAACGAACATGCTGCCAAAACTTCCAAATATCGGCACCGATTGCACGAACTTCAGCGCTTGATCGTAGTCTGGATAAGTGGCTTAACTACTGGGCTTCCAGCAGCGCCGCACGTCTCGCCAAATCTTGCCCTTGAAAACCATGGGGGTGTTCCAGACCTTCTTGTCTGAGTCCCACGCGAGTAAGATTTGTCTGCACGGAAAAGCTTACAAATCGCTTCCTCCAATAAGAGGGATGGTCGTGCTGATCGACATCATTCATAATTTGTCCAGGTTGCTCGTCGCCGGTGATGCTCAGGGATAATCATCGGCCTGATAGCGTGCTCCAGCTTTCGTTGATATCCTAAACTTGTTGGGAGAGGGTCGCCGACCAATGCGTAAACCAAGCCAGTCGATTCTTCACATAAAGGGAGCGCCGGCAGATGCCGTTGTCACACCTGAGGCGCCTCAACTACATAAGTCTGAGAGGCAGGCAGAGATGCCAAGGTGACTTTTAATGCTGGGTAGGATATTATCCATGGAGTGATAGAATATGTATGTCTTCAACGACCGTCGGACGGCTCTCTACCATGGGCCTACGAAATCAATAGTGCAATGCGCGAGATTGGTCCTCCTAGGCTAAGATTCTGACGCTCAAGATTAACGAAATCTTCTTGTCCAATAGGCCCAATACGGATATGCGCATACGCCTATGGAGGGTTCCTCTAGAACCCCACGTCGTTTGCCCGGCAGTGAGGCTTTAATTATGATGGGCGCGGGGAAAGTGCCTCGTGTGGAAAGCTGGATCGCCGCTGGGAACGGCTCCATGATTCTATCATTTATGACAGAACGCAGTCGTGGGCCTTGTTGACTTACATAACCTGCACTAGGTTTTATTGATATATGACTGAGAGGAGTACCTGGGTCGATCTCTCGTTGGTTCGCCGTGATGTACTACCCTAGCCATCTCGTTACGAGACCGCGTGGCTGGCCCAGCTGCAAGGGACCTTGTGCGCGCGCTTACAGACCTGAGCCATTGTGTAACCAGACCGGACTGATATCATTACGAAGGCGAGGCTGTCAGTTAAGGGATCTTCTATTGCCTTTCCTTTTGGAGCATGGCAATTGCTGCTCCCGTCGAGACTATTACTTGGTACTCCCGTTAGGTAGGGTATCATTGCGATAAAGAAGATTTTACGGCCATCCCGTCTGCTTGCCGGTCAGTAGGTAGGTGTGCGCCTGCAAAAGCCAATAACTCACCTTGGGACTAACTCACCTTGGGAGTTACCGAGGACCAAGTTAAGGTGCTTACTTATCTTCCCCTTTACGGCTTCGAGAAACGGCCCGTGCCTCGCTCTTCGGACCCTAAAAAGGTCCAGAAGACTTCGAATTCTTCGGTGAGCTGGCACCTCTGGTAATTTCCAGGTAACGTAGGGCGAGCTACTCAAAAGGGACAGCCACCATACGCTTTTCAATTACTCAGCGCCTGGTCTCTCTTGTAAGTACATGGTTATATGTTTACGTTTATGTTATTATCGACGCGGACCTCAGCTCATCCCAGAAGTTTTACCTATCTGGTTCAGCATCGCCGCTTATTTTAGTTGCATCCAAACTGGGCCTAGAACATCTCGCAATATCGTGAGTCTGAGCCTGTTTGTAATTTTCTCACCACTAACATAGCATTATTATGTAGGGGTGGTGAGGATATGAAAAGCAAGTGAGCGGTCAACGCGCCTCGACAAGGCTCGGCGATCAGTCATCTGCCCTACGGATGCCCACATTATACAGGTATGTAGGTTAGCGTAGGCGCCTCATCGAGCGGGGTTGTTTACTGTTGTCCTGCGAGGTAATCAATACGCTCGGTCTAATTAGAAGCCTCTTTTGTCCTTGCGGCGAATGCATCTGGTGTCTAACATCCATCGGATTGATGTGATTTGTAACACAAACAACACTTCCAGGCTGTCCGCGAGAAGTCCGTGTACGGCAAAGGAAGGATATTGATACGTGTGTATGACGCTGGCGCGAATTTGGACGCCCGTCTGTGGTTTTTACTTTTCTTCTTTAGTGATGCCGTACATAGGTCTTACTTGAGGATCGTAATGACGCCGTGCAGCCTGCATGGCAGGCGAATTAGGTTGCGCGGCCGAAAGCATACGGTTCAGGGATCAAGTTGGATTCGACGATGTTGGTCCGAGGATAGAGAAAATGTACTTGCCAGGCAAGTCCGACAGTTGTGTTAGCCACCTAGTCAGTTCTAAGCCAAATATCCGTGTGTGGTACTCGGCACTAACGACCACCCTGGAACGATACCGCTGAGCGTAGTATATAACTGCCTAAAGAAGAAGTCCAACCAAAGGTTGGCTCAGTAAGGGACACAGTAAGATATAACATATGCCGCTAAGAGAATTCATAATTCGCAACGTACATATAGGACGTATGCGACCATGACTATGTACGGTAACGGTTCGTAATCCTCGCGTAACCTCGTGTAGGTAAGGTACCTACTTGGGTAGATCGGACTCAAGCCCCGGCCCGAGACACCGTTGCTTAGGAAGGAGGTGGGTAGGTGGCTGTTTGTTCTCGGGCTGTGACATGAAGTCAGTTACCTACATTAGGTATTGTACATGTATTCACGGACGCACATAGGTGTTCGCTTTCTCACCCATAGCGGATTCTCAAGATAGGTACCTAGGTAGGTACCTCGTAGGTAGGTAGGTAGGTAGGTAAGGTAGATGATCTGCAGATAGATAACCCATGCGGAGATGCGGTGGTGCAGAGACCTGAGCACCGCCTATCCCCAACTACCTAACCGCGTAACACAGCTGCCTGGGTAGATTTCGCCTGCAGTTGAGAGTAAAATACGGTCAATATGGACGCGACACACAGCATACTTTGGCTGGCCGAGGCAAATGAGCAGAGCATCTTCGATGATCTGGGGACTGGGGGCCGGGGTGCTGGGGGCAAAAACTACGGCCACTGGACAGTGTCAACCGACGTTGTGGGAGGCTGCGATCCGATGCTTGTTCAGAACCATGGTAGGAGCGGCGTGTGACCATCCAACAAAAGCCGGGCGTCACTATTGAAGTTGGTAGATTGAGTCGTATGCGGTAAGCTGACCAAACGGTAACTATTCGGATCGCCGTGCCTCATTAGGACATTCCAAGGAACATGCAGAAGGAATGATATCGAATGGGCGGAAGAGGAAAAGAAAGTGGTAACAGATATCATCGTCATCAAAGTCCTCCTTGGTAGTTCCGATGTAGGGTGGATAGGTTCCATGTAAGATAATTCCCGTGAACCAGTATTACGATAACGGCGATGCTCTTGGCTTTGCAACGGTCCCTATATTCCCAGATTCGGAGATAATGGGAGCCAGGGTACCACCGCAAGACCCTGGTGACGCAATTCGAAAGAGACGCAGCGAAGACAGGCTTTTACAGGATCTCACCCGAGCACGAGACCACTCGTTGAATTAAACTTCATATTGCCGTATCAGGATACTGAGCGAATTGCAACAGTGAGATGGGCTCGTCGAATCGGAGGCTCGCAGGTCGAGGCCAGCGGGAGCTATGTAAGAGCGGGACTGCCCGGAATTTACAGCATAAGCCGGATGTTGAACAAAGTTAACCAAGAGGAGCGCCGTATGCGGGTTGGCATGCGTAGGGCAGCATAGCGCATGATATGACCAGGTATAGCCCGTGATAGGCGGGATGCCTCGAATCGAGTCTCGCGGACGATTAGTCGGCCGAACTCGATGGATTCAGCGAAGATCTGGCGTGCTCAATTGACATCGCCATGCGGAATATATGCAGTTAAGGCCTAAATGGGTTGGGAAAGATGCAGCTCGCTCGTCCCCGGTCGACACATTTGACGCAAGCTGCATCGAGGCGCAGTGGCGGCCCAAGGATAGAGCCCGCCATCTCCTATTCTCGGTGAATGGGGCACTTCCGGAGCCTCTTTATTCATTTCTTCTTCATCCCTTCTTGCTATGATTGGCGGCCAACCATCCCATGACAGCTATAGGCGTAAGGTCCGCACCACTGAAGAGTCGCGCGAATCGAAGTCTATTTTGAGAGACCTCGATGTTGGAAATGGGAAGCAACTAACTGGGCGCGTCGGTTTTCTGCGGGTAAGCGGTGGCGCTGTTTTGAGCAGAGTATAGGATGAGAATATTTCTGCGACAACGCCTCGCGTCAGATCCCATGTCAATCCAAATAGTCACAGCCGGTTGGAATGTTGCCGTCATTGCTGTCATTGCTGTGATACGTATGAAGGCACGGAAACGATGTGATAGGAGTATACGAGGTGACGGCGACGTATGCAATCTTGTTATCGGCACTAGAGTTCGACTGGATAGACGTTTGTATGGATGGGACTATCGATGGCGCTGTTGGTCACGGCCTACTTACACACAGTAGAGGAATGATTTTGGGATCGAGTGTCTCAGCATTCCACGATTAGAGATATTTGAAGTACCTAAAATTATTCACCTTACGTACCTCGGTACCTAGGTATATAACCTATGAAGGGTGTGCTTAACGTGGGAAGCAGCTAACAGAACTAATGTAGGAGTGAGATAGGTAGGTAGGTATCTAAGGTTTGGGCAGGTTCAACACAAGATGCATGCCCCTCTAGGTACCTAACTACCTACACGTAGGTATGTATTGTACATATGAAACTGGACGAAATGGTTCAATGTCCTTGCCAGACCTATGAGACACATGATTAGCAATTAACCACTGCGTTCCTGTAATGTATGTCTATAAAACGTATAATTTTCTGTACTTATATGTAGGTAGTTAGTTTAATGCATCCCCTACCTACATGTAGGTACCTACCTCATTCGGTTCATATACCTATCGGTACTTCCCCACGTGGCGGTTGGTTGATCTGCACCTGCACGCTTTCAAAGAGGTAAGTTGAGTTTAGGGTATGCAAAAGTATCTAAGATAGGGACATGTACCTACACGCATACCCGGACATGCCTCAGAAGTACGTACTCACATGCGCATGTAAGGTATTGTACCTAACATAGGGGGGCCACGATTGATCACCTACATACCTACACATATCTCTTGGTAGAGGTACATACCTACATACTTACCTGGTATGTAGGTATGTAGATTGTCGTCGATTTCTTATGGCGACCGGCCACATTTCCTCACATAGTTCTACAGCAGGTACCTTGGTAGTTTTCAGGTTTTGATCCACCTTTGAAGAAACGCTCCCGGGTTTCGCATAAATGTACGATATCACGGGTTCAAGCTTCACCGCAAGATACCAATCCCGTAGGAGGCCTTCCAGACTCGAATTCAAAGCGCGTATATCACAATACCGCCGGATATCAACGACTTACGTCAAGGTGGCCAGACCAAGGAAGTCAAGACATGGCTCTGTAGGTAACCACAGTCATCATCACATCATTCCAATGACCCCCAATGGGCCACCTTATTATCCTCCGCCTTATCCCCCCTGAGCGGGCTCCAATCGGTTTCCCCACCGGCGCAAGCCATGTTTCGCCAGCTTGGAGGCTCACCATCATCCGATCTCATGTCAACCGGCTAGCGTTCGCGCTTGCTCCGGTGCATTCATCAACCCGACGATCTGAAATTTATGGCTGTCTCATACATATGTACATGTTGTGCTGGTATCGAAACTAGGCACACCATTCGCTGGATTCTTATATCATTTTATTCCGATTTTTTTCCCTCGCTCTTTCGATCCTTCCTTGCCCTTCACTTTCGCCCTCTGCCGCCGTCTGCGCCTAGTAATAATATATTCGGTATTATACATACAGCGAGGCGGGCTGTGGAGCCGAGTCGAGTCCCGGTTGTCGTCAACTGCGCCGGAATGTCTCACCGCCGACCGTCCTTCCCCGTACTATTATGTTCTTGTTTTCCAATAATAGATCCCCGGGACCATCCCTGCGCTGGCTGTCTATATCTAATCATGTAATCATATATACTCGCGGAATATTATTACGGCCAAAATGGGCTGGTACCTAGCTGGCTCCACAGCTTCCATGAGCAGAGCTAGGTAAGCCCCTTTCCTCGGTACTATGGTATGTATCTCGAGGCTGTTACAAGGCGCTAGGGAAGGGGGAAAGAGTGGGTAATAAAGAGAGCTGCGTCCATTCGGGACTCTTGCCAGCTCCGAAGGAAATTTGAGCTCTTAGTTTCAGGCGTCAGCTTCCGCGTGTGTAAGTTTGAGTTGGTGAGGCTAACCCTTACTTAGCTGCGAATGTATCTGTTATGTACCTACCTAATTCTTAGACAGGTCTAGTCAAAGTGGTATGTACCTCAATACCCGTTGACTTACACTATATGTACGTATAGGTATGTAGGTACCGGTAATTATTCTACGTCTGTCCTCCCTATTTCTCTAACCCAAGCATAACCCAAACATCCAAACAGCCTATGCTAATAGGAAGACCAGGACAACGGGAAGAACAGGGAATTCGAGGATTAGCAACTCGGAACATGAGAAAAGAAAAGAAAAAAAAAGTAAAAATAAAAACACAGCCCAAGAGGATCAGCAAGTTTCACGGCGCTTGAGGTCTTCCGATCCAGCCAGTTGATACGTGCAAGCTTCTGGTCGGGCACCGCCGCAGAATCCCGTCTTCAAGTCCAACGTCTGCCAAAAGGGGCGGTGAGCTATTGACGTAATCGGGTCCCTTTAAACCCAATAACCCTCCGGTCACTGGAGACAACGCAGCAGCCCTGCCACAACTTGGCTTTCGTGGGAAAGGGGAAAGAATTCATCCTTTTGCAAGCACCCAGGTCGCTGGAATAACAGGTCACGCACGCTGTTGACGTGCCTCATCAAACGTGGACCTTCTGCTGCACGACATTGCATGTTCCACATGTATGCAGAATATCTGAATCTAGCTTTCCGCTACCTAGCTAACAGCGGATGTCTGCTGATTCGTGCATAGCCTTGCCTACTCTCGATCTACTCGTAGCTTGGGACTTCTAATCCGTAAAACATCGCCCAACTCGATTAGAGTTATGCTGGGTCGACGATCCTAACAATCTATCAATATCGATCTCATTTCGGAGCATATAGATCATATGATCTTGTCTGCATGCGTGTCTATTTTCCCCTTTTCCAGACGAAAACGATTCCTGGAACGATAAAATCGGATCTACCACCTCCCTAGGTAGGTACTTTAGCTAGGTACCTGAACTCCGGTAAAAGGGGGTAGGACTTTTAGTATAGGGGGAGGAAGAAAAGAAAATGACTAAGGGAGTGACCAGCACAGTACATGGAGCCCCAGCCTTCAGGGCGAACAAGGAAAACTTTTTTTTTCCTAAGCGGCAAGCTTCCGGTAGTCGATATCAGGGCGCCAAATGGTTGGGTCAGGCCCGTCAACCCATGGGTTATCCCTGTATCTGAAACCCCCCATATGGTATCCTTGAAATTGGACGATCACGATGGCCGTGCGCATTTCTATGCGCCGTCCCAAACGCAGGGCGAAAAACGAATCTGTGTTATTTGTGAGCGATGGGGCATCCCTGTGCAGAGCCTTAAGCACGGGAAATATAGGAAATATACGTACATACCATACACCAGGCTGCTATGCGTATCTCGCCCAATCTTAGTGAAAAGCAAGTACCTATAGTAGAAGAGGCCAACACCCGGTCTGCTCACCTCTGTTCAACGGGCGATCCTATTCGCAGCCGACGCACGCTAAGGAATCGAATTGGCGAGTCGACGAACTGCTCGGCTTCTCCGCAGCCGCGCTCTTTTTTTCTTTTCTTTCTTCTTTTCCTTTTCCTTTTCTTTTTCTTTCGTAGCGGCTCACCGGATCTTACCCGGCGTGCCGCGGAACTTTAGATAAGATGCCTAAGCTAAAAGGGGGGGGGGGGGAGAAAACGGATTTCATCTCGCTTTATGCTAGCCCCTCACTATCCATTCGGAGCAAGCTCCTCTATTCATTACATGCTATCATAAGATTTCATTTGCCACATGGTCTGACAAGGACAGGCCTACCAGAAGTCTTCTAGAACGTTACGGATTTGTTCCATAGCCTGCTCTAGCGCCCAAGAGGAAAAATGAAGTAGAGAAGGGCAAAAGAAAAGAAAAGGACAAAAAAAAAAACTTGGATAGCTCGGGGAAACGAAATAACTGTGGAGTCCTGACCGTGAGATTGTACGAAGTTGTATTCGCAAAACGCTTTTCTGATCGTCAAGCTACGTGTACGATGCGCTCAGCTGACAAGACAGCAATCTCCACCACCGTGTTGCACGGCGCTTCACGAGGAAGACATACATGTGATCTGCTCGGCGACTGGCTTTAGTTGCGAAATGGGCTTGATGTCGAGTCGAAGAATGATAGTCCGACCATACGATGGAGGGAGAGAGAAGAGGGTAGGTGGTAAGTATGTACAAGTTTCTGTATGTCAATCTGATCGTCCCTCGTCCGGGTCCGAGTTAGGCGAGCATTTCGGTTCCCAGGTATTATGTACTGATCGTCGATAACTGGATTGTGAGGAAATGCGATTACACCACGCCGTTTACAAGGTATCGCACAAGGATAAGGCGTCGTATACTGTGGGGAACGAGCTCTAGGTTGCATTGCCTAGAAGTGTCATTGTCAGATAACGACATCGTTATCCTAAACCAGTCCCGACTAACCCGCCTCATTCTCACCCGAGATCAAAGAACTGGCCGTTTTCTGAAGGGTTGCGGTGCGGATGAGACGGATTCGACTCCACGACCTGTGGAGTGATTACACACGAGATATTTTGACTCAGCGTACCTAATCCTCCGCCGTCGAGGTGACGGGGTTTATTTTCCCTGCGTAGGTGCATATACATACGCACATTTACGCACACATACACACGCACTTGCATACACAAGATGGCGGACGGGTATGCGAAATTGATGTGATGTTCAAGGAAGCGGAAGTTTCGAAACGGGTAGCTGCACCGACGAAACATACCAAGCGCGGCAATTCCGCTGACTACCGGGAGTAGCACAACATACGCATAAGATGAGGTCCGGGATCATATTCCAACTTTGTGGGTGCAGCGTTTTGTTGCGTCCGCACGTCACCACATCCACACGTACCATGAAGAAGAAAAAAAATACATACATGCGTATGTATGGACCTACATACATAAATCTAATAAATCTAATAAATCTAATCTAGTAGCCCTAGGGGCGGAATATTCTCGGTTGAGGGCAATAACGCCGGGTGTGCCTAGCGTATTAGGTACTAGCCGTACCACTCACTGCCTATGCTAAGGTATACCGAAGGCCTACTAGTTGTAGTATTGTACCGTACATGTATTAGGTAGGTGGTACATGGAGGAAGTTGTTGGGTATTGTACTCGTCCATAGTATATGGGTGCCATAGTACCTAATCTAACGCTTATATAAACGAGGCTTGGCGGGTGCTGGGCTGAAGCCCTCTGCACCGTCTGCGTCATGGTAGACGATGCTTCCCATCAGTACCCCCCGTACCGGCCATTCGGTTCATCTTTAAATACCCCAGCTGTTATGCTATTTCCGTTGTCCAATCCCACTCGGAGCCACGCACAGTCTACCCTTCCTCACCGGGTTCCCTTCTTCCCTTTACCTACTTTTTAAGCCTCGCGCCCAAAACAATAAATGAATAGATAGATAGATAGATAAATAAATAAACACGTATACCTATACACATATACATAAAATATTGCAAGGTACATACTACGTAGTCGTATAGAGGCTGTGGATAATCCTTCACCGCTTGACTGCTTGACTTGCTGCCGTATCTCTCCCAAGTGTCGTGTCAGGCCCGTCCGCTCAGATCCCCGGCGGCTCCACCATTCAGCTTTTGGTGCGTGGTGAAATTGCCAATGAGCTCAACGCTTACCACTGGCCGCGGCTTATTATTGAAGGGCTTAAACCTAAGAGGGAAAGGTTCACAACCCTTTTTACATGCTGCGCTATGTATGTACGTATTCTCTGCTCCTGCTGCATGCTATACTGCTTGTAGGTATGGTACAATACGTACCACCTGGGTATGTAGGTATGTAGGTATGTAGGTATGTAGGTATACATACATAACATACGCTGGTACATATCATGTACATTGAAATATCTCGCTCCCTACCATGCAAGCTACTTGACATTTACATGTAGTGTAAGCAAATGTATGTAGGTAGGTAGCGAAGCTAGCGGAGACCGGGAGCCCTGGGTTGGTACCTCACCATCAACCACCACTGCTGCCACACTACACTACACTACACTGCACTACTTTACCCTACTACCGCAACAAACCACCCCCTTGTCCTGTCAGAGCAAGCCATGCATCCATTGCCGGAGTAGGGTAGTGGGAAGTGGGAAGCTACCTAGTAAGGATCCCTGGTGTACCAGATACTTCTCATCAACTTCCTTCCCTCAAAATGTGCTTCCATCATCCTGGTCGAGTAGCTTCCGTGACCCGCGTGGTCAGTCGAGTCAGGCTTGCACCTGCTGGTGCTAGCTCGTAAGGCTTCCAGTCCCGACTTTTCTCTCATTTGCAGGTACATGTCATCGCTATTACCCCGTACCGCTTGAGCATGGGATGAGGGCCCACCAGAGCAGTCCACTTCTGGCTTCCATGACAGAGCTGTTTCCACGAAGTTGGGACTCCATACCTTGTGAGACCATCGCCGCGTTACACCTGGCACTGCTGGAAGGATCATCTATTGCACTTGCGCGCTCGCCCTTTTGCTTTTCGCCTAACATCTGTCACCGCTGGTTCCAATATTAAATAACTTAATATCCGTCTCCCGCCATGGATGCCTCCTCTGCCGGTTGGTCTGTTTCTAGCCTACTTCTATCAGCTTTCTTTTTCTTCCGTCTCCTCCTCACCTCGCCATGCCAAGCTGATTATTCATTTTACTGCCTGCCCGACTACTCAACTGACTACCCAAACGACTACTCGTCCGACCATTCGTCCGGCTTTCCCGCCGTTGTGTGCCTCACTTGCACAACCTTTGTCGAACATCATAGGAACTCAGTAGTCCCGGGTTGACGAGTCAACTCTTGCTCGCCTCTCTGACTTTAGACTTACATACACTTGATTGATCTATAAAACCTACCAAGGGGCCCTCCGCGCTCTGAGGGATTCCACTACCTGGTTAACCGATATCGTCCCATCCCCCTAGTTCGAGGGACGTCCGAGCTACTATTCGGCCTCCGGTCTTGAGTTGTCCCTACTACACTCAGCTTAAGGCTCTCGCGGCTCTCACGGCTCTCACGTCCGTCCCGCAGATTTAGAGTCTTTCATGTAGCGCGGGGCTTCCGACGACACCGTAACGTTTCAACCGCCATGAGGAATAATTCGTTCGTGAAGGACGGTCGTCCTTCGACTACTATGCGTAGTACCAGCGTCCCACCATTTCCAAAGCGACAGATGCTAGTCCTAGGTAAGACTCGGTAAGAACGCGCGTCTTGGATCTTGAACTGACATGCCACCGACTAGCAATATGTCGAATATGCGAACCAATTGCTTTCATGGGTATATTCCCGTACATCTACTTTATGATCGAGGACTTTCACATCACCGACGACAAGAGCAAAATCTCATTCTTCGCCGGCATGGTCACATCAGCCTTCACCTTCGCGGAATTCTCGACGGGCCTTCTGTGGGGACGGCTAAGCGATAAAATCGGACGGAAACCAGTTTTGCTCATGGGCCTCATCGGCACTGCCCTAAGTGTTCTAATATTCGGCTTTGCTCCTAATCTGACAGTTGCACTCATCGCCCGAGCAGTTGGAGGCCTTCTGAACGGGTACGGCAGTGCTTTTGGTTAATTTCGAGTCAAAAAAATTACTAACACTGAAAATAGGAATATGGGAGTGCTTCAAACGACAGTAGCTGAATTAGTAACTGCCAAGGAGCATCAGCGTGAGTCGACCGTTACAGCAGAAAACTCTAGAGCGGATAGCTGACTTTAATAGCCCGGGCCTATACCATAATGCCGGTCGTGTGGTGTTTAGGGTCAGTCATAATACCCCGGAAGATTCGATCTTTTGCACAAGTTTCATCTAACTCCTTACTAGATCGATAATTGGGCCAATGATCGGCGGTGCACTTGCTCGGCCCTGTACTAGCTACCCAAATCTATTTCCAGCCGGTGGCATCTGGGAGAAATACCCATATCTTCTCCCCAACCTTTTTAGCGCTTTCATCGTGGTGATTGGAGTTGTCAACGGAATCTTGTTCCTCGAGGAGACACATGCCGAGAAGAGGCTTAGGCGAGACCGAGGGCTTGAATTTGGAAACTGGATCCTGTCGACCCTGCCATTCTTTCGAAAATGCACCGAACCGCGGGACGAGAAGTCCAGATTGGCTATGGAAGCTCAACCGCTCATTGACCACGACGAACAACTACCAGGGTACCAAACGAACGAGAATTCCCCCGAAAACTCACCACGAATCAGATCGGCTTCCGTTCCCTCGATTTCGTGGGACTCGCTCGACCTCGAGACCGGCCGTGCAACCTCGAACCTTGGGGTTTCCAGAATCTTTACCCGACCGGTGATACTAAACATTATTTCGTTTGGAATTTTAGCCTTGTGAGTTCTTTCATGCTATAGAGATATGGGAATGCGTTCTAATTAACGTGGTTCTATAGCCACACGATGACTTTTGATCAGCTATTTCCCGTTTTTCTAAGCACCACGCCCCCGGATCATCGAATGCCGACGTCACTACCCTTCAAGTTCGTGGATGGATTCGCACTCGACAGCAAAACGGTCGGCATCATCCTAAGTGCCCAAGGGGCGTATCAGTTGCTTATCAATATGTTCTTAATTCCGCCGGTCCTAAAACGTTTCGGCGCGCGTCGCTTGTTCCGCTTCTTGGTCATTGCCTATTTCTCGCTTTATTTGGTCACGCCGTATCTAGTGCTATTGCCTGAGAAATATCGGATGATAGGCGTTGGGATGATTTTGGTCTGGAAATGCACGTTTGCAAGCATGGCCTACCCGAGTAATGCTATCTTGACTGCGGATTCGGCGCCGAGCCACCTCGCCCTCGGTACGATTAACGGTGTGGCGGCATCTACCGCAAGCCTTTGCCGTGCGTTTGGTCCAACGATCTCCGGCATTCTCTACGCTATCGGTCTGAAGTCGGGTTACTCGGGCCTTGCATGGTGGTGCAGTGCTCTTGTAGCCATCGGCGGCGCGATTGTCGGACTTCAGATTCAAGAGCCGGAGAACCATACAGGCGGCGGGGATATCCCCACTAATAAAAAACCAGAAACAACTCAGGTTGCCGATCAGGCAGCTTCCCCCGAACCGACGACATAGGTTAGACCGGAATTCGACGCCGGCTACGTTGAAGGCTATACTTTCTTTCTTGGCGGGTTTCCAGGGAGCTTCGGATATTCGGGTTACGACGTTTAATGACTTATTCCTTTTCCTCGGCGCTGGATCATCTCGCTCTATATCGGATCGTCTTACCCTCGTCGTTTACATGTCTGGTTGGGAAAAAGGAGAATCATACTATATAGACTGGATTGGGCAACTAGATCATATTTCCTAATAAGGGACTCGCTGCGGTACCTCTGTACAATGATCAAAATTTCGGCTTCGGGGATCTCACAGGCAAGGGGGTACCATCTGAAATACGAAAGAATTGTGTACTAGGTAAAGAGTCAACCTGGGTATGGGAAAAGGGATTGGAAAATCAGGTACCATCGAGTCATTGCTATACCCTGTGCGCACCAACCTTTTTCTTTTCGAATAGGGGTCAAGGCGTTGCGAACACGAGATTTTAGCTTTTAGGATATCTTTTTCACTTGGGGACTTTACAGATGGTATGAGATCTTGTTATTTCCTATTTTACGCGGATGTCAGGAACATAAAATTCACCCAGGCGCAGTGGTAGATATGGTATCGGATAGGAGACGTCTAATAGGCGAAGCCGGTCGTTCATATTAATGAGATTCCTTCTTATTGGCATATGTTCCTTTGAGCTATTATCTATTCCACTGTCTCGCTTATAAATGTCCATGTCTTCGTAGTAGATATATCTTTGATTGTATAAGAGGGCACTCCGTATATAGAGCCTTGCGGACACGTGCCTAATACAATCAAACTCCTAGCCTATGCTCTCGATAATCTATGGAAGCTGAGTAAAGATCGAGCTTGTTGGAAGGTGCTTCACACATGCCTTAATAGGCGCCGCCTAAGGAGAAAAAAGCCCAGAGCTGAATATGATTCTTACAAACTATAGGAGTCGCGGTGATTGGATCATCTACTTACTACCCCATGGGGCGAAGCGACGGGTACGAACACCAGGGGGAGCAAACCAACCATGCCGATCTGAATAGAAGCGAGCGAGCGTTCCGGTCCCGAAGCCTAGCCACCCCCGGCAACAACACCAGCTAGAGTCGTATTCCGCTTCCAAACCCCCCCGGCCTCACCCACTCAAAGTTCCAGCCAGCCCCCATGCGTTCGTTTCGTTCGTTCCCCCCTAACGCAGCCTTCTCCTGGTCTTGCAGCCTTGCCGTTGTAGCCTCGCTTTTCGACGCGATTGCTACGTAGAAGCGCTGGTGTTAGCCGAGATCTTCCGTCTGCCTACCTGGGTCCCGACCAGCCCAACCCCTAGCCTACCGCCTCGCCTTACCCAGGCTCGCTTAAACCGCCATGCCTTCAGGACTACATGTACATACGTATATACGTATTTGTACACGGGAAGTAGAAGTGACATGGATGGGGACTTTGGCGATGTTGGGAAGTGATGGGAACTCACCTTGGCGGCGTCGCAGATGTCGTGGGCGACGACGATCCCGTCCGCCTCGGCTCGCAGCCGGTGTCGCGTGGCCACGTACGACGCGCGGTGCAGGTCCCGCCCCGTCCAGCGCAGCGCGTCCAGCACGCGCTCGGGGGCCGGGTGCGAGCGCCGCGCGAGGACCGTCGCCAGCCACGCCCGCACCTCGTCGGCCGTCGCGTCCTTCCCCGGGACGCGGGCGACGACGTCCGCCTAGGACGAGGCTAGGTGCTGTTTCTGCTCGGCCGAGAGGGCTCGCCGTTTCTAGCGTGAAGAGGCTCGGCGGGACTGGTCCCGGGATGCGCGATGGGATGGGGCGCCGGAATAGGACGGGGGAGGGGAAGGGGGAGAGAATGGTAGGTTTATGTTGCCGATGGAAGCCATGGTCGCCGAGCGTGGGTTGCTATGGCAGGTCTGGGTATCATCGGGTTTCTAGGATGCGTCTTATTTTATACCTGGTATGTAGGTAGGTGTAATGTAATATGGCGTTCTCTTAAAGATCACATGGAGGTATATGATAGGGTGCTGGTCTAATGCGTTCCTCGCTTATTATTCGCCGCGACGTTGTATATAAAAGTAGGTCCATCTGCCGTTTCGCCTCGTCTAGGCCGCTCCTGGCTTAGATTCCTGTATGAGAGAAAGGAACGCCCTAGATGTATAATGACGTCTGTTATACATGAATAGTTCTCGTATAGTCGAAGGAAAGGGTTACTCCCAAGAAACTTCATCGACGCTACCGAAAAGAAAATGGAACAGAAGACGGTTAATATATGTGGCGACTACATATACCAAAGCACCAAGATCGCGAAGTGGGCTGACAGTCATTCCAGGCAATCTCATTCTGGATGGCCATTGCATAGAATTGCATAGAGCTCACTGCACGGGATCGAGGTTGCGGGAAACCCATGCCGTGGAAGATACTACGTGATGAGTCTTCTGTATGTCTTGGGATGATAGGTACGTAGGATAGAAGGCTTGTGTAGTGAGCTTCACACTTCACACTTCACATTTCTCTAAGACTGTTCGAATGGGTGTCGCGGTGTCGCGGGGTCTCGAATGGCAGCTATCGTCGGGGACCATAAACTCGCGTCCCGGCCGGATCGGGTATGCAAATCTGCATCATCCGAAGCCCCGACATTCCCGAGCCTTTGGATTGATAGGTAAAGTTGGGTGGCATCGACCCTTTTTTTCGTCGATGGCGAACTCACCAACGTGCATATAGTTAGGTGCATTCAGCATTGACATCCCGGGTGCATATGTACCTAATGTAGGAGGGATGGGTTTATGGAGATGGGTATGGAGATGGAGATGGGTATGGGTATGGGTATGGGTGCGGATGATGAAGTTTGGGATGCGGGGGATGGAGATTGCTCGGTGCCCATGCTCTTTTTAAAGGGTAAATATCGTAAATGCCTATCTGTTATGTTCAAATGGTCTCAGATATGCATCTTTCGTCGCCGACCCGGATGGCAGCTCGGTTCAACGAAAAAACTCAGTATCAGGGGAGAGCTGATTGGACGGTAGCTCGCTCTAGCTCGGTTCTAGGCGTTCGAAATGGGGGGACGAGCGGGCATGTGGAACAAGACTAGATGTGGGGTCGGAGAGGTGGGGGTTCATTGGAAAATCCCTTAAAAATAAATCCCTTTAAAGTTGAGCGAGAGAGGTGAGGTGCCCTGGTACTTACCTAGGTACCTACCTTAGGTACCTACACGTGTATTGGGTAGGCGCTGGCAAGTGAGCTAAATTGTGTCGGGGCTTGCTCTAGAGGAAGTGGCATCTAACCGCTACTGGATAAGTTACTGCCTATGCCAGTTAAGAGGGTAGGTACACCTACCTAACCTGTCGAGAGGAAAGCCTACTAAAATACTTCTAAAATAAAATAGAGCTCAAATTTGCCGGAAGATAAACTAAAGATAACCCGCGCCAAAAAAAAAAACAACAACCAAAGCTCAAATCCGGTCCAGTCCAATCCATTCAAACACTCAAGAGGATTCTTGTTGCGAGTTCCGCGCAACCACAGCTACCACCCTATCAGCTGCAACCTGACGGTGACGTCGTGGGTATGCCGCTGCAGTTGTTGACCCAAACAAGCCTAGCAATAGTAAGTCCGCGGCACAGCTTACCAAGAATCCCATGCACGTAGGAGAGAAAGCTCCGCCATCCCTCGCGCCGAAGCCCGCCCAAAGAACAATCCCATCATCTTTACAACATTTTTTTTCAGCCTCCTCGAGCCTCGGGGGGTACTTGGGTCTTTACGCCTCATCAATGACGTCCCACGCGTTATCACTTTAGCTTCGATAGCCCTCGAATCCTTGAATCTCGTATCTCGGTTCGCTTAACCCCGACTCTCTTTCATTGGCGATCTTGTGTGTTGTTGTTTTGAATAGGTATCTCAAAAAAATACTCGGCTATCTATTTTCACGCATTTGACATTGAGCTTGGAGATGGAGCGGGGGGCCTTGGGATTCCCACGAATAACCGCCTAGCCTAGCTCTTCAGCTGAGAGCAACCGCATAACCTACCTAGGCCGGCGCAATCGAACACATTATCAATCCTGCCTCCTGTAGGTAGCAACATTCGCTTTCAGATGGATCTGGACACGGAAGCCATGCCACCGCACTCACCGCCGTCGCCGGACCCGCATCCCTCGAAGCGCCAACGAGCTTCCTCCCCAGACAAGGACTCGCCTTCGTCCGGAAATGGCGGCCCAATCTCCCCTACCACCGAACACCCGTCGCACGACGGCGCCGGTCAATCCTCCAAAATTGGCCAGTCCACCAGCTTCCGCAATGTGAGCGCATGTAACCGATGCCGATTGCGCAAGAACAGATGCGACCAGAAGTTACCCAGCTGCGCTAGCTGCGAGAAAGCCAGAGTCGCCTGTGTCGGCTATGACCCCATCACCAAGAGAGAGATCCCGCGCAGGTCAGTATCCCGTCAAGTACACCAGGTCTCATTAGCCTATGTGACCGCAGCGCTGACGCAAAACACCATTAGCTATGTGTACTATCTAGAAACTCGGGTCGACCAATTGGAAGCCCTACTCCGGCACAACAACATCCAATTCCCCCCCGCTGAGAACCTCGAATATTGTTCGCGGCCAGGCGCTGACGGCGGCCTTGGGAAATCGCCCACAGACGGCCCACCACCGATCGTCCCCGGTGTCGCCGATACCTCGAGCAGCGCGAAGCCCCAGAAGAGCAGTGACGAGATGGAAAAGCCAACTAAGATGATTAGGCCTAGTGGGGGTAGTGCACAGAGACACCTTGGTTCGGCCACCGGGATATCGTTCGCGCGCGTGGTGTTCGCTGCCGTACAGTCATCCGTTGGGGACCAGAGGTCCAATTCTGACAAGACCGGAGTGCGACCGTACAGACCAATCGCGGGAAACGGGGCCGCTGCATCAGGCACGTCCATGCGTGATTCGTTCTTCGGCCTCCATACCCGGCCAACCATCAGGCCAGCCGAATTCCCTCCCAGAGAGCTGGCCATCAAAATGGTCGAGTTATATTTCGAGCATGCGAACCCCCAGATACCAGTTCTACACCGAGATGATTTCATGCAGCTCTTTGAGCGTGCGTACGCTCAGGAAGGCAGGGTACGAGGACCAAAAGAGCTCTACATGCTAAATATGGTGTACGCGATCGGGGGCGGCATCATTATGGATGCGCAGACTACGTCCACCAAGGTGGCCGGCGAGGAAAAGAAGCAAGCCCAGCCGGAGGAATACCATGCGAGCGCCGTCGTCCATCTGGAAGCCTGTTTAAGCAATAGTGGCGGAGGGCTGGAAGAGCTCCAGGCTGTGTTGCTGCTAGCCAATTTCGCCCTGCTTCGGCCGGTTCCACCTGGACTATGGTACGCCGCCCTAGTTCCATTTGTTTTATTCATGTTGAGAGGTCAGATATTGACATCAAGATCAGGTATATCGTTGGTGTCGCTATGAGGTTAGCAGTCGACTTAGGTCTTCATTACGAAGACGGCAAAGACGTCGAGTTCGACCTTGGCGGGGCTGCGAAAGCCAAACCTGACGAGGCGGACGACAAATCCCGAGAAGCATACCTACGTGAGAGAGGGAGGCGGGAGTATATCCGCGACCTCAGAAGACGGCTTTGGTGGTGCACATATTCCTTCGATAGACTTGTCAGTACCTGCGTCGGACGACCATTCGGTGTATCGGATCAAGTGATCACAACCGAATTTCCCTCCTTGCTTGACGATCGTTATATTACTCCTGGGGGTTTTACGGGACGTCCTGCCCCGGGCGAACCTACGTATAAGATCGTAGCCAAACATTATTTCCGCCTTCGGCTACTGCAGTCCGAGATCTTGCAAGTCTTGCAATATCAGCAAACGCAGATGGCGAGGTTCAATGGTCAGAATACGAGAAACGAGTATATGCACACCCAGCTACCATCACCTTTCTTACACAGATTCGACTCCTTTAGGAATTGGCGACGGAACATCGACCAACGATTATACGAGTGGAAGAATTCGGCGCCGACGAAAAACGACTCAGGGGTCGCCTTTTCACCCGAATTCCTAGAATTGAACTATTGGCAAGCCATTATTATGCTTTATCGACAGAGCCTGAGCGTGCCGGCCATGTTCGAAGGCGAATATAATACCTCGAAAGAGGTAAATAGCCCGTCCGTTTATGCTGCCGAGTCGCGAGAAGACGAAGAGAGAGTATACGTCAAAGTTGCCGAAGCCGGTCAGAAGATCCTACGCTTATACAGACAACTCCATCTTATGGGGCTTGTCAACTATACATACCTTGCTACACACCACCTCTTCATGGCAGGAATTTCTTATCTTTACGCGATCTGGCATTCCCACGTCGTCCGAAGTCGACTTGTAAGTATTAAGGTTAAAAGGCCAACCCGGTCTACTAACGTGGTTATAGACGATGGATGAAGTCGATTTCACGATATTAGCAGCTACTTCGGTCTTCACTGACCTTATTGAGAAGTGTCCGCCTGCAGAAGCCTGCCGAGACGCTTTCGACCGAACCGCCAAAGCAACGATTAAAATGGCAAATTCTACCGGAGGGTTTGGGCAGGTATTATATCGAAACAAGCGCCATTCGAGAGGCGGTAACGACTATATGAGCGCCAGAGATGCGACCGCCAACAGACACGGGACCCGCCATCGTGGCTCGTTGGATCATACAGGGTCGCGGTCGACTTCATCTTATACCACTCCCGGGCAAGAAAGTTACACCTCGCACGAAACCGGGCAGCTGGGTTCTATGCAAGCACCGGCACAGAGTAGTGGGTTCCGCCTAAATATGCCCAACGTCAAGATGGAGCAAGACGGGTACTCAATGATGCGCTCTATGCCACAATCTACCCTTAGTACAACTAGTTTATCTGATGCAGCCTCACTTCCCGATACCTCAGCCATAGACCCCGTCCTCCTACCTTCGCCGGGCGCCCATACGAGCTCTCCGGTATCCGTCAATAGCCTGACGCCGCAGTCAAATCCAGGGCAACCGTATTCTCAGAACACTGGCAATTCGAATTTTAATATGCTTAGGTCACCTGCCGCCACCTTCACGCCGGGCGCCGCAATCAACTATTCGGACTTGCAGGGCATGGATTTCTTACAGGGCATCCAGGATCAGCCGAACGCAGACGGCATAATCAATACAGACCTCCAAATGGACATGGGCTTTGGCCTTGGCTGGGAGGGAATACACCACGACTTCAGCGATGGACAGCAGGTTGATCTATTCGACGGGTTCTTCTTCGGAGGACAGCAAGGAGGAGGCTAAACAGGACTCCCGAGCTACCTAGAGGCTGCAGACCCTCGAAAACCCAGATCGGTCCCCAAGACAGCCTCGATCTACGTCGGCGTTTGTGTATATGGTGTTATATAGGACGATTTTATTTTAGCGCGCTATCCCAGATCTAGGTTTACTTATACGAGGCATGAGGAATGGTCAATAATTATTGGGGGAAATCTCGAATTACGGGATGTATGAAGCATTTCTTAGTTGACCTGACTTGTTGACCCTTGATATTGTATCATACGCTTCTAATGCCCCCCCGTTTATTTCACGAATTATGCTGCCATGTACGTACGGAGGAGGTCAAGAGGGAGAGGGAAAGGTTTTTTTTAAGACGCCTGAGGCGATTGTTTCTAGAGCATTGGAGGTTATTTCCCTCCACATCGATCTTGACGAAGCTGGGCCTTCTATTCTCTTCCGAATACACTCCTTTTCCCTTGGCCTTACTCGAGAACTGAATGCCTAGGGCACTAAGTACCTAGCCATCATAAAACGTCATTAGAATCTAGACTTACCTTCTCGGACTATGTTAGCACCACTCCTCGCTTCGAGGTCAGCATTAATTTGCATGCTGCTGCTGCTGCTGCTGCTGCTTACCTCCCCGTATCTACCGAACCAGACACCACTGCTTTCCGGTACGCTACATCCTGCAGCTAAAATGTCAAGAGAAGTCTGAGGGCGGAAATTTCCGCCCCTATCTATACCTAGGTACCTCGGTAGACAGCTGGGAACTAACCTCCAAGCCTGTGATATAACCCCCTTTATAATATCTCGCGTTCTGTTATCTGCACATCGATATATATATACCTACCTATGTACCTAGGTAGGTATGTATGTACGTCGCTCCAGTTTTAGCGGGGGGCCTCGTAAGCGAAAGAAATACCAAGAGAGATAACAAGCAGCTCCCTACCTACCTAAGGTATGCACCAAGTATGTAGCTAGCCTTTACAGAAGGGTGTTGCTCCTAGACATGCGAGCTGGGCGGTCCGGGATACGCTAGAAGCTGCGCTTGGTATATCCCAAATCTGGGCGAATCTTAAAGCACGTACCTAGGTAGGTAGGTTACATTGAGTCCGCGATCGTGGGAGAGCTTGAGGGCTAGAATTGAGGGGGGGACCATACGATTCTTACGTAAAGCGTCTAGAACAGCGTAGATGTACGTGTAGGTAGATGAGACCTACGAGGTACCTAGGACAACGTCATTTATGTTGGCATGGTGAGAAGTTGACCTTCAGGATTAGCTTGCCCCTAGACAGAGATAGCGCACGGTAAGAGAACGCTGTTGGAATTCGACATTCGTGTAGTCTGCTCGCTATTCATAACAGTGCCGGAAAGCCAGATTGAGCCAACTCCCCTCCCTTTCCACCTCTCCTTCCCCCTTTCTTCCAGAGCAAATGATCGGCCCTAAGACTCATACGCTGGGTATAGGAGTTGACTGCGTGTCAACTCAACTCGCTTAAAAAAACGAAGAGATTTTTGTTGTTTCCCAAAACTACCCGCCGAACTACCCCCAATCCATATGAAAGCTGTATCACATACTCTCCCTATTCATTTTTCTCCCCACCAGCCTCTAAAGCAGAGATGCTTATAGAAAACTGGTGATCCCAGGCCTACCAACCAACTTAGTAGTCGAAGTGGTATACCACATATAGCCGTTCGCAGCAGTGCCGGCGTTGTTGAGCGGAAGGGGGTATAATTACTCCCCCCTATCCCTCACGTCGTATAGGATCACAGTAGGAACCATTTGTAAGCGACGGGCCATAGAGTCTGGAGCTAATAAAAGGTATGTCGGCTCCTGAGCCGGACTTAGTATCAGGCTCGGCAACGGGCGGGGCAATGGGCAAGGCAACAGGTAGGGCAATAGGCAGAGCATCATGAACGACCTCCTTGCCATTATCTTTCCCCATTTCCTTTCCACTTCCCCTCCGCCTTCCCTCCTCCTCCCCAACCCCGTTTAGGTACTTCGTATCCTCCCCGTCCTCAGACGATCCCACGTGCGACTGAGATGACGATAGAGATGAGCATGACGACGCTGCTAGTGCTAGTGACAATGAGGCCGATGCCGACACTGATGATGATTCTGACGACGACGATGACTCTGGCAGAGGCGGGAACATCTGCAACCTCGACAGCGGAGCCCCACCGTCGCCGTTAACATCATATATATTCTTGCGCTTAGCGGGGGGAGGGGTGGGGGACAAGCGTTTAGGAAAGATAATTAGGTTCGCGTTCTCATCATCGTCCTCATCTCCGCTCTTGGAACCCTGCTCTGTCACTAACGGCGACCGAGGCCAATGAGGGCGGTCCTTGGGAGGACCACGACAACGAGGCTTGGATGAGGGTTTCGGGCCCGACTCGAGCTTGTCTAGGAACTCCGTCACCACCGTGCGCGCGCGTGAGTTGGAGAACGGCCCCGTGTAGCAGTACTCGCTTGTCCGGTCGTCGAGAGCGCCGCCCGGGGTCGTCGGGGAATCACCGTCGTGGGCATTGACGCGCTTGAGCTCATATCCGATTTGGTTCGATTGATCGGAATGTTCCACGTGGGCCACCCCCGCCTCACCTACGCGGACGCTCGTGTTAGAGTCGTCGCTATCAATCCTGAACGGCGTAACACACTGTGACCGTAGAGGTCGATTTCGCAAACTAGCCACCTCCCATGGCCGCGTAAGACGCAGCGGCTTCGGAGCCCTGAGCTGCGACTTGTCCGGCCTCCAGCCCAGTGCCGCCCGGATGCCGTTGTCCTTGAATAATGATTTTATCTCGGCCACCGCCGCGGCCGCGGGGCCACCCCCGACGACCTTGCCCTCGCCATTCGTGTACGAGTATATGATGCAGCGAGCCAGCATGTCCACGGCGTAGCGTACCCAGCGCTTGGCGGTTCGCTCGGCGGCGCGCTGGATCTGGGCGGTCCGGACATCGCCGCGGACCAAGGCCGCGAGGGAAAAGCGCGAAGCCCTCTACGGCTTCTTGATCGCCCCAGAATCCCAGCCGAGGACGCGTTCACGCAGGAAGACCACGGGCACGCGCAGGAATAGCACGCCTAGCGTGCAGACGAGCGTCGCGAAGAGCTGCCACATCATCCAGAGCACCGAGGCGCCCCAGGGCGCGACGAACTTCAGGAAGTCTTCCACTTGGTAGTGGTCCTCTTGGCCCTTGATGAAGTACAACTTACGAGCCTGCGAGCTAGGAACGAGATTCGCGGGCGTATCGTCGGAGAGCGGCTGGCCCCGGGTGTCGACTGGTAGGTGCCGCAAGTTGAGCACCGTGACTAGCCTCACGTTGGCTTGCCAGAGCGAGAAGGGCACGAACCATATCGTGAAAGTCTGCCGGAGACTGACGTAGAGAAGGCAGTTCTTCTTGTCGAAACCTGGATGTGTCAGTAAATAGCTACTTACCTCGTAACCGAGAAGTAGCCAATCGGGCTAGATAGGGATGTTCTGGGTAGTTAGGCACAGACTTACTAGTCGAGTCGATCTCAAGCTTGATCTCCGGGCTCAAGATGCGGTACCATTGGTAGATGAAGAAGATTAACTTCCGCGAATTGATGACCTTGTTCGTGAAGGGGATCTTGAAGCTGCCGAAGGAGGGCACGCGGCAGAAGGGATGCACGAAGTAAGCGTCAGGTAAGAAATAATCCTCTAGAGTAATCCATTGTTCCTTGCGGGAATACTGTGTCAGGGAACGGATGATGTGAGGGATATGTCGAGTTGGGTTCTCCATCTCGTAAGTATCGTTTTCTTCCTCTTAGCTGTGTCCGTATATCTGTATCTGTTCTATTTCTGTTCCTGTTTATCAGATTAATTGAGTTGGCGATGTCCCAAAAATGAAGCTGAGTATAATAGACATAGTATGCAAGGTCGAATATGTAAGACCGAAAAGCCCGTTGGCATTGAAGGATGAAAAGAGGTGAGGATCAAGGATGTAAGTAAGGAAGGAAAGGATGCAGGTCGTTTCTGTAAGCTCAGGGGCGTGATGATGTCATTGGTCGTCAATGCCGGGTCTCGCTTGACATGTGAAAATCATCTCACCAACACGAGGAAACTCCCGAGAATGGGCGACTTCCGTATATGAACAACGCCCAATTATAAGGACTAAAAATGTATTATGGATATCCTGCATTATTTTATACCGAGTTTCTCAAAGTTAAAATAGGTAGATAAGCTACCTACGCTAGAAGTACCGGGCAGTTGGCGTTGGGACTTCCGATACCCAGGTACATATTGGCGTGGATCTAGAATTTAGTAGTCCGTAATCTCACATCATCACATAATTACTCACTCTCGCTACCCATTTACTACCGTATACTAGCAATACTCTTTCCCAAGCTTTACCCCTGAATAAGCAGCTAGATGATCCAGATAAAATGATATTTCAACGTCAGCGTACCTGATGAATGCACCATATTCGAAAATAAGAATAAGAAAATAACATCCCAAGCCTAAAAGGCAGCGTGCATAGTGTGACCCGAAATGTCATATAAACTGCCACCATCCAGATATATTCGCTATCTCATACAACATCTTCATGCGCCGTGCCGTACAGCCAATGAATAAAGTACAATACAGAAGTGCTCCAATATGTCCCATATGTTCATATTGCAAGCCCGATGCAATTACACGACCCTCGTCTCTCAGGGGTTACCAAGCCTTCGATCGACTAGTTGCGTGTTTAGGTATCTTTCACCTCACTCAGTCACCAAGCTGGGGTAATAAATAATCGTCACAATCATCCTCGTCTCCCTCATTCTCGTCATCTCCGCGAGCTACTCCTCCGACTTATATTCCTCGACGGCGTTTCCCCGCCCGAGAACCGGTAGCCCTCCACGTCTCTACTCCTCCTCTCGCTGCTCCTCCGCCTATACCCCCTACTCTCGCGGCGCCTCGGCGGGCTATGCTCCTCCAGCACGACGATCTCGTCGTCCGCACTGGCAGGCGGCGGGGGCCGCGGGCGGCTCCGACTCCTCGATCTCGAGCGTGACCTATCGTGCTCCTCCAGGACGACGATCTGATCGACGTCCGGGGCGCGCGGGGGCGTCGAAGACCGGGAGACGGCGGCCGCGGCGGCGCGGCGCACGGAGGCGCGGTTGTCGCGCCGGGTGATCTCGATGGTTTCCTTCCGGCGGTGGGGGAAGTACTGGGGCGACGAGTGCGTGCGGGAGTTGTGGCTGCGGCGGTGGTGGCGGCGCACGCGCGGCCGCGACCGGTACGACACCACCGACGACGAGCCTCCCGCTCCGACCCCGACCCCGACCCCGCTCACCGATCCCGCCTCGACGTCCGGCCGCGGCGACCCCAGGTTCACGCACCAGTACGTCACCCACAGCAGCAGTATGAACCCCGCGACCGATCCCAGCACGATGCCCGCCACGGCGCCCGGGGACGGCCCGCTGGGCGTCCGCCCGTATCCCTCGGGGACTGTGCTCACGTCTGTCGCGAGTCTGGGGAGGAGATGTGTGCGGGAAGCGAGGGCGTGGAGTTTTTGCGTGAGGGTGGTGGTCGGCGGCGGCGTCGGCGTGCTCGCGTCCAGCAAACGCGGCGATCGAGCTGCCAGGTGCGAAAGTATGTCGCGCACAGAGGTGCGCGGGGATGGTATCGGCGGCATCAGGAAGTCGGCGTACGCGGCTAATCAAACCAAAAAGCAAAAATCGAGCAGAGCAATTAGGCCCGCTAGAGTCCGTCGCTACGATACTACGATCGTGATGTTTATCGTGTCCCTGACCGTGGTCGTGCTTGTGCTGGGTCGACTAGTTGCAAACACCTAGCAGAACTAATCGCGCGCGGAATTCGCAAATGATCTCGACAAATTCACGAAGCCATCGTCAAAATCGAACATTTAGTTGCGACGACAGAATACACGCTGGTTTGTAAGAGGAGGGGGGACGTGAAGAGGGCGAAATTGATCGTCCGTTGCCAACTCACAAGACTGGATCAGACGTATGTGAGTCGGAACGTTTGATAACGGTACGAACAGAGAGGTACAGGAATAAAAAAGAAAAAACAGGTACGAAATTAAGGCGCCAACAACATCGATGGATCGCGTTGTATCCGGTCGCTACTACCCACGTAATGTGCATCTAATCAACCGTGCGCAGTGGACAGGTACCTAACCTAAGGTACCAACCAACGGTGGCTGGGGGGGAAAGGACCTTACGTTGCTGCCGCAACATGGATCGCCGCTTGGCCCGGGATTTTCACGTCCTCAGGTCCGCCTTGTACCTACCTAAGCAGCTAAGGCCGCTAAGGTAGGTCCACAGGTACTAGTTTCCCCACTAACTTCTACCCTACTTTATCTTATCAGCCCCTGCAATTGATACCCTCAACAACCCTCCGGACCCAAGGGCAACATGCAAGCAGATTCAACATCTAACGTACATTATTAACCCTAGGGAGTAGGCCATAGCACCTATCATACCATTGGTGTTAGGAGTTTATTTCTCCACAGCCATTCTCGTCGTGCGGGTGCAAATTTCGATATCACAATCGAAGTTCCCTGGTTCATCTCATTAGACGGTGGTCCGCGGCGCTTTGAAAAAGAAGCTAGGTTGTTCGCGCTCGATTGATTGGCGACTGGACGTCCGACGAGGCGCGCATGCGTCAGGTCTCCTACATATATCCGATTTGTCTGGCTGGCTGGCCTACGTAGGTGCTGGCTCCTGGCTCCCGACTGCTGGCTGCTGGTGACGACGATCCCCCTTCCCCAATTTTTTACCCTATATGTCATTAACGGACAATTCTTCGCTGTCACAAAAAAACTCGACCACAGGACGACCACTAGTTGAGCGACAGATGGTTACGCAAATCCGCCGACGGGGGCGGGGGACGAACCGCCCTCTCTCTCTGTGACACATTCCCCCTACATTCGTTCGCTCTCCCGGGGAGGAATATGTGATCCGTGATCCATATCTCGCATTTGAGATACGTAGGGCGCACCCTACATTACTCATATATATCCAGATCTTAAACACCTCTTACCTACCTACCTAGGTAGGTAGGTAGGTCGGTGTGCACTTAGATGCATGCATGAACTCGGCGAGAATAGATTGCGTTATTTTCATAGCAAATGAGTCACGGACCGGTCACCTGATAACGCGACGCGGCCGAAGAACCATGGACGCGATCGTCAGTACGGTTACATAGGTAGTATAGCTTTCCTCGGCGGATAGATTTTCTGCAGTCATAGGAACACGAGATCCAAGCGGTCTAGCCTCAGCCCTATTCAAGGATCTTCAACGCTACCCATCCATCATACTCTGTACGGCCTTCGGATAGTTATGGCTACCGCTTTCTAGGCGCCATCTTCTAAGAAGACTAGGGCGTTGGAGTAACTTGGACTTGGTGATATTATGCAATATATAAGTATCTAGAGGGGAGCATACCGTACCTCTTGAAAACACCTTGAAAAGATTCCCCTCAAGACACAAATGTAGACTAGAACTCCTTCGCATATACCAATAACCAGATCCTCGAACCGTCTGCTCAATTTCCATCGTAATGGCCGAAGAATTGAAGACCTACCGGGGCAACTGCCACTGCGGCGCCCACGTCTATGAAGTCAAGCTCCCCGAGAACTTCAAACCAAGCGAGTGTAATTGCAGCTCATGCTCTAGGAAAGGCGCACTGTGGATTCGCTATACGAAGGATAATTTTCGCTTCGTCAAAGGCGACGCTAGCACCCTGACGAACTACACCTTCGGACAGAAGACCTTCTATCACAAGGTTCGTACAGTGTGCTGTACCATCTATGCCATGCTGACGTGAGGGGAAATAAAAGTTCTGCCCTACCTGTGGAGTTCAACTCTTGCTTGTCGGATATCCAGAGCCGCCGCAACCGGGTGAGGAGAAGGAACCCATAAGCGGAGTTAATGTAAGAGACCCGCGATTCCTTCAAAATACTGGAGAAAAGGCAGCCAAGATAGATGACTAATATGCTCCCAGGTCCGGACTTTCCAGCATGGCCAAGGCGTGGACGTGTGGAAAATAGAAAGGGACCAGTAAGTCGCTTATCCCCACTTGATCTTCTGAGGCGTAGGGATTAACGAGTCTCTCTTCCCCAAAATTTCAGAATAAATGGCAGGTCTTACAGGGGGGACTATGAACCACCAAAATATACGGGGCCGGAACCGAAAGCCGACATTGAGGGAGCAAGGCTGTACACCGGCAGCTGCCACTGCGGCGCTGTAAGGGTGGCATTGAAATCAAAGCCTCTCGATAAGACGTTCACGGAGCCCATCGCGGAATGTAACTGTAGCATATGCATTAGGGTAAGCATCGATATCAGTAGATCTGCCAAAGAGTTTGCGTTAACCTATCTGTAGCACGCTTGCGTATGGCTCTATGCTAAGAAAGAACAGGTTGTAATCGAAGGTGAGGAAAACCTCGGGATTTACCTATTTAACATGAAGTTGTTTGGAAAGTCATTTTGCAAGACATGCGGAATACCGGTGCATAATAAGACAGTGGCACTCACTGACGCAGATCTTGTCGGCGTGCCGGAAGATGACAAGAAAATCATGAAGGGCGCATCGGAACTGACGCCGATCAACCTGAGGATCTTCGAGGGTCTCAATGTTAAGGACTTGAACATACAGTATCTCGACAGCTATAGCCGCCCTCCACTCTACGTCGAGCCGTAGAACCCGGTGGCTAGAATGAACATCGAGGTCGGACGCTGGTAACGGGAAAGGCAGAAACTTATATTCGCGTGTATCGAAGCCCTACTCTCCTCAATATATGCTAGATCCCAACTCTCAAAACGTCTACACTCCTCGAGGCACGAGGCGGGACTATTGGCGGGAGGTTCCAGTGACACAAGGTTGTCTCGTAGGTAGCTAGAATGATCGTCGCTCTAGGTAACCTTATATCGTGACTTATCCCAACTAGGATTTCCATCATCGTCAAAGTCGCCCCATTGGAAGAATGAGCAATTCTCCTTGCCAGGCACGTTCCCACCATGGCACATCCAGAAATACCTCCCCTGGTTTTCTTTCTTTTTCTGGACGACCCTTAGAATGGCCGGAATGCCACAATTGCATCTCGGTGTGTACTTCGCATGGAAGCTTTGCTTGTAGTCACGGTATGTGATGTTAATTCTCCGGTTGCCTGCAATGGGATGGGGGTCGATTGCCTGAGCGGGAGCAATACTGTGTTTCCACTCCTCCTGCATCTCCGCGTGCATTACCAGGAGGGAATTATGCGGAAGATGTATGGAGATTTGTCCCTCGGCCTCGGGATCGTCCGTGGGGCTCCCATCAGAATCTTTTGGCATAACCCGCCTGACACGGAATTCCCTTGCTACTCCCAGAGAGATAGAGCCTATCACTGCTCGCGGACCCAGATATGTTAGTTGGTCGCTGTGATAACCGACACTTTCCTGAGGCCCATTATAGCAGTTGACAAAGGCGCAGTTCGGCGACCAGGGATCTGGAGACTGGTACTTCAGCTTTTGCCCACCGGGATATCGAGTTTTGATGCGAGTTTGAATTTCTCTATTAACCGCCTCCTGGACTATCGGCCTAACACGCAACAGTTGAGGGGTAATAGGCCGTACGTCTGTTAACCGGGCTCCATTGTAGAAGTAATCGTGCTTTTGCGTATTAATTTCGGCATCCGTGCCCACGTAGAAACTAGACGTATGAGGGCTCTGGACGACATTATCAAATAATTTGAACGTAATCTTCTCGAACGAGTTTGATTCGTCTAGAAGCTCTCTAAGGAGATCGTTGGCCTCGTCAGGCGGTAGAAAGTTATGAATGATACTACAAGGTGTATGCTCGGCTATATCTTCGGGGTCATATAGATGAAGGGTAGTTCCTTTCTTTGGGAGCAGTCTCGCCTTTTTAGGTGATACAGGCCGTTCGCTAGCCGTTGGGGACTGTGATGCGAATAACCTGAGCGAAGTCTGGTACCCGACGGCACCAACTCGCCGCTTTTTTGGTGACCCTAACCTGTCCTCAGACAGAGATGCAGAAGCTGCTCGGACAGAACCGTTATGGGCTAGGAGGGTTTCTAACAAAGCTTCCTGACTAATGTTAGGGTGTAACGATGAGAGGATGGCCAGCTTCACATCCGTTGGCTCATTATCATCGGCTAGAGATGAGTCTTCTAAATTGTCTGTTTTTCGCTTCGTTCCCTTCAGGAATGCGTCCATGATGCGGTTCGTGGGGTAGAATCCGGAATTGCCAAGATGAGATGCGACGCCTCATCTCGAGTCTGATTTCTGTCTCTCTTCTTCTAGAGGGGATGAAAATTTTCGATGGCACTTAGGCGATGGTAAGCAGTACGCTTCAGTTTCCTTCGCCTTAGCTTAGTTGCCGATAGCAATAACGATGCGGAAAATGGATCAGTGAAGGGCGCATGGCGAATATATTGTCCTGGGGTACATGGTTCAATCGCTATGACTAAGACGGAGGACCTCAAGGTCCTTAACTTCGGTATATAAACGGCGGGGTCTGGCCCTGTAGCTGCCTAGAAACATTGCCTACCACCGCTGCTTCAGGTAGTATTAGGTACTAGATGGGTGGTACAATATAATTAGGTACAAATCGTATCCAGGAAGTCTTCGTACACCTAACCTTTTTAAATATAGAAATTCATAACTCCACCCTTTTAAACGTTATAAATCTGGAATAAATTTTATTAAATAGAGTAAAATTAACTGATTTTAACGGTATAGTTTTTATAAAGATAATTATATTTTTGAAAAAGATAGAAATAAAAATACGTTGTTTTATTTTTATTAATAAAATTTTAATCGTAAATAACTTTTAATTTAATAAGTTATATATATAACTATAATTCTTATAAAACTATATAAAATTTAAAGTTTTTATTAATACAATTTTTATTATTTAAAAGTTAATAATAAGTATTTAAAAATAAATTTAAAAAATTTTTTATAAATATTATAATATCGTATAAACTTAAGTTAATTATTTTTAAAAATTATTTTTAAACGTAAAATAAAGTCTTAAATATAATATTAAAGTTTCCCGGCGAAAAGTAAAAAGTTCGTTAAAATAAAAATAAAAAATAAAAAATATAATTAAAATATAATATATATTTAACATTTTATTAAAAATATAAAACGTTAATAAAAATCTTCAAAATTTTATATTTAAACTTTTCGGTAATTAAATTAAATTATAAATATTTTTAATCTTTTAGAAATAGTTTATTACGGTTATTATTTACGGTTTAAAATATTAAAAATTTCATTATTAAAAATAAAACGTTAATTATTTTATAACATTATAAATATACGTTTTAAAAGTTCGAAAAAATTAAATCTATATTTAAACCACTTATAATCAATTATATATAAATTTTCATTTTATTTAATTTAGAAGTGGTTGAGTTATAAGTGTTTAAATGTAAAGTATATAATATTAAAGTGTACGAAGACTTCCTGGACACGATTTGTACATGTACTACCTACCTAGGTACATGTACCTATTGTGCTTCACGGGTAATAATTAGGTACTTTGTGACCATGATGCCGAGGCCCCACCTTACATCTCGGCTTCCAATTCATCGTCATCGTTTATGTACAGTACCCAGCCCCATCCCATCTTCGACCGAGTAACATTCGGTTATTTTTTTGCGCCAGCAAGCGTCAAGTTGCGCACTACGGCCCGGTAATTCGCATTGCTTAATCTAAGCGCCATGGCTGGGATGATAGAGTTCCGAACGCCTGGCTGGAATCCCTATGCCGTCAAGTACTCGCCCTACTTCGACTCGCGCATAGCTATCGCTTCCGCCGCGAACTATGGCATTGTAGGAAATGGCCGAGTATTTTGTCTCGGGCTGGGGCCCCAAGGCGTCCAGGTCGAGAAGACGTAAGGAGTTGCAATTTCGTAACTGGCTCAACCCAACATACTAAGATCACCTTCGTCCAGCTTCGACACGAACGACGCCCAGTATGACCTCGCCTGGTCCGAGATCAACGAGAACCAGCTGCTCGTCGCATGCGGTGATGGCTCTATCAAACTTTTCGACCTAAACGTCAACGAATTCCCCGTCATGAACTTCCATGAGCATAAGCGAGAGACTTTCTCGGTATCGTGGAGTCCCGTCACCAAGGACACCTTTGCGTCTAGCTCGTGGGATGGTACCGTTAAAATCGTATGCGCCATCCCCCAAGCATACATGCGCAGCAGTATGAAGAATTCTAATCAGTTTCCCGTAGTGGTCCCCCGCTAGAAAAGACTCTATAAAGACTCTCCCAGTCGGAAACTGTACCTATAGCACGTCGTATTGCCCGTCTAATCCAAATCTTATCTCTGCTGTCTCGACAGACTCGCATTTACGCATATTCGACCTTCGGACGCCGATCAACGCCCAATACCACCTAACATATAAGATTCCCGTTCACCTCCCACCTCCTGCCTCGCTTCCCCAGGGGCCGACTCCTCCCACCGTACCAGCGGAAATACTGACGCATGACTGGAACAAATACAATCACTCGGTGATCGCTACGGGCGGCGTGGATAAGGTAATACGGACGTTCGATCTTAGAAACCATTCGGCAGGGCCTGCTTCCGTGATGTTGGGACACGAGTATGCTGTTCGGAGGCTAGCGTGGAGTCCACATGCCAGCGATATCTTGGTCAGCGCAAGTTATGACATGACGGTGCGCTTATGGACGGATGCGTCGTCAATGCCGGCACAAAGAGACGCTCCGCTCAAGACTGGGATCCAACTTGGCATTATGAATAGACATACAGAGTTTGTCACGGGCGTCGACTGGTGCTTGTTCGGTGTCGGCGGCTGGGTTGCCACCGTGGGTTGGGATGAGAGATTGCTCTTGTGGGATGCGAATAAGTTGTTGCAGGGCCCGGTATGAAAAACTCACACATCGACACAGGGCAGCGGAAAGAGATAGAGTCTCGTTATGTTGGGGAGTTGCGGGTTTATATAGTAAAACGGGAATTTTGCATTGGGAGGCGTTCGGGAAGGAGTCATACTGACACCAGTACTTATATACCCAAAATAGGATATTCGCCTTTAGATTGAATCAAGGTGTCTGACCCTATATAAAACCCGCAAATCAGCATCAATATTAGGTGAGTTTCAACTATGTATTTTGTTGGTTGGATGACTAGAGCTCTTGTGAATAGGAAACGGGATATCTCCCGTCAAAATCCAAACCAGTTTGTGCGAACTTCCAACACAGAACAAGGACGGACAAATCGCAGCGAAAATAAACTCCTCTCCTCAGCTCGCCCGACTCCGTGCCTAGCAGAGATCTATGGCCACGGCGTATACATTATGGTGGAAGGTAGGTATGTAAGTGATTACTCAAAGTTTCCACGCTCCTCTGTATCAAGCAGATATTCATTCTCTAGCATAGACCCCCTTGGCCCCCCTCATTAGATCCTTACCGCTTCGGTTTATAGCTGTTATAGTCAGTGATAATTCAGTTTCCCAAAGAGCTCTCGCAGAACCGACCTCCCCTTGCTCGGTATACTGCTTTCGACATAGCAAACTTCGGGGCTTTCCCAACAAGCCCACGTC
The DNA here is from genome assembly GCA_902806595.1 of Pyrenopolyporus hunteri. Lineage (NCBI taxonomy): Eukaryota > Fungi > Ascomycota > Sordariomycetes > Xylariales > Hypoxylaceae > Pyrenopolyporus > Pyrenopolyporus hunteri. The sequence continues at coordinate 1,318,786 of CADCXC010000004.1, read as the reverse complement.
GCCTACCTAGGTGGTAGATAGGTGTTGTATATCATACTACTCGACACGAGTCTCATTGGGCCTAGACTATAACCGTTATACCTTTTACAATGAAATAAGACATATACCAGCAATAGCTCAAGAGCCTAGCATAGGGTTAGGTATACCCACCAGCGATCCATGGACCACTGGCTACTAACTCGATGTAATTGTCTATATAGTGTAGAATGATCAATGTATGGCCGAGTATAGGCGACTGGATAAGGTGACCCTCATTAATAGAAGGTGAACGGATTATAACTCTACATATATGTCACGGTAACATGAGCACACCAACATTACCAAGGCAATCAACTTTGTGTTTTACGAGCATCGCTATTTTCCGTCTATCTGTCATTAGTAGACTCTTACACTATAGTACAAATAGTCGAGATTTCCGTGCCGTGCGGGCCCTTTCTTTTGTTTCGAGAGACCGCCCGACGCCCAGTATTGATTCATAAGACCTGTCGAGACAACCTTGACTCCGAAACGGACCCCCTTTGTGAATAGAGACCTGCTTGCGAACCCACATTCCCTTACGCGCCACCTTATCCCGCGTCATGTGGTGGTGGAGCAAGTGGCCGATAACCTGATAGGTATGTACCTTAGAAGAGGGATTTTACTTCCGAGGTGGGAGAGTATATTAGAAAACTAACCCCGAGATGCATGCCGGATCTCAAGAAATCAACTGCTTCTGCCATTTCAGAGAGACGACGCTTAGTTTAGAACGATGCGCGAGGGGAGGATCTCTGGCGGCGATCGTCGCCGCTGTTGAAACGCTGGGCAAACGGGTCACCACCACCTCGTTGGCGTGACCTGGAACCACCAAATCCACCGCCAGAGCCGGAACCAAATCCGCCAGAGCCGGAACCAAATCCGCCCGACCTGGAACCGAACCCGCCTGACCTGGAACCGAATCCATCTGACCTGGAACCGAATCCACCTGACCTAGAACCGAATCCACCTGACCTGGAACCAGATCCGCCCGACCCAAAACCAAAACTGTTCCGGTCGTCCTTGGGTCGTTCATCTGAGATTCTGATTCCCGGTACGCGACTTAGCCCGCGGTTCATGGCGGAGCGCGCGCTTATGCCGGGAACCTCATCCCAACCAAGACCTTTTAGACACCAGTGGTTTAGGAGTTGAACGATGTCCGAGGACCTCAGGTATCTTCCGGCCTTTGCGCCAAGTAAAGCGTTATAGAGCTCATGGAAGAGGATTCGAGGGGCTCTATCGTATGCTTGTGACAGTTCCTCGAAATACTTAGCTACCTCTGGAGAGGCTGCCTCTTTTCCTATTTCGTGTTGTGCGGACTTAATGCTGTTATTAGGCTTGATGGGTAAACCAGGGAGGCGATTCCGTGCTTCCGGGATTTCCGGCTCGGTTAGAAGCAACCACCCCTCACCAGATTTCCCGGCGCGGCCCGTTCGGCCAACCCGGTGGATATATTGGTCCCTGTCCGGGGGGAGGCCGACCTGGATGACGTGAGATACGTTGGGAAAGTCCATACCCCTGGCAGTAACATCGGACGAGATAAGGACGGCGCTCTTGGCGCGACGGAAAGACTCAGCGTTATGTGTACGCTGAGATTGGGTAAGTTTCGAATGGATCTCGAATAGCGGGGTGCCCCTCGTCCTATTTGCCATGGAGGTGTTTCTGAGAACCTGATAGGCGTACTGGACACTGGCTGTGTTCGAGAAGAAGACGACGGCCTTGAATGGAGGTGCGTTAGGGTCTTCCGCATGTCTCTGCGTGGCTTTATCGGCAATTTCCATGATAGCTGGGAACCAATTCTCGTAGCCGCGCAGACTTACGAGGTGTTGCGGGACCCGTTCATGAGTTGGAGTCTCGTTGGGGTCGATAGTCTGTATGAATTCGAAATCGTTCGTCTTGACCATGCTCTTGGCAAGGTGGACGACATCCCTGGGAATAGTTGCGGAAAATAGGAGAGTCTGTCGGTCAACCTCGCGGACGGGGGGAAGCAAATCTATGATGTCGCGAATGGCGTCCGCGAAGCCGACGTCTAGCATACGATCCGCTTCATCCAGGACGAGAGCTTGTATCTTGGGTGCCGCAACACCGGTGCTAGGGTCTGTCATGATGTCGTAAAGTCTACCCGGGGTTGCAACAAGCATATGACAGCCCTCGCGTTGCATCTTCATCATAGCTTCCCTCTTCCTGGTCCCGCCAACTGCGGTCTGGACAATTATACCTGTGTGCCGAGCTAGTTTCTTAGCCTCGACACCGATCTGTTCTGCGAGCTCGCGCGTAGGAGATAGAATTAAGGCACGAATATCACTGGGAGAGGCGCCGCGGCGGAACGATTGCGGGTTAGCAAGTTCCGGGTTAGCGGACAGGATGCGCTGGAAGACAGGCACAAGGAAGCCCAAGGTCTTGCCTGTTCCGGTCCTTGCTTGCGCAACTCTGCTGCGGTTAGCGATAGGTCAACGAAGGGTAGGGTAATACGCTTTACTTACAGATCGGTTCCCTTGAGGGCCGGGTTAATGGTCATCGACTGGACGTCGGTCATGGTGTCGTATTTCATGTCCACCGTAATGGCTCGCACTATACGTTCGTTGACACCCAGCTTTGTTAAATCCTCGAATCGGGTCACATTGTACAATGCAGCAGGCGAATCCGTCGTCACAGGGCGGGCGGCAGCAGATTCCTGTGCGTACATCCGCACTGCGATCTGCTTGAGAGGAATTGGCTGTCGTTCTGCCTGCGACCATCTTTGATAAGATGCGGCGGTTGGCCGAGAACGAATCTGCTGAGAAACGAGGGTTGAGAGTTGACGACGGGCCAAACTGCCGAGGCGAGTCTGCCTCTGTAAGGTAGACTTAAACATTATGGCAGTGATGAGGATATTGCTTCACAGGTTGATGTTTTGAGGTGAAGAAAGCGTCTCATCTGCACGCGGCCTTATAGAAGAGGGAACAAATCGCGTGGTGGGAGGCGATTAGAATTTCTTATCATCGAAATTTTTTTTTTTCTTCTGTAGCTTCGACTAGGCCAAGATTTTAGCGGGCCTAGCGGATGCCCGCCCGTTGAGGTGGGTTGATCGGAGGAAGTCTTTTCCGTAACCCCGCGTTGGATTGGCGGGCAGCACCTGGTGGGTCTATCAACCCAGGACCCAGGACCCAGGACCCTTAAGCGCCACTCTCGGGCAAATATCCCTCTAACAATTACCTATCGCCTAGGTACCTATGTAATTTGCGAGTCGAATCGCGCTGTCTTACTCGCGATTCATGGATGTGTACCACCTATAAAGATACCGGACCCGCTCTTTGTACCTAAGTAAGAGTAGGCGAGGTACCTACTGTAGATAATTTGAGGCTCGATTTTATATCTTACATGTAAGAACCAATGCGGGTTCTCTTTACGTGGTACCTAGGTACGTGTCTGGTACCGAGAGCGAGGCGATTCCGTCCGACGTAAACAAGTTGGCCGTCGGTATGCAATTAATCGGTTTTGCTCCTCCGGGCATTCATTATATGCATATTGTCTCAAAGATACGAAGATTAAGCTACAACGGGCACGGCCATTTACGAATCAGCCGTTCGAATACACAATATACCTATACAAAAGCCTCCTTATTTTAATTTTGAGACATATTCTCATTCCATCTTTTTTTTTCTTTTACACAGGTAATTAATAGGTACCTGAATGGATTCGAGAAGTGAGACGCTAAGGCATAGTGCCCACGATTTCTTCGCTTTAGTCCAATGATCATCCAGAAAAATATTCTCACATGCCCTAACTCTCAAAACCCAGTCGGCCCCGCCTGACCGCTCAAGCTTCTAATTCCAGAAATTCAAAAGCTCAAATGACGGCCAACATCTTCCCGGGTATTTAAGTGCCTACCTACGTAGGGAGGATACCTCCTGAACGGCGTCTTCACTGGTACTGAGGTAAGTATGAGTTTACTCCGATTCGTGATCTACTCTTACTTCATATCCTCCATAAATGGATGCGTCATCTGAGTTTCGCACGTGGTTGGGTTGCATGTGAAAATCGCTTATCCATCACGAGCATCCTCAAACAAAAGCGTTCGCGTTCTTTTACAAACGGGTACCTGGTGGGCCTTATCATCGAAACCGGGCTATGTAATCCGTACGGTAGAGGTAGCTACTTAGGTATCTAAGTGGCGGCGTTTGCCTATGAATGGGTACCTTCCTCCTATACAGCCGGGTAGGTACAATACATACTGTGCGCTCTCATACTTGCCTTGGCGTGGGTAAATGTCGAGTCTAAACAAGATAACAAGGTACATGGCAATACCTACCAGGCGGTGCGGGACTCTAAATCGAACCTTCTTCTGAGGCAAGCTAAAGTCTCACCTTCTCTCTTCTCTCTTCTCTTCTACAATATTATATGTTATTCTGGTGGCTGGAAGGTAAACCTTGGAACTCGCATCTCAAATGACGCCGATACGGTATTCAAGAAGGTAGAGCGACGAAAGCAAGTCAAGGCGAAAGAAGAGGAGAAGAAAGTAAGAATAAGAGAGGACAGACCAGAGACACTATGATGGAGCAGGATATGTCCATAATCGTGTTTAATATGCTGCCCACGTCGGTCCAGTCCCGATTACCGGCCTTCCAATCGCTCCGCCGACCCACGAGCCTTTCTATCCTGCCTTCCCGGCGCCGTCCTACGACGTTGCCGAAAGACGAGGAACCCGTAGTCGTTGCGGGGGGAGACGAGGAAGCGCTCGTTGAGCTGCAAGCATGTGCATCCGCAGCCGTGACCAACGGTAGACTTATGGAGGACAGCGCAAACTCCTCCGATTCGGATAGTCGTAGTGTGAACGTGAGCTCGGGCGTGAAGTGGAGGTACGCTAGGCAAGGTACGAGTTTCCGCCACATCTTGTCCTTCTTCGAAAGGAATGAGTAAAATGTTAATTCGTGAGTTGTAGGATCCTACTTGCAACATTCCGCCTCCCAAGAAACCGCGGACTTGGCCTTCGCCAGAAAATCGTATATCGATGGTGTAGCCTATATGCTCAAAGCCCTCCCGGACGACATGGACGACTATGAAGCTACTATCATTCGGCGGGCGCTACCGAAGTCATGCGTACGCGGAAATGCGAATCGTCGGATCGAGGGTGGTCCAGACGGATCCATGTGGCAGTCATCCGATAGAACGAAGACGTTTCTACATTCCACCGTTCAGGGATTTGTTACGGGTCTTGTTATCTTCGTATATCTACTCCTTTCCTTCCTAACGGTTGTCATCCGCGCCGGAGCATACTATGAGCGCGAGTACAACATCTCGCAACACCTCGTTTCCAGCGGGTTTGTTTTGGCCACTGCTATCGGAAAACGGAGCGGTGCCTTGAGTGAGAAGAGTGAGCATATTCTATATTCGATCCCCCGTCTACCTTTCCAGGCTTGCCTTTGAAGCGATGTTTTCTGTAGCCGGTAATTACTAACGCCAGTCGTTTTAGTCTATGCTATAAGTGACGGGAAGTTTGGCAAGGCACTATCTGACCTTGCTGCTTGGACTGTAGAAAGCGTTGCCGGAGGAGTTCATGATGGCATTGGACAGGGTTTGCAGTTGATCGAACAGAGGCGGAAATGAGACATGATATAATGGCTACTTGCATTTTAGGATTAACTGGGTATGACTGATACATAGAAGGTCAGGGAGGCTCTTTCTTTTTGGGCGGGCGTCATAGAATTGCATATAACGAGATTAGAAACTCTTGAGGTTGGATTTGGATACACAGAGGTAATTTTCTCAAGAGAATAGCAGAAATAGTGTTCGCTCAATGATTAATGATATTCACAACTACCACGCCAAAATGATCTTTGGGTAGGTCCCAAGTCTACGTAATTTTGTCTTAGACCAATGTACGCAATATGTGCTTCGACCCGGTATACAACGCTTCATCGATTTGGTGATGGTATTTTTCAGGTATAAAGCTCTCTCTTTCGATCCCGACTCTTTGCCATTAACTTGACCTAGTGGTCCCATCTAGTTTTATTGTGACGCATTTCCGGACTTTTCCGCTGCGAGCTTGGCCTCCATTTTCCTTCTCGCCGCTAGAATCATCTCGTCCCGCCTTCGCTGTAGGGCTGCCTGTCTCTCGTCCCGATTGGAGCTCCACGCCTTGGATTTCGATCCCGAATCTGTCGTGCTGCCAGCGTTGATCTTGTCCTGTAGCTTATACCTGGTGATTAGATCCGGCTCGGCGGGTTTTGCAGGTGGCTTAAAACCCTGCGTCTGCATCGCCGGACTCGGCGAGTCTGGAGGAGGTGGCGGTTGGAACGTGACGGGTGGCTAAGAATTCAACTATTAGTATAAGTGGACATAAGGCAATCTCCGCCGAGGGAGGGAAGCATCGTCGCTGAGGCAGGCAGTTTGATTAGCAGTTTGGTTATTCACAACTTACAATCTCTATCCGTCCTGCAAGTATCCTTTCCGTGGTCACCGCTATATTCCCTCCGTTTCGATGTAAATCCCACAAAATAGTCCTCCGGTCGACCCGGTCCGGCCCAAATATTTGCTGTATCCTCTCCACGGCCGCTTCCCTAGCGCGCGAAACGGCCTGAGCATCGCGTGGTGGTCGCGGCGACTGGGCTGGTTGCGTGAAGAATAAATAGCGAATAATAAAACCACCGACGACGAGTATCAGGATCAGAGAAGTGAGGGACACTTGTTCGTCCGCCATATTTATGGTTCCCAGCTGCACGGGTAACGGTTCCGCCTAAATAGTTGATCTCTCAGGTCATATAGAAGGAACATTAAACAGAAAGCCTACATCAGGTTGTCCGAGGTTGTTTGTCCGAGAAAGAAGTTTGTTTTGTGGTTGAGATGACGTCTGGTAGGTGGTGGACACTGGACGACTTTTTAGGTAGGTAGGTACCTTATGTAGGAGGACTCGGGAGTCAGGTCGCGTGTAGGTTCTAGCCGGCAGCAGAAGCCAGCAGCAGAATGCCCACCGGAATGGTACAATACCTAGACGCTAGCAGGAACCGTCGGGTGCTAACGCTTATCAACTCCGATAAGCCATGTATACATGTATGTACCTAGGTATTCGTACATGCACATCTTGCCCACGTGCTGAGGTACATACATTAGGTTACACATATCTTCCATTGAAACCGGAAGACGCCTCATGGGAATCTAGGTATCTAGGTAGGTACAACTCCAGTCGGGAGCCGGTATCACTTAATCTAATAGGTACCTACCTACCTACCTACCTACCTACCTGGTGCGCATGCAGGTAGGTATGTACCTAGGTACCTTATCTCGGAGGTATCTACATGTAGCCTACAAGTGTAACGGGCAATAAAACAAGATCGTAGGTAGCACTGGCGAAGGTTAGCATGTCGCTACCTACTGTATACTTCATTCAAGGTTAAATACCACTCGTACAGTCACATCGGAGAGCAACATCATAGCCAAGATCGGGTAACGAGGGGATGTGGTTGACGAAATGCTTCAATAGGTATTCGCTACCTAATACCTTCGAACAGAAATAAGCAGGCCCTGCTGCCTTCCTTACGACCCTGAGCCAGCCAGAGAAAGTAACGAAAGTAAAGGTCGCATCGCCTGGAAGCAGTGTGATACCAGAGACACGGTGGGAGGCACCATGCGCAAGCGCAGAGGATGCGCTCTCCTGGATGCAAAAATAAGAATAATCACGATTGAATCCAGATGGGACTCTTTCAGAGATTAAACTGAAAAGAACAGATACTACACTTGATCTAAGCCAAAAGGCAAAGAGAGCTGAAGAAGAAGAGGAAGAAAAAGGAAGAGGAGAGGAAGAGAGAGAGGGACTGTACAAATATTGGTCGAGTGGTGAGTACATGGTGGGGCGTTAGAGTTTCTGCCCCACTCTGCCGCTCTCAATATGGCCAGTGCGTTACCTACCAGAAGGACGTCAAAAAAAGTGGCGCACTACCAAAACGCTTCAATTCCATCAATACCAACCTAGAAACTATACTTTAATATTTTATCTTCAATCTCGAAAATTCATATTACCATCTTATTTTAAATTTTCAAAAATTTTATAAACTATTATATAAACTATAAATATGTTACAATAATTAGTTTTTAACATTTAATCTATTTTTTAGGCGGATATGAATTTTATTATTTTAAGTCCCTTAGTATTTATTGTTAGGGGGTGCGCCAGTTATTTTGACGTCCTTCTGCCTACCTAGATATTATGGCGAATATCTCGGGTACTTTATGTAGGTACCTAGGTAATTAGTAAGGCTGAACCAATTAAGGAGACCCACGTAAGAAGGTCAGCAGCCAATCATAGTCCGTGCCCTCCTGTTTGTTTTTGTTGACCTCAATCGCGTCGGCAACCGGATTTTTAAGTGCGATTCAGATGCGAAAAATAGCCGTAGGTACAAATTGTGCCCCAATTAAGTACACAGCATCGTCGACATCATCAACACCGTCAACATCGCCGACACTTACATGCGGGACCAGTCATATTTGCCAATATGAGGGTTACGGAGGTGATTATAGACGTACGTATTCTCTACAGAAATTCTAACAGGCATCCCCACTGACTTATATGGAAGGGTTTCAAATCCTACGCCGTGAGAACGGTGATCTCAGGATGGTTAGTAGACAACGCCCCATCTCCTCCCGTCGCATTATTAAAACTGATGTCGCATAGGGACGAAAGCTTCAACTCGATCACCGGCCTGAACGGCAGTGGCAAGTCCAACATTCTGGACGCCATTTGTTTCGTCCTAGGTATCACGAACATGTCCACGGTTCGAGCCCAAAACCTCCAGGTACGAAAGAAAGCCACATCCGTGTACGTTATTCCTGTGGACCTAACCGTGGCGTATAGGATCTCATATACAAGCGCGGCCAAGCGGGCGTTACGAAGGCGAGTGTTACGATAGTGTTCGATAACAGAGACAAGCAAAAGTCGCCGATCGGGTTTGAAGAATATGCCACCATCAGCGTCACGAGGCAGATCGTGCTGGGAGGAACCTCGAAGTATCTCATCAACGGGCACCGAGCACAGCAGCAGACCGTACAAAACCTCTTCCAATCCGTGCAACTCAACATAAACAACCCCAACTTCCTTATCATGCAGGGTCGAATCACCAAGGTCCTAAACATGAAGGCGGTCGAGATTCTAGCCATGATCGAAGAAGCAGCTGGCACGAGGATGTTCGAGGATCGCCGCGACAAGGCGCTAAAGACCATGGCCAAGAAGGAGATGAAGTTGCAGGAGATCACCGAGCTCTTGCGCGACGAGATCGAGCCCAAGCTTGAGAAATTACGGACCGAGAAGAGAGCGTTCCTAGACTTCCAACAGACGCAAAATGACCTAGAGCGCTTGACAAGGGTGGTGGTCGCGCACGACTACGTAAAATATCAGGAGAGGTTGGAGCAGTCCGCAACAGACCTAGAGAATAAGAAACAGCGGCAGAAAGACCTCGAAGACTCAGCCGCTCGGCTTAAGAGTGAGATATCCCACCTCGAAGAAGACGTCAAGAGAGTGAAAGCGCAAAGGGATAAGGAACTCAGAAAAGGGGGCAAGGCTCAGGCGTTAGAGGACGAAGTCAAGAAGCACTCAAACGAGCTAGTCCGACTCGCGACTGTTATGGACCTAAAGAAGTCCAGCAAAGGCGAAGAGGAAGAGAAGAAGACCGCGGTACAAAAGAACGTTGCCGAGCTGGAAGCGACGCTAAAAGAGAAAACGAAAGCCTACGAGAAAATCAAGGCCAAGTACGACAAGGCTAAAGAAGAGAATGAGAAGCAAACTCAGGAAGCAGAGTCTAAGGAAGAATTGCTTCAGACATTACAGACAGGTGTCGCATCCAAGGAAGGACAAGAGAGCGGTTACCAAGGCCAATTACAAGATGCGAAGAACCGAGTAGCAGCTGCTGCTACTGAACAGGAACAGGCCAAGATCAAAATCGCCCATCTCGAGAAGCGAATCAAGGAGGAAGAACCTCGGGCCAAGAAGGCCAAAGAGCAGAACGCAGGCTTATTAAAGGAGATTGAGGGTCTCAAGATCCAGTCGCAGAAACTTCAGGCTCAACTTGCGAAGCTTGGTTTTGAACCGGGACAAGAAGAGGAGTTGTACAAGCAAGAATCAATGCTACAACAAACCATCAGGGGCTTACGCCAGGAGGCGGACGCTCTGAAGCGAAAGGTAGCCAACATCGACTTCAACTACGCTGACCCAACCCCTAATTTCGATCGCTCGAAAGTCAAAGGCTTGGTCGCGCAGCTCTTTACCCTCGACAAGGAGCATACGAGAGCTGGCACTGCTTTAGAGATATGCGCCGGCGGCCAACTATACAACGTTGTCATAGATAACGAGGTAACGGGTACGCAATTGTTACAAGGTGGCAGACTGCGCAAGAGAGTCACCTTCATTCCGTTGAACAAGATCGCAGCATCCAAAGTTTCCGCGCAGAGGTTAGCCACGGCCCAAAACGTCGCACCCGGCAAGGTCGACCTAGCCCTATCGCTCGTGGGCTATGACGAGGAGGTGTCTGCGGCAATGGAGTATGTATTCGGCAACACGCTAATCTGCCAGGATGCCGAGACGGCCAAGAGGGTGACTTTTGATCCGAATGTAAGGATGAGGAGTATTACCCTCGAAGGCGACGCGTACGACCCCTCGGGTACGCTCTCGGGCGGAAGCTCCCCTAATTCTAGCGGTGTCTTGGTCACATTGCAGAAACTAAACGAGATTAACCGCCAGCTTAAGGAAGCCGAGGGCTCCCTACGTAATCTCCAGGCCAGAATCTCACAGGAGAAGTCCAAGCTCGACCAAGCCCGCAAGATTAAGCAGGATCTTGATCTCAAGACGCACGAAATCAAGCTTGCGGAAGAACAGATCAGTGGCAACTCTTCGTCGTCGATCATCCAGGAGGTGGAGAATATGAAGGAGACAATCGTGCAACTTAAAAATGAGAGCGTCGAGGCTAAGAAGAGGCAAGCTGAAGCTAGTGCGGATGTCAAGAGGATAGAAAAAGACATGAAAGATTTCGAAAACAACAAGGATTCGAAACTTGTTGAACTCCAGACCTCCTTGGACAAACTACGGGCAACGTTAGCTAACAACTCAAGCGCCGTCAAGTCCTTGCAGAAGGAGCTTCAAAGCGCTCAACTAGACTCGGAACAAGTTTCGGGTGATCTCGCCGCCGCAAGAGAACAGTTGCAAGAGGTTGAGCTCGCCATCAAATCGCAGCAGGAAGAGATCGAAGACCTAGTCAAGAAGCAGTCAAAGCTGCAAGAAACCCACGATCTCGCGCAGGCGCAGCTCGACGACGAAAGAGCCAAGTTGACGGGATTCGATGATGAATTACATGCGCTGGAAGACGCAATTAGGTCGAAAAACAACAGAATTGCTGAAGAAGGCCTCGAAAAGCAGAAACTTGGACACACGGTCGACAAATTCCACAAGGAGCAGCAACACGCGATACAGGCCGTGGCGAATATGGAAAAGGAGTTTGATTGGATTGCGGAGGAGAAAGACAACTTTGGCCGCACAGGAACGCCGTACGACTTCAAGGGCCAAAACATCACGGAGTGCAAGGCAACGCTAAAGACGCTCACGGATCGTTTCCAAGGCATGAAGAAGAAGATCAATCCCAAGGTAATGAACATGATCGATAGCGTCGAGAAGAAGGAGGTGTCGCTTAAGCACATGATGAAGACGGTCATCCGCGACAAGCGTAAGATCGAGGAGACCATCATCAGCCTAGACGACTACAAGAAAAAAGCCCTCCTACAAACCTGGGAGAAGGTCAACGGCGACTTTGGCCAGATCTTCTCGGAGCTGCTACCTGGTGGCAGCTTCGCGAAGCTGGACCCGCCCGAGGGCAAGACTATCAACGAGGGTCTGGAGGTCAAAGTCTGCCTGGGCAAGGTGTGGAAGCAGAGCTTGACTGAATTGAGTGGTGGTCAACGGTACGTCCTTACTTGCTTTCCTTGTCTCCGTACCTTTCCCTTTCAGACTGTCTATCGCGCCGTCATATCGTCCTCGATACTAATTAGGTGAATGCGCAGGTCACTCGTAGCGCTCTCGCTCATCATGGCACTCCTACAGTTCAAGCCAGCGCCCATGTACATTCTGGACGAGGTAGACGCGGCGCTGGATCTGTCGCACACGCAGAATATCGGTCGCCTTATCAAGACCCGCTTTAAGGGCTCCCAGTTCATCGTCGTCTCCCTCAAGGACGGCATGTTCCAAAACGCAAACCGTATCTTCCGCACCCGCTTCAGCGAGGGCACCAGCATGGTTCAGGCCCTTACCGCCGCGGACTTCAAGTAAAACACGTCAGGGACCTATCTACATCACATGTTTACCCCCCTGGGCACCTAAGGGCCTGGATAAGATGCTTGATATAGGTGTGTAAACGCTAGCACCGCGCCCGGAAAGATCGGGGGAGGGTGGGCGCGAGTGGGGGAAAAGGGGGTCCTGCGGGATTTGACGGGATGGGCCTCTCTGTTGGTTCGCGCACGTTAGGTCCGCGCGTGTGACCAGGTCCAGGTGCGATAAGAGAAGAAAAAAAAAAGAAAAAGAAAGTGAGGGATATTGCAGCCTCGATGACGATTGCATGACAGACCGTAGAGCATTTACTCGTTACGTCGTTATATGGTTCCATTGGGGAAGGGAGGGCATGGATGAACGGATGGATGATAGGTATACCGTTATTTTTGTGTATGGCTTATGATCGACGGCGGGTGGGCTGGCCGTTATGTCTTGAGCGTTTTTTCTGCTTTGGGTCGGCGGTTACATATTATATGATGGCTTTAATGATATGCTTCCCAGACCGGTCTCAGTTGCTTATACCACTCTCTTTTTTTTTCACGTCTCAATGACAAATGCATTGACCTCGCTATTTTGTGAAGTATCCATCCCGTCTAATTGTTTATTACCCTGGCTATGTCCCTAGAGAATCTTATAGGTCTCTCGACTTAACATCGTCATCCCCTCTACAGATCTGCGCGACCACTTCCCGCATCTTCTCTTACATACATCCATTCTCTCTATATACGTAGGTAGGTATGTGTACAGTAGTCACCTCGATGGTACAGGATCAAGCAGAGATTGCCTCACTGCTTCGTATACACGTGATGTCCCCTCTCCTCAACCTCGACCGTCATGCCGACCGCGATCCAGCCCTCGCGATCGTCTCCCAGGCTCGGGTCGAACAGAGGGGTCAGCTGCATGCCAAGGCAGCCGCTCAGCGGCGCGCCCTCGTCCACCGCCCGCTTGGCCCTGAGCGATTTGTCGGGCTCGCTCGGGTGCCGCAACCCGGTGGCTGGGTCGACGTTGGGCATCTTGCATCTAGAGGTGCAATATGTTAATACTGTTAATAAGGTAGGCGGGTACGAGGTTACTAACCTGACGGTCCTGCATGATACGTGGAACTGCACGTCGTTATACAGACCCGAATTGCCGGGCTTGAACCGGATCTGCTTCCATGATTCTTCGTCGTAGGCAGGGGCACCGGAGACTATGGAGATGCACGTGTTAGAGAGCAAGAAAAACGTATCTGGCTGGTGGACTAGAACTTACGGATGATATTAGGCCGGAACCTAAGGACGTCGAGCTCCTTTAGGTTATCGTCCTTCGGCACTTCTGAGCTGAACGCTTGTACGCTGTTTAGGTTCATCAAATGGAGTGGGTACTGTGTTTGGCGTTAGCTTTTTCATCCAACGGGGGATAACCCGTGAGCAAATTGGTAACGTACGGCATCCTGGAATCCAGTCACGGGCTGGTAACCGGCCTCCTCCTTGGTAGGAGCGCATCGATGAATCTCACGTAAATTGTCAGGGTCGACTCTGAAGAGAGCTAGCTTGTTGCTGACGCCCAAGTACCGCTGCAGCTCGCCGGGCAATTCTCTCTCCATGTTGAGAGCATTGACCGTCTCCCTCCATATCTTGACATCTTCGAACGTGTAGCCCTTCTCCTTGATATCCGCCGCCGACGGAAAGTCCACCGGCAGGAGGATCTCTATCTCCGGCTCGGCGGCGCGCCCTCTCGCAATCTTAGCCGTGATCGTAGAGAGGATGCCGCGCCAGCCAGGCTCCTTCCAGGGGAAGCGGATGATCACGAAAGCCTCCTTCGTCTTCATCGATTGCTTTCGTAGCTTCATCTCATCCGGCAGCCAGAGATCCACGGTAACATTTGCCAGCCTGGGGAATTGCCGTTGCGTGACGAATTCCCATCTGTGCTTCGATTTCTCCTCATCGGTCGAGTCTACGGCCACGGGGAAAGGGCTCTTGAGCTGGGCGAACATGAAGAGACGGTCGAATTGGAGTCCCGAAGGGAAGAACTTGCTCCTCTTCAATTCGATGCCCTTACATGACTTGACCGGGTAGATGAGCAAGCTATGGATCTTCGGTGGCTCGCCGGCCCGCGGCGCATGTTCAGCCGAGTACTGGTTTTTCAGATTACTCTTGGAGCCTTCGACGCCGGCCTTTGTGTGAGTCTGGACCAACGCATCGCCCTTTTGGATCCCAATCGGAGGTAAAACCAGAACCACCGGTATTAAGAAAGCGCATATGGTCACTGAGAGGAGAAAGATTGCGCTGAAATCCAGATTAAGATTGGCTAGAAAGGATGGGTTCTCCATGATGATGCGCCAAAATTTACCGAAGTGCAATTGACCGGGGGAATATTATGGCGCTGCTCGGCCAGCAAGAAGCGACTTTTCTTTTTATACCGAGAAAATATTGTTAAAAAAGAAAAAATATATAGATATATAGTCACAGTTGAAAAAAACAAAAGCCGACTCTCTAGTATTAGAACATAGAGTTGAAAGAAAAGAGTGTCTTGGACGTGGTTGCGTGTTCAATCCTTCGACGAAACGTCCGAGACGTTGAAGGCCGAAAGGGTGAAAGCGTGAAATCGGGGACTCACCCGTCGGAAGATCATGTGACTCAACTCCATGTCACGTGCCGTACATTGCTATTAATACCCCCTGGATTTCGGGGTTAAGCTGTTAATTACCTGACCTCCCTCACAGCGACATACATAAGCTGCTTCTCAGCGGTTATTAATAGAGCAGGTAGTCATCCGGTTGGCCTAGGCTAAAGATCAAATTTTAACTCGACGACAGGAGTCGTGTCGTTCCCCCAATTTCCTGAACGGCGTTTAACGCAGGACGCGTAGGAAGTCTGGCGCGGTTGGACGGACGCGGGCGGAATATTCCGAATCTCGACTCTCATCAAGACAACAAGAACCACCGCGCGTGCTTACAGCGCCATCGCTGGCATCCAAGGGTATCCGTATCTAGAATTGATTAACTGGCGAGTAGCAAACCTAAATAGTAATAGAAGTAGTTCGGATGCTCACGCCGGCGCCTCTCCCGTACGCGTGCAGAATATTGTGTTGAACAGAGCGGATGATCGATCCGGCGTCTACTGGATATTAAGGTTTTCGCTGGCGACCTTATTTCCCTTTTTGACATTCTGGTCGAGAACAGCCCATGGTTCAGGGTTTAGTTATCACTAACTTGCGCCGTGAGCTGGGTGCTGATGTAGCCTACGCAGCGACGTGAAGGTAGCACCGATGATACCCCAGCCATCCTATAGGTGACGTATTCGCTTAGTAGGGTTGGTGGAAATTACCAGGGCCGTAATCGAGGCAGAGAGATCTTCATAAACCCGAATAGCCACCGGTAAGGACTTTGACTGCTATCTTAGCGGTTAAACAAGCAAGATTGCGCTGGACCGACTCAACAAATCTAAGGACGTAGGTCCTTATGTTATGTACCTAGGTAGGTAAGCAGTAGTAGTTGGATCCGGACAAGGGACGAGGCCGTACATCTGGCGAACTGTATACTGAATTATAACCGTAACACAATCCAATTCAGCTCCGCGGAGAGTACTCCGGTTACGGTGAAAGCCCGAGACCTGGGTATCTCGGAGTCGAACTACCGTGCTCGGATGCAACCACGATATATCACCCACGAGCCCTGATCCGGAGATATCGGGATAACGAGATAGCCAACTAATGCAAGGTACCGGACACCTTGGCTAGGCAGCTAATAGGGGGCACGTGTAGGTGGTGTTGGCGACGGAAGTCCCAATCCCACCTGGTAACCGGAATAGGGGGCGGATTATGTGGCGTAGAGTTAGGCAGCTTAGGAACTTGCGCGCGCGGGTGAAATTTCGACTGGTCACTTTCACCTTTAGCGCCCATATGCAAAGCTAGTCTCATAACCGCGTTGGTCTATTGGAAAGGGGGCATCGTTGGGTCTTCATGCCGGATGGCCTAGGCGCCTCCGCGAGCTTACTGTAGAAGCGTCCAAGATCTGCGGCGAAAATTCCCCTCAAAAAATGGATGTAGCAGTCCGTCTTAGGCAGGTTCTCTGCGTCGGCTTAATTCTGGGTAGGCGGACTTGACTTTAGAAGTTAGGCTGCGTATAGGAAGCCCAGATCACGCGATTCTGACTCCATGGTACCGCCTAGTGCTTCTCCGCGTTCCTCCTTGACCGCCTGGCCAACTGGCAGAGATGATTTTATATGGCCGAGATAATGCTCATTCCCGGATAAGGGCTCTACCATAACTTCCAAACGCTTCTTTGCAGAGCGGCACGTCTTCTGAAGTTACATCCCGCTGATCTTCCCTCACTTATCACCTCACGTACTTACCTACATATACGTACACATCCTAGGCGGAGAATCTCAGCTTAGGGCCAATAGCACACTGACTGCCACTTCGTCATTACACATAATATTGAGTGCCAGCTAAGAGCTGCATAGAGTAGTTGCGTTGTGTTACACATTTGTGAAAAAAAACTCAGGAAGAAAACCGGCCTCGAAACTCGAGAGCGGATAGGTCAACTTACGCGTAGATCTGAACGCGATCGGGAATAGAAGCTACGTTAACCTGTCTAGATAACTAACTAGCTTAGCTGCTTCGCGGAGATTCCTTAGGTGCTCCGCTGTCTGCGCCATTACAGGGACGGTCTACTCCTTAGCTTGATCGTCCATATTCTAGCTTCAAGGATTTTTTTGGTTTGTTTTTTTGTGAAAAGACTCTCATTGATCGCAGAATATAGCAGTTTGTCCCAATGTTAGAATCTTTTAGGATACGAGCCAAGTTCGCATCTGTGAAATGTGGTAAAATACATACTGTGCTTAGGAAACCCCTATGCTGGAAGATGGGGCTTCATCTCGACGTTAAGCGGCTCTGACGACCCTACTATGTAGAGAATCACACGTGGGACGGGATTTATTTGTCGCATTCAGCCTTGAGCATAGTGGGAAGACGTAACTGGCATACACCGACAAGGCTAAAATACGCATTAATCTTAAGATTACGGCAATGTCGAATTATTAATAAAGTAGAGGTTCCATAGAGTCGGGAAATTTGATTTCTTCTTTTTTGAGCCGCCCGGCCGGTAGCCCTAAGCGGAATGATCGAATATATCTTCCCCCATCACGTCTCTTATCGTCATTCGGCCCCTATAATCACGAGAACCGAACAGGGGTTGTGGTTCCTTGGTTCGGCCGGGTCTACCGAATCTAGAGTCACTGTAACGTTTAAATGTCTTCTTCACGTGTATGCCCTCGCCGCACGCCGGCATCACGAGGGCTCCTTCGACAACGCAGATTGCAATCGTTGCCGTAAGTCCTCCAGAGTGCCAAGCCCGACATTTCACCCTGGCATTCCCTTCACCTGTGTTGGGGCCGTCCTGTGATTTTTTTTCTATTTCCTAAAACTCTTTCAGCAGCGTCATGCATTTGTTATGAGATATGATTAAATCTCAATACTATGCACGAGAAGGGCGTATAGAACAATTAGTCGAATAAGGCTCTGCGGATTTGCTGCATGGGTTTCCCGTTGAGAGCGTCAAGCGTGAAGCCCTAGTTATTACGGGTAAGAAATTCTCGTACGATGGTAATTTCGATAACGCGAAGAGGTAAGTCGCAACGAACCGCGGCTATACGAACCAAACTACAAAAATAAGAACTATACAAAATATCGTGATACCTAATATCGCACTAAGTCGTTCACCTTCCGAAGTGGAGAACTATCGGGGAGCCACGAGCCGTGAAGTGCATATAGATAGGTAGGTAGATATGAAGAGGTTGGGAGTATTAAGATGAAGCTTATTACAGCTCCTAGTCATAAATAATGTATTATAGAGCAATTGGGCAGGCAAGCCATGCTCTCAGGTGAATGAGCCGAGAACTGCTTACACATTACCATGTAAGGCAAATAAAGGCATTTGCTTAAGCCCTTGATCTTTACATGCGCATAACTAGGTAAATACGAGGAACGACATTTGAAGCTATGCCGGCAGGTACCTACCTGGCATGTAAGGTAGGTAGGTGTGTGTGTGTGTACGTTATTGAAACAGCAAAACTGATGTCTGCCGTTTTCTGTCACATTTTCAAATCCCGATTGAGATTTCATAGTTAATTCGGAGATGAATGTATAAAAGCGAGGGACGGACTAGGTCATGGCTTAACTGTTTTGACCTAACCTTACCCGTATTATGAATATAGGGTCGTCCATTGGGATGCTAACCTGGTACGTTGGTCCTGTCTATTCGTCATATGTCAGTGTTGGTTTTCGATACATCTACCCATGCCCGTGAGCTGTAATATAGGTACATGTTATAGGCGACAAGGGTCCACGATGCTAGTTTACGAGTACGTCACTTCACGCATCTGGAGGTATGTATGTTCCGCACACATCATATAGGGGGTGACGTTGTATTTTGCAACCGTGGCTGGCTACCCGTGCTAAGATTGAGTCCAGTAACGAAGCTAGTTGCGTTTGTATGGGCGTAGGATGGACGGGACTCGTATTCAAGACCGTGACACCTGCACTTCTGTTCTCGGGGAGCAGAACTACGGGATTACTATTACTACCATAGTGTGGGAATCGTCCGGAGCGCGCAAGATTGACGCCATATCCTAGTCCAGAGAATCGCGCCAAGAATCCCGAGTCCGCACACCTTGAACTCCTAATGGGGAAATCATTTACAGATGACAGCGCTATCCTTGTAACACAGAGATTTCCGTCGTGCTACTATGCCGGAAATCCGGGACAGGAATAAGTTCAGATGGCGGAGGGCGGATGGCGGATGCAACGATGGGATGGTCGGTGGACCATCATCGCCTTCACGTTGCGAAAGGAACATTCCGAACAGCTGGTCGTTGCACCCCCTTACCCCTTCCCCCTTCCCCCCTTCCAAGGGTCCGGGATCACTTTGGCCCTACTCTGGACGTGGAAGAATGATGCTGCTGAAGCAAATCATCACGTCTCACCCAACAACCATTGATTAGGGCTGGTCGCTGCCTATCGCTGCCTGCCTTCGCGGGTCACACTCCAGTCCCTGTCGATCATGATCAAGTACCCAGCAAAAGACGGGTCAGGAATTCAAGGGAAGATTACCAAGTAAGTACATAGTAAATACGCCTTCTATGCGCCATGACATTTCCCGCACGGGACATCCAGCGGTGGCATTTCGGCCCCTGCAGGCCGGTTCAAACTCACCGCAGATACCTATCATATTAAGCTCGGGATGTCTTATATCCCGTTTGGACTCCCCGGTCCAGCCACAAAAAGATACCTTACCTACCTACCTACCTACCTACCTACCTACGGTACCTACCCGCCTACCAGAGCCTTTGAGCTCAACTTTCTATGCTACCTGGGCACCTCTTATATGCAATGGCTTTCTGTCACTACGCCTCGGGGTGGCCACGGTACCTTAGGCAGGTGGTTGGCCATTGCTGCAAAGCGAACCCCTTGGGTATCATTCATCCCATCCTCTGGTCGGCCTAATTAATTTGATCGGTGCATAATCTACGAGCCTCATCATTCCTCCTTCTCCCACATATCAAGTAAGGCCTCCTACGTTGTTGAATTGGAGGCCCGGCTTTAGCAACTTACTGGTCTGTGCTCCGGGTTCGCCCTCCTTGACGAGTCCCTGATGATCCTAGAAGCGTAGGGGGGACCCCTTGTCTTACTGGATCCAATCAGTGGAAATTTGTGGTTTGCAAGCAACACTGGTGCGGCCCCAAAAGGCTTCATCCTGTTTTGTAGCCAACGTGGTATCAACAGCCCCAAAAGCCAAAAAGGCTCTTGCTCGGGCTAAAAGGATCGGGCCTACGGCTTGGACAGATTTTGACCAGTGTCTCTGCTACTATGTAAGTCTTATTCCTCGCAGGTAACCTACGCGCACGGCTGGGCTTTAGGGAAGAGGGAAAAAAAAAGCTTAAAGGTACTCGTCGATCGATAGTGGGCATTTTTTATGATCATTCCGGCGCACTCGGTCGCTACCTTAGCTAGCCCCGGAGCCCATAATTCGGTAAATAGGTGAACATAGACCGCCCGCACAGTATAAGCGTATTTCGCAACGGAACGTACATATGGTCCTACGGTCCTATGGTCCTAATAAGTTTCTCGAACGTTACGAATATGGCGCGTGTTGCGTCAGGGCGCCGCTGCGTCAGGGTATGGGGAATAGCTGGACGGCGCTGACGCCTCAGACTCGTTCATTCGTCTCATGTGTGTTGTGAGATCAAAGATCGAAGACTTTTCCCACTAGCCGCCGTTGATCAAAACCCTGGCGGTAGGATCTTGAGCAAGTCTCTCAACCCCCCGGCGCGTGCGCCCCAGTTCCCCGCTGCCTGGCTCGCTGGGCTGGCTGGGTTGCCCCATGACTGTGGATGAAGGACCCTTGTCTTACCTGCCGCGTCTTATCTCTTTGCACGTACGTACATACATACCTACATATGTAGTAAAGCGGCCGGTAGCAGTAGATATACATCCTCACGTATGTGCATAGGTATAGGTATACATACTGTCCGTCCTTAACCTCTCGTCTAGGGCATGTATCGGGTGTATATGGCGTAGGTGACAATATGTATTGTACTTTCGTGCTCGCAAGTTACTGCTCCTACGGCGGGCAGATGGCGTCTCCGTAGACGTTCAGCGCGCTGAATTAGCCCCGTTGGAAAGCATGGGCAAATATCAGATGGCTGCGTATCATCGGTTCCTCTCCCTTACATCCCGACTCCCACTTACCCAGTAGCTGCGTCTTTCTAGCTCAGGGGGGTCCCTGTTTTAGCACCAACCGGATGTCAACGATCCTCATTGCGTACTGTATGCACTCAATTTCTATGTACCAGTGTAGTGGGCTAAGGCTTGTCAATTTACCCACGCACTTATTGCAAAAGGCAAATTCACTAGATTGTAGTCTTCTTGCGGACGGTAAACTCCTTCAACCTAGTAAACTCTGGGCCCAAGCGATCCCGAATAGTACTTTCAAGTCAACGTCTTCAGGGTTGGCTCCCCAGGTGCTTCTGGACTTTGCAAGATCGAACCGAACGGGCCTGGCTTATCCTCAACGGGCATTTCGCCCCCCCTTTTTTTTTTGGCAGAATATACGCGGATATTCCTAAAGCTCTCATCTCGCCCACACCCTAATCCTAAACATTCCCGAATCGAACGCTTGGCTGCTCTCTCATCATGACCTCATTACCTTGATATCAGTTACATCCCGACTCCTTTTCGCAACAGAAACGCTTCCCAGCAATAGTGAGGCTTCTTCCGCCGATCTCGAGCCTCGGAATCTAACGCTCGTATCTTATCCCGTATACTACCTCCTAAGCAGCCTCACTACGAAACAGATCAGCGAAAAGAAAGTTTTGGCCACGATTCGACTTCGCCGGCGAATTCAATAGATATTAAATCACTTTGGTGTTCGACACTAAGCTCATCCTCGGGCCTCTGTCCTGGGGCTGTTTCTAAATTGTGGGTGGGTTCTAGCATTTCGAGGAGACAGCCTGCCGAATCCCAAGATCGGCTTCTATTCCATGGCACCTTGTCCTGGCCTTCTTGGTTACCCGCTGCATAAAAGAAGCCCCGCTATAGCTATCATCCTGTCAGCAGATCCTCGAGACCCTGCTCCTCATAGGTACAGGCTCTTTCAGCAACACTAAAGGCTCCCGCAAGGTATACTACCAGAGCCCCACAACCATTTTATCTTCAATGACTCCTAGGTCACCGGTAACCATAGCCTTGAAGCTTGTGGATCGGTCATAACCATCGTGAGCAGCGCAGCCTGACCAGCTAAGCCAAGCAGGACTGCAACCTCCCAAGAAATTCACAAATGTAAAAAATACCATATCTACTACACCCCCACGAACAATGCGGAAGGTCTCCCTTCATTTATGAAATCTCGTGTTGAGAAGGGCCAAAAACGAACGAGTCAAATTCCCGGGCTCGAGAGGGGGGTGCTATAGGTGTAGAGAAACCTTCTTAGAGAGGCCACACTGAAGGAGCCCATTGGGTTGGGGGAATTGTCTACTCGATGAGTGTATTGGGTCGACCCTTTTCCCTTCCTCCTCGAATCATTGGAACCAGGACCCCTCCACTTGTAACGTCTCTTTAGGGAAGACAGCTTGGGACTAAGCGTTGGGTTCGGGAAGAAACTTCCTGCTCTAGCCGATTAATTCCTGAACTCCCTCCTAACTCGACATCGCAATACAAAAGGAAAAGATTCGACGTTACTAATTTTAATCCCTACTATACATTTCCCCGAATAGGATCTGCGCTGAAGCGGCGTCCGCGCAGATTTTGTACGGAGGGGAATCGAACCTTAGCCGCCCGAGTTAACGCACATCGAATACTCCGCTCGACGAATCCCTCCCAATGAGTGATTACTATCAGCAATATCTGTCCTCGTTGGCAGGGACTGGCGAATCGCCAAACCAAAGCCCTCAAGATGCTCAATATCAACCTCCGCCACATTCCACTCAGATGGGAAATATCAGCCCGCCTTTAGCAACCCCGTATCAAAGCCTAGGTTACTTCACCGGTTTCCCTGATCCAATTATGTTCCAGGCCCCCAAACCTCAGAACAATCGAAATCGCAAGAAGTCTGCGTCCGGAGCGGACCACGTCAAGCATCGACGAACACGATCGGGATGTTACACCTGTCGAAGCAGACGAGTTAAGGTAAGCATCACTCTTTAGCATTGGCATGCTAGTGCTAAGATTGACCCTAGTGCGATGAAACTCATCCCATCTGTGAACGTAAGTAGGTTTACTGGATTTTCTAAACTCTGGCTAACAGTCGCAGGCTGCCGCAAAGGCAAGAGGGATTGCGTCTACCCAGAGCCCTCTTCCGCCAAGGGGCAAGCAACTGGATCGGGGTCGTCGAAAGACGCAGCGGCGTTTGCTCAAGAACATAGTCCAAATTCCTCGCAAGACGAAGCGGATGAGGAAACAGAGAGAGGCCTTAAGCTCGAGCCAATTGTCGACGAGGAGGAGCCTAGCGAAACGTTATCGCCATCCTCGTATTCGCTAGCAGGGTTACGAAGAACGAGCACGACATCGACGTTGAATACCCAGCGGACCATGACAAGACAGAGCTCCGAGACGCCTTCCTTAGACGGAACTAAAAGCGCTTCGCCGGCAATGTCGACGGGTACTTCTGCGAGCTTTCCGATTTCTTTTCAAGTCCCAGATCCCGCTCTCCAGCCTACCTTGGCCCGGCCAGATTGGACTCATCTGTCGACAGACTTGCAATCTCACTTGGCGTATTACTGCGAATATATCTCTCACTATAATTATGGGATGGTTAATGATCCGGATGATTTTTTCCACTTAATCCTCCCCGGTTTGGCCGTGCAGGCCGGTAACGAGGCTCTTTTGAACGCCGTCGTAGGGTTTTCGGCGTATCATCAAACAGTGCGGAATCCCAATGGCAGGATCCAGGACTTCTTGCGATATTATAATAAGAGTGTGACGTTGCTCCTGAGTTGCATCAAGAGACGAGAGAAGCAGGGCGTCGCAACGTTGCTGACTATACTGCAACTTGCAACCATCGAGGTAGATATAGTCTAGATGACCTGCTTTTAGAGAGCTGTTGCTGACCGAAAGAAAGGAATACCTAGGCGATTGGGTGAATCTGATGGGACATCAAAGAGCCGCCTTCGAGATTCTGACCCGGCTGTTCACGCCCCAGACGATCATAAATTCGCCTACTTCACGGCTACTGCTCACCTGGTACATCAGATTCGACGTTTTTGTAGGAATGATGGGTGGGTTCGAAACAAACCTGCCGCGACAATGGTTTTCGGCTGTCGTCTCCTTCTGCCAGGAGCAAGTTGCAAAAAACCCGGGAAATCTGGGGATGAAAACGGAACTCCACGCTTCTGCGTTGCGATTGATCTCTAGGGACATGTCGATTCTCTACGCCAGAGGCGGTCGAGGCGACATGTCGGGTGAAGAATTCGCAGCGGAACACGATCGTATCACGAACCGCCTCTACGAATGGAGGACCAAATTAGACCCTGCCTTGACCGATCCGAATTTCCTTGTGGTTGATTTTCCGCATAAAGCCCCGTTGAGCGAAGACGATATAATCGATCCTTACAAGCCGGGACACTTGTACGATTTCCCGTTGTTCACGACTACCGTCCTAACAGCGGAGTGGCATTCTATCCTCGTCATGCACAAGAGCCAAGAAGCTTTTGCGTTGCAGCAGAAACCATCAGATGAGCTGAGAGGGTTGGCGTATGCTATCTGCGAAATTTTCGAAGGAGTGCAGTTGTGGCCGAAGGCACCCAACGGCGCCCTTATCCCGATTCAGGCCTGTCTTGCTATAGCAGCCTTGTTCCTCCCCCGTGATAATAAACACCACATGTGGCTAAGACGGAAATATGCAATGCTGGAATCATTAGGGTAAGTACGCGATTTATTTTGGTAGTCTAGGCTCTATCCCGCCCGCCAGCTCTATCCTGCGTGAGGCCAGTCCCGGTCGAGTATACGAAAGGACGGTGATCGTATATTCAAGTCTATCCGGTTACACCTATTTACGTATTAGTCCGAGGTGTTCGAGTAGCTCACTAATATTTTCCGTCTCGGATCAGATATGTTTTCCCATTCACGATACGAGTTCGAATGGCAGAGATATTCCGCGATCCCTCTTGCACACAGTGGTGGCTCCCAAACGACGAGGGACTTAGCCCCATTTTACGAAGCATTCGCGCTTTTGCCGACGAACGAAACGCAAACCCCGTGTCTCAGCAGACAGAGTCCCTGCGAGAAATGAGCGCAATTTTCGCCAAGATGCGACTCGATCCGGGACACGAAGGAACATCGTCGCCAGGGGGTTCGAATAGCGGAGCGTCATCATTGTGAGGCTTGGGCACATACGTGTTAGGGATCTAGATTCCACGTGGGAATCAAGAGACGACCCAGTAGGATGCATATGGAGAATAACGACTACTGCCGTACCGGGGAAACTGGCCTATCACCTGCATTCTATACCCTCATGCCTACCTACCTCATTGGCACTCTAATGCTGCTAACCAAAGAAGAAGCGGGGCCGGCAATGCTCTGCGGACCGGCAGCAAGCTGGTTTATTACTAGTCACATAGTATGCGGCGAAGACGTTGTTGTGACGTTGTAGACGACCGGGGTGTGAAACAACGAGGTCTCGATGCGGCGAAATGGGACCCAGAATAGGAACCGAGCCGTGATGCAACTCTGCACTGCAGGACCAGGGGACAACGAAGAGTGAGGGGACCGACTATGCGGCCAGGTACTATATACAACCTCAGAATCTCTCGAAATTGGAGGTCTTACGATGGAGATACACATGCATGCAGGCATAACAAAAGCTTACCGATACCATGGTACAAGCCTAACTAGAGTCCCATCAGTCATCCCAGTTCAACTCGGTGCAGATCCTTGGCCATCTCCCCAGCCTTACTCACATACATCGGAACGAACCGTTACAGCCCACATTTTCGGTCCCGAGTTATATATCGGACAACACGGCGACGGATTGGACATGAATAAAGGAAGAATTCGGGATCCGTCAAGATACAAGGGCCCGGCTATCACAGACGAAATAGAGAATCGTACGAGAGACAGCCTACACGTGTAGACATCGATCAATATTTACCTGGATACCCAGCAGACGCCGCGTCAACCTCATTTCTCGGAGACTAAGCATCTAGTCGTAAATTAAGCCACATCCCTCCCATACCGCCATTCGATATTAGAGAGTAGCAGTCTAGCCCCATCGAATATGCAATTCCATAAGCCACCTCCAAGCTTATTCTTGGCGATCACCGCCGCGGTGGCGATATGCGGCCTTCCGATGCAATCGACCCGTCCCCCCCACGTCCATTTATTCCATATATCGGGCTACTCGGCCCTAGACCTCTCCCCAGGTCGTACAGCATTGCTTCCAGCCAGATTAGAAGAGAATAATTATCCGCTGCAACTTACAGATTATCCCTTCCAGTACTCGCTTCGGAGTTTCTCATCGCAGGGGGTCGGCCACCAAATGTAACCGGTATTCGCACGAGGCGTAGTAGCCACACAACCGCGCTTCAATGAACGGCAATTATTTCCCCTATGCATGAAACACAGATACGCGAACACGCATACGCATACGCACCCGCCTACCCAGGTAGGCATATATACCATAATAGATGTGACGAGTCTACATACCTAAGTATACCCCTCACAACGCTCGACGTAGACAGGCAGACTTATACCCAAGATGATACCCGTGCGGGACAGGCAGCGTTAGGACTCAAAACAGGTATACCCGGGGGAAGGATAAAAAGACCCAAAAGGGGGGAACGTGATACCAGGCACCGGAGGCCCCCCGGGTCAGGAAGAGGAAAAAAAGGGAGAGAGGAGGGAAAGGAGAGGAGAGGACGGAACGGCGCAAACACAGGTCTGTTATTTCCTGATATAATCCCACTATAATGTAATATTTAGACTACTTCAAGCCGGACTGTGTAATTGAGACGAGAGGCGGGGGATAAAAGTGCGGGAGAATCAAGAAATATATACCCCCTGGGCTCAGACTTGGTTTCATTTATATAGGTAAATAAAGCACGCGCCTACCACCTTCATGGGGCTAGAGGAAATCCACCTGGGCAGATAGATATCATCTATCTATCCTCTTTTATACGCCTGGCTACTCTAAAATGCCCAAATTATAGATTACGAACTTAAACTTAACGCACCAGTGTATGAGATACCAATCTGCTACTTCATCTCTATTGGCGTGGGTTCTTCGTGATTTATATATAGATACTTCTAGCCCCCGCCCTTGAAGTATAAGCGAGGGAGAGAGAGAATTTTGTGAGCTTAAGACTAAAAATCGAGAGCATCTAGGCATCCGGTGGCCGATTAGAAGTTTATCTCGTGCAAGATGAAATCGTCACTATGAGAGGAAGTAGAGTCAGAATTCTGTTACCATGCCGCTCAACCACTACAGAAGTGCGTGTGTTTAAGTTGAAGGTAATATACAGGTAGGTAGGGCTGTAGACAACGTAACAGAGGTGAGTGTCTCATTTGATGGAGCATATGTCTCGGAATAAGAGTCGAGACTACCAGGTGTAGCAGCACTTATTCATATGGAACTCAGCGCTATGCGTAAGACATAAGCGCCATTAGTAAGGCTAGGTAGGTACCCTATCGTGAAACGCTTTTCCGGGAGCCTCATCGTACCGTATCCGTCTGCCGGCTCCGTACCCTAACGACGTACCGGACCAGAGAACCTTGCAACTCCACTCCTCGCTCTGACATACAAGTTTAACAATGTTTGTACACGACCGCTAGGAGGTCCCTCACACGCTCCAAACGGTAGAAATTACGTATCGAATCCCCCTAAGTCCCGTTACACTCATTCAGAACGTATCACCGTCGTCGTCAACGTCAGCATTATCCCGCCGTTCAGCCCGCCCGGTCCGCCGCAGCCCACTTACGATGGCCTCCGTTTGTTCCAGGACCAAGTCCGTCTCGTCATTTCGGTTCCCGTCGTCGGGAGTCCCCATACGTTCCCATCGGAGACGGAGCCTATCCATGGTCTGCCTAGCGCGGCGGAAAGCCTGGTCCATGGCGACCGGGTCGATTTCTTCAAATCGCTCCAGGTCAGCTACGAAATCCTAGTCCGTGTCCGGATTATCCGAATTTGACTCTTCCTTTGGCTTGGCTTCCGCCTCTGCCTCCGTAGCCGCCTCTGTAGATTCAGCTGCCGGAGGCTCGGGCTGCTCGGGCTGCTCGGGCTGCTCGGTAGCGCTCGAGTCTGCTTGCTGGGCCTCATCTGGAGCATCTGTCTGCTTTTCCGTACTCGGAGCGGACTCCCCATTATCTTCGATCACTTGTTCGTGGTCAAGAAGAGGTACATCCTTGCTCTCTTCGGGTTTCTCTTCGGTTCCCGCGGCAGCCTCGAACTCTGCGGGGACATCCTGGACGTCTATCTTGACTCCTTCAGGTTGTGTATCACCTTGCGGCTCCTGCGGCTCTTGAGACTCGGTGGGCTGCGAAGCTTCGGGTACTTCGGTGACAGGAGGGTTCCCCATTAATTCGCCTTCGACAATGACAGGCACTTCGACCTCAGACTCCTCATCCACTGTCTCGGGCGCTATGATATGCATGTTCTTAAGTTTGTTCGCGGCGTCACTGTTCTCGTCTTCCCGCTCTTCGATAACGGTGGTCACAGCACTGCCGGTTGACGGTCTGCTAGAATGTCTGGCCGTATTGCTTCTACGAGCGTGTAGACTCTGGCGGTCATCGTCATGCTCGGCGCTCTCGTGTTGTTGTGACGGCGGCTTGGCGATAGCAGTCACCACTGGCTTCTTGTCCTCGGGTGGTGCCGGCTCTAAGCCCTCCGCCTCCGGTGGGAGCTTGTAATTCTCGGCGGGCAGGAGGTCGTACATATCACAGACGGTCTTGAAGAAGGCGTACAAGCCTGTCTGGGCCTCGACCGACCAGAAGACGCCCCTGTGCTGGAACCATGCGTGTGCGAATATTCTATGGAGGCGACGGAACACGTTGACGAGATTCTTAAGCACCGAACTCTTGTCGTGCCCCTCATTTAATACGACAAATCTGCTGGGGAAGAGCTTGGGGTTCGTGACAACGTTCGCGGCCCAATCGAGCGTGTGGCAGCAGTAGTCGATAGCGCAGCAGCTCTTGGGCTGGTCGTGGACGGCACATAAGAACTGCCATTCGGAAGCGCGCATCTCGGGACACGTCGCGGACGAACATGGCGGGGTATCAAAGAGGAAGCCCACAATTAAGCTGTTGCATTGCGCGATAAGGAACCGGCAGAGTTCGTAGAGCCATAGCGTGCGGTCGATGCCTGGTGGCGGCGTGGCTAAATGCAGAGCAGTCGCTCGGGTAATGGGGGTCGTGTTAGAGGCTGTGTGGTGATAATGGAGGGCGGCTAGATGTTCCTGAAGTTGAAAGGCCGAATCGAGCTGCAACGTGTCCAGTAGTCAGTAAAGTATGTTCGCAAGACGGGTTACGAGGGGGGAGGAGGAGAGTAGCGAGATAGGTTGCAAGGTTGCAAGATGAATTGAGGTAGGCAGCGTACTTCTCCAAGTGGGACAAGAGGCGGCCCTGCAGCCATGTCCTCAGACTTAGTGCCCGGGTGTATGCGCCTCTTCGCATTTGCGTCGGCGATGGTTTGCTCCATCTGTTGTGCTTGACGGCTTGCAGTGCTGCCCAGTGCTGGAGATTTGGGTCCGATCTGGATCTCAGCAGGAGGAGGTGGACTGGGCAGTCGAGGCGAGCCCTGCGCCAGAGACATGGTAAAAAGAAAAGGAAATTCTTTCGAGGCTAATGCCCCGGGTGCGAATTGTTTATTGGGTAAACAGACGTTGTCCTGGCTCCGTTGTTGAATCGCTAAGTTGGATGTTGTTGTTTGATTTGAGCAACTCGCAGAAGCGCCAAGATCGGGGACCCAGCAAACGGGAGCTAGGAGGTACTTAGGTACGATAGTTACCTACCACATATCTACCTACCTACCTACCTAGGTACCTGGGGCACTTCATGCGCCTAACCAAGGCAGCACTCCCGTTACACAAATGATACCACTTGACGGGATATTTATTAACCAAGCCAGACACTTTACTCCCCCATGCATTTAAACAGAATGCCCTTACCTTCCCTCGTATATTGTATCTGGTACGTACTTCATGACATCGGGAGGGCGCGAGACACCAGTCCAGATGTACCTCTTTTCTTTGTCATTCCCCTAATTATAAAACACTTCACTCATCTTTATTTCCAAAAAGTACCTAAAACAATAGAGTCGATACCCAATATCATAAGCTATAATCATGGATATCGACGAAGAGGCTCCCCCAGAACTCGTCGAGGTCGGCACGGACCCACAAGAGGAGAAACCCGTCAAAGTGCCTATTACCATCGTCACAGGCAAGCCGGCGTCTCATCATTTATAAACATGTCGATTACTAACCTATAAGCCAGGCTACCTCGGGGCCGGAAAGACGACCCTGCTCAACTACATCTTAACTGCCCGGCATGGGAAGAGAATTGCCGTCATAATGAACGAGTTCGGTGACTGTAAGTAACACAAAGCCTGGGCAGTATTACATTGACTTTCAGACTCATCCCCATCCTAGCACTCGATATCGAAAAGTCGTTGACAATCAACAAGGATGGCCAGCAAGTCGAAGAATGGCTTGACGTCGGCAACGGCTGCATCTGTTGCTCAGTGAAGTACCATCTAGCCATGTTTATCAGCGGAGAAATGTTCTAATATTAGTATAGGGATTCTGGGGTCAATGCCATCGAGTCGTTGATGGATAAGAAAGGTGCTTTCGATTACATCCTTTTGGAAACTACTGGGCTGGCTGATCCGGGCAACCTGGCCCCCTTATTTTGGGTCGACGACGGGTTAGGCAGTACCATCTACCTAGATGGAATTGTCACGTTAGTTGATGCGAAGAATATCCTTCGCAGTCTAGACGACCCGAAAGGGAAAGTCGAAGGCCACGAAAGCCATGACACACATGGACCTCTTATGACGACTGCCCATGTTCAAATCTCTCATGCAGATGTTATCGTTATCAACAAGTCCGATCTCGTTGACCCGGACGAGCTCGAATCTGTCAAGGCGCGAATAGAGGCTATCAACGGTCTTGCTAAAATCCATGTAACGAAACAAAGCGTCGTACCTCAGCTGGAAGGCTTTCTACTAGATTTACATGCGTACGACCAAGTCGAGTCCCTGGATACTACAGGGAAGGGACATAGTCATCTTGATCCCGTTCGTCGAAATATCCCACCTTCATTCGCGACCAGTGAAGCTAATATCTATATAGACGATTTCCACACTCTCTATCAATGTGCCGCTTCTAGCCCCGGACCAATTAGGCCGGGTCGACAGTTGGCTAAGGTCGCTGCTGTGGGAGAGTCAGCTACCAGGGGAGCCAGCGAGCGCAACAGAAGCCGTCGAAATCCACCGCCTAAAAGCCCGCTTAGTTTTTGAAGACGGGAGCGTGAAGATGGTGCAGGGTGTCAGAGAAGTGTTTGAGATTTTCGATGCGGATCCAGCACATAGACAAAATGATCCACGCTCGGAGGCGGGAAAGCTTGTCCTTATCGGAAGAGGTCTGCAGGGAGTCAACTTTGAGCGAAGTTTGCTAAATGCGCTTCAAGGTAGATGAGGCGAGTGTAACGGTACAATGAAGCATGCATTCAGATATGAATTTTTTGGTGTCGATTTATGATATAAATTATGTCCCATATTCGAGTTGTTACCACGTAAGACGCCAATCAATTCCGTGTGGCTAGGGGGTCGATCGATCGATGGGTTGGAAGCTGTATCAACTATGTTAATTTAATGGGTAATGTGAAGTTACTGTGTAAATGGGCTGGAAGGAAGAAGACTTATCCTAAGTCACTAAGAATCAACTTGAGAAACTCGTAAGTCTGCTTAAAAGTTATGTAAAATCTAAGAAGAGGACTCAGTTGGTCAAGGAATATAATAATATATCAAGGTATATATTAATATGATCTTTTCAGATACCTACCTACCTACCTAGGTACCTACCTACCTTATATATAGGTGCCTACCTATGTAGGTAGGTAAGCACCTTTGAGGTTCGATAGTTACTTGGATATATATAGGTAGGTACCTAGGTTGCAGGTATCTACCACCTACGTGTAGGTACCTATATGCATTAATGATATGCTATCGACCGCGGAAAATAGGAACTCATGTGGGCGTGCTTCCTATTCGTTAACGCGACAATTGTGGGGATATCTATAGATCTATAGATACCTACATAGGTAGGTACCTAGGTATTTAAAGAAGGAATGGATAATGGAGATGATATAATAATATAGGTCCATACATGTGATTGGGTTGTAGGTGATTTCG
Source organism: Pyrenopolyporus hunteri (assembly GCA_902806595.1). Taxonomy (NCBI): domain Eukaryota; kingdom Fungi; phylum Ascomycota; class Sordariomycetes; order Xylariales; family Hypoxylaceae; genus Pyrenopolyporus; species Pyrenopolyporus hunteri. The sequence goes on along the minus strand of CADCXC010000004.1, from coordinate 1,286,615 downwards.
ATTCCCTTCTACGTAAAATCCCGGCAATGTACAGACATAGGTAGATACGTACCTGAGTACAGCGACGCGTCAGTTGAAGCTGCCGCTTTGACGTTCTTTTATTGATAAACCTGTATTCAAAGCGATAGCGGTTGCTTAGGCGGTACCTAGCGTAAGGTATATCTGCACGCCGCGCAAAGAGACGAATAGCGCTAAAGCCTGGCGAGTACCGGGAAGTTACAGTGTGGGGAGGGCGGACGGTGAATATTGCAAGCTAGGTTGTGAGGCTGAGGAGGCACATGGCTGAGCTGCTGGGGAAAGGACGCACGAGCAACTACGTAAGGGAACTGCACATTTACACAGTAAAGAAGCACAGTATGCACGCATGTACACTGGTACACGGTAGAAAAGTGGAAAAGCTAAACCCCTTTAGGGCTAGACCGGTGCTGAGGAGGACCCAACCCCAGTAAAACTTCCCGTTCTGCGATCGCAAAGCTTCATAAATCCACATTGCCATTCTGTAGATAGAACATCATTAAAAAGTACAGCATTCTCCCTAACCCCACAAGAAAACTCTCCGATCACGACAACGAAACCCCGTACACCGATCACACACACCGATCATAGAGGGTTCTACGCGAGAACTTCTCTCTGCGCGTGGCATCGTAATCATGAATCGAACAGGTACTGCCGACCCTCTCTCCCTCTGCCTCGCGTGCCCCGCCTGTTTGCTCTGAGTCGTGGATGTCGACAGCGTCGTTGTCGCGCCCGGTTGCCCGCTCTCCGATCTCCCTGAGCCGACCCTGTATGTTCCACTACGAACCGTATATGATACTGTTTAGGTCATTGGATATCATATGGGAAAGGGCAGAGCCGAGGAGCAACTCTTGTTCCGTCTCCTTCTGGTCTCAGCCTTCCCGAAATGTCAGCCTCGTCTAGGCGAGCATGGAGATCGCAAGCAGGTCGCAAGCAGTCACTGCGGTTTTATCCCTATACTGGACCTATAACAGATAGAAATATCCTGCTACGAGCCATCAGATACCCCCCCTTATTTCCTTTCTCCATACCCATCGGAATAATTAGAGCGCTTGGCTAATGCTAGAGATCCTTAGGAGCCGTGCCACAGACCCTTCGAGGGATGCCGACCGGATTCGGAGGGCAGCAACAACCTCAACAACCAGGTAGAGCAGTATCTAATCGGCTACCGAACGGGAAATTAGGTATGATCTTGGGATCGAAGAGATCTAGCTGCTGGACGCGAAGCTGATATTCTGCCGCATAACAAAGCGAATAATGGAGCTGGATGGGCTTTTGGTGGTGTGCCTATGGGAGGCGCAGGCTTGCAAACGTCGTCGAGGCAACTAGGCGGAAATGTCCTCAGTTTTGCTCAAAGTCTGAGTGGCTCGCAACCGGCAACGCCCCTCGACCTTTCGTACGTGTTTATTTTTCCTATTTATTTCGCCCCCGACTTCGCCGTCGCTGTACGCTTGACGCCTTCGCTTCAACCTCTATTACGTCAAGCCAGCACACACATCGTCCTAGTCACCTCTCCCATTTACTATTCCCACCTTTCATTTGGCATCATTCAAATAACTCGGCGATATGTCATCTTCATCGCCGGGTAAGAAGGGGAAAAGGCCGAGGCTTGTTCTCAAGGGCCGCACTCCTCCCCCACCCCCTAGTCCCCCAACCCTGGTAGTCCCAGCTGGTTTGTCGTACGCCGATGTTGCTAGTCGCCTTCCTGAAGCCGATATGCATGGACCCGAGTCTTCTCCAACTAAAACCAATGGACGGTAAACAATCACTATGTTTCCTTTGGTCCAAGCGGGTCTCAACACAATACAGTTGAGCACGGTTCATTCTGATAGTTCCTACTGTTGCGAAAACATGTCTCGCGGATCGAAGCTAACTCTTCTCCTAGCGACTTCCCATCATTATCGAATAACTCCCAGTTACAGAGCGCGGGTGCTACCTCCTTATGGTCGACCGGATCTTCAAGGGGCATGAGCGGCACAATACAGAGAAACCAGCAACCCACGCCGCTTGCGTCCCAGCATGGGCAACAGGATGACTTCTTCTCGCCGTCAAGAATGAACTCTACTCAAGGCCAATACCGATTTGGCAATCAGAGCAACGTAACACAGTCCTCGCAGCCTCAACCCAACAGCATTGACGAGTTCCCGCCCCTCAACAACAGCAGCGTTAGAAACGGCAATGGTGAGATTGGTCAGGAGCGTGGATCGAATCTGATGTCGACTCTCGGTTTTGGCGCCCAAGGAAGCGCGACCCCTGGCTCCCTACAGGGTCCCAGGTCAGGGAACGGTCTGCTCAACGCCTTATCTGCTAACAACCGGACAACTGACGTCCGCTCTCCGGACGGAGCCAGCCCCTCGGGTAAGTAACCTTTGCGCTATCCACGTTACGATATACTGACAGAGCCATAGGCGCTTCGCGGTCGCAGGATATTCGGGGTACAGGATCAGGAGCCAATGATGAGGGTCGCCAAAAGCCACCGGGTTTCCAAGATAACTCGGCTTCTCAGCCGTCAACCCAAGATCCCACAGCCTCGAATACTCTTGGTGCGATTGGTAGCAATGATGCTTCCTCGAGCAAAAACAACGACCAGAAGGACAATCAGTCGCCGTCCGTACACGATCCCTTAACGGGCATGTCACCTATTGATAAATGGGGAATCAAGGGCCTTCGCACGCTGATGAACAATTATCCCGATTATAACGCAGCCGTAACAGGCTTGGATCCGACAACGTTAGGTGTGGATTTTGCGTCGCCGCAGTAAGCCTTCCTTGCGCAATCCTATACCACGAGTACCTGTTAACTGAGTCTCAGGTTATTATCAACTCAAATATTCTCTCTCTTCAACGACGCTCTTCCTCGACCTGCGATTCCCGACTTTCGTTTACCAGAGTGCTATATTGTCAAAAACGTGCAGCCGTTAGAAAACAAGATAAGCAACTTCAACGAAGAAACCTTGATGTGGATCTTCTACAGCTGCCCCGGGGATGCCAAGCAGCATCTTGCTGCTCATGAGCTGTACTGCTTCCACCCCCTTCTTATCTACGTTCAGATGCTGATGCTTCTTAGATACAACCGCGCGTGGAGATGGCATAAGAAGTTGAAGATCTGGCTGACCAAGGATGAGCTTATGCAGCCTCGTATCCTTAGTACGCAGCACGAGGAAGGCTACTACATCATTTGGAACACAACGGACTGGCGTAAAGAGCGTGTAAGTGCTGCCAGGGTAATACTCGTACCTGAAATACCTGTAGTAACATGATCTATAGCGCACACTCACCCTCCATTATGCAGATTTGGAGGCTAATACTGCAGTTATGCCGTAAATGGAAATGGGGTTCGGTGGCATCGAGCAGCAGGTATGTGAGGCCAAACAAGCCTGAGAATCGGGAGGCGTTTTAGCTTTCGCGGAATGCACAACCTCGGGGCAAGGTTGATTGCAGCAATATGGCTTTCATGCTTGATAGTCACGGTCATAGCAAATGCCCAAATCGGCAGGTCGACTTCCACCCACCAATATAGGATTCCTGAATCCTTATTGTTGTAATATTCGACCTGAACCAATCCTAATCCTGATCCTGATACCATCAAGCTACAACAGCTCTATGATGATTTGTCGGCGAATCGGCATCTGTGATTGTGCTCAATGTTTGCCCTGAACTAATGTGCATCATGAAATGCTTGTCTATGTTGCTAGGTGAAAGAAGAGCACAGATTGTATTTCCTTACTCTCTGAAGAGGTCACTCCGTCTTTATTAATAGTCGCCGACTGCCACGCAACAGGCTTACTCGAGACTCCTATGTAAGTCCTGAAGAACATAGCACAAGTGTTAGTACACGTCGTTGCGAAGATGTACATAGTCGGAGCTAATACATGACTCAAAATTGATACGAGAACGTAAATCCACACAGAAACAAGTATGCTTGAGAGAAGAATCGACTTAATCATTATGATTATAGATAATCGGATACGTACTAAAGACTACCTTACCCATGTTACACTCGAAAATCACACCCTTTCAACATACGCCTTCAAATCCCGTGCCTGAACATCCCATTCCCGCTGCAACTGCCCCTTCAACAGCGCTATCACGCCCGTCGCCAGCCCCGCGTAGTACGTCTCGTAAGACAGGTACCGCGTCGACCCGTTCCCCAGACCCACGAAGATATTCGGGTGCTCGGCCCGCGCCCCGGCACCGCCTATCCCGTCGTCGTAGTGCCACGCATTAATAAGATACCCCGATGCGCCCGATGCATCGTACAGGCTGATCACCTCCGCGCTCGTGGAATTGAGCTGCCCGATCAGACCCCGGGACGTGAAGCGCATCGGCATCCCTACGTATATGTCGGCCGGCGTCGAGGTCACGTTGCTGGGCAGCCCGACGGCGGGGATGAAGGTGTTCCAGCGCGGGTAGGATTTGAAGTCGAGGATCGCGGTGTAGGCGGCGAGGGGGGAGGTGTGTAGGACGAGTTCCGAGCAGATGGTGAAGATGGCGTGGGCGGTGCCGTAGCTGGGTGTTGGGAGGGTTTCGAATGGGTCGGAGGGACAGTGGAGAGTGCTGTAGTTGAAGTTGAAGTTGAAGTTGGTTTGGTTGTTCTCGGGAATGCCTGGGAGGGCGTGGGTTGTGGTGGTGCTGAGAATGAGGAGGAGGGTGAGGAGGCGGGACATGGTTGATGAATGTTTATTGATTAATCTACAGTTATGTTGTCTCTATTTGATGAAGCAAATGATCCTACATCCCGCGAGACGTCGTCGTATCATTTACTTACCTATGAGTGATTGACGTGATTGAAGTGGTGGTTCTTACTTAATACAAATCTCCATCTACAATGGCTTGGTAGGTAGTATTTCTCCGCAAACCGCTGGGACGATCTGAATGATATATCCTGTCATATAACTTACGTTGTTGCGATCTGAGTAGAATGGATACCTGGCTACCTAGGTAAGTGTTACTGGAGTTGGACTTACCTCGGCACGTCTAAGCCCCTGTCGATGGATGATGATTCGTTCCTATTTATCTTTCTTTGGTGTTGGTAGATCTCATCCTTAGCTAAAGAACTGTAACCATAGATCGTAAAGCACTATGTATGGGTATACATATATTCAAGTATGGACACTATTACCAGGCTATGTATGCTAACCCCTACCATGTAGATCGTACCAGCTTGCACAGCCGGCCCCGAGCGATTCTAATTGTGAGCCACTTGCCGCAATGAGTCAACCAAACGGGATCACGGCTGAGTTCCAACTGGCAGTAGGTGGGACTATGACGGCCACGCGCTCCCACTATAAGAACACAATGGCAAACAAGTATATAGTCATCATAGCCTATAGAACAATTGTGTTCTGGTTATCTATATATCTTATGTGCCCTGTTACATCTTTAAGAAGCCAATTTCTTTCCCCAAAATAATAAAGTGTCAACTGGCACATCAAATCGGACGATAAAGTACTACGCGACTGCGAAGGATCTCATATTGGACGTATAATCATCATCCAGAAAGCTCGCCGTCTCGTCGGGCGATATTGACTTCGAGAAAAATAATAACACAGGACTTCCCTTGCGTTTTTCGAATATACTATCTTCGGAGTTATAATGTCCGAGGAAACTGAATTGACCGAAGACGACCTTGTTGAACTGTCGCTCTTGCGCGACTTTGAAATCGACGAGCTCATCAACGCGGGCTTTTTGAGCGAAAGCGAACAATTAACGGCCCCTTTAGATGAAGAAGTTACTTTTAAGAATGAGGAATTGGACTTACACGTTACCGCCGGCCCCTTTTACCCGGCCGTATCTGCTACTTGGAGGCTGGACAACTACACGTTGTCGAGGACGGCGGTAGATGGTCTGCGTATGCAGCTGAGGCAGATTGTTGAGGACGCCGCAGCTACTAACAACATCTCAAGATGGAGGAAACGGGGAGAGGAGTGTGAGTTGGGCGTTTTCGATCCGAAAATGACGGTTCTGGAGCTCGCTAAGGAGACGGCGGCGCATGTAAAAGCATGGCGTGAGAAATTAAAGGAGGCGCCGAAAAAGAAACAAAAAGATGCTGATAAAGAGGATATCCGTTTCAGTGAAAAACCGACAAGCTCGATAATGACGTCTAGCGACATTGCCTTCCATTACCTACAGAAGACCCCCCAACAAATATGCTCTCAGATCCCTCCCAGCTATCGGGTTCTTCACGTAGAGGAAATATTAAGACCTGACCTTGCCCGAAATTTCCACCAAAAACAGGCGGAGATGAGGGAAAAACTATCAAGTTATTCTCTAAACGCACTTCGCGGATGGGTCCCTGCGGACATGCAGCATATTGGACGGAAAGAAGTGTTCGTGGACCATCTGGTAAAGCCCTGGGTTACCTTCCATGGGACCGCTAGACAGTTCGTACCGTCTATAGTACGGTATGGATTCTTTCAGCCGGGTCAGAGGAACCCAGGTACGAATGAAGCGCATGGAGTCCGCTGTGGCTCAACCTACGGCCGGGGGATTTACAGTTCGCCAAACCCGGACTTTTCGCTCAGTTACACGGGCAACGCATGCCACGCCACCAAGCCCAACGAATACTTTGGAATCAAACTGCTCGTATGCGCGACGCTCATGGGCCGCACGGCCAACGTATACCGCGAGCATAACTGGCGCGAGCAAACCAAGCCGTATCCAGGGGCCGACTCTCACGTGTCTAATCGCGGGCTTGAGTGTGTCGTCTTCGATACCGCGCAGATCCTTCCGGTTTATGTGATACACATCGATTGGGGACACGACAACTACCAGCACTTCATGGATCTGCCTGGGGACCCGGGGAACTTCGTCCCCACGCAAAAGAAGACGCACGCGAAGCTTTTGCAGGACGTCCGCTGGCCCGGTGACGTTCAGCGCCAGCGAGCGGCTGTCTTCTCTAGAGCTGCTAAGTGGTTCCCGTACGGCTACGGGCCCTCGTCGGGGTCAAAATTTGTTGTGGAGGAAATTGGAGATGTTGACGAGGATGAGGAGGAATACGGCGACTACCAGGCGCTCCGGGGTGAAGAGATTAAAGACAAGATGAACCTAGACTTTTGGAGTTGGGTTAAGGTTGGCGAGGAGATGGATGCCGCTGCGAGAGGCGACGGAGCCTTGGACGAGTACACGCTACAGCGCCAATGGTACGGCCCCGAGGCGTTAAAGGCGACGTCGGCATGGGACGAGATCCCCGATCCTAGGGAAAACGAGGAAAAAGATAATGACTTTGAGGATGATGATGATTTATGTATAGGCCAGCTGATGGTTTGAGGAGTAGATATAATCAATGGATAGGCGCCTACCTACGTGTAGGTACCTATCTAACTGGTACTAGGCCATGCTGTGTTACCAATATTCTTGTTGAGCTAGGTCTCGATCGATGTGTGTGTGATATGGTAGGCAGGGAGGTATGCTGCTTTGAGCTTGAATGTCTTGCCGTAATATTATTTATCATCCTGCAGCGGATTATAATGACTTGTGGTAAATGAGTTCTTTAGGTATATATTTTCTAAGGGGGGGCTGAAACATGAAAAAGATCGATAAACATGATTCACCCTCTTCACGACCTCATATCATGAAATTGAAGCGTGAGTGATAGATGGTATAAACATGTAGAGGTTCGGTTACTTCCGTTACGCTGGGTGCTGGCGGGTCGCTACAGTACCTAAATACCTAGGTGCTATGTAGAATATTTTCAGGGCTAAAACAATTGAAAAGGACCCCGCAGTCGTGGCGTAGAGTAAAGTTGTATCCACCTAGGCACAAAGTGGTGGTCCAAGCTCCTCTGTTTACACGCGTCTTGCTTCTGGCCAATAATTTCCCGGTAATCGATACCGCCCGCCCACAATCCCTCCCCGGACCTTCACCTCAACGTACCTATTCCACCTTCTTCCACTTTACAACTTCCATGCCAATTCTCTTCAACTAACAAAACCGGCCTCATAACATTTGCGCTTCCTATCGCCTGAACGAATACCTTGTGTCTACGCCTTTAAACCATGCTTACTTGAACGCTACTTATTTTAATACTTTCTCCTTGTATTTTGCCGGCCAAACGCACGCGGTTTAAGCTCCCACTCGACGCGTTTTTTCGACACATTCGCGATGGTCGGGTCGCGAGGGGCGCGTTTGCCCGTTGGCTCCGCGCCATGGGTCTCAGAAGAGAGATCGTCCGCTCTACAGATTGCGCAGACAGAAGTCGAGGAGTTCTCCTTCTCTGCGAGGAACGACTTCGATTGGTTAAATGAACATATGGCCGAGATATTCAGCGAAAACCAGATGTGGGTAAACGCGTACAACTTTGGGAAGCCGTTCGAACTGACAGCTGAGGTAGCAATGTCGCCGAGATATTCAAAACACCAGGGAAATTACGAGGCAAGACTCCTCGAACAGTTCGAAAAGTAAACGCAGGAGAAACGCGTGTTGTGAGTTCCTGTAGGCGACCTTTTTGTGATATTAGCACTACTAACAAATCACTAGCCGCTTTCCAGCATCTTTTCCGCTACACCTAAAGGAGCACCAAATCCTTTTGCTTTGCCTAATATTAATCGAAGTAACACGTCTAGAATCGAGATTCCTGCGGATCCTCAACCATCGCCACCGAGACCCGTCGTCTTGGAAAGTCCCCAAAAGAATGCGGCTCTTCCCAAACCCGCGGCTCCTAGCCGCCCAATCTCTATGGTGGATTCAGGCTATCATGGTAACCATTCTTTTGAAACCATGTGCGTTGACAATGCGCCGATGGATGATGAAACCACGCATCCATTTAGCCTACAAGCAAATACACAACATGATTTTGTAGGCTTCCATACCTCTTCGGACCAACTCGGACATGACAGCCCTACGCACCGGTCACCGAGCCCTACGGCTGAGATTAACGCTGGTGATGTTGATACCCAGTATTTTACAGCTCATGTCCAGGCGGGGACTGTGCCTGCTAAAGTAGATGTGCTTCAAGAGAGCACCACCCCACCAGGTTCGCCAATTCAATCGCCAATACCTACGCCGTTGAATACATCTCCCTCCAAGTCGTCGAATGCTGCATATACGCACTCCACCCGTGATGACCGTGTAGTGGAAATTGATACGATGGAAACTGTCCTCGAGGAGCCCTCAAGGTCGTCTTCCGAAAACTCTAGTCCTATCCGACCTATTGTTCGGAAGAGCAGCCTCAACTTCGCTTCTCTGCCTGCAAGGGAGCCTATTACCCATAAGAGCATAGGCAATCGGGTATCAAGAACAAGCCATTTAGAACAGAACAGAACTAGCTATTATAATCGACATACCGGCGGAAAGAGCTTAGGAAATGTAAGGCATGACCTCACAGATGACGAGAACGACGACATGGATGTCGACGAAGACCTCTTTGCGCAGAAGCCCCAGCCACAATCCATGCCAAATAATGCAGCCACGCATAACAAGACTTACACCCAACGCCTTCAAGACCAGATTAGTAAACTGGGTCAAGGCCAAACGCAGACTTCTCGAGGTTCTAAATCAATTCCAGACCCTCCTGTGTCTCAGTCAACGAATACTGCGGCGCTGGCTTCCCAACCCTCGTCTCAGGCGGCGTTGTCGTCCTCGCCCAAGAAGACCACGACTCCGGGTGCCTTCCCGGAGGACGAGGACGATTGGATCGAGCCTCTTGGTTCCCCCGACGATGCCTCGGACCACCGTAGTCCGCGGCCGGGTTTGGTTAAGAGTTATACTGCCGATGTGATGGAGAGTGTATCCGGCAAGGACACCGTCGGTGAAAGTGACTTTGCGGTGCCGAAGACCCGTCAGGTACAAACCCAACCTAAGTCTCCCGAGCGCCCGCCGATAATGGAACGGGCGGCTAGCACTCTTGGTCATCAGAAGTCCGCCTCCGTCCCTATATTGCCTCTTCAAGGGCCCGCAAACGTCGATGAGGATAATCTGAAGAAAACTGTCTCAGTATCTGACCCACCACTTCCTACCGTTTCTGAGGCTGATAGACCTACCACACCCACGAAATCACCATCGCGTGGTTTCAAGGACAGCCCGCTGAAGCAGGTTAAGAACAAGTTGTCATCGATACTCAAGAGCTCGAAGGGGCTGCTTGCTAGTAGCGCTGCCATTAGTGCTGAGGGTAAATCCTCACTCTTGTCACCTTCCACTACTAGGCTGGGCATGCATATACACCCATCTACTGATACGCTCGCGTCTCCAAAGGGGAAAGATATGCAACCTCTTTACCCAGATTTATCCCGTCAGGCCGCAGATACGCAGACTCTTGCAAGTGTAACTAGTCCCTCGCGCCTAGACGGCCGGAAAACGAGGGCTTCAATAGAACGAGAAAGGGCCGAGGAGAAGCGTAGGGAGAAAGAGGCGAAGGAAGCACGCCGGATGGCGGAACAAATGGAAAAACTCGAAAAGATACGCGAAAAGGAGCGCGAGAAAGCCCGCGTGTTCAGTAAAGAACAAGAAAGGGTTGCTGCGATGGAGAAACAGGTCACTGTGCAGAAGGAGCAAGATAAGAAAACTATCGCACAAACTCCCGGCAATGCGTCGAAGTCAACCAACCCCAGCCCGCGCAAGGTTAAGGCGCAGCCTACTACCGAAAGGAAGGCGACCGCTGGGCCCAGTTCTGACGACAAGCAGACGGACGATGTTGACATGCTCGATGTGCCTAGTTCGATGCCGCCGCCGCCGCCGTCAGCGCCACGATCCGTCGCACCACCCTCAGCTACCAAAGGTCGAGAGATCAAGCGACCTATTAGGCCCGCAAAGGAGCAAGTAGGCAAACCCAAACAGGCGCCGACTGTCATTCGCGTCAATATGGGCTCGCAGCACTCTCAGTATCACCCTTCTAACAGTACTCTGTCATCGAGCCTTCATGATACGCTCTCCCAGTCCCAAGGCAAGAATAGACCGGGTCAACCTTCGCTACAAACTAAGCCATCACTGCAGAGTCTTAAGAGCTCAACGTCGTCTGCGGGGCGGCCCAAAGCGCTTGAAGCGGCGGCTCGAAGAAAAGAGCAAGAAGAGCGTGAGGCGCAACGCAAGCGCGATGCAAAGGCTGAATTAGAGCGAAAGAGGGCGGCTATGCAAGAGGAAGAGAGGCGCCAGGAGCAACAAAGGAAAGCGGAAGCCGAGCGTCAGAGGGAAGAAGAACGGAAGCAGGCTGCTATGCAAGCGGAGGCTAAGAAGAGCGCACAGAGACAGGCGATGCTTGAGAAGGCGAAACAAACTAGAGCTCCCCCTCCGGCAGCTCGAAGTCAACCGAACGGTCCTCCCGATTATAGTCGGGCTGAGGCTGCTATTCCTCGGCCACCTTCCCGCTTGGCCACGAACATCCAGCGCTCTCAAGAGGACGTCGGGCGCCCGGTCAACGCAGTACTGTCAAACGCGTCTAAAGCGTCGACGAAGCGGCCATTGCAACAGGATCACGGTGACGATAATGCCCGTCAACCTCCCAGTCGTGTTACCACTGGTTATCAGTCAAAAGAATCGAAGCGCATGCGCATGACCGACGAATTCGACGACGACGCCGAGATAACGAAGCAGCCGAGTTTGAAGGGGGCACCCGTACGCCCCTCAGCCGGCTATAAAAAGGTAATTTCCTACTTGATTCCCCTTTGTTTGTAGATGGAAAACTAATAGGTTCCCAGGATATACCGTCTAAGTCGACGCTTACGTCGGGGTACACGAATGCACCGCTGAACGGCGGTAGAGATTTGTTCAAGGCTGCCGTCACGAGCCAACACAACAGCCAAGTCAAGACAGCGCATCCGCTGGATATGGCGCAGGTGTCCAAGGGCCCCATACCCTTTGCACCCAACCCCAACGCGGCCGGGTCATCTTACAAGACGCCAGCACGGCCTCAGGGAGTCGCAGCAGCTAAATCTACCGCTAAATCGGCAAGGTCGTCCCCGCGGTTCCAGAATGGCGAGTTAATCGAGCTCCCGGAGATCAACACCGACGACGAAGACGACGACTACGAGGATACTAAAAGAGAGATGATCGCGTCCTGGGCCGACTCACCAAACCTCCGGCAGGCGCTCGTCGAACAGGAATCCAAAGATCCCTTCCAAGTGTTCGGAGCCCCAGCTCCTCTTAACATGGAGGAGGTGTTCGCCAAGAGTAAGGACCGGTTTCACAAGTTCCGTGCTCGGACTTCGAGCGCCAATTGGAGTGGCTCTGATAGGCTTACTGAGGAGGACATCCGGAAAGACCTCGCGGCAAGGGACAAGATAAGACGGGACGGCGGCTGGAGCTACGAGATGAGTCGGGACATGGTCTAAAGCGATAGGTATCTAAGCATAGCCTACCTACTGGAAGGAGTCCGGAAGGTGTCGGAAAGAGGAGTTAAAATGCCCTTCTTCTATTCGTTGGGATTATTGCATCAGACAGGTGTTACCGGTCCGCCTTTGATCATGGTTATTTTATCGGGTTCGGTAACGAGGGCTGTCGGGCGTTTGTGGTGTATTGCATGTCATCGGGATTAGGCATGGACGTGAGAGTCCTAAAATTCGATATGGTTGGCCTGGTATGGCCGACCTGGATATAGGCAAATAGAGCTAAGTCTCAACCGAGCTTCTCCGTAGGCGGCAGCGGTCCAATGGTAATTCACCTACATACTACAGCATCTGCAGGCGGACGTCTTGCTTTTGATAGGGACACGATTAGTATTTGAATGCACTATGACGACGACGATTAACGTGTTACCCAAGGGTTTCCTATTTCGGAAAAATGTAGCTCTTGGGTACGAGGTAACATATGGACCATTCGTAGATTCGTAGAGGGTGGATGGTAATGGCGGCGCTATTCTGCGTATTCTGCGATAGAAATGCAACTTAAATGCAACTGAAAGGAACCGACGGTTCGGGAAAGTTAGGGTAACTAGGCCAATGCTAGTTTCCGAAGCGCGTCAAACAAGGTCTCGGAGAGGAAGCACTGGGGATTTATGCGCGTATGTAGCATTACACCTAGCATCCTACGTGCCTCCCTGAAAACTTATGCAGTCCTACCTACCTGTAACTACATGTATAACTCAGGGCCTTCCTGGGTGTCCAGGTACTATGTTACTGGCCGAGATGGATACGTAAAAAAGACCGCTGTGAATATTATATAGACTAAGATATCCTTTTGAATGTTTACCTGGGAATCTGAGGTATGCAATTGTTTTGGTCCCTTTCGGGATAAGTAAGCGATATGAAGGGATGAAATTGCACTATCGAACTATCGACCTTAGGTACCTTTAGTTGCTTTGGCAGGTACCTACCTTAGGTACCTAGGTGAATAATTGACCGGTTGGGTTAAGCCACTGTCACTGTGGTCATTTAATGTACTGTAGTACGGAGAGTTCGCGCAAGGCTGAAAAGGCGTTTATCCCACTGTCAGCTTTCCCTATTCTATTCCCTGCCCTTTCCTTCTAAGACAAGAAGGAAAGAGAGGGAGAGAGAGAGTTGACGTCATTCCAAAGTTTGCTTCAGGTTGTTTCTTCAGATTTCGCCGTTACATGGATTTTTAGGTACCTGCGCACGTACCACCCGGCAGAGACGGAAAGTCGAATTTTCGACCGTCCTGGGCCAAGGAGAAAACATCTCTCGCCAAAAACAACACTGGGTCATCAGTAAAGAGTAAAGCTCAGCTGCGCATGGATGACATGCATATATGGTACCATCACACGGTCCATCCCACGTCCATCGCAGCAGGGTTTGTTTCTGCATGCACGACTACTTCATCATTGTCAGCTCTACTAGTATTTACTGCAATTCTCCAATACTGCAACTTTCTTGTCACTCCAATCATTTGATCAACCTCGACACGAATCCCAAAACCCTCTCAAGCTGTCAGCGAAACAGGTCCGATACCTGCCTACATACACAGACCAGCGGAGAACCTGTGTAATTCTGGCGGTGCACTAGGCGATTCCAGAGAAGTCGCCTACTAGATAGCACGACTACAGCACGGCTTTTACTTTCAGCATTTCGTCTTGTTTTTATCTTTGATCCTACCTTTCTGAAGGTGTCGCGTAATAGGTACCTACCTACCTATCCTTCTTAACCCAGGTACCTACCACCTACCTTTCCCAAGTAAGTACAGTATTATTCTCTGTTCCCCCCACTAATCGAGTCCCACCCAACCCCACTAACCCGCCGTCCTGCAGACCATCGGGTCCAGGGTTGTCGCCTAAACCTTATTATTGTGCGCGCGCGTTCAACCCCACCCCGTCACCCCGTCAGCAGCTACAACAATTTAGTAGTGCACGCGAACACATCTTCTTTATCCTCAACTTTGCAATCCTTACTATTTCCCATTCACCTTGGCACGACTGGGTAGTGTTTTGTCTTCTTGCCTCCCCTAGGGAAAGGACTGAACATTTCTGTCGGCGAGGGTCACAGCATTCCGACAGACTCGACTTGACCTTCTTTTCGCAGGCATCTCAGCTCTTGTCTTGCGACAAAAACAAATCCGGCTGTCGGTCCCTGCTGCCTGTGATCCACCTGTCTCTCTTTTTTTCTTATCTTCATTCTTTACATTCTTGTTACCGCCGACCATACTACCAAATCATTTCCCCGGTCGCACCGATACCCATCCTTAACTACCCCATTCACCTTATTGTCACTCATTTCGACAATAGTCTACCTTCGAACAACGAGGTAGAAGATATTATTGCCCTGTTGCATGTTCCACGTCGCCTCTACCCAGACTTTCTAAACGAAGACCGTCATCATGCCGAGGTGGGACAAAACCCGCGACTATTACGCGGACCTAGAGCTGTCCCCGAATGCTACTACGGAGGAAATCAAAAAGCAATTCCGAAAGCTAGGTAATTCATCCCAGATCCCTCTCCGAAATATTCATACCGCGTGATATATTCTTAGCTAACCACGACATATGCAGCTCTCAAGTATCATCCAGACCGCAATCCCGGCCGTGAGACGGAAATGAATTCCATATTCCAGACCATCCAGTCCGCTCACGAGATCCTAATCGATGCCACCCTAAGAAGACAATACGATGATGCTCGTAGGGCCTCTGCCTCACGCTTCCCCAAGTCGTCGGGTGTTCGGGGCAATCCGTGGCAAGACATTGGCAAGCAGTATCCGCCACCACCCACGCGACATGCGACTCAGGCCTCCCCTAACAAACCCCGCTCCGGTGCTCAGCGTTATACGAGCTTCACTAGCAATATGCCTCGAACGCCTAGACCGAGCGCCCGTGATGATCCTCAATTCCGCAAGAGCAACGCCGACGCTTGGGAGGGAATGAGACCGAGCTCATCTCGAAGAGAGCCTCCCCCGACTCCTGGCCGAGCACCGACGTCGGCAGCACGAGACACAAAGGCCACAGATTCGGAGTCCGTTCCCAAAACAGCATACCAGCAACAAAAGGCCCAGGCGTCGTTTGGAAGCAGAAGAACGGGATTTGTACCGCGTTCCCCGGGTCAGGCAGATGAACCTCCCGTCACAAGCAAGAACTACTTTACGACGCGGACACACTCAAATCTATTCAACGGAGCAACACCCGACGCGGAACCGGCAGAACCCCGCGCTCCGATTGATCCACTTGCTCAATTCAGGGAGAAGGTCTGGGATGAACGGCAAAGCATGCCGTATCATTCTCCCGGCGGAGAGAAGACGAGCTTATTTGACGACGCACCGGGCGTAGGACGTACCAGAAGTACGCGATCGCCGCGAGTGCCTGGAGCGTTCCCCCAGTCACGCGCCCGAAGTTCTAGCACACCAAGAAGCTCCAGCAATGACGGAGGATCCGAAGACTCGGTCAAGTTTAGCAAGGGTGCTAACCCATCAACTAAAGAGCAGACGCCAAATGGTGGTCATATTCCCCATATGCGACCTGGCGGTTGGTTTACACCGACCACTGAGCCAGATGTTACTTGGTCGACGACTTCGGAAACCCCCACAGCTAAGGATACTAGCAAAGGTATGTTCTCTAACGCACATTGTGACACGCCATTGTTCAGAGACTAATCCCACATCTGTAGCAGGTCCGAGCTCAACCCAGGCCCCCAACAGCAACGGCCCCTCAGTGTATGCTACACCATTTATCACCCCCCTCAGTTTTCTTAAGTCTGGATATCACTCTACGCTCGGCAACACCGGTTGCATGAAAGATCATGCATCTCAAACTGCCGGCGGTGCCTGTCACGCCCCCAGCTCCGGTCCACAAAGTCCTTCGAGTGGAGGAGCCGGACCTAAGCTGAACCCCTCCTTACTTCCCGTTGAGGAGAACCAGAGGACTGCTCTTGACAGTCTCATCAACAACCGATCGCAGTTTGGCCAAACTCCTGGCAGTGCCTTCTTGAATGGCAATAACGGATCTAAGCATGTTCCGGCTTCGGATAATAAGAGAGAGAAAACCAAGTCGGGTGCTGACCATGAATCCTCTAGCTTCACCTTCCCGCCGGGGCATCCCATGCCTAGTCAAGGCCCTAATCTTACTAGGCACAGTGCCGATAGCATCAACACTAGATTTGTTGATGACGAATTTCCCGACGACCTGAAGTTCAGCGCAGGCACCACCTCAGCGAGCGACTCCCAGACACCAACGAAGACCCAACCACGATCGCGCAGCCGTATAACCCGCCGCCAGGTCCCGAAATCCCGACAAACGGAAACGGATCACGCGCCGCCAGTGCAGGGGGCCTTCTCAAATGGGAATGCTGCTGGTGTGTTTTCGGCTGGCGAATGGAGTGACAAGATAGGACCTCGACATTTCGAACCTCAACCGCCACCACGAAGCACTTCCAGTTCCCCGTCTCGTCGTGCGAATGGCAAGAAGTCCAAGCCGGTCAAGATGACAGCAGGTACAGCCGGGTTGGTGGATGAGGAGAATGAGGGATGGCAAGAGAGCTACCAAACGCCCTGGGGGTCCACTGATACCGCGACTGCCATGGACATCGACTCCCCCCCTCCGCCCGAGAAGGCTAATGATACCCCCAAAGTCCCGCAGACAAATGGTGCCCGCAAGATACCCGTCGAACCCCACCGAGAGGAGTGGAGAGCGGGAGACGTGAATGGCGTACGCAACAAATCCGCGAGCCCGACACCAGAGGGGAACTCCGCGAAAGGGCCTTTCGCTCAGCCTGCTGCACCTGAGGCAGCGTCTATCCCTACGGCGAATCCCTTTGTTGCGCAGCACGGTGGTTCCGAGGACACCGATGAGTTCCGCACCACATTCTCGGACTTCAAGAAGGTAGAGCCGTTCGCCGATCCAGCCCCCCGAGGCCTCAAAGATTTCGAGGATTTAAAGTCCACCTTGCCTTTCCAGAGTAAGCCGTCTGAGAATATTCCCCTCGAAAAGGAGCAGTCGCATAAGTTTGTGAACCTCGCATTTCCCGCTCCGCCAGTCGCTCCGCGCCTCCCCCAAGCTGTGCTTAGCGCTGGGGTTCGGCCTAACCAGGTCCAGTTCAGGAAGTACGCTCAGGACTTCTACCAATACATGGACAAGTGGGAGAGCTTTAATACCAGGATTATGGCCCATTTCTCGACCCGTCAGGAGGACTTCAAGCTCCGTCGTCAGCAACGAGGGGCTGCCTGGCTCGATACGACCATCGGAGGCAGCGACACCGTTCAAGAGTATTTGAAGGAGCTCGAGCAAGACCAGGCTATCCGTCAGCAGTGGGTGCATGCTCATGTGGATCACCAAACTAGACTTCGGGAATTTATGATGTTCAGGGACCAGGTCAAATAGTATAGCCGGGCCTATGGACCTCAGAATAATTCCTCTAACCTTGGTGGATCCGGCACTTTTGGCGGCTCCTCCTATACGAAACCCCCACCGCACTTTGGTGGGGCACCTCTCTGAAGGGCATCGCCGATGCACCACACAGGAGAGCTTGAGGTGTTTGGGCGCGTGAGATCTGGCCACGGCATCGTTTATTCGGGTCAGCTGAGAGCTGATATTGTATACCATTGAAAGGACACTTGGAACGTCGGCGAAACCATTCTACGGGTTGGTTACCTGCCCGACGGGCTTGGGGTGTATATCACAGCCGTGGGATAGCTCGTTAGTCCTTGACCGCCTCGGGAGGGGTTAAAGAGGAGCAAGGCGAGACGGCGGGAGGAGTAAAGAAATAAGGAGCTTCAGAGGAATTGGCAGGGCACGTATCTTCCAACGCTTACGACCTCGGGAAGATAATTTGCACTGATTTGGCGTTTACGGTTCGCAGCTGACAGCCTCGACCTACGAGCTGGCAAGCTGGCAAGATGGACTTTTGCTTTTTGTCACGTGTTCGATTACAGGAATTGCACGGTGCCGGTATGGCTTTTACGACTCCTGGGGGGCGGTTAGGAGGAATGTAATACCCGAGGTTAACGACAGTGAGATATACGGATAATTGCCGGCTCTGATACCCAGCATGACTGCATAGATACTAATGCAAAGAAAGAAGATGAGTCTTCGAAGCCGTGCGTGAACATATTGTATCATAGTGACTCTGTGACCTGGGTCTATTTGCCGTGTTTCTGCAGTGTGTCTGCTGTCGTTGCCTGTGTGAACAATTGTCACAACCTATGTGTACGAGCTGCGTTATACAGATGCTTTGCTATTAACGATTATATTTGATTAACCAACACTTTACCATGGTTACATCGACGAACTCGATGTAGGTAGGTAGGTATGTATGCGTACCTACCTAGGTATGTATGTATGCATGTAGAGAAGTATATGGTACCTACCATACATAGGGCTATCCGACACATACAAAGTAGGTGTCTACTTCCTCGACCGGCCTTCCCCCACGCAAGTCCGGGCCGACCCCAACGCCTAAATCAACGCCGGAACGGAATATCGGACTTATAAGTCTTACATAAGCTGCATCTTTCCAAGTATCTCTCTGGCAATATGACTCTGTTCAACTAAGTGGTGACCGTAGTTCGATAAATACAGAAGTTGCACAGCTTCTATTTCCTTGAATAGGAGCTAGTTTAAAGCCTACTTTCCCCTTGCCGAAAAAGAAGGAAAAATGTAACAAGCCTTAAGCATCCACAGTAAAGATACAATCATCATTTACCTCTTTATCGCTAAGACTACAAAGGACTAAATTATTATACACTTAAATATGGAAGCCGTAGCCTAAAAAATGTTGGCCGCGAGGTGGTCTTTCTGGGATGGTTTCACAAATGTACAGGAACATACTAGCTTTGTTATACAGTGAGAAGAGATATCCTATAAGAGATAACGTATATGGGCTTATACCTAGTTGGTCAGCAGGTAGGTACCTTCTATTCGAAAATCCGACGTGGGATCATATATGTACCGATAAACTATTACGCTGAGAGAGTCGCAAATGCTTTAAACAATAATTGCGTTCATTACAATTACAACCTTGCCTCCCACCGCGGACGTCCCGTCATGACGTGGGTTTTAATGGAACGAGACAAGAATTGCTAAGACCCGTCATAGTGAATCCGCAACCACGAATTGGATTACGGTCGACTAAGAGAAGCCCAACCATAAGCTGCTGTTTGCTCTGGGCGTCAGACCAGACATACTCTGACAATTCATTTGACCCAGCATAAATGGCTGCAGAACAACTACACCATTACATTGGATTAGGCAAATTGGCCACATGGCGACGTGGCCGATCCCCGACCCCGAGCCTACCTAATATGTCCGACGTCCGACGGAGATGTCGTAGGACCTCAGAAAATCTCGCCTGCAAGGGCCTTACCCCTAAACTCAGCTAGGAGCCACCACATCACCATAAGTCGAATATGATTGGCCGCCACTCATGTACGGCTTGTATCCCTCGATTCTCATTAGTCTGTTTCCCACACCCACCATGGCGGACGAATTGATGAAGCCCTCCTGTGCCCCTTTGACGTCCCCGTCGGATGGATACCCGATTACTCATCCTGGGAGCTGAATATACGTCTCCAAGCTGAGTTGGCGCACCCGCTGCACGGAGTAACGGTGGAAGGGTATCACATCCAGCAGAGGTCCGCGGTGCCATGAGCTGCGAAAAATTGTATGGGAACAAACGAGGCAAACACACGTTAATATATATCATATTTATTTCCGAGGGTCTATTAGGTGGCCTATAGAAACACACCGCTAGGCACTTGTCCGGACTATACACAGGTCTTCACGAAAATATCGGGACTCAACATGGACTCCGTTCCGGAAGAAATAATCATCGCTGTCCTCGATCAGCTGGACCGTAAAACCGACCTGAACACCATTCTCAATTTACGCATGATCAACAAGAAATGGCGCCGCATCGCCACTCCATACGTCTACATAACCATCCAAAACTCCAAGCCGAAGAATCAGGTGCCTCTGTGGGACTTCACCCTCTCCACCGACCTGCTATGCTGCCTCTCCTGGAAGCTCACCCGGCGCCCCGACCTCGCCGGCTTCGTCAAGGAGGTGGTCTCGCGTCCCTGGCGGGACACGCGCTGGCGGCCTAGCGTCGAGATGGAGGAGATGTGCGGGACGTACCTCAGCGCGCTCGCGCGGGCCGCGCCGGCTATGCCGGAGCACCTCCGGGAGGACATCGTCCTGGAGATGCTGGACAACGTGGGCGACGCGCTGCTCGCCTTCGTCCTCACGCTGTGCACGGAGATCGAACAGGTCATCATCCCCGTCCTCGACAGGGGCTGCGGACCGCGGACGAGGCAGGTCATTCGGTTCGCGCTCGAGCAGCTGGATCGGCCGCTGGAAAAGAGGTGCGGCTCCATCCTCGCGTCCGTAAGGCACCTCCAGCTGGGCGACTACATGAACGGCTTGTCCCTGGCCGACGCCCTGGACATGGTCTGCCTGCCGAAGCTGCAGCACCTCGAGCTAGGGAACCTGGGAGACACCACCGCCGGCACCAACGCAACCGCCGCATCCCCGCCCCCGCCTCTCGCGCCGCTCCGTCCTCGGATCCGCCCGTCTTCGTGGGGACGCCTCGACCTCACGCTCGACTCCTGCCGCCTAAGCGAGGCCGGGCTGAGCACCTTTCTCGAGGCGTGCAACGGCGCGCGCTCGCTCTTCATCAAGATGCGCACCGGCAACGCGCAGTACCCCTCGTCCTCCCCGTCCCACGCGCCCCTCTTCGCCTCCGCCCTCGAGCGCCACGGCAAGGGCCTGCGCTTCCTCGTCGTCGACACCAGCGCCTTCGAGGCCGGGCCCCCCAGGTCCCCTTCCCCTTCCCCTCCCTCTCCCGACGATGGTGATGGTGGTAGTAGTAGCAGCAGCGCCACCGACCACCCCGCACACCTCCTGCGCGCCCTCGCCGCCCTCGACGGCTCCCTCGAGTGCCTGGCCCTCACGCGGCGGGACCTGCCGTCCCCGCCGGGGCGGCGCCTGGCGGCCTCGCTCCCGCGCTCGCTGCGCGAGTTCATGGTCCTGGACGCGGGGGCGTCGCGCGCCGCCGACGAGGTCGCGGCCGACGCCGCGGCCTTCCGGGCCCTGGTGCGCGGGCCGCGCACCCCCGGGCTCGGGCGGGTCGTCGCGCACTACCCGCCCTCGTTCGGCTTCCACTCCGACCTCGGGCTCGCGGAGTACCCGGCCCGCTGGGCCGCGCGGTTCCCGAGCACGAGGGTGTTGCAGTTGAGTAGTTGCGTGGTGTGGGAGTGAGAGTGAGAGGGGAGGGGGAGGGAGTAAGGATGAGGGGGGTGGGATGGGAGATATAGAATGGGTTACTAAGTTAGATGGATTGGGTAGAGTAGGGAATTTGGAATGTTAAGCTTTATAGATATTTGCCGACTACGCTGGTATCATCTGTTTGAATCGAGTACCAGTGATGGTCTGTGGTGATTCGAAGGTTCGGGCATAAACGTATATCAGACAAAGAAAGGGAAAAATGGAATAGACGAAGGGAAAGGGGAACTAGCCGATATGACTTGGCAGACGCCATCGTATAGTACATAGCTTACTCGTAGATGCCTATTATAAAGTTTTGTAGCCCCTCTCATAATTCCGGATGATACTATTATAACCAGTGTGGGAAAATACTAAAGAATATAAGTTGTGTATTCGAATTATCGAGCCATCGGGCCAGCCAGTGGCGTTTTTATTCGATATATACTGGTGCTTAACCATATGATAGTTTAGTGGGTGGAGTGTAGCATCTCATGCATTTGGCCTCGATATATGTTTTTTGCTGAAACTTTCTGCATTCTCTCCCCGGTCATGGGAAACTTAGAACAGAAGGATCAAATAAGTAGTGGGGGGAAGAAGCAAGGAAATGAGAAGCAAGAATACCGGTGGTAGAAAAGGAAGCCCTCCCATTAAACCCATTCCCTAATATTCTTGTAAACATGTCTAGATGGAAGTAGTATGCTGGGACGGCCCGATTCGCTCGGCCCGAAGAATGATACCTAACAGCCAAACTAGCCAATGGTAGAACCCAACGTACGCAGATAATACGGCTATCCTGAGACATATACAGCCCTTATCGCCATGTTACTAGAGACAATATCACAGGCCAAAGTAATCGCGGAAGAATTACTGCTCAAAAAAGGGTAGTCCTTATATTCGGAACTATATAATCCATCGAAGTATCTTCGAGCTTAGAATAGCGAAACAGAATTTGTTCGTCGGAAGAATTAGCCGAGTATATATCCCAAGTAGCCGTAACCGTCGTGCTATCGTAATAAATATAGTAAGGTAATTTGTAAAAGCGTAGTATAGCAACGTTGCAAGCAGCGCTGCACTTGGAAAGGGCACTTTTCCCTCCAGCGAACGCCATCCCGTAGAACCAGCCGCAACGCAAGAAAACCTCCATTCCTTTACCAGTCAATTGGATCCTTAAGCTCCTGACCGCGATTTGTAGTGGGTACCGGCACCGGCTTCGCGGCTAATCGCCCACCGCGGCCTTTCCTCTTCAAATAACCCGTACCGTCGACCCAAGGGGTCTTGGCCGAGGCCTTCTTCTCGTACTCGACGATCTTATCCTCGAGTTGGAGGGTCAGGCCGATGTCGTCCAGGCCGTTGATCAAGCAGTGCTTGCGGAACTCTTCTACATCAAACGTGCAGAGCTCGTTGCCGTCAGCGTCGCGGATGACCTGGTTGGGTAGGTCGACCTCGACCTCCTTGCCCGCGCGAGCCTCCGCTGCGATCTTATCGATATCTTCCTGGTTCTTGATGGCGATGGGCAGCATGCCGTTCTTGAAGGTGTTGTTGAAGAAGATGTCGGCGAACGATGGTGCAATTATACACCTGATGCCGAAATCGTTTAGTGCCCAGGGAGCGTGTTCTCTAGAGCTACCGCATCCGAAGTTAGGGCCTGTGCAGACCAGGATCTTGGCGTTTGTCCATGGCTCCTGGTTAAGAACGAAATCAGGATTCGGCGAGCCGTCCTCGTTATATCTTGAATCGTGGAACAGAGCGGTGCCGAGGCCTGTGCGCTTAATAGTCTTGAGAAATTGTTTGGGGATAATCGCGTCGGTATCGACGTTAGATCGGTCTAAGGGTGCGGCGATTCCCCTGTGGATCGTGAATTTCGGGAGACCTTGGGAGCCGGAGGCTTCGGTAGCAATGGAGTTAACGTGCGGCGAGATGTCCTCTGGTTGGTCCGTGAGCCTTTCCTTGGCGGAGTCGTCCTCCTCGATACTTTCGTCGGGATGTGGCTTGCCCGATGGTGTTGCGTCGTTTGCTCGGTAAGCCTCGATATGGGGGCTGGCCTTGTACTCGGTCAATTTTCGGACGTCGGCAAGCTTGCCGACGATAGCAGCCGCCGCCGCCATGACAGGGGACATCAAATGAGTCCTGCCCTGGGCACCTTGCCTGCCTTCGAAATTCCGGTTACTTGTGCTGGCACATCGCTCCTTAGGCGACAGGATATCCGGGTTCATGCCTAGGCACATGCTACATCCCGCTTCTCTCCATTCGAACCCGGCGTCAAGGAAGATCTTATCGAGACCTTCAGCCTCAGCCTGATCCTTGATGATTCCGGATCCGGGAACGATCATGGCTCGCTTGACGTTATCCGCCTTCTTCTTCCCCTTTACGACCTGAGCGGCAGCTCGGAGATCCTCGATTCGCGAGTTCGTGCAAGAACCGATAAAGACCTTGTCGACGGGAATCTCTTCCATGGGGGTTCCGGCAGTAAGGCCCATGTATTCAAGCATCCTTCGGCCAGCCTTCTTCTTCGCCTCTGTCTTGAATGTTTCAGGGTCCGGTACAACTCCGGTGATAGGAACAACATCCTCGGGACTCGTGCCCCAGGTCACGGTTGGGATGATGTCCTTGGCATCGATCTGGACGTCGATGTCGTACTTGGCACCAGGATCCGACTGAAGGCTCCTCCAGTACTTGACGGCACGGTCCCACTCTGGCGTACCATAGGGAGGAGCTAGAGGCTTGCCCTTGAGGTAGTCGAATGTGATGTCATCGGGGGCGACCATACCGGCTCGGGCACCAGCTTCGATGGACATGTTGCAGATGGACATGCGAGCTTCCATGCTTAGCCCTCGGATGACGGATCCGCAGAACTCAATAACGCAGCCGGTACCGCCGGCGGTGCCGATCAGACCAATAGCATGGAGTATAATGTCTTTGGAGCTGACACCAGGAGCCAGCTCACCTTCAACTTGTATTCTCATGTTCTTGCTCCTCTTGGTGATGAGGCATTGGGTAGCTAGGACGTGCTCAACTTCACTAGTACCAATACCAATAGCGAAGCAACCGAAAGCACCGTGGGTAGAGGTGTGGCTGTCACCACAGACCAGAGTGGTACCGGGGAGGGTGAATCCTTGCTCAGGTCCAATGACGTGAACAATACCCTGGCGTTTGTCGCCGAGGCCGAAGTAGGTAATGCCAAAGTCCTTGACATTCTCTTCGAGGGTTAGACATTGTATCCGGGAGTCGTCTTGTTCGATGAATGTGGCAATGTCCTTGATCCCTTTGCGAGATTTGGTAGGAACATTCTTCAAAGAGTGTTAGTGTTGCTAGCTGGCAGTCTATATGGACTAAGGAGGTAACATACGTGATCTGTGGTGGCAAGGGTGCAGTCGGGTCTTCGCACACGGCGCCCTGCATTTTTTAAGCCCTCGAAGGCTTGCTGCGTCTCTAGTTAGATTTGATTTGGTATACATAAAGGTGCAGGCAGATGTGTATGATCACGTACAGGTGAAGTGACCTCATGGACAAGGTGTCTGTCTATATCATAGGCAACGTTAATAAAGTCGTCAAGATAATCATGGTTGTGTCTTGCGTACCGATATAAAGAAGGATTGTGCCGTCAAGCTTCTCATCCACGATATGAGCCGCTAGGATCTTGTCGTACAAGGTCTGCGGAGCACGTTCGGCAACAGGCATCTTGGAAAAAGCTTCGAATTACGATATCCCCTATCTCGTGGTGTTTTAGACCGAGCTTGGTCTTATAGCACACATACACGCACACGCACACACACCGGACCGAAACGAGAGAGGGAAGAAATGACGGTCTATGATGAGGGTATGAACAGAAGAGGAGAACTAATGAGGACAAGCGACGACCGGTTGAGGAAAAAAAAAAGAGTCTATAAATGCGGGGAGAGGCTTTTAAATATGTCTTAGAAGAAGAAAAGTATGTACATAGTTGAGGTCAAAGGCGGCGTGGTCGGCACAGGAAGCTCTACCTAGGTACATCGTCCTTTCTTTGTTGCCCTTTTTTTGCCCTCTCTTGCCTTATACCGCCGCCGAACATCGGACGGAGGACCCTGTTCTCCGGTAGCGGGGTACATGATGTAGGTACTTTCCGCTAGAGGTATGGATGGGATTTGAATCTGTGCTACCGTGATTGGCCAGGGAAGGGCTAGTTGCGAAATGCCATGCCTAGAAACACCCCGCTACCCCACGTGAGGGGCGTCTGGTGCGAGTCAACTGCAAGAGTTTGCTGACAATTGCATGCAGACTGATACCTGGACTTGCCATAGCGGACGGCAGGAACCAATAGGTGCCCGCAATACGTACCGCTAAGTAAGGAGCCGGCATAAATACCTAGGTAGGTAGGTACCTATATTTTTATCTGGCTCCGATCTAATACTGCACCATGCTCCCCTAATCGGAGACGATGGAATTGAGGGAGGTCAGGAAAAAGCAAAAAAAAAAAGAAAAAAAGAAAAAAAGAGGATAAAAAAAAGAAAACAGCTAGGCAAGGGCGATAAGGTCATAATTCAATTGAAGCCTTAGGTGACACAATTCGGGTACATACAGCAACATTTCACTTTTACCAGCAACCTCCACTCGGAGATACAGGCGAGCGAGTTACTTATGATGTCATCTCGGTAGCCCAGTTCCCAGCTAGCCCAATGGACGTACCCTAATAATATCGTAGGGAGGTAGCACAGAGATCCCTGGCAGATCACCACTCCGTTCCTTCTTTCGCAATGGCTGGGCTTTGCAAGGGTTTGCATGGATGTACGATGCCCCTTTAGATCATTCTACACCGCAGAATACGTACCATACGTGTAATTAGGTACATACGTGTAGCTAGCTGGTACCTGTTCTGTCGCTTCCAGGCCTTGTTCCGATTTTTGGGCAAGTGGCTGCGAACTTCGATACCTCTTTGCTTTTTTTTTCTTTCTCATTTTTCTTTCTCAATCACACAAATTGCTGGAGCAAGGGGTATGGAATCATTAGCGATTTTTCCATAAAACTACCTCTCTAACAAGGGCTGTATGCATACACCGCATCTTGGCTATGCACATCGAGTACCTATTGCTACGTGGTACGCGCCGTGTACGTACGAATCCCCGGTTTTGGCGGATCGGTTGACGCTCCGATGTTTGCCGTTGAGGCCATCTCAAGGGCTTCTAAAGCTCCAGTTTTCGCCTCCGTCGGCTCTATCGGCTCTGGTCGGAGCCTCAGCCGTCTAGAACGCCCACCGCCCCAAACCCATGTCCGAATACCGCAGTCAGCTTACCCAGCCCTAATTTTGGGGAACCTTGCCCTGGTAGGGTTCCGAGAACGAACTCTTTGTCCTCATCCCAGCTCCCCCTATTCGGAACTCCCCAACTCCGAGCGTATAAAACGATACAAGAATATCAACCTGCTGTAACGTAGAAAATGACTTCTAAGACATCACTACTCACAAACCTACCGGAATAATCCCAGCACGTACCAACTACACAATGCGCCGGCGAGGCAAGACGCTCCCGCCGACATGAAAACAGCCATATCTCTCCACGTGCTTTCTTTTTTATGCTTTCTCCGCCAGAGATCGCTCTGCTGATCGAAAGCTGGCCGGACCATGATCCACCAAGCGCAAGCTAGGCCGAGGAAGAGTATATAGACCGTTTTACAGAACTGCGCTACCGTCGTGATTGGGGCTGACATATCAACAGCCACCTGTGCTTCCGTAGCCCCTTTCCTATGCTGCGCCTGGTGCGTGGCTCTGTTACCATCGAGCTGCTCAGGCTTTGAAAGAAGCGCGGTGCCTGCGTCTTCTCCGCTGTGGCGTTTCTTCCCCGACCGTCTTCGTTGAAGCGAGTGCTTTGACTCCACCCTCTCGCCATTGAGGGCCTGCTTCTTCGCCGGGCTGGGACTCTGGCTGCGATTGTGGCCTGTCTTGCTGTCTGCCGACCTGCCTCTTACCACTTCCCTGGCCCTTGAACGTAACGGAGCGATCCGGGCCGCCTCTCCCACCCTGCTCTCCTTTTGCTCCTCGCATGACACGCGCCGGGGGGATTCTTGCGAAACTAATATCTGGACTCCTGTTGTACTTGGACTGCGACTCTCGCGGCTGGCCTCCCGGGCTTCCCCTTGCTGGCTTATCCCATTGGCTTCCGCGTATATTGTCTTTTGTGTCTTGTTCTTCTCCATCCTCGCGACTGTATCTCTGTCCCCTGTAGCACCAGCTTGGTTCGCTTCGATATTCTGTTGGACGAGCTGGCATAGCCCCGGAGTCGTCGGCGTAGACACTCTGGTTAACTGTCTCTTTTCTTGCATCGCATGCTGGAGCGATATAATACCGGTCACGGGTGTCTCTTGGATGAGCTCGATATTCAGCGAGTCGTTCTGTGGCGCTATTGGAGGGGAATGCGTTCTACGCTTCTCTGGTATTAGGTCTAGCGCGACGCAAGGCTCGTGCTGGTCTAAGGGCACCGGCGTAGCCGGAGAATTGGTAGTGCCTACGTTGCCGTCCATCTTGCTGGGTTGGGCATTCCATCCTGGTTGTACAAGTACTGGTTGGTTCTGCTGATCTGGAACGGAGCCAGTAGTGGTGATGATGGGTATGGACACAGATTCTCTCTGGGCTCGTTTGATGTGGTTGTCCCTGTGTGGAAGTCTCCTGCTCGCCCCCTCCGAGTTGATTCTCCCTTGCAGATCTCGCTGTGAATGCTGGCTCGGGCGCCCCGAGGCGTCTATTGGTAAATTGTTGGCTGTTCGACCCTGGAGCTCGTCGAATGCCGGAGGTAATACATGGTGCCTCCCTACATCTTTGGTATGAGCAGTGGTTAATAGGCTGGGCACCAACTTTCGGCGGATCGAGGAACGCTTCATCATCTCTTTTAGTTTCGACCTGGATGGGGTCACTGTAGCTATTTTTGTGTTTTGGCTGCTTGTGCCATCGACCTGCGGGCCGACTAGATTCGTCGTCGAGGACAGCGCAATTCTGTTGCTGCACATTCCTCCTAGGGAGCTCGTGTTTGGCGACGTCAACGGGGAGTTTTCCGGAGGCGTTGGCTGATTGCCGGTTGTGTCCATTGGCTCTAGCGACAGAAGATGAAGCCGATAATCCGGGATTGCCAGGTCCGCGAAATGGTCCCTTTGGATGTACTCGACCAAGTTGGACGTCCGATTTTGGGCTGCCATGGACATCACGATCCCTCCATGGCGAGCTATATCTGACTTTCCCGGGTCCATCTCTCGCCGACGTCTCCATAAAAAATGCTTCTCGCTCTTCGTGCGCCCAATGCCTGGCTGCCCGGCCTCGGGGTGTGTCTTCGACGGCTGGGTAGCTGGCCTCGAAAGAGAAATATGCTCGGAGCTATCATCTGGTAAATTATGAATAATGGTGTCTGTTGATACATCGACGTTCCTCCGCCCCTGGGACTGCGCGTCGTCACAGCTAAGCCGTTCGATTTGGCCTGGTAGATTCTTCATCGACACGGGCGGGCGAGTAGGACGAGAGAAGTTCGGAACGGTTGACGGGTTGCCCTCAGCGTCTGAGGAGAAAGAGTCAGTGAGCAACTCCGGAAACAGTAAACTAGAGGTCTCACTGCTTCCAAGCGCCACACTGTCCAACGACTGAGCAATCGGACTTAGGTTAGGTTCGGCAGCGGACGACCACTGACGTTTGTGCTGACTCCATTTCGCGAATTGGTGCTGGCGCCTGAGTTCTTCCTTCACGCGTTCGATCTTATTGAGTTTGGCTTTTTCCTTGTCTAGCCTAGCCTTTTCCTTTTCCTGCTCCTCCAATAGCCTGGCCTGTTCGTATTCTTGCCTTGCTGCCTTCTTCTTCCTTGCCAGTCCAACTAGTTTGTCACGAGTTGAAGCGGGCGTTGTCTCTGAGCTAAGCGTATCCGTAGGCGTAAGCACCGGAAACTGACCCGAGTACGGATCAGCACCTTGTACGCCTAACCAATCTCCGCTCTCCTTTAGACTCCGCCGACTTCTCCTGTTCTCTTCCTTGGACTGGAGTAGCTCATGGACTTCGGCTCCTGTTTGGCTTTCTGACTTTCGAGGCGGGAGTGGTTCACGGTCCGACGCGTTCAAATCCTGTTCACGTCCGCGGGATCGATCCCTCGGCAAGTTCTCCACGAACTTGGAATCCCCCTTCTGGGGGCTCCAGCTCCAGACACGACGGTGACTAGAATCATCGGGGAAAATCGATGCAGGATACGCAGGTTTCTTCTCCTTGGCAAGATTCCAATCCGTCAGCTCGTTAGGGCTTATCACCAAGTCATCGTTGATATTACTCGTTCTATCAATCGTGCGACGGGTGCCTCCCTGTTCTGGACGGTTGCTCGGGAGGATCTTGCTGAAGAAGCCGGCGAAGGACGACGCCCGCTTCTGAGGCGGTGCCGGCTGGGCGTCGGCAGCCGAAGACTTCGCGGGACCCATCCTCGGGGTGCGCCGTATCGGTGGTGGTTGGCTCTGGCTCGCGGGTGAGGATACAGGCCTGTCCGAAATCAAGCTATGGGTGGATGGCGATGAAAATAATGATGAAGACTGCCCATATCCTAGAGGTGCCATCTTGCTAACTCTTCTAATTCTAGGAGACGGAGGGGATCGTGGTTACCCGTCTAAGTGGGAGCGAGAGAGGTGAAGGAGGGCGGAAGGGGGGAGAACCAACACGAAACTCAATTCAAGACAGTATCATCCATCTTTCCTTCGTTTCTCAAGATCAACGCCGGGTACGCAACTACAAGCGTGCAAAACACCTAGACAGGTGGAACGGATCAGAGTTGGGAAAGATAGGACTGAGACGTTGGGGAATGTGCGGCTTAGGTTTAATAGAAGCGGATATCGATACTCATCCGAGGTTGACAGCAGAAGAAACTCAAGCAATTAGGTTCTCGCTTCAACTTAAATGGGACACAACTGACTGAAAGAAAAGCTAATCACCCTAATTTAGGTGTCTAGGTAGGTATAGAGTAGGTAGATATATATGGAAGAAAGCTATTACGAGTCAAAGGTAAGGTAGAGAAGGCTCGGGAGGCACGTCAACGGCTTCATAGCGCCGCCGCTCCCCTTAGTATTAGTCTTATTTAGCTTTCTTCTGTACATGCAGCCCGTACTCCTATTCCTACACAAACGCCGACGACTGCAAAGGAGTTTCTTTTCTTCTCTTCACTTTACTCTTTTAATGTATGTAAGCGTAACGGGATCCCCATCCGTCCCATTGTCTCCTCATACTTCCTAGGCGAAGAAGCTCCAGCCCTAACGTTAATTTAGTTGATGCATAAAGGGAAAAAAAAAATCCACACCATGCAAATTACCGCCCGTCTTCTTCCCATAAGGCCTCTTACCGCCACATGGAAGGATATCTATCGTACGAAGGCGCCTGGGGGCGTCCCCAGGAATTACTCGGCGGCTGATGGGAACTCATAGTCCCCGTGCTCCTCCTTGTGTTCTTCACGGGGCTCGTACTACGGTCCCGGGCGGCCTGGTATTGCTCGAGCTGCGCCATCTCGCTGTTATTGCGCGGCGACCGGAACTGGAGCTCGCCTAGACTAGGGGCTTTCTTCAGCGGCGAGTTCGGGTGCGTGTACACGCCCATGTAGCCCCCGTCGCCGCCTCCTTGGGCGGCCGAAGACGTGGTATTTGGGTAGGCGGAAGCGGACGTGGTAGAGGCTCCTAGCCGGGACGGATTGGGGTTGAATGATGTGGGAAAACCTGGGGTGGGTTTCCGATAATTGGGTTTAGCGGCGGACAGGGGAGTGCGGCCCCTAAATTCGCTCCCGAGGGCGTCGCTATGTCTCTTGGAGACGGGGGGACTGAATAGTCCGGAGCTGCTCCCGGCGCTGTTAAAGACGTTGCCACGATCCGGATCAATGTGTTTAATGTAGTTAGGGTTCGGCCGCGTCCGGAAGCCGCGTCGAAGCTGGACGGTGGGCGTGCCGACTTCGATGGATTCGTCTAGGTCATCACCGTCTTCGTTCTGCGATATCTGCGTCGCTGCATCTCTAACGGTAGGATACAGATTAGGATGGACAAACTTGGTATCGTACTCGTGCATGACCTGCTTCTGGATGATAGCCGTGTCTTTGCTCTGTTGCGTGAACCTATTTTGGAATAGAATAAGCTGTCCCGACAGGATGAGCTGTAGGACGATGCAATTGAAGACAGTGATGCTCGGTCTCGCTTCCAGAGGGGCCAGAGGTAGAAACATCATGTAGACGAGAACGTGGCCGGGGCTGAACAAGCAGAATATTTGCAGACAGATCGGTAGCGGGTCCCAGACCGACACTTCCCACACGTCTCGACTCCGATCGGGATGTGCTCTCGACTCGGCGCTATCTGAGGTCATCATACTCGTTAAGAATCGTAGGGGTGACGACGATACGGGAGAGGACTGGACACGGACGCGATGCGCCGAGGGGGTTTCAGGCTCCTTCTCCACGTCCGCTTCGAATAGTCGGTAGTGACGGGATCGGTACATCGTGTAGGTCGCATTGATGGCCGAGAAACCAGCGAGAAACCAGACGAGGGAGCCGATCTACAATACAGCCGCACGAGAGCGCCAGTTAGCAACCAAAGAACTATTCCGTCCAGCTTCTTAGTTCGCGTACGGCGCCGGGCGGGATACTCACAAAGAAGGAAAACAATCCGGGCACGGGGTCGTCCTCGAACACGGGGTCTATAGCGCGAAGGCCACCACTATTGGCCCTGGCGAGCAGGAAGACGAAGTTCATAACGACGCCCATCTGTGTGCCGACGAGCTTGGAGTTCCAGTCGCGCGTCTCGATCTCCTCGGATAGCCACAGCAGGAAGTCCATGGGGTTCAGCATCGACTTGACGCGCTCTATGAGCGGTCTCCGACGTACCAGCCGCGGCGGCATCTTGCTCGGTTGTGATGGGTTACGGTAGGGCGAGTCGGAAGAAGAAGAAGAAAAAAAGAAAAGGGAAAAAAGGAATTCACGGGATGCTGAAGCTCTCACATGTGTACCACCTACGTGTGTGGTGTAATGTGAAGCTCGCAACAGCGAACTGCAAAAGGCACCCGCGCGAAGGGGTGGTTTTTGTGGTGTTTAGCGTTGCCTTCGTCCGGAATTGGCGAAGGTATTCTTTCTTCCTTAGCGGTGCCTATTTTTGTTGACTTTCTGAAAGAAAACAACGGCGATGGAAGAGTCACGACCGGTGACACGGAAATTTTACGAAGACGCGCGGGTCCCAAGTACCTACCTACTTACCCCGTTGGAAAGCTGCTAAAAGGGAAAAAAGCTGCCAGGGTGCTATTGCTGCGGGCTTACGTAGCGCATAGTACCTTGCTGCTAGGTGCATGCAACAGCACCAGCCAACTGGCTACGGGAAGATTATACTGGAGTTTAGGCGGATACGTACCCGAATAATGGCGGGGTAGGCGCCAGCCGGGACCTGCTCGTAGTGGTAGCCTACATATAGCCTGTGGCCTGTAGCCTAGGTACCTACCTTTTAGGCGGTAAAGAGCTTCTGCCTTCCGGGTTTCAGGCCTTGTCTTATCGCACTTACACTTAACCCCAAGTCATCAAGTACATAGCTTGGATTGTACGTATTATTGTACACCCGTATCTTTGTATGAGCTCTCCGGCTTGTCTCTTACATGTACAATTGAATACATTGAACACAGCGCCCACGTACTCGACCGCCTCATACCCTCGCCGCCTAATTCGAAGTTCGGATTGACTCACGGTCATGGCGTCTCAGGCAGACTACAAGGATAGGCAGTTCCTGGCCGTCATCGGGGACGAGGTGCGCACACCGTCGTATAGCTAGGGAGGTCTCTAGAACGCCAACTAACTCGAGACACGACCAGGACTCGGTAACAGGTCTACTATTAGCAGGAATAGGTGTAAGCCTCCATCTCTAGCTTTCTCGCCATGCATGATCTTCCCATATTACACGGGGTAGCCAAGCTCGAAGTTGTGCAATGTATTGACGACAACGAAATCATCAGCACGTCACGAACCCTCCCGACGCCCAGAAGAACTTCCTAGTCGTCGACAACAAGACGGAGACGTCGGCCATCGAGGCTGCTTTCGAGTCGTTTACCACGCAGCGCAAGGACATAGGAATCGTGTTGATCAACCAGCACATCGCCGACAAGATCAGACATCGAATCGATACCCACACGTCCGCTTTCCCGGCCGTACTCGAAATACCCAGCAAAGAGCACCCATACGACCCCGAGAAGGACAGTGTGCTGAGGAGGGTGCGACGTCTATTTGGAGAGTAAAGGACTTAAATCGTACGGTTCATATTGCATATACTATTTTCACTTGGCGATAAGAACGGGATTATACAATACGCATCGTCTTTAAGCACTCTAGGTTTCACGATATTAAAGCAGCGGCAGCAGTAACAGCAGCAACTGAGGTTTAGAGTGACGACTCAAGGACTCGAGATTTCCCTCACGGGGTATCATTATGTAATGCACAGCTAAATGCTAGAACCATGTGATTACGCGCCTTCATTACCATGCGGTACCGGTCAAAACATCGAAACAGATCTGCGGAATCAGAAAAAAACAAACTGCGATGCTCTCGAGTCCGTACATTCTAGACGTATGAAAGTAACAAGCCCCTACGTCCGCCAAAAGAGTGCCATATGTGCCATATCATTCGTGATCGTGTCAATCCAGTCGGTAGCTCAGTCCCGCTCTCCAAGGTGGTAGGTGATGGTGATAATGATGACGCCAGCCCCTCTCCTTGTTTGCGTAGAACTATCTTACAGGTCGCCCATTATGTCCGACTTGCTGCCACCGAACTTCACCGTAGCCT
Organism: Pyrenopolyporus hunteri; assembly: GCA_902806595.1. Classification (NCBI taxonomy): domain Eukaryota; kingdom Fungi; phylum Ascomycota; class Sordariomycetes; order Xylariales; family Hypoxylaceae; genus Pyrenopolyporus; species Pyrenopolyporus hunteri. The sequence goes on along the minus strand of CADCXC010000004.1, from coordinate 1,252,273 downwards.
GGAGGCAAGTGATGGGCTTGTCATCGGCGTTGAAGACCTCGGCGAAGACGTTGTACGTTCCCTAAATCATCTGTCAGTACCAACATCCGACTCATGTCTTCCGGATTGATGTAACGTACGGGAGGAACCTCCTTGGGTATCTCAACGGACTTGGTGATAGAGAGGATGCCCTTCTCGATGGGGCATTCGAGATCGACGTTCTGGATTTGTTCGCACAAGTCGGCCGTGGTGCTGATGAGGCGGATGAGACCGTACTTGACGACGAGGTTGACGTAGGCGCCCTGGTTGATGGTCTCGAACACGGTTCCCGTGGCCTGGATGACCAGCTCGGCACCACTAGATATAGTTATCGTCAGTTAGAGGATGTTCAGTTTGCGTGCATCGCAGACAATCCATTTCCATCTCCCATTTCCATTGCTTAGATTGTTGAACTCAAGATTGAACAAACGTACGTCTCAGGAGGGTTGGGAGTCAGGTCGACGTTCTCGATCTTGACGATGTCGTTGCTGTGGTCGGTGTCGCAGAACTCGAGGGGGGATTCGCCGGGGACCTTCTGGGCGTCTTTGGCGATGACATCTTGCGAGCTGCTGAACCAGCTCCCGGCCGAAGCTACGCTGGCGGAGAGCGCAGCCACGCAGGCGGTAGAGAACTTCATTTTGCGAATTGGAACGGGTAATAAACTCCCCTTACACCCGACTTGATTGAATGAAGAATCAAATGCAAGATAGGCAGTTTGGAGCAGCGAGGAATGAAATAGTGTTAATGTTGTTGTGGTTCCGGGTTGTTGTATCTGAGGGAGGAACCGGCTGCGCAACTCAACTCTACTCGACAAGAAGGTGGGTGCTCCGATGTATGGAAGGAGGCAAACAGTAAGTGAAGTGCACTGGCGTCCGAGCTAAGGAGGTCAATGTGGTACAACTTGGACTGTTTCCAAAGGGCATTGCCGTGGAAGGTTGGGGTGGGAACGTCATGAGACAGCGATAGCGCGTCCTGATTGGCCCAATTGCCCTAGCCTTGACTCTTTTCAGCAGCCACCCTGAAATATTGGCTTACATAAAGCATCGGTTAGCGTACTGGTCCCCTAGCACACCGAGGATGTACGTCTAAGCAGGTATCCGTTGGAGTTATTAGCGGCTACCTGCACAAGCCTTCTTTTCTTCTCTTTTACATACATCATACTCTTCCCGTCAAAGTTCAGTGTCAACTGGCACTCACAACATGCACGCCATCTGAAATATGCCAAAGTCAAAGAAAAGGCATAATGATTAGGTATCTGGGTGTATTTCATCGATTTTCATTATTGGAACCCTTATCGAATTTAGCATACACCCGCAGTCGGCTTCCTCTTCATGGGACGGGTATAGTAGACCATCAGCACACCCGCCGCCTTATTCTCAAGCCTTTGTCAACTTCAGTCTATACACCAATATCGAACGCCTCCTCCCCCCAAAAGAAAAAAAGAAAAAGAAAAGACAAGTTTTCACCCTAATCTGGTATCGTAGACCGGCGCCAAAAGCAATTTCACAGCAGCCATAGAATAGGCATAAGTATAAGAAGAATCATATCCCTAGCATAATGCTTTTTCACTAGAGCCCGACCAATTATTCCTTGAGGCCGAGACCTCTTGCGTTGGTGTCAAATTTAATAATAAATCTTTTCCTCCCAGACAGGAGGTCGAACGGTTTCGGTATCCCATTCCAGTTTGTTCTTGTCATTCAGTACGCACCCCTCGTCAGTGATCGGAATGACCTTGCCGGTATCGCGAACCTCCTGCTTCGAGATGCCCATGGGGTCCTCGGGGATCCACAGCAGCGGTGTGGCGCTGCTGACCGAAGGCGGGAAATAGGCATTGCGTTCAACCTCGTCAGTATATAAGTGATCCGTGTCAACCCGATCATGGGGCACGAGCTTGCGCATCTCTTCGTAGTCGCAATACTGCCACGGCTTAAAGAACTTGGATAGGAATCCCGGCTTCTTTCCAGCAACGGCTGTGTCAGCGGAGGATATCCTCTTAGGGTCGGAGATACCGTCCTGCTCGCCGTTCTGTCCAGTCGAATAGCTATCGTTCCGCTTAGCAGGGCCATCCCCATGTGCGAACTTGGTTTCTTCCTCGATACCGAGAGTTCGGGGCAGATTGTAGAGAAGAGGGTTGAGGGCGCTGTTGATAGTTACGTGGAAGAGAATGGTGAAAATAAGGAATGCAACCATGAGAACCAAAGGTCCAATCGCCACCGAAGTAGCAAAAATTCCAATCATGCACAGCTCCGAAATATAGACGCCGGAGAAGAGCTGCTTCAATGCTCGAGGGTAGATTAGACCTCGGGTATCGATGTTGGTGTCCGTGACGAAAAAGACGTTGTAGCGCCAGGCAAGATAGAATAGCGAGAGACCAATTGTAGCGAAACCCAGCACCAATGGGGCGATAGCAGCATATGTGATACCTAATATAATCATCAACATCTAACTCAAAACTTAACAGACCGAAAAAGACTTACTGATCACGGCAATATTCGTGTAAACCGGCAACACACTGCCCCACGAAATAGCGCTCAGATTCGCCCACTTGGTATAAAGAGCACGGGGCGTGCCTGACAAGAACTTGTACATGATCGTGAAGATAATGAAGCCGCCGACCTGAGAGAGTACGCTAGCGGCAATACCCAGACCTTGCACGATAATGTACGAGATGTAGAAATTAGAGGCTTTAGGCAGGTTCTCCGCTAGGATGCTAGTGACCGACCCAGGGTTCTGGGCAATTTGCGCTCCGACGGCCGCCGCTGACGAACTCATTGTGGCAACCAAAAAGACTTGGATGAGCTGGAATGCGAAGTATGCGTTTTGCGTGAACAGCTCGACTCGTGACAGAGAAGGCTCGCCGGATAGTTTGGCGCAGACTGAATTCAAGCGTTAGTCAATTCGAAGTGGGTAATCCAGGGGGGATGGAACTCACGCCTCATAATGACGGGAACAAGCGACATGAGAATTGATATGGCGACCGACGGCAACAATCCCTGTATGAATCCCAGGATGACGTCGGGAATGGACAGAAGCCATCTGAGGAAGAAGACCTCGTTGGCAAGGTAGCTAATATTCGAAATCGCACCGACGACGGCGACCGGAATTGCCCAGAAGATAATGAGTGCGCTGATGAAGCCAAGCACTGCGAATCTCCGAATAATTCTCTGCCACCACGATACCTTCAATGCGCTCCATACAACTTCGCCTGGTGTAACACCGATGTACTTGGGGGTCATCCGCAGAGCTTGATGGTGAGCTAGGATCTGGAAGGCGGACTCGGCATCGGCCTGGCGATGGAACTCGATGAAAACACTGGGAATCTTAGAGTATTTTCCAGCGCGGTATTCATACTGGGCTTTCTCAACAGCCGGGATGAGGCGTTCCAGCTCCGTCCGGCACCAATTAATCGTATCAACCTTCTTGCCCACAAGACCTAGGAGTCCGAGCCGATGCGTAGGCCGCTTCTTCTCGGGGACCCAGCGCGCGGCCAAACTGCCCGACTCCGCGTCCGCCGGTGCTTCAGCTCTTCCTTTCTCGGAACCGCTCTTCTTGGCCGCCTTGATGCGTTCTGCGTTGGCGAGCTTGAGTAGCTTAACTTCGGCCTTCTCCAGCTTCATCGCGACCTTGTCGCGTTCCTTGACCAAGTCATCGAGCTTCTCCGTATCACCATTAATCCAAACGTTCTTGACCGCGTCACCGAAGACCTTGCGCAGCTTCGCCTCGTCCATGTAATCATCGGGAACGGAAATGAAGAGGACGGTTCGCGACGAGATACGATTGGCGTAGAACGGGGAAAGCAGAAAGGCCTGCCGAAGATTAATGTAGAATATGGATTCGCGCAAGATCATGTACATGACGAATCCGTAGAAGATCCACGCCATAAACGTATGGGCATAGTAGCGGTTCGACTGCGTGTCCTTATCGACGTGAGCGTAGGAGAGTACGTCTACCTGCGTGGCCGAACCGCTCCCCGTGGCGTTCACGGGGAAGAGGACCGGCCATAGCAGACAGCATCCTACAAAGCAGACGACGACTAGAATACGTAGGAATCGGAGGAAGAAATACGCATCGAGAGATTGATGCTGTAGCGAATGAATATCGGGGATCTTCCAAAACGCCCCTATCCAATTAAATAAGCCGTCGGGGAGAGCTGGTGATCGCTCGCTAGCAAGATACACGATGTGAGTATGCTAACATATACACAAAGATGATAATTTCTTTTTTCTGTTACGAAGTTTCTAACTCACCTTGTGCGAAGACTCCCTAGATAGGTTCGTGGAGCATAGTAACGCCTTTGGCTCTTTCGTAGAACCAGGAAGATAGAGAAATAGACGGCAGCACTTAAAGCAACAGGCGCCAAAGTAAGGTAGAGGGCTGTTTGAGGGTGTCAGCAATTTCTAATGAGCGCTTGAAATAAGATTGGCTTTAAAATCTTACAAGCAGCCGAAGCTGGCGGGGTGTTGGTTGCCGCCCCTTGATTGCTCATCCTAGCTGTCGTCACCGCCTATAATTGGATATAAGCGGTGATAGCTCCAACGATTTAAAAGAAAACAGCGCTTAACGAGCTTCGGGTAGGGGTTGAAAGGAAGCCCAATGTCGCTGCTAGCTACCTATGTAATCGACCACGCCAGCCGCAAATTTTACGGCAGTGAGAGGCCCATAAAGTAGAAGCAAGGGGAGAACAAAAACTTAAAAATCAATAAAAGGAAAATATTATAGACGACGTAGGCGGCTACGTGTAACTCGGATTAAAGAGGAAACTATCGACCCCAAGCAAACGGTTGGCGATCGTCGTTCGTTTTGTAGATCCAAATACCAGGTATATGTCACCTTCATCAAAGGAAAGCAATTGGGTAGGAAAAGTTGGGCGAAGACGAGTGTTGAATAGGAGAGGTATGTTGTTATAGTCTACAAACGCAATTTTCTGATCTAGATCGCAACGACATAGGAATGTCGTCTAGACTCTAAATCTAATACTTGTTTGAGGTTTCCAGGATTTTTTCAGGATTCGGAGCCCACCTTGTAATCAGGTTGGTTTGTATACAAATATACATTTATAGATCGTCCCAAGCTTCTGACTGGGGACTGGGATGTCAGGGAAGGTTGCAACGAGTGGGGAAATGATGACAGTGATTCGCGAAAGATCCTTGTTTAGCTGATCCACGATCTGCTCAACCTTGGAACTTTCCCATAGCTCTAACCTTCAGGGTCTTCTCCCTTTGTTTTGAAGGCCGCTGATTCCTCCCGATTAAACTCACATAGGCAGTCGGTAACTACCGAACGTCGAACTCGGGGGGTGGCTGAAGAGTCTAGGCACCCTAATTGGGCATCTTGATAGCGTCGATGGCATCGTGAAAGGAAAAGGGGATCATCGGGGCTCTGGACGAAGAATAAAAGACGAAAACAGCACGATGCGGAAACTCGATGATCGCGAAGGTAAACAAGTCTCGTCATCTTGGCTTCTTAGTTCATTAGCTCGCTCGATCAGTCAATGACATCAGACTATCGGCTGCTTAATTCGAAACTATTAGATGTTCGTTCACGTTCGAGGCCTACAATAGCCTCGCTATCCCTACCAAGCTTTCCCGCTAATGGAAATGTTCCAGCTAGCAAGCGCTCGTGGGCCATTCCATTCTTAGCTACGAGCTTTCGCGACGAATGGATCCGCGCGATCCCGCTCGAGTACTACTACCTAGACATTACCATAGCATGTCGGTGCATCCGCACTCGCATAGTACTACGTCTTACACGCATGGATGTAAGTAAGTATCACAAGAAGAATATAAGCTAGCCACAGTAATATGGCACCAGGCTCCCGACGAACACCGTCGTTGTCGTAGGCGCTGTCGTTGACTTTTTGTCTCATGATAAATGTAGCCACAGTGTCACAAGCCGGGTTCTAGATAGACCCCTAAGGTGGTATATTATTCATTGTGATTAGATTTATGCACGGTATCCCTTCCGAGTGACCATGGCTTGTGCATAATTTACTCGAGCCATCCTCATATACCCTTATCAGGAATACGCTGCGGTGTGGCGTCCCTCGGCATGCAGAGACGAGATTACGACCCGTCACCGTATAGCGAACGCAGTTAGGTCCTTCTCGTCCAACAGAAAACACATATTTGCTGCACAGTCCCGTCAACATTCCCGATGGTAATAGGAAGAGTTTGTTACACTCTAGTTGATGTGGTTTACATATCTCTTACGTCGTCAACTTTTACTCGGTGGACCTACGTAATTGGGTGCACACGTTAATTTGTGGTGTCATATCTCTTTTCGATGCACGTAGAGACGAAAATGCCGCCAAGACTCTGCAGCAGATCTGCTTATTCCGAAGCCATACAGCTAAGTTCAGCTTCTAGAGACATGATTAGAATCGAAGCATCCTCTCCTTCGTTGATGCAAAATGAGACAACCGAAATATATACATTAAAGATACGGTTTTTTTTAGTTCACATAAACTACGTAGATACTAGGTATGTTCAAGGTCCATTCATTCCATACCTACTCCCATAGAGGTAGCCGAATCCGGACATAGTAGGAAGCGCACAGAGAAGACTCGCATCGTCTCCATTAGCTTTTAGGATGTTCTAAATGGCAAGGCAACACGTTCCCCTTTTAATAAGCTAATCGACCTATGTAACAAACGTCTATAAGCAGACTCATTTCTTAACCCGAGATATTGAGCTCTTCTATCAAGATCGATGACCATCTACACGGTGCTTTCTCGTTTTCGTGGTACTCCAAAAAATCCATTTGCAAAATTGCCCGCCGTAATGGGCTTTCATGCCGTTTTCATTGTTTGGCATGACCTTATACCGTTATCATGGCACTGGAATGTAGAATAGCTCAATAGATTGTCTAGACATTCCGGGTCCAGGTAGACCTTTCTTTCTTCTTATTCAAGCTTCATCTAGAATGGCTCCCATAATTGTCAGCTCTTTCTTTCCTTCTCATCCCCCTATCCCTCTCAATAGATATCCATATCGTCAGAGCGAGCGTTGCTATCACCGTATCCGTACTCGCAAAAAGGTGCTCTGAGCGAAACTGCTGCTAAGATGGCCGACGAACAGATGAAAGATGTCTATGATGGCATGGAGGGATACGTCAAGGCTACCCACTGGGCGAAGCCGTACTTCTCTAATCACCATCATGAAAACCCGCCGACGAATCCTAAAATGCTCAACCACGTCAACTGCGGTTACCTCTCTACTCCTGGCCGGCCGCCGACTCTAGAAGCTCTGAAGCAGCATGCTCAGTCTCTAACATATTTGATATCCACCCTCGCGCCAAATTCAATAGCGGCGGAAGTCGACAATGAAAACCAGCCTAAAACTGGCCTAACAACGGGCGATCACAATACGTTCGCGAGGCATGAGGCTTACGACTGGCTAAACAACCTACGAGTCCCCTACGACAACATCGATACGGCACACCGGAAGCCGCTCAATAGTTTGGTGAACCTGATAAAACGTAACAACGACGAATCCGGCGTGATATTCCACTGCCCGTTGGACGAGTGCCCTATCGAGCTGATCGAAGAAAACGGAGGGCAGGTGGTCCGCCCGTTTCAAACTCACATGACGTTGCTCATGCACGCCAACGAGTGCCTCGAGAGACTCGATCACGAATATTCGGCTATGGGTGGACTGCTGGCGATTATCCCTACTGAGCACGAGAAGGTAGCAGTGCACCCGGATATAGATAATGTGAAGGAAACGTTGATCGGACAGTGGCTCCTGCACACGCAACATCTCACAGCCCGCATGCACGAACTCGAGATCGCTTACGCCAACGCGCTAGATCTCCTCGCGAACGAGGCCGTCATTCCGGCCCAGCACCTGAGCGCACAAGGACCCGATGCGCGATCCGGCAGAGAGTTGGTGTTCCCGCAAGATCGCTGGGTACTAGCTAACGCCGGAGAGGATGTTTTTACCTTTATCCATCAGATGCTGGACAAGAAGGAGGGATGGTCAAATACCCAGGACCGCACGTGGATGAAACAAAACGTGGTTGGAGACGTGCTCCGAAGAGACGAACTATTGGCTCAACCAGATCAAGAGCTCCTCCGGGGCATCACCCACGTCGACCTCCAGACCAGGTTCTACCGACTGAAGGGCGGTGGTTCGCACGCGCCCTTGTTCGTCCTTCCGGCTTTCTCGGACCGCCCCAACACGGAGTACACCAAGGAGCTGGAGAAGCGACCGACCGTGGTCACGATACCCGCGCCTACCATTTCAACCTATACGTCGGCCTGGGATAAGAGGCACCAGGGAATAGAAAGGGCGAACAACGAAATGACTGTCAAGATCAGCGATCTCACCCAGGAGAACGTCAGGCTGAAGCAGGCGAACGAGGCGCAAGCCGACGAAATGAAGAGGCTGCGCCACATCACCACGATCTACGAGCAGAACCAAGGCGCGGATGGCCAAAACATCGCGACGAGGATGGCGACGAGCGAGAAGGAAAGAGACGAGGCCCGCGCCGGGTGGGAGCGGACGACCGAAGCCAGGAACAAGCTGCAGGCAGAGCTGGAGCTGTACAAGGAGACGACGCGAAGGGAGCAGGTCCAGGTCCCCGCGGGCGTCACGCAGACCGAGTCGGGCTATGCGATGTCCGAGGCTCAGCTCAAGAGGTTCCAAAACCGATCCGAGACGCTGCTCGCTGCGAAGAGCGGTATCGAAAGAATCCGGAGTGTCATCGTGGCGCTGGGTGACAGAGGACAGCTAGACTTGAGAGACTTCGCCTTCCTGGACAACGTTGCCAGGTGCCCTTAACCTGAGGTGAAGCCAGCTCAGGGGGGCGGAGAGTTAAGGGTTTGGGTAGCATTTGGTCACAGCATTCTCGTTCTAGGTGGTTGTTAGATTTTAAGATGTATCGGTGTACTTTTGTATTATCGAGACGGGACACATGGATGGCTTTCGACATCTTTTTACTGCTAATAAGTGAGATAGTGCCAGACACGTTCGTGTGTTCTGGTCGAGCGATAATCTTATTCTGGTGATACTGTGTACTGGCTCGGTATGAATTGCGAATCGTGCTGATCTCACGCAAGACAATCAATCCCCATGAGGTAGCGGGGTGGGGTTGAAGGTGCCGGACGGCGCTGACCTTGGGTGGGCTTTGGCGGAATATTCCGTTATATTGATTTCTTTTTGGCGACGTTGCCATGCCAACCGACTTACACCCCTCCAAACATCAGCACACCCATGTTACCTTGAGTTGGACAGCTGACCAACAAGAAGCAGGAAAAAGTAAGGGAAAAGATGAGAAAAGTTCTGGTTTGGAGTGAGTGTTGCCCTGTATAGATACATGAATTATTGGAGTCTATTTGAGTATTGTTATCATATCCTACACGATAAGTGGTGACATCGTATTCTATCGATCAACTCCCGCCATATCCTCCGGCCCCCAATAGCGTCAGCGTCTTGTTTGTATCACAAGCCGTCGATGTCGTGCTAAGCAATCCCCCACAATAATCTGGGCCATATGTCTCACAGACTGCAGAGTAAACCGGTAGGCCAAAAACAAGACCCTACGTTGCTCCGTGCTCTTTAGTTGACCCTGCCGCTTGAGACGAGTCATCTCTCAATCATCGAGTCAAGCCCTGCCTAGCTGTCTCAACACGAAATCTACGCAAAACTGACGACCGAGTCTTGTGGGGTCGTTTAATATAGTTACACGCCAAGCTGTATCCTCCCAATTCGCTGCTCATAGGCCTCTCTCTGGATGCGACTGGGCGCGGGTGGATAGACGATGCTTCCTACAGGGTTCAGCTGGGTCGAGCGATGAATTATTCCTTCGGGATGGTGCCGATGTTTGCTGGTTGTATATTGAGGACGACTCGGATGGCAGCAGGTATCCGAATCTTGGTACTTATTACGACCTGGGCGCAGTTCTCGATAATTGGCGCCGCGCAGACACTACCATATATCCCCACGAGTATCTTCATTCCAGAGTCGAAACCTGCGCCGGCCCAAGACAATGCGACGGTGGATGTCGCATATATTTTCACGCCACTGGGCGATCGGGTTAACCTATTAGCGCTCAACTTCTCAAGTACACTTCGAGCTTCATCTCTGTCACCTCAAGTCTTGTCATCAGATGTACCGTTCCGCGATTCGAATAACACGGCATTCATCCCGTCGCTTGCAGACAATGGATCACTTATCGTCTACGCCGGCGATTGTTCTTCGCCGGAGAGTTCCGAAATATGGACGTTCAACCCATCCCCTAACGATGACGCATCGTCGACTTGGATGCAAGCTAGCACGACGTTAGATACCGAAGCAGCCGACGTCCAAGTAGGACCAAGCTTCCTAGGTAGCGGTTTTAGCTTCTCAAACACGCTGGAGCCTCAGCTGTCACCGGCGAGCACTTATGTTTACGGAGGAATGTGCCCCAACACGACATCCAATGAAGGATCGGCGCAATCCAAAGCCACTTACTCAAACCAGATGATCAAGATCGCGCCATCGGAAGCCGGAACGGGCAAGTTTACCGTCGGTCCGGTTTCTAGTAAAGGGCCCCCAGTACCAGAGGCCGGGTTCACCTTCTCCGGCTTGTCTCCGTCGATTTCCAATCGCTCAGGTATAGTGACTCAACAAGTCAATTACGTCCTGCTAGGTGGCCACACGCAATACGCCTTCATCAACATGAGCACAGTCGCGATTTGGAGCTTGCCGGAGGAGAGCTGGAGTTTTATTTCCAACATCGGCATAGGGAGCGCAAACTCTGGCAATACGGAACTAGCTGTGAAAAGTGCCAACATAGACAACATAGACAGTCGATCTGGCCACACTGCAGTTCTCAGTGAGGATGGAACTTCTTTGGTCATCTTCGGCGGCTGGGTTGGCGACTTGACTCAGGCTGCTACACCGCAGCTTGCTATTCTTAACATCGGGTCCAATTACGGCGGTAATGGGGACTGGCATTGGTCGGTGCCGGACAGACAACCATCGGGCCCGGGAATTTACGGCCACGGTGCAGCACTACTCCCCGGAAACATTATGATGGTTTACGGAGGCTACAGTATATCTTCGGCCGGAGCCACTACTAAGAGACAAGCTTCCGGCGGCAACGAGGTGCCCATGTTTCTCAATCTTACCTCAATGAGTTGGTCAGATGACTACGCCAACCCAGAATTCACCGAGACAGATCCTTATGGCAACTCAAGCAATGATAGTGATGTGGGCAAACGTCTAGGGCTAGGATTAGGACTAGGCCTCGGTTTTCTAGCCATCATCATAGGTGTCTCCCTAGCCCTCATATACCGCCGCCGCCAACGTCACAGGCGCACCATCCGAGACTCTGCCATTCGTGCCCTCGCTCAGGACGTAACTCGCTTCCTGCCCCCCGATGACGAGATGATAGAGCAAGACCACTCGGGCGGGGTCTGGTACACGGGCGGCGCCGACCCATACCTACGCGGGAGCCGGTCCCTGGGGTACCAGAGCCTGCAGGTGGGCCACGGGGGCCTCGACAACGGACAGCAGCAGCCGCATTCATGGTGGTTCGGCGGCGCGCCCGCACCCCGCAAGCCGCTCCCGCGGCGCAACACATACGACCCGCCGTCGAGCGTGATCCACCCGATCATCGAAGCAGACGAGGACGGGTCGCTGCACGACGGCGACATCACGAGCGAGCCGCTGAGCCCGGTGCGGGACGACACCGCGCCCCGCAACGACTCAGACCCGTTTCTAACGCCGACGCACGAGAAGGACGCCGGCGGGCCCTCGTTCTCGTTCCCGCCGCCCAGCCGGTCCTCCGCCACCCCGAGTCCCGAGGACCCGCGCCCCCGGAACGCCACCACCGACCCCGAGGTCCAGGACTGGATGTCCGACGTCGAGGCCGTGGACGCGCTGCTCACGAGCCACCACAAGCAGAACAACAGCAGCAGCAACACGCCGAGCAGGCGCCCCGGGAAAGCGAATAGATTCTCGGGGCCTTACCCCGCGGACGAGGACGCGCGCACCGAGAGCAACGTCTCCGAGTCGAACCGCAGCAACCTCATCGCAAGCCGGCCGGGTTCCTCGCGCTCGACCGCGCGCCGGACCGGGGCTGGGCTAAGCGTATCCGCGACGGCGCTCGCGGCCGCGGCGGACGAGGGCGGGCGTCTGGGGAGCAGCGACTCGAGTGCGGCGTCGGCGTCCGCGCCGAGCTATAACACGGCGCGCAGCAGTTTCGCGGCGCTGAGGGCGGAGGGGCCGGGGCTGTTGATGGGGAGAGGGGGGGGTGGGGGTGGCGATGGAGAGAATAATAACGATGACGATGGGGAGGACGAAGTGCCGGGTAGTCCGAGCAAGAGCAAGCCCCGCCGCAGTTGGCTGGGGAGTTTGCGTCGCGTGTTTACGGGCCCCAGCCCGACCCCGAGTCCGCCGGAGAGCCCGGATAGGGAGACGCCGATGGGCGAGGGGTTCGCGGAGACGAGTGATTACGACATGCGGCTTGGCGGATTGAGTGGGATCGCGGCGGGAGGGTTGCTGCGTAGGAAGAGCGGACGGGGGGATTGGGAGGCGCTGGAGCAGGGGCAATGGCAACAGGGTGCAAGGGGCAAGGGGAAGGGGAAGGAAAAGGATGTGGAGGGTGCAGCGGGAGAGGACGACGACGAGGAGTGGGACATCGAAAAGGCCGTCGAGAGACGGCTCGTGCAGGTCATGTTCACGGTGCCTAAGGAGCCCCTGCGCGTGGTAAATGCCGAGCCGGACATCGAGAGCGGTAAGGACGTGGTGGTCGTCGATCCGGAAAAGGACGAGCGGGCGTCAGTAAGCACACAGGAGAAGCAGCAGCCTATCGTGATAGAAGAACAGGACCTCGGGACGCCGCTGCCGAGCCCCACAACCGACGAAGAGAAGAGCCTAAGAGAAGACGCCGAGAAGGAGATCCTCCGCGAAGTCGGCGCAGAGCTCGACGCCGAGTGGAAAACGAATAGGGACAGGGATAGGGGCAGGCAGGCCGCGACGCCGACGCGCGGGACGCCGCCGGTGTCGCAGCTACGGGAGGAGAGCATTCGCCTACTAGGCGCGGAGCCGAGCAGCAGCGAGTCCAGGAAGAGGAAGCCCTCGCGCTCGCCGATCCAAGACTTAGACGGCGACGTGTTTTCCGCGCAGGCGGTCAAGCTAGAGCGGCCGCGGACGCGGGTGCTGGCCATGGTGCAGAGCATCGAGAGCCTCAGCGGCAAGAGCCACGAGAGCAGTCCGGCCGCGTCGCCTGCCCGGTGATACGGCGCTGCCCGGTATAGGTGCCTAGACTAAAGAGGGATATATCCAGGGCCACGGAAATCAGGAGCCGGGCAACGGAGTTATCGTCACGGGGGCATGGCGGATCACTCGTTTGGGAGGCGTTTGAAGGGTTGAACTATGTTGTATTTTTTTCTTATTTTTTCCGATCAGGGAAGCGCAATGGTTTAGCGGCTGGCTGGCTGGAAGGCAGCAGGAAGCGTTCTACATACATGTACGGTGTTATGTTGCTATGAATGGAACTTAGCGAAGAGAATACCCACCCCGGCCTGACTACAGTAGTTGTTGAATTAGCAAAATTATGTCTGTTCTGGTTAATACGGTGTCTTCGTCTCTATGGTGCGTAGATCGAAAAGTCGAAATATGTTTCCGGTGGATAACGAAACACTTGTGCAAGGTACAAGGGAATGGTTGTACGATCGTCTTTAGAAGGCTGGCTGAGGGTGTTTATATGCTGACATGAAAAAGCAAGCTCCTTATCCCCTCTTCCTCTCTCAGCTAATTAGTGTTGTACATATGTCTCGGTGAATTTCCTCATGTCTCTATATTACCAAGACCTCTAACTGGTAGAATAATTACCTACCTATACCACGGCTCAGCATGGGCATGTACCCGTAAGTAAGTGTCGCATGGCGATCATCTAAGATGTTCTGCTCCGCTTGTACAGGGAAGGAGCGCCATCGTAGGTATCATGTCTCTAATATAGCCGTAGACCTACTCGTGAGTGATGAAGGTGGACATCTCCATTCCTGGGTTACTATAACATGTGTAAATGGCAATTTCAGAAATAATTTGTGTTTCGAATCCTCATTAAACTGATACAAGTTCCTTCGTGACAGATTGGCGCGCTTCAGTCGGCCACCTAGGTAGGTAGCTATGTTTTACAATAAGTAGCACACGACTGGGACATGGGCACGGCAATCATGCCGCAATAGTCGCGGTCGTTCTACATCATACAGTCCGACAGCCGGTTCCGCTGTAGTGGCAAGACGTGACCAGCGCGCAACGGCAGACTTTTCACGCCCTCCAGTCGCCATCAACGAGTAGGTACCTACTCACACTGGGTAGGGGTTTCGCCGGCTTAGACCCGTTGCTATCTCCCTGGTGGCTAGGGAAGCCGGGGGACCTTGGTGTAGTACCTTAGGTAGGCATGTAATTGTTCACGATGCCTTAGGTGAACAAATTGTAACCCATTGTACTCTGTGGTGACTCGGCAATTGGCTGGAGATTTCGAGGAGCAACAATCAGCTGCAAAATCCTCGTCTGAGCCTGGGTTCGTGTCTTACTTCAATACGTGTTCACTAGGTACCTAGGTATATAATAATCATCCTCGCCTAACGCTCGCAGATAATGGCCGAAGATAGGCGTACCTTATCGATATAACCTATATATTATCACGAAGGCCTATTAGGCAAGGGGGAAAGCTGACGTGGATGCTTACCTATTTGTGACGTATCCTTTTAAAAGCGTTCAGGGTAAAAGTCCACAAATCAAGGAAACCGGTTTTGGCATACTGAAACCCTTCATAAGGATCATCAATTCCCCCTCGGTTTGAATCAGCGCCAGCGTGGCGACTTGATATCAGTGGGCGGACGACTAGTACAGTAATGTGATCCACGGTCAGGCAGTCCGCATGAGAACCGCTGCAATGGTGTATATATGCGCGCGTATAGACGTTGTTAGCCCGATAGCCCCTAAAGCACGGGGCGTTCGTGTGTTGGAAGTGTGTGAAGTGAACGTCCGGGAGTAATATATTGTAGTGTGTGAGGGATCAGCCCAGCCTAGCGCGATGGAGTTGGAGCCACGGCGCAGTCGATCACTATCTCAGGGGAGCCCTAGGACAGGCCGCGTAAATCTTGCGTAGGTCCCGGAGAATTGGATCGGACAATAGACCAATCACACCCCGTACGTACCTGTCGATGCTTGAAGCATCATCCCGCTAGTGATTCCAGCTTGGTTCCCACCGGCCTAAGTGATAACCTATTTAAGCTCGAGTTTAGGATTGTATCAGGACTGGACGGGTCGATTTAGATTGCCCGATGAGCTTGAATCAGCTCGAAGCCTAGATGCATCTCCTCGCAGAAATTTTCACGATATCCACCTTCAGGGGCCTGCTGGTGACGTCGAAGGATACAAATACCCCTGATCTGTAAGCGACCCTTACAAGTCCAGCCTTGCTAGCATCCGCTTCTCGATGCCTTCCAGGTCATAACTGAGAGATCGCTATTCGATCTGTGGAGGCGTGTAGCCGGTGTACGGGTCCCGTCCCATCGGAATGGAGCATTATGCCCTTTAGGACTTCCAGTACTATTCTTATCTAGGTATTGTACCTAGGTAAGAAAAATACCTCCTATCTACTATGTGGAAACGTGCTGATAGTTTTGCAGCTTCGTTCCCTATGTGTTTTGTTTGAGCCACCGGCGAGATTAATACCAGATAAAGCTAATGGTAATCGAATTTAAGCTCGCTGATATCGCTCCGTTTTCAGAGTCCATTATCGGTACCTTTGACTTCACTTTGAGCGGGGATCGCTGCTTTACCTAGATAGAGGAATATTATCAATTGAAGGGGTTTTCTATACGGCGACCCCCCGTCTTAATGTGGATATCTGTAAAAGGAGAGGAAATTCTATAGCTGCTCGGTTCCGTTAGCGTATTACCACTTCATGCTGAAAAGGAAAATTCGAGAGAGCTGATAGCTACCCCGCTTCTATGCTACCAGCCTAGGACGAGGCTCATGTGGTAACATGCTCTCTGTCCTATCCGGTGGTCTTATATACGGATACGTTGGAATCGTATGGGTCCATAGGGTGGTTTGCGCCGTGAGCCGCTCTTCACATGTATCTGCTGTTTTTATAGTATGCATATGCATATACCTTGCGCTATCAGTTGTCCTGGCCTAGAATCGGAATACGGTATGTATCTCGCTTCTTGTATGCGGAGGCTGAGGGCGGGTTCGTCCCGAAGAGGAAGGACGTTTGAGCCGGGACGAGTCTAAGTTGCGTCATAGATTTTTCGGCGATAAGAGCCCGGTCGCGCAGCGAAACTTCATATTCGCTTTCATCTTCAAGTAGGCTGCTCAAACCAACGAATCAGCCTCATATGATATTGCCTGAGGACATCCAATTTGGTTACTTCTCCGTTGAAAGAACCATCGTCGGTAGAATTGTGAACGAGCTAATGCCCCGCATTTTGAAGCGTCGTAGCATGTAATACCAAGGTAGGTGGTATTTTGATGCGCGATGTCGATCTACACCCTATTATGATTTTAGGTATTCGTGCGGCGTATATTGTCAGGTGGAAAGCTGCAATTCTGGCACCATTTTTTATCTTTTTTTTTTTCTTTTTTTTTTTCACTTCTTTCTGGGGTTTCATTAATAAGTATATTATAGTCTTTCCCGAGGCCCGTACCTCTACGTAGGTTTTGTACTGACCGTGGAAGATTCTCGTCGGAATCGGTCATGTGTACGTGGACTGGGGACATTTAAGCTAGTGGTGATCGCACATGGCGCTGCATGATACTAGGGTAAACGCTGCTAAGTTGTCATTGTTTCTGGTGATCACCTCAGCTCCCCCCATTCTCCGAGTTGTCGAGGGAGGGGCGGTAAAGTGAGTAATCGAGAAGTTCCAGCCTCTTCTTATTTTTCTATTCCTGCAGTATGTAAATCATGCGCGGCATTGCCGGCAGTTTCGCTTCTAATGGAAACGCTTTGATAGAGATTTGTTGGCATTTGAAGCTGACTAAACCGAGCTGTCGGTATTATTCGGTTCACATGAGCTCCGATGGCAAGGGGGGGGAAGAAAGATTAAAGTAAATAGAAAATATATGTTATCGCTCTGTCGTCTCCTACCGATTGGCCTTAAGTTGGGGGGCGTGCACCGCTGCATAGCCCAGGAAGCTGGAGGTTCGGTAGGCCCAACGCGAGATGCAGATGTGATCATCGGCTATTTACAGCCACCCCGTATTGCTTACTCGAGGGGGGTTGCAGTTATAGTGTGCTGCACTAAGTTGAGTGATACGAGCAATTGAGCAATCACAAGGGTTTCCGGCGTAAATAGAGTACGAAGCAACCCTTGGAGACCTTCCGACTTGTGATTCGCGCGTGGGGTGATTTGCGTAGCTCAGACTTTCACGAGATGCTTGGTTGTTTGGGTTTCTTCGTGACTTTTAATCAGCACCAAACAGCACGTAATTCATTCGGGCCCGTGGGCTACGGCGAACCCGCTTTCACGAAGTGTGGTGACCATAAGTTGGTCTCTGCGCTGCTATCATATGTAATGTATGTTACCACGTATGTCCGGCTTACGTAGCTCTCGTCCGTGTTGTGCGACTTCTGAACTGACATGGGCGACCCTGACTCCTACTGAATTCCGTTGTAGGATGGGTATAATATGAACGAGGCAGCGAACGGAAATTTCGGTTGTAAGCGACGGATTCCCATGGTCTTAGTGTGCAGGTTGCGAAAGCCCATCGCAAGCCGAGCAAATGTAGAAATATATAAGTACTCGACATTTAAAATATCGAGTCGAGGGGGAACAGAAACTAAATATGAAGCTGTTGAGAATCTCACGAGCCCGCAATACTTAACTGTGTACCTATATATGTATATTAGGGGTGTGTCGTCTATACGAGCGTATGTATATAAATAGGAGAAGATGGAAGATTGGTACCACTTAAAGGGGAAGCCAACGCGCGGCACTGTAGTCGAGCGCCGGCCGAAGTTCAGCGGATATCGTGCATGATGCATGCTATGTAGACGCACATAGCAGGCCATAAGAAATAAATCAGACCCGTCTCTGGTTCAGATCTCGGCTTGTGCGCCGCGAACGGCGGTATCTGTCTTTCCAGGCCCTGGTGCTCTCAGGTCCGGGTACTCAGCTAGATATTACAGTGCGCACAGTAGGATGCGGCGTGGTATAATATATGTAAGGCAGGTAGATATTCCATATAAAATACCTAATGTCGCAATTCGAGAAGCCAGGCGAGATACAAGTGAAACAAGAGGTCCGAGAATAAACGAGGCGTCCCTGAGGTACTTGCGGTATCGCGGATCCAAGAGAGGTGGCAGGATCCCACCGTTCGTCCACCGAACAACCCGACCGCATACGGCGGCCAGTCGATGAGCGAGTAGTTGAAGAGGGTGGAAAAGGTGGTGGTAGTAGTGGTAGTGGTAGTAGTAGTTGAAGAAGGTTAGTGACGACAAGCCTATTGTTTAGACCATTTAGACCGTTTACCACTGCGTGTGTACCTATCTTAGGTACCTACCTAGGTACATATATGCACATAGATATTATACGTTAGGTACATACATGTAGACAGCCCGACTTTAGCCTTCAATGGTCGTCCACCTTCCCAGTGTGGCAGCTGTGGCCACTGAGTCCAGTGACTGCTCTCTCGTTTGAAACAGCCAACGGGGTCACATTAACTGGGGCCTGCGGGCAGAGTCGCCAAGAGGTGTTTGGCTGGAAGGAAGAAGCTCGAAGGGCTTAGCTCAACACTGGAGTTCGTATAGAAGGTTCGTAGGTACATGCGTCGGCACCTAGTTAGGTACACTTGTATTGTACCTTGGGTGGTTTGGCAATTGAACCTTTGAGACTGATAGATTGGACCGGGTGCATCCTCTAAGCCCGAACGGGTATTGGGTCGTGCAAGTATTTGCGTAAATGTACATGGTACTGCGCCCTGCACGGGCATTACGAAGAGGTACTAATGTACTTCGTACATCGTCTTCAATCACGTACGTATCTCGACGAGATTTTGAAGCCTTCCGTCAACTCTCATTCGCTACTCCCGGAGTTTCCTCTTACAAACCCACTGCGTTACCTACCATAGTGTGTATTAGTTTCTTCATTCCAAGTCCAGTCCATCTGGTCCAACTCTGCCTGTTTCTTCCTTCTTCTTCTCCGTCTCCTCCTCCTCCTACTTCTTCCTCTTCTTTTTGTTTCCCCAAGTCAATACATAGTAACACCATACATTCGTCCTTGTTCTATTCTACCCTGTTCTACAGTCGGCTCTTAATTCCGTATCATTTACATTGATACTTGTCGCCTGAGTCCACTGCGGCAGCTTCCGGTCGTTCCCTTCGCTCGTTTCACTGGACCCCCGTCCATTCCTCGTCGTAGTCGCTCAGAAACACACCACACCCCTGCCCACGTACATTCGTACATACCAACATCCAATATTACCATACGTTGGCAGGGAATTCAATTCTATCGAGTTACCTACACTTACAGACTTACGGACATACTTGCACATTTACATTTACACTTACACACATATACACACACACATACATACATACACGTATCTGACACAGTCCACTCTTTACTTTTGTACAAACAAACCGATTGCATTCGGAATTCGCTACGAGTTTAATACCGTTCCGTGTTATCAAAAAAATCGGATCTTTTTGTCCTTTGTCTCTCAGTTGCATGTTTGGGGGGTTGGACTGAAGGGAGAAAAGAGAAACAAACTCCATCCATCCATCCACTATCCACTCACTCGCTCACTTACTTTACCGATTCCCTCACCTAGATCTCCCATCTATCCATCGGAACTCTACTGCCACTACATAGCATCTATCTTTTTCGAAGATTTCTTTTCCCTTCTCCCCCCAAATCTACCCTGGATAGAGGCGGCGTTGAGGTCCAAAACCCAGTCGTCGCAACCGATCGGCCGCGGACTTGGCATCTGCGACCTGGTGGTGCCTCTCTCGCGGTGCCTCTTGCATCCTATCCAATCCGTTCCTTCCACCCATTTTCCACCCATAATCCCTGCCCTGCCTGCCTACCTGCCCTGCTTCGTACCCTGCTAGCCTGCCACCCGGCACAACACCACCTTCCAGTGCACCACCACCTTTAAGGCCTATCCTTTCCCTCTCTCTTCTCCGTCCGTTCGCTTGGAACTTTCTTCTTTTTCCTCTTTTCCGAGACTTGGTCCGCACTGCATCGTGAGCTGTGCCCCGCCTCTGCCTCTGTCCTGAAGGCATTGCAGTTCTAAGGCCATCGTTGGGCACTTCGTCGCGGGCTTGCTTCTGCGACCAGTGACCTTCCGAGCAGTCCGCTAGCCTCAATTGAGAACTGGCCTGGCTTGTCATGGCATAATCACGAGCACTTCTCTTGTTGCCTGTGACATTCACGAACTGATTATCCTCGGATTTGTTTGACTGGTATTTCAAACTACGTTCGTTTGTTGGTAAGTCGACTA
Organism: Pyrenopolyporus hunteri; assembly: GCA_902806595.1. Lineage (NCBI taxonomy): Eukaryota > Fungi > Ascomycota > Sordariomycetes > Xylariales > Hypoxylaceae > Pyrenopolyporus > Pyrenopolyporus hunteri. The sequence goes on along the minus strand of CADCXC010000004.1, from coordinate 1,231,808 downwards.
CTTTTCCTATTCTTGTCATCGACCGAACGTAAACATGATCAAGATACCTCAGTCCTCACCTTGACATCCACTAATAAGAATTCCGTTTAGATTTTAGACCCCCGAATATCTTCGAACCATGCCTTCCACGACTCGAATTGTGGCTCTTATGAGCCTAGCGGCCGCCTTGGGCCGTGCTCAAGACGGCCCGTCCGTTCCCATAGCATTTTGCGCAAGCGTCAATACAGCTTCAATGGCCGGCAGTATGTTCATGCCCTTTCACGTCCCATTATATCATCCTTACAGACCGGGCTAACGCTTTCAAAGATACAAGTATCTACCAGTCCGATGGGCTCTGTTTCAACTTCTGTTCGGCTAGCTACGCTTTGGCTGTTATCAAAGATACCGAATGCTGGTGTAGTGATTTCGAGCCGGATGAGTCGGTCCAGGTAGACGTCAGCAAATGCAACAAGGGATGTCCTGGCTTCCCGTCTGATCTTTGTGGCGGCGATGGACTATGGGGATATATGGCTCTGAACAAGGAACCTTCGGGTACCAAGAGTACCGGCTCCTCTGCTACGAAGACGTCAAGTCCAGTAAGTGTCCCAGTTTTGTTTTATTTGGGAAATCAGTGCCTCTTCGAATCATGTCGTCTGGGTCCTTCTTTCTTCGCCGTTTCTTCGGTACAAATGCGTCGCCACGCCTTTGGGTGAACATCTCGTTAAAACTTCGACCGCCATCAGGATCCTCGGCCTATTACAAAGACCGTACAAAATACAGTCACTGTTACTCCAACAGTCCCTTCGACTACGGCTGTTCCTGTATGCGCTACTAATCCCAGAATCCTATTGTCTCTCCTTTATATAAATCAATTTTACCTCGAGGGACTTTATCTAACATATCTGTTAGGGTACTTCTAGTCAACCTACGGGAGACTCTACGACCACTCCAAGCGTATCCACAGTTACGGTAGGGGGCACCGTCATGACGGTTACGGCAGTCCCCACAGATACCACAGGTGCCGACACGGGCCCGCCGGATACGGATCCCAACGGATCGACAACTCAGCGCGGACTCTCAACCGGCGCAGCAGTCGGTGTGGCGATCGGTGTAGTGGCTGCCGTGGCCTTAGCTATAGGTGCTGGCTTCTTTTTCTGGCTTCGTCGTAGGAGACAACAGACGCAGGGTGATGATTTAGCGGATTCTCCTGGGAGTCACCGAGGGAGCTCGGCAGGCATGATGAGTACTCCGACCACGGCAATGGCGTCGGTATGGGACGGTGACAACGTTGCAGGGGCCCGAAGGAATAGTCGATACATGCCGCACGACCCCCGCATGGACCCATTCGCGACAGGTATCTACAGTCGAGAAAACAAGAGCCACGAGAGTATCAACACCCTTCAAGATAACCATGATTATTCGCGGAAAGTACTCCGGACGACGAATCCCGACCCACCCGACGCCGATTAAGGCAGGTTAGACAAGTTTTTTTTTCTCTAGATGGATCGAGAAGCCGTCTCAAGCGGTTTATGACGTACACGACCTTTTCCGTCGGATTCATATCGGGTCATTGCATTGCATTTTCGAGATACCAGGCTGGCGTTTTCAGGAGAACAAGATTCTAGGACACTATCGAGGGGGTTTCTACGCACACATATACTTGGCGTCGTGATAGCGATGCCTCATTCGATTCTCGGTGGGATTTTGCTTTCTGGTTCGGTATATCGATATCCACCGCAAGGGGAGAGGGGCAGTTTCCAAGGCAGTATTGATCGTTAGACCGGGCATGCACGAAAATTAAGGGCCTAGATGGATTTCTTGGATCTCTGAACCTCATGATGGGAGACATGAATGGCAAGCACCAACACTAGCAAGCAAGGAGGAAGATGCTCATAGCAAAAGGATATCGCCAGTACATATAGGAATAACAAAAGGTCAATATGCAATCGCCGATGGTTATAATGGTTAGAAGGTAGAAAACTGCTCGTTAACGAACAGTTGAGGAGCATTATCGGAGGATTAATTCAAGAATTGCTGTTGTCAACATTTGTTATGAATTTACCCAACTTTTTCGTCCGCGGTGGTAAGCACTGAATACCTCATGTAGGTTTGTCAACAATAATCATCAGGCACAGTTACCTAATTGGGAGAGGATTTGGGGATCTTGCGGGCTACATAGCAGGTACCTGGCGTTATTTTAGTGAATATGCCTTAGGTACCTACATGTAGTCGCATGAGAATTGCGCTTTCACCCGGCCGGCCCGGACTGTAAGACAAACCCGCTAGTTACCTGTAACCTCCGTTAGATAGCCGCACTAATCCAGGGGTAGCAACTTTTTCTTTTTTCTTTTTCTTCACTATTAGACGAGAAATGTTCTGGGCCGGTTTGGGATATGTCTTAGCTACACGTTGGCACATCTAAGATGAGGATTTTCAGTCTAGTTGCAAGCCACTAAAGCCACTTACATCATCGCGACTTGCAGTCTACGCAGCGAGCCAATATAAATATCAGGGCCTATCCAATTACCTATGCGATATGTTATCCGAGTTGCGGTATGACGAAACCTGCCAGGTCATACCTCAGATCCTGGGGGTTTTGGTGCACGGCAGAGCGAATCGAAGAGGCCATCGAAAGGTGCTAGATGTATTCCGACAACCCACGGGTTTCCCTTATACATACCTGATGTTTACCTATACATACATGCATGCATACCTAGTGTATACACACACTCGACGCGCTCCTCCGACGCTCCCATTCCCCGCACTGTAGGCTATTCCTAACATTGGCATCCTGTTGGCGCGCGCCACCGCGTGCCGATCAGAATCGACGGCCCACGTCTCGGCTTCGAAAGTTGCTGTTTTAAATTGGGTCTCATTTATCATGAGATCCAACAGCCACGGCCGTACGTGTTGTACTTCACGCTCGCTGGCTTGGCAACGGGGGAAATAGGAAATGTGATACGTGCTATGCGCTATGTCCGACTTTGACAAGCGCGCAAGAGTGCCGCGCTAAATAGGCCTATAATCCACGCCGTCACCATTTGGCAGATTGCACAGCAGCTTAGCTCGCCTCCTTTCGATTAAAAAACTTGATACGTATTAATCTCGCAGGAAAAAAAAACGAGGGTAAGAGGAGGCGGCAGTGGGTGTTGAAATCTACCTAGCCTACTGTTTTAAACGTACCTATAGAAAGGAATAAGGGTTCTTCTTAGCTTCGTGTAAGGGGTACCTGGCAATAGCCGACTTCCTAAAATTGCGCTGCCTGATAGAGGAAATTCATAGCGTAGATGTAATAAGTAGATAAAATAAGGTAGGTTAAGGTTTGCTAATTTTAATACTACCCATGACCCTATATAATTCGATAATATCAACAATGTCGCAAAAAAAGGCGACCCTATCTTTCGTGGTCTCGAACCAGGCCGTCCGTCGGCGTTCAGTGTGGCCCGCCACTCCCCGCCCGGATACCCCCAATGCCGAATCCCTGATTTGGAAAATCTACAACTTCCCACCATGCAAGACAACCTCAGAGAGTTGGTTTTTTAGTAATCAAGGCCGGAAAAGTACAGATAGCGTTTTATATATGCCTCAGATTGGATAGTAGGGTGCCTATATAGAGTAGCCCTACATGTCACATGGCCCTCCAGCGGGCCGACTCGCAATACCTATCAGATACGCTCACACCAAAACCCCCCCTGTACCCGCCATATTTTTCGGCCGGTGCTGTCTCCGGAGAAAAGTGGATTCGACATGAACTACCGACAAATCACTTCCGTCTGAAAGAGCTAATATCCCGGGCTTGGCAAGCCCATGTGTGTTGCACAATACGCCGGAGGCAGGCACGGATCCGCGAATCAGCCCAGCGCCTTCCGCGCCATTTCTCTCCCGTCAGTGTCGGGTAGGACGGGACGCGGATGGGTAAACCACCAATAATATCCTTCAAACTCGTCTACCTAGGGCTGCCTCGGCAATCGGTCTTAGCCGCAACTCTTCATTCCCTTTTAGAATAGCGCCTCCGAAACGCGGACTGTCGATAGTGCAAGATATACACCCCGTCTATCCTACTTTCCTATAAGTTGGGAATTCTACTTATCTATCTTAAGTCGCGCCGACGTCTACAGCAACAGCGGTGCGTAATATTAATGTCATCTAACTACGCTTAAGACTACTTTGTAGCTCGTATATTATTATAACACCAACTACCTCATTGTTATAATCTCATGGTGACTGCTTTCCTCCGGAAGCTTTTCATCTACGTAACATGAATCTACTCGTAAGGGAATGGAACTTTAATATCAGGTATGCTCTCCAGAAAGGATATGGAAGTCAAGCACTCGCACCATTTTCTAGAATATATGTATTTCCTCATAGTCCTATGTAAGTAAATCCACGTAGTAATGAAGAAACGAATATTAAAATTTAGCATTATGGTATGACAGGCGAAGAGTCACAGAATAAATAAATAGGTCGGTTGGCATACTTTGTTTAGATGCATATAACAAGCGACTAGTTTTAGTAGGTAGAATAGATAGAAATGTAGACATGTATACCTATCCCTTATATCAAGAGAACGAAGCGGACAGTAGCAAGTTTAACTTGTGAACATCACCACCAGAAGTCAAGCAATCTAGCCGTTTTCCATTCAACTGGACCCAAGCCAGATAATACAGCACCAGCTCCGCTTCGTCAAGATAAAAACAGGTATACAATAGAGCTTGAGCATGGCGGAAATTGTAGCTAGCGGGCAAGCAAAGCGATGAACCCTATGTGGTAACGGAATACTGCCTATCATGGAATTTACTGTTGGACGTTTAAGACGGGTATTGCGTATATATACATATATGATGCAATCTAAAATAAGGCATCGGAACTGCAGTGGGTTCTCTTAACTCCTCCACTGATATGGTAAAGCGTGAGGCGGTTATTACAAACCCTTTGGGAAAAAAGGTACCTTCATAGGAAGTTACCATATAAGTGGACTACATTGTGTGTATTCAGCTGATTGTACTGCACCTTCTTGACTCCTGGTTTTATTTCCCCTATCCTTATCAACCACAGCACTAAACATCCAGAAGCATATCCCGTTAAGGCGTATGGTTCTATGGGCAAGGGGCCTGCACCCTTTGTAGTGGGTTGCTATTGCCTGCCGGCGCCATAGAGTCTTGTACAGATGAACAACGCCTAACTGAAAAGTCCATCGCGTCCTAGGCTACGACGACGCGGCGCGGGGTGACAATACCAGTCACTGCCCAAAAGTTGAGCACACCAGCAAACGGTTGCCGTGCAGCAAACTCCCGCGCCTGCCTCTCCGAACATATTCTGATTCTCTCGGCCCTTTTTCCCTTTTTCTTTTTCTACCTTAGACTCATCAAAGATATCCGACATCTTGAACCCATTCTCTTTTCGACTTTTCATCCCCCGCCTCCATCACTCTACACTTTTTTTAAAATATTCATCCCGGTTTCTTTATCCGTCTTCATCTATCCCTAAGACTTGCGGTTCCCTTCGCCGAGTTTCATTATGGACGGAAATAGCAACGCACCTGCCGCCGAGCAGTCGCAGGGTGCTGCTACGCAGCGTCGCCGTTCAACTAAGAACTACAAGCAAACGCCAGCCTTATCCATCTTTGAGGCGAGGCGTCTAACTCACGCGGACGGGCTCACGGGGGCGGTCGCAAGCGTGCCCGCGACCGATATCGCATACACGTTTCCTACTATGGCTGAGGACGGAGTCATGCCTACCGTGTACCGAAACATGGACCGAAACCGAGCTCTTCCTAGCATTAATGAAAACGCCAGTGTTAACGACACAGAGGGCCCTCCTGTTAAGTCATGCCGGGCGGCCATCGAACAGTTGTTCAAACACCTGCCGGATCCTGCGGAAGACGACGGATATTGTGATTACGATGTACAAGATACCCGATACAGGAAAGCACTCGAGTATTTTATGGAAGATAAATTTCACCCAGACGAACACACCGCGGAATGTGACAGGCTCGGGTCCGCAATCACCGAGATATTGGAGCATGATACCCCCGACGGCCTTCGTGTCGCGTTCATCGAGGGCATTTCGTGGCTCTTCTTAGATGAAGAGGTACCTGAGAAGGACTCAGCTGAGGCTCAGTACCTCGATCACTGCAGGTGGATCTTCAAAGGACGTAAGGACAGAGAGTACTGCCCCGGTTGGGAAACCCGCAGTGATTGTTCGGAGGGCAACGAGGAATACCTAGATATCAGCCACTTGCCCAACGAGCTCACCACCCCTACACTCTGCGCCCTTTGCGAGCGCCCGGGAGCCAAAGTGAGATGCGACATTTGCGAACTACTAACTGATTCCCGCGTAACGGTCGGGACTGCCTACTGCTCGCCTGTGTGTCAACTGCTGCACTGGACACCCCACTCGAGGTTATGTTCCCCTCGGCGACAGTTCATGCGAAGCGTGAACCTCACGAACAACATCTTCGTAACGTTGGAGCACACAAAGACGACCCTCTCCCTCGAGAGCACCGAAGTACGCGATGGCATGCTGCTCCTGACTGAAAAGTCCCGCATCCCTGAGGCTTTGCGAGGAGGTCACACAGCTCGCCCGGTGGAATACGACAGCTCGATCCCCGCGGAACATTTTGAAGCAGCCATAAAAGAAGAAATTCATCCAGGATTACCCTGGATGATAGTTACTGATGGTATACTCTTGCTGTGGAGCGGTATGATATCTCTCCCCTTTATCTGTTCACGGATAGCCGCTAACAAGCTCTCCGAATAGAAATCGTACAACTCGTCGAAGAGTGCACTGTCATAGTTCGAAATGCCCATCTCCCCATCGTCCAAATTACCGCAAGCGAGGGTATCAAGTCCAACATGTTACGTCCTCATACGGTCTTCCGTATTACGTTAAACTCCGGAGAAGTGTTCGCGCTAGACTACGCAGCAGGCCGGTTTGGCTGGAAGGAGATGATAGTGCCATGGGATCTCTACGAAGAGCAACGAGTGCTGTACGTCGTCCAGTCCGGCTATCCCGACGTCTACATAGAAGACTGCAAGACGACAACACCGCACTATGAACCCATAAAAATGAAGTGCCAAATCCACCGCAAAGTCTTGGGGCACCTGGCCGCTGTCGGCGGCCTACCGCTCAGCCCGAGCTTGCTCAAGGAGGACATGGACGTGTATGCCGGCAAAGAGCTAGCCATTCTGAATACGCTGCAGGCGCTTTGCCTCGATCCGGCCCTGTGGGTCGTCGAGTCCGCCGATATCGACTTTATCCCATGCACCGAGTTCCGGCTGTTTCTCGACCACAACCTCGATGTCCTGAGCGAGTACCGAAAGGATGATCGAGACCTCCTCGAAGAACTCTGGCTGGAGGACGACGCTGCCGCCCAAGTGGCGAACACCGACTGGGAGAACATCCAGGCGGTCTGGGAAGGCCGACTTGCAGCCCTCGGCGTCAGTTTCAGGGTCCCGCGTCCTTCTTTCGTCGAGATGTTGGAGGGCGCTTCAGTCTTCTATTAGCAACCCGATATCCACGGGTGTATTTCCGAGACGACGTGGTCTGAATTTTCGAGTTGAGCCTTTCTGATTTCGAGGGTCTAGGAGGAAAAGGGAGACATGATAGGGGAGGCTTGATGAGTGAGGCGTAAAGGAAAAAGCATAACAGGAGCAAGGCGTAACGGGAGCAAGGCGTAACGGGAGCATGGCAAAACAGGAGTAAGGTGCAATAGGGACGAGGCGCAAAATGGGCTGGGCTTGATTGCTCTGCTGGCGACGGCTACCCGGCATACCGGATTTGCAGACGAGGTCGATGTTTTTCTTTTCTATTAATTGCCCTTGCGAGTGCCATCACGATGAGCACCCAAGGAGCTACTTGCAGTTATGATCGCGGCATAATGAGCTTGCGCTTTGATGTAATTCGCACCGACCTAGCATATTCGATGAGACTCTCCATAGCATTAATGGATTGAGCACCAAAAAAAAAGAGCCTACCTAGGTGTTTAAGTAGGTATAACATGTGTGATAAAGGACTGATACGCAGCTATTCACTAGGCTACTTCCCTTCGAAGGGGTACTGGGGCTTAAAGGACCTATCCCACCGGTGTACATTGCCAGGCTCCGTCAGCGCCACGATGATCTATATCCTTTTCTCAGGTGTGTTTCTAGAGTAAATGGAAGCAAAGGTGGGTAATATGCAATTATCATTCCATGCTATGTCATATCCCTTTGACTACCAAGCTACCTAATGTATCCTAAAACTAACTCTAAGACGGACATAGAAGAGTGGGTGAAAGACAAGTATGTAAGAATACCCTGTCCATAAGACAGGTATAAAAGAGCGAGCATCAAAGGTAAGAAAAACCACTCCTCAATACATGGCACCCATGTAGGAGGGAGTTATACGTGTTTCCAAGCCGCTCAATACTAATCATAAGACAATCCAATACGACGTCGACTACGGCAAAGCCAGGGGCGGCGGCGCAGTAGTGCCGTCGCAGGAGAACTGCACCAAGTACGGCGAGTCGGTGCCGGACTGGACCAAGACCTTGTCGTTCGGCCCCGTGATCTCGATACCCAGGCCCAAGGGGCCCTGGGCCTCGGCGTACATGATGTGTAGCGGGACGTACTCGCCCTGGACGGCGGTGAAGGTCATGCGGCCGGTGTAGGGGGCGACGACGACGAGGTCCGCGGTGGCGCGGGCCCAGCCGGTGTGCGGCGGCGCGCCGACCCACGCGAGCGCGATGTCGTCGGCCAGCGTCACGCTGAGCACGTACGTGCCCGCGACGGGCGCGTAGAAGTACCCCCGGTGGCTCAGCACGAAGTACTCCGTCGGGATCTTGTCGGGCCCGAGGCCGTACACGTCGCCGGGCTTGAAGCCGCCGATGTCGGACGTCGCGCCGGCGTTGGACGGCGTCTGCGCCTCGTAGACGGAGGATTCGAATTTCCGGTAGTTCTGCCCGTCGTTGAAGCCCTGCTCGTTGGGGTACTCGGCCCATTGGACGCCCTGGTTCGAGCAGGGCGCGGGGATGGGGCAGACGGAGGCGGTCATAGTGACGACGGTGGTGGGAGTGACCGTGACCGTGGTGCTAGGGACGGTGGTGACCTGGGTGATGACTGGGACTGAGGTTTGGATCGAGGTGTAGGTCGAGGTGGGGGTAGGGATGGAGAGGCAGCTGCAGGCCGTTGAGATCTGGGCGCTTGCAAATCGGGTCAGGACGTCGGGGATGTCGATGGCAACGGCCTCTGGCGTTGCTACCGCTCGGTCCTGCTTTAGTCCCGGGGGACCGCATTTGGTTATGGTGACCGTATCGGCTGTGACGGTGGCGGTACCCGAACTGGTAGTGGTCACCGTGGTCGTGGGGATCGAAGTGGTAGTCGTCGCTGTGCTGATGACGGTTGGGATATGTAGAAACGAGGAGCAGAAGGGCGTTGCTGTTGCGATACCCTCAAGGGCGTCGACAACTGCCTTGACAAGGAGGCATTCTAAACTTCCCGCCTCAGACCGAAGTGGATGGAGGGCTGGAGAGGCGAGAACTAGGGCTCCTGGTGCTAGGAGAACCAGCTGGCTGAGGATTGAAGTAGACTTCATGTTGAGATTATTAATCTGAATTACTGGAGATTATTCTAATGGATCTTGTCTGGCGTCTACAGAAAGTTTTCAAGTTCCACATCGAGATATGGGCCTGATTTTATATTTCTAGATAATATGTGGGCTGACCTCGTATAGCTAAACTCGGATGAGATTGTATATTTGGTATATATGAGGTCTATAGAGATCTAGATTTTGTAAGAAGAGACTGTAAGATGTCATGGTGTTTACGGTACCTAGTGACGATGTTGACTGCATATCTGACACTTGGGAGGGTGTTGATCGTAATGGGTATCACGTGACACTACCCCTATTTAGAACACTTATAACGTCCACCTAGAACACCACAACCCAACGAGCCAAAAGATAAGGTACAACACCAAGCTGAAATTATGTTTACCTAGGTGATCCTCTCGTTGAGATAAGGTATTAGATGATATACTTTGTGAGAAACTACCTAATGATCTACTATGTAGGTAGTCTGAGGGTTGTTTGAAAAGGAGGCTTCGACGTGGCCCGTGCAATTGAACTTGGGTATCTCAACCAATCAGGAGTTGCATGCACTACGCACATAATTGCAAGTAGTATCTATGTACATGTAGGTACTGGCAGCTCTTCACTGCCCAAACGGCTCGATTATCTAATAATTAACGGGTCATTTTACATTTGGTGATACCTTAGGTACCCGTTAGTGGGGTACGCGACGCCTTGGCGCGTGCCGTTTCCCGTTTTCAGTTCTATCCCAAAAGGGTACGTACCTCTCTTTACTGCCCGCTGCCCGGACTGCGGGTGGTGGTTAATTTCCAAAACCTTCACAAGGTCCCAGACCAAAGAACCTCCCACCCCCCCGTCCTGCCTAACCCTTACTTACCTTCTACATGTTGTAACAAAACGGGGCTGAGCATCGCCTTTTTTTCCCTTTTCTTTCTTTGATGCCTAGGTACCTATCCAATAGGACCAACCCGCAGACTCTCGTTCGCCTTTTCGATTTTTTAAAGTCCTGTACAGTAATTCTAACTAGAACCCCTTCCAAATCCCGCGCCCTGCAAGCGCCCTCAGAACATAATCCATCTTACCCGCCGGCCGGACGCGACAAGCTCTCAAGCAAACGGCCAACGCAACAGCCAAAATTTTCTCCCGTCTACTCCTTTACCCGCTTTTACCGCGACGACACACATAATCGCCGACTCCTTCTCCTTCTCATGACACCTCCTAACAATATATTACCCGTAACGCACTGCCTCGAATCGATTTGATGTTGACCGAGAGTAAGATTTCCCAGAAGCCGGAACGAATAGCGACCCGAACCCGGCATTTGCAACACGCCACACCCCTACTAATGACCAAACTGGAGCCGTCGCGATGAATTTGACGTGTAATTCGACTTTGGAGGAGATGAGGAGTATGTGCTGAGACTTCTTATTCGGTCACCCGTCCTCCCCGCGGGCCTAGATCTGAGGCGCCAAGATATAAGCAAGATGCAATGCTGACATGGGTTGTTAATAGTCGGATCCGAGGAGAGGATCGTGGGCCCACTGACCTTCCATCAACTCGCCCTCATCATCGCCGGCGCTGCCACCGTTCTCGCCTATCTAGCGAGTTTCTACCTGATGTGGCAGCATGCCTTGAACTACACCAAGCCTCGTGAGCAGCGACAGTATGTCTATCTGACTGTGTCGACAGCGTATGGGCTTTGCTTACTGACTTCGTCTAGTATTATTCGCATTGTCTTCATGATCCCGATATATGCCACCTCGGCTTTTCTATGCATATGGTATTACTGGCACGCCGTTTACTTCCAGGTTCTTAGCGACTGTTATGAAGCTTTTGCCATCGCTTCCTTCTTCGCCCTCTTGTGCCACTATGTGGCTCCCGACTTGCACGAACAAAAGGATTTCTTCCGAAATCTGCACCCCATAAAGCCATGGGTATGGCCGGTGGACTGGTTCGCCAAGTGCTGTGGCGGTGAAAAGGGGCCTTGGAGAACTCCTAAGAGCGGCTTGACGTGGTTTAACATAATATGGATCGGAATTTACCATTACTGTTTCATCCGAGTCGCCATGACCATCACCGCGGTCGTGACGCAGTATTTTGAGCGATATTGCGAGAGTTCCAATAGTCCCGTTTTCGCTCATATTTGGGTACGTATTACTGCGTCGCAAAAGGAGATGGCGTTGCTCACACATCGTTATAGGTCATTGCGATCGAGTGTATAGCAGTTACCATTGCTATGTACTGTCTGATCCAGTTCTACGTTCAGTTGAAGGAACCGCTAGGCGAGCATAAACCATTCCTAAAGGTTTTGGCCATTAAGCTGGTTATCTTCCTGTCCTTCTGGCAAACGATCGCCATCTCTCTCGGAACCTCTACTCTCCATATTGTGAATCCGAACGCCATCCTCGCCTATCCCGACTTGAAGGTTGGCATTCCTAGTTTGATGCTTTGCGTGGAGATGGCCATATTCGCCATACTACATCTTTGGGCGTTTCCTTATGCGCCGTATAAAGAAAACGCTAAAACCACCTTCTACCCCGTCCCCGACCCGTCCCTGGGATCGCCGTTTCGCGAAAATGAACATGGACCTAAGCAGGGCGGCTTTATGGGCTTGAAGGCATTTGTGGATGCGCTCAACCCGTGGGATATCGTTAAAGCCTTCGGCCGCGGTATGAGGTGGTTATTTGTGGGGGTTAAGCACCGCCGCGAAGACCCCAGCTACCAGGCCAAGCACGGAAATATAGATACTAGCTATCCCATGAAGCCGTACGGCGCAGGCCGTCCTGTTGGGAAGAGTACTGATCACCTACCGATTGCCAATGAATTCCGCCGGAGTACGTTCGGGATTCCCAAGGCACCTGTCGGTCGGATTCCCGAGGACGAGAGTGCCGGATTGATCACACATGCGCAGCCGAACCCGGCCGATCCCTTGAGATCTCATTCCGACTCTTACTCGGAACCAGCTCCGGCACAATTTTTTGACTACCCTACCCCTCCGGGGTCCTACATGCCCTACGACGACGCTAGAGGCGATCTGGGAGCTGCAAGGGCGAGGTACGAATACGATCCCAACGAGGCGTACGGCATTCAAGGGGGCAGTACAGCAGGCTGGAATGAGCCACAAGGTGGAGCCAGACCAAACCCGAAACGAACTTCAACACAAGTCCGTGTAGGAAACGCTCTATGGGGCGATCGAGCTCCGCCGGGCAGTGCTATGTGATGTGGCTCTCTTGAGAGCTGCCACGACGCAATATAATCTTGTTTGTGTTCTCTCTACGGTGCATATTCGGGTTGCGGGGCTTACCTTGAAAACATATGGGCGCATCTTCGGCGTTCTGGCATCTTTTCGAAAGGCGGGTTTGATTGATGCAAGGCGTTCTAACTAACTGGTCTGTTTTTGGACCAGACGAGACTTGATGAATATGTTTCGCCCCCCCTTCTTTTTTTGTCGTTGTTTTCTATCGGACCGGCTAGACCTATACTACGTGTATTTGAACATCCTCCCCATTTATTTGCCTAGGGCCTGGATAGCATGCTTGGCTGGCTGGCTGCTATATCCAGAGCATGGCATGGCACGGCTAAGTAGGGCACGGCAAGGTGGCCTTGAATAGGCAGGCAGGCAGGCCATAAAGATAGATAGATACCAGATACCTTTGCGTCTGCGATTGTGTAATGAAATGATAGTTCACCCTTGATTTTGTTTTCACTTTCTCGCGCGTTTAGGTTGTATATATTAGTAAGACCATGTGACGGTGGCGTCTTAGACTGCCTACCTAGGTAAACATAGGTAATTTTCAGATCTGGATCATATTGGCTCCGTGGTGTGTGAGATTATCTAAGCCCAACGTACAAAAAGGCTATTACCCATGACCTGGCTGGCTATGAATGCCTTGCGTGTTCTACGTGCTTCTACATATGCGTACGCAAGTGGAAAAAAATGCGAGGTGACTCCTACGAATCCATCCATAGGTAAGCTAGTCAGGCAGTCGGGGACTGATCTGGATCATGCATGCTTGCTTGCTTATGTTTGTAGCCCGCGACGTCGTACACACATAGGTAGGTACTTAAGGTCAGATACCTAACCCGCCACATAAGTGGTACACACTTCCTCTCCTCGCTCCACGTCATTAGAGAGGGGGATTCGATACCCTTCCCCTTCTCCTCCCTCTCGACTTCCAAAGTCCAACTATCGTACCTAGGTAAGTTGCAAATGCAATAGAAGAGAGGAGGAAAAAAAAAGCTCTAGTCTCTCGTTCCTTGGGTCGTTTAATACTCTACAATCGATTTCATTTCCTTATCCCTTATTTTCTTCTTCTTTTTTTTCCTTTCTCGAGAACGCCGCTTAACAAGTCTGAGTCTATGTGTAGGGGGTATGCGCGTGTGTATGCATGACTAGGTAGGTAGGTACCTATCTGTCCGCGTGTCCGTATTCCCGTATGTCAAATGATCCGACGGTGTACGGAAGACGGGATACGTAAGTAGGTGGCTGTGAAGGGACCGGGGGGGTATCATAATTGGTAAATGCGCGATTAAGTCTTTTGCCTGGTTCGCTTTTGTTGTACAACAGGTAGCGTCGCTGGGACGTCCTGATATGGTATCTCATAATTCCGGAAGGCGACTGAAAAAAATGTAGAAAAAAGGAGAAAGAAACGGAAATTCTGAATTAAAATTGTTCTTGGCCTTCCCCTTTTCTGGGCTTTGGCTTGCTTGATTCGCCTCTGATCTGCTGTGGAGGACGTCCGTCCCTTCAAAACTCGTGTGATAATTAAGTAGCAATGCTAGCGTAGCCGTTTTTTTTTGTTTTTTTGTAAGTGCTAGTAGAGTGTTCCCGTGTCCTTCGCCTTTGACACCGCTGAAAGACGAATGCTATGAAAGTGATGTAGTAATCAATGACTGCCACTGTTGTCTCTGCCATCGTTTTCGATTATGTGCTCGTTGCTACAATCCTGAGCCGGTTCCATAATACATGGTCGAAAGCAAAAAGGAAATGAACTTCATCGAGGTAACCTCACATCATAGTTCGGCAGAGTATGGTCTTCCCGACGCCGGCCCTAACGTCTCTGCCTCTTCTCGGTGGGTCCTCCGAAATCATCGCTTCGGCGCTTGCGGCCTCGGTCGTCGCCTCCCCTTGAATCCCGACGTTCGTCACCTCCACGCGGTCCACCACCGCCTCCGCCACCAGTGCCACCACCGCCTCGACCGCGCCCGTAGTCTTCATGTTGTCTACCACCATCTCCACGGTGACGCGATTCTCGCGGTCCGTCACGAGGGTTACCCATCAAATCACCCCTGCCATTACTAGGCAGCAATTCTCTTCCGACGCCTGCGGGTTCCCGGTTGGACCTACGTGGCGGCTCCATCTCGCTCTCTCTCCCATGCCCAGGTGGTCCGGTGTTAGACTTGCGGTCTCGGTAATCGCGGTGTTCCTTTGGCCGCTGGTCCCTTTCTTGGCTGCGATCTCGGCTACTTCGGCGCGAAGAGCGTAATGATCGATCGGCGTTACTATGGTCCCTTCGTCCCCGATCGTGGTCACCTCGCCCGGGGCGTTCCCCTCCGTTTATATTGCGTTCGCCTAATAGTATATTGGGGTCCGGTCGCTCGTGGACCGGTGTCGAGACAGGTGATGCACCTGTAAGCACCTGGGCATCGGAGCCGGCTAGATTGGTTCGAGAGCCTCTCGTACGCATGGTGGGACTTACTCCCTGGAGAATGGTATTAATACCCGATAATTGTCTTCTGCTACCGCCACCGCCGCTGCCGCCGCCACCACCACCACTACCACCACCACCACCGGACCTAGTGCGGTCATTAGCGCCAGAGGGGCCCGTGGGTGCAGTCATAAGGTTAGTAGCATCAAGACCGGAAGGCATCTGATGACCTCCGGATTGCTGGCGATGGTTTGAGGCTCCAGTGATTGGGGGTCTGTCAGGAGTCTGTAGGGGGGGTAAAGCTGAGCGGTTGCCTTGGTGGGATCCGGATGGCGATGCTGCAATTTGTCCCATTCGATCGGGATGCACGGAAGCCGGGCTAGGAGCTGGAGGCGGGTATGATGGCTGGGGAGATGGTGCTGGTCCAACAGAATTGCCCGGGTTCAGATGTCTAAGTCTCTCCGGATGTATTCCCGCCGCCGATGCGTTATTGGTCGTTGGGGAGCTAGCCGGGCCGTTTCCGTGGCCGTACTGCCCTCCAGGCTGACCTCGCCGTGGCCTAGACGACGCAGGGCCAGTAGGAGGGTGATGTCTGTCCGGCGACGGAGGTCGGTGTGGCTCATTGCCCGGGAACCGTCCTGGTGGGTTGTTTGCTGGGCCGCGAACCGAATTACGGCCGCGGCCGCGTGGTCCGTCGGGAGGATTGGCCGCGTCACCAATAGATGGGATTGAGCTTAGCCGGCCGTATTCTGGATCTTGATTATTCAGTCGACCATGCTCTGATTCACCCCTAGATGTGAGGGGTGGCGGACCTTGATACGTGATAGGATCGCGAGATCTCTCAGAGACGCCTCGGTCGACGTCGAGGTCGGCTGCCCTGTTTCCCTTCGGTCCGGTAGCGGGCAACGGTTCATTCCAATGATCCCGAGGGAGGTGATCCATACGATGAGGTCGACCGGGCCGATCTTCGCGAGACGAGTCGCCGGGCCGAGCGTCGGGACGGTCGCTTCGACGAGGAGATACTGTGCGGGTACTGTTGCGATCGCGGCTCTCCTCCCTGCCTTGACGACTAGGGGGTCTACCTTCGTTAATCAAGGCTGCACGAGCTGGATTTAACATATTCGATCGATCATCGGGGCGGTCTGCATTGATGAGACGTGCGCGTTCTGGGTTTACCGTTGGGCCCTGCAACTCTGGCTGTGGGGGTGGTGGCATAGGTTTCGTGGTTGCTACGCTGTCGCGTTGCGTTCTGTTTGCATCGGGCCCGCGGCTGGCACCTCCTGAAGGTAAGGAACGGTCACGCGGACCGCGACCATCCCGATCAGACGGATTTGGTTCATTTCGTCGAGCGGGCTCTGCTCGGTGCGGAGGGCGGTCTCTTTCGGACCTCGGGGGTTCTCTGGGTATACTTTCGGGAATACGACGGTCCGTAGTTTGCTGGTCTCGGGCCCGGGCCGAACGCGGATCTTCCGGGGGTCTGAATGGCCTCTGGTCTCTTGGATCCCTCAACTCTCTAGAATCGCGCAGTTCTCTAGGATCTCTGGGGCCCCGTACTTCTCTGGGGTCTCTGTTCTCCCTATGGTCGCGAGGATGGGCAGAGGTCGTGATCTGTCCAAATTTGTCGTGTGTGAAGTGCGCGGGAAAGGGAACTTCCGGCCTGCTGGGCAGTCCAGGTGCAGGGGCTAGGGTTGATGGACGGGATGGCTCTGCCCTCTGACCGCTAGACGCCGAGGCAGGTGGCGCAGATGGTACGGACCTCGGAGTTGAGGATCGGTTAGGAAGTGACCTCGATTCTGGCTTCTGAAGAGTGGTCGCCGGTTTCTGAGCAATATCCCTATTAGGAGGTATAGGTTGTAGAGGGTTCGACTCTTTCTTTGTAGAATCACCACCGGATGTTTTCACATCCTTAACCTCGCCGTCTTCTTCTTCGGCACTCGTCTTGACCCGTGTGGGCACGCTGCAAACGCGTTAGATAATACCTAGGCGTCGTGAAAAGTAAATAAACTCACCTCATTGGAGTGGGCTTGAATTCCGGCGCATTTGCTCGAAGGCCTGACTGAGGAGCCTTACTAGGCTCGGCTGATTTCTTATCCTCGGCAGAATCGCCGCTCTGTGATGGGATTAGCACGGATATAAATCTAGTATAACGTAGAGGACCTACAGTATTGGATCGGAAGGCCTGAACCATAACCCATTTAGGCGAGTATTTCTTGAGGGCAGAAGTTGCGGTGTTCGCAGTGACAGAGAGATCCACCCTGTGACTTTGTCCATCTTCACCTTCATTCTTCGTCGCGGCTTCACGTTCTGCGATCTTTCCGAGTATCTGCAGGAATTGTCGACCCATGAAATCGACAGCAGGGAAGTGTTCCAACCCTGCTTTCAATACCGTGATGGCGTTCCTGATATGCATCCACTCCGTCCCGGTGAGGCAAGCCCGTAGTGCTGTGGCTAGGTTTCGATGCCATGTCCAGAGTAGATCGCGGAACTGGTCGTGTTCCATGAACGACGTTGGCTTCCCATTTTCGTCAAAGGCCGTCGCGAAACCGAGTTTCCCGTTCTGAATTGCCTCCTTGGTGTATGTGTCCTTGTCCTTATGCCACCTTGCGAGGTCCCCCAACGTAAGCTTGATGAAACGGCCGAGGAATTCGGCCTCCCGAACAGTACATCCGAATATCATCAAACGCAACCTATTTACGCCGAAGAATCGATCGTATAGGTTGGCAAGTTTGAAATTCGCCACTCTACTAGAATGCATGAATTTTATCATTCGGTGACAGAAGTCTGCATCGCCTGGTGAAAGCAAGATGCGAGGGATGAGACATTCCTCAATGAAGGTATCGGAAATTGAATCTGCTTTTGCTGACGAGCTAAGCCATCGTGGACTTTGTTTGATTAGCAATATCTTGGTCTTGCTTACTCGCTCATGGCAAGTACTGGCTTCGGCAGCGAGATCCTTGTTAAGTTGGACAAGGGCATCGAGGGACTTCTTTTTGTTACTCATGTCACCTCGTTCTCTTTTCAACTCGGCGTACTGCTTCTCCACCCGACTGGTCTCGGTGTCGTAGCTGTTCATGGGAACAACGAGGTCACCCGTTTGAAGAGACCAGAAAAGCACAAAGAATTCGGGATTAATCTTGTCCCAAACCTCTGAGGGTACCAGGGGTCGTATAGCGCTGACTATGGGGCCAAGCACCTCCAGGAAACGATCGGACTTCTGGCCGTTCGCTGTTGGCGGTGATTGCCGCGGATTCGCTTCGTCCGCATCCGGTGTATCCACTGCCATGCGGTCTTCGGTATCTTGGGCGGTAGCAGACACTTCCACGGGATCATTGGCCTTCGTGTCAATGACTATATCACCATCTGCATCTGCCGTTGGTTCAGAAGTATTTACTGCAAGCTTTTCACCAGGACCCATCATGAAATATTGGAGACTGGCACGGCCTATCATGAATGCGAGGTTGGCGTCAAGTCCGAAGTCCGTCATCAGCTGTGGGATGCCGGGTATGAGCGCGTCGAACTGCTCAGGTGGCAAGTTGTTTCGCAGTAACTCTACGTATTGAACGAGGGCTTGCTGCGAGTCGTCGATTACGGTGGCCAAGTATTTGATATGTGTCTCATTCTCTGGTAGGTGATAAATGGCAGACTGTCGGTACTGTGCCATATTTGTCAAGAGTTGACAAGCGAGATCCGTCTGTACCAATGCCTTCATAAGACGAGTAGCGCTCTTAGCGGACTCGTAGCGCTTATCGCCCAGGCTGACTAGCGTTTGGCGCCGTAAAAGCTCACCACCGCTCAACGCAAACAACTGTGCGTCAGTGAAATCGACGTCCGAGACGATTCCGCCCATGGAAGTAATAAGCTCCCGCAGGATAATCAGATCAGTAGAGTTTCCGTGAGCAACCTGATTGTTCACGTAACAAATGACGGGGGTTGGATCCATATTGCTATATCGTCGAAAGACCCTCCCTGAGAACTTAGAGAGGGCTTGTAACCATCGGCTTGTCAAGAGTACAGACGTCTCCTGGGTCCTGCTCCTCTGCTTGCCGCCTAGAGAGCTCAGAAGAGACCAAACCAGCACATCGTGGCCCATCTCCGTGAAGTATTTGGTACACTCTACGAACGCTTCGATAAGGTTGGTATAAGCTTCGATCTGATCGAGAGCGACCTTGCAAACGATACCAGGTGACGATAGAGCCACTTTAGCAAGCTTTTTCGCAGAACTAGAAATGTTTTGTAAGGACAGCCGTTTCAGGGTCGCTAATGTGTCTAGTCGAGCATTCTTGAAAGCTTTAGCCATAGCCGGAAGACGAGATATCTGCCCTTCGTAGCACTCGGAATAAATATTGTACCGGACTTGTGTCGGATAGTGTTTCAAAAGATCCCAAACTGCGGCCACGGCATCTACGTTGGAATCGCTCAGGCATAGCGAGGGCACAAGAGTTCGTCGAAGGAGATCTTGCCAACGGGCAACGTTTTCCGGGGACTGATCTTGTAAGAAGCTCTTCACGCCAATGGCGGCTATTTTCTTGACTAGAGAAGGCTCCCTTCCGATGTTGACTCCGGATATGTTGAGGAATGTGCTGCAAAGAGTGAAGACATCATCGACCGTCTGGCATATAGGAACATTGTCCGCCCATTCATCAAGATAAAATCGATACAAAGTGCCTTTGTTAATACCATCAGCATGCGGCCATTTTAGAATCTTAACGGGAGAGCCATCAACGATCTTCAGGTTGCCCTTCGTCATTCCTGACTGATCTTGAGCTATCTCCGGTTTGACTAGACTGCCGGTCACGGGTCGAACATCCACGGGTCGGGCTTCTTCATAGACTTTGCTAATGCAGTGTAGCAGAATGCGATTGACGGCTGGTAGTATTTCGTTGGGGTACGCCTCCGGAAGCCAAGGAAAGCGCCCAATGATGAATAGAGCTTCGGGAATCGCTCCCACCACGAATAAGTGTGATACCAGATCCGCCTTGTGGGCCTCCTTGGGGTCTGGGAGGCCGGTCTCGTCGTCTTCTTTTGTGGCATTTGCTTCTTGTTGACTGCCGTCGACATTCGCAGCGGCGGATTCTCGCGGTTTGGAAGACGGAGGTAGCGTATCATCAGTAAGAGCCCCGGCCTTAAGAAGGGCGTTCGGCTCGCCACCCTGTCTCTTGTTCCGGTCGGCTTCGTCGAGCTCCTGCATCCGCCTTTCCCTCAAGGCCTCCATCTGGCTATCATCCGGCCAAAGATGGGGATAAAGGTCAGGTAGAGAGATGAACCCAATCTTGATGAAGAATGCTGCAAGATAATACAGATTTGCCGGGAGCTTTTCGTCTTTATCTCGAGCATCGGACGCATAGAATCGAAATTTGAAGCCCAACAGCTGTGCGGCTATCCTATTGCCACAAGGCGGGAAGGTCTTCGTGATTCTTATCCAGTCGATACTAGGGTCGCTATTCGAGTTAGGTCCCGCAGGGTCGTACTGATCGGCATCTTCAATCCGTCTCCCGCCAAGCTCGAAAAAGGCGTCTAGATGGATCTCTCGAGCTCTGTCCCAAAATGTCAGATCGCGCTGATGGCACTGTTCAGCGAGCATGGCTCTGAGATCCTCGGGGGATACGTCTTCATTTTGAGGCAATGCCCATTTCGGCAGGCCACCAGCGAAGACTCTTTCGGTATGCTCAATCTGGTTGCGAGGCCACCAAGAACTGATGCGCAGAAACCTTGTGAAGAATACTATGTTTCTAAGCATAGTGGCTGAGAAGACGTCGATGACGACATCTAGAGCTCTGCCTACGTCAAGGTCAAACGTCCCGATGAGCCCTTTCACACGTTCCCAACAGGCTTGCACGAGGGCAAAGTCATGCTGGTCTCGAGCGTAATACGGCGTGCGGTAGAGCTCCGCGGTAAGCTTAGCGTATCCTTCAGACTCTTCCCGTAGAAGGTTGTAGTTAGCCTGTCGGTACAGTTGATTCGTGGCATATCGGATGCCCAATTTGACGAAGGTATCACGGATCAGGCCAATTTGTTGAAGAGCTGGAGCGTCCAAAATCTCGCGCAGAAGCTTCGGAGAAATCTCCGTTGTAGAAACGAAATCCCGCAGTTGCGGCCGGGCAGGCCCTTCTTCGGAGTCAATGAAAATAGAAAGGGTATCGAGGAATAGTCGCTGCGCGTCGAAACCGAATCCGGAGCTATCCGTGTCTCCAATCGCTGGCCCAAGTATTTGTTTCATACAAAGGCCTGCATCAATCGGACTTAGCCGTCCTTCTAAGACGGCACGTGTGAATTCTTGGGAAATGGTGGAGATTTCTTCAACATCCTCGTCGTTACGAGACTTGATACCATGCTCAACTACCTCCTGGCGGCCTTTCTGCTGCCACGTCGACAGCCGCGACTCCGTTAACACGACGAAGTTATAGTTCGAAGGTACCGGAGGTCGGGGTTGAGCGGGTTGGAGGGCGGACGGCGTAGAAGGAACCGGGAGCGAAGCGGCCTGAGATGACGAACTCGACGGTCGAGCGGCTGACGGTGAGACCGGTCCTCGATGATTTGAGGCAGCGCCTTGCTGATTGCTTGATGAATCGCGACGATCGAGGTTTCGCCTAGTGTTTCGGCCACCGGACGCACGACGATTCTGCTGCGATGAAGGGCTATCTTGGAAATCTCGGTCATGCTGGCCGAGAGTCGTGTCGGAAGGACGATGAGGAGGCGGCCGATTAGCCGCAGCGTCGGATGGCCTCTCGTTTCTCTTTCGCTTGGGAGGCATTTTAATTGTGTGCGATAAGTTCTATGTCATGGAAAAGGGCGTCGAGTGTGAGGCTGGGGATAGAAAAGTTGATAAAGATTAAACGGGTTAGTTGGTAAATGACCTCAAGGACGCATAGTTCGCTCGGTTCGACCTAGATTTGCGCTACGGTGGAATGGCGGTCTACTAAGGTTCATGAGGAAAAGTAGTAAGAGTAGCTGTGCGGCATCGCCAGAGGAGAGTAGGTAGTCGCGGATTGAGGGAGTCGGAATAATGGGTTGAAGAGGTGATAAGAGTTTGACGTGGTAGAAACAAGAACAAAGAAAGCGTGACTGTTTGAGTGTTGTACAGCGTCACCCTTCTCCCCAGAACGACCGGCCAAACGCGGGTGGTGAATTACCTCTATGGACGATGATTAGAGAGAAGGGGAAAACGTTGAGTTGGGTGTTGAAGGAATGATGCCCCCGTTTCGGTGCGTGGGAGAGTGGGTGGTCGCGTTGATTGAAGAAGCTACGGTAGGAGGTACCTCTTGCATATCGCGTGGTGGATTTTAGACGATGCAGCCTCAAAGCTTGCAAAAAAGGTAAGGCTGCATGCAGAGACCCGGCAGCGAATGTACAGAAGACCTCGATCTGCCAGTGATTTTCATGGTGGGTATAGGTACCGAGTACTTTGAGCGCCATGGCCCACTTATCAATATGGTCAGCAGCCAGCAGAGAATCGCCATCCACTGAGAGCATAGTTACGTAAGCGAAAATTTACTAGTTTGGTACGTAGGTACCTACCGTCCATTCATAATATATCCCCCGATATCGAAAGAGCAGGAGTCATCGCTGAATATACCCCTCGAGTCCTCACATTTACACATCTGCGCATGTAACAGCATAACGTGCGAATTAAAACAGCTTCAGGCAGCAGTGGCTTGGAAGATTTCTGCAATCGTTTAACATTATCTCCAACGCAGACCGTACCACAGAACCTAGTCGGCGAATTATATCTTAACATTAACCAGTGCTTGATATCATCTCAACTGCTATTCGTCTGTCTATTTTGCAATACCACCCATTTCGCCGACTGTCTATCTAGGCTCTCTCGTCACGCGACAAAATGGCCTCAGAAGAGGTCGCCAACAGGCAGCCAAAATATGGTCAGTCGGATTTAGTTTCTCATCTTATAATCTATATTTGCGTGATTTCGAATGCGACTGCAGCTTTGCTCTCGGTTGTTTCCAATATAGACCAGTGACTGAATACTTCCAAGAAAGAATTCAGCAGCAACCTGAGAACCCTTTTGCGAGTCTGATCCCAGATCAGAAAATCGCCATTATCCCAAGCTTCACACTCGAGTCCGGCGTTACCTTGCGGAACGTGCCGTTGGCATATACGACGCGAGGTAAACTGTCTCCAAATGCAGACAATGCTATGGTCATATGCCATGCCCTAACCGGCTCTGCCGATGTTAGTGACTGGTGGGGACCTCTGCTGGGCGGTCCTGGCCGAGCATTTGACACTTCTAGGTTCTTCATTGTTTGTATGAATAGTCTCGGTAGCCCCTACGGCACGGCAAGTCCGGTAACTGCTAAGGATGGCGACCCAAAAAAGGGGAGATACGGCCCCGAGTTTCCCCTTACCACGATAAGAGACGACGTCAAGTAGGTCGCCATTTGGCCAAGTTACATGTTTGCATCTAACTCGTGATAGTTTGCACAAATTGCTCCTGGATGACTTGGGCGTACGTCAGATAGCAGCCGTCATAGGCGGTTCCATGGGTGGTATGCTAGTACTTGAGTGGGCATATTTTGGCAAGGATTATGTTCGGAGTATTGTACCGATCGCTACTTCGAGTCGCCATAGCGCCTGGGGAATTAGCTGGGGTGAAGCCCAGCGGCAAAGCATCTACGCGGATCCAAAGTATGACGATGGGTATTACTCTTTCTCCGATCCTCCTTCGACTGGCCTTGGGGCTGCCCGTATGTCGGCTCTTTTAACTTATCGGAGTCGGAACTCCTTTGAGGCACGGTTCGGGCGCAACATTCCGGACCCGACTAGGCGCCAAACTATTCGTGAAAGCCCCCGTCCGAGCACTCCATCTGAGGCTCATTTCCATATTCACAATGACGGGCACAAGACAAGTCGGCTATCGAGGAACAACAGCTACGCGGACCAGAAGCCGCCTGTGGTGGGTGAGGCCGGCGCGAGTAATGGCAACAGCAGTGGTAATGGATCGAATGGTCAATCACTCGACCCCCAGTTTTCCGGACCAAAAACAGACAGCCCTGCTAAAAAAGATTCGTTACCCACGACGACCTACTTCTCAGCTCAGTCGTACCTTCGATACCAAGGCGAAAAGTTTGTCAAGCGCTTTGACAGTAATTGCTATATCGCTATCACGAGGAAACTAGACACACATGACGTTTCGCGCTACCGCGCCAGCAGCGTCGCCGAGGCCCTCGCTCTCATCGAGCAGCCCGCACTAGTTCTGGGGATTGAAAGCGACGGGCTCTTCACGTTCGCCGAGCAGCAGGAACTGGCGGAGCATATAAAGAACGCTAGGCTCGAGAAGATAGACAGTCAAGAAGGCCACGACGCTTTCCTGTTGCAGTTTGAGCAAGTCAACAGATATATTCTGGAATTCCTGAACGAAACACTGCCGGACATCATGGCTAGAGAAGGCGAGCACGTGGAGGCGGCTGCTGTAGGCCAGTTAACTAAGTCGAGCACCTTCGGGGAGGCCGAAGTGGAAGATATCACCGCGTGGTAGATAGGTAGCCGAATGCATAAAAGCCGTAATACGTGAATACATACCTAGGTAGGGTTAAAGAAATCCACATCCTAAAGAACTGTCCGTACGGTAATCAAAACCACGTTGCAAGATCTGAAAGTGGCGCCCGGCAGCACCAGTTTGTGTCCAGGGATCGAGAGACATACAGCGCAGGGTATGCCTGTCTAGTCGTTCCGGTCTCTTGGTAAGTCTTGGAAGACCAGCAGCGTCAAATCGGACGTCTCGTTTACAGCATGCACACCCAACTGAACCGCGGTAGTATCTGCCATGAACAGCGTGGGGTGCCATTGGCCCGACCCAGCTAGCTTTGCGTACGTCAGGTCTATAAATGCAAATTAAAAGCTTCGGTGAGCGCGCATACGTTGGAGCATCTTGAGGAGTGGTAGCTTTCACGAAGATAGGAAGCTGTAACGATATCTATAGAAAAAGAAGGAAAAAAAAGGAAATACCACCCGGAATGACGCCAAGCTTCCAGTGGAAGCTGCCTGAATTTAAGGAGATATATCCAGACCACCCAAGCCACATACGTCAAATGAATCTTGTGCTTCCATCTACATTCGTGACCGAGGACCCCATGGAGGAGTTCGGGCTCCAAGCCCAGGAATCCGTGATGCTATCAGACCACATGTTTTCGATTTCGCTAGCGGTTACCGTTGGGGCTGAAAAAGACGATGGAGCTTTCTGTTTGTCACCGATGACTTAAGGTACGTGCGCTGCGAGATCATACTAGCTAAGCACGTAGGCAATATAAAGGAAGCATGGCGGCTTATAGGTTGTCATCATTGATATCGAATAATTCGGACCACGTTGTGGAATCCTGGATTCCGATTGGCCAGCTCACCTGCATACGTAGGTAGATTTCTCGGGGCGTTTGTCGCCAAGCTATTTGAGATGGTTTCTCATTAGGTCGCTAGCACAACTTCATCCCATACATGTATATCTCTCGCCTCCTTTAGAGCGAGAAACGGATACCTCTGAGGGTGAGGGGCATTTGTTAGAACCCCTTTTATGCTGTTGCTGTCAACAATTGGAAAAAGAAGAAGAGGAAATTCGCAACGAGGCCTAAACTCGTATAGGACTAACTATTAACTAGAGGTAGATAGAGTGCTTAAGTAAGATCCAGACCCTAAATCTTGGTCCGCGGTTGGATCCTGGCCCGTGCGTTCGTTGCCGCCCCGCAAGGATCCCACTCGCGCCCGCATTGTTGAAGCGGCTCATTCGCGACCTGCATGATGTATCCCGTACCCTGCTAAGCCCCCCATGCCCCATGGCAAGTCCGAATGCTCGCCTGAAGCTACGACCCAATTACTAGTTTCGAGAAGCTTGGACATACATAGTATGTATCGCCCGCCTACTCACTTCACCATTTCATACCGAATAGTTACGCATGTGATCCCGCCTCCTGCGTTTTAATGGATAATACTTCAGCCAGGAGAGCGAGCTCGCTCAACCTTTTTATAAGCTCTACGACTACGACGTACACGTAAGACCGGAAGGGATGAGTCCCACTTGAACTCACCGACTCGATCCAAGCGGATAGTGAGCAGCCCGCGTTCCACAACCACGTTCTACACGAGCTATACGTAGAACTATTACCTACCCTGCCCATGTTGCTTGCCTCTATGTACGAGCTCTACATGTATCTGTAGTAGGTATAAGACGAATGATCAAGGCGAACCCCCCTGGCCCAAATGGAACGGTGGGTTGGTGAAGCCATTAATGCTACGTATAGCCATAGGTCACCTTATCCTCCCACACGACAAGTTACCTAGTACCTATTTCATTACATTCAATGGAATCCCTGCCAAGTTCGGGCTCTCGTCCGACTAGGCGTCGCACAGGCACGCGCATAAATACGCCGCTAGACCATTCCCAAGGGGTACCTAGCTCGTGGCTGGCTAGGAATATCACGCCAGAGACGTGCCCCAGGGCTCGATTTTTACACCTTTTACATGTCGGTCCTTTAACATTCACCTCCTTTCGCCGCATCACATTGGATGGTATCTGAACGAGGGTAGTCTCCTCAGCTCAGTCGTCTAACATTTCCCTCCCCACTCCTTCAGGAGCATCCCCGAGAAACCCGGCGCACCCACGCGATTGGATCGATGGGACCTTGTCAGACATACATACATAGGGAAAACGTTTAATAACCGTAACGATCTTCGGAGCGCGTCAGATCAAATCCTTCCCACCCTCGGCGCGCATCGAGGCTCTGTCTTAGATCTCCAAAGTATTATACATGCCCCCTGCTCGCTCGTTCCACTTAGCCCGCTATTTCATATTCTCGTCCGTTTCCTACTTTATACCTAGACCGGTGTATCAGTCACACACATCGTTCATCTATAACAAGCCAGTCTCGCCCAAACTACGATTGTGTAAGACTCTGTCGCGCAGATCTACGTCGTATATTACCGCGCCCGTAGTTGATTCGACAACCAAACATCAACATGAACGCCTCATGACGAGACCGAGTCCGACTTGCACCTCTTATTGGGTACTTACCTAAATTAGGTAGTTATGCATATGCTTTGCTTCCGTGCCTGAGAGCACGTAACACCTAGGATATATAGATCGAGATTGCGAAACCCTCGACAATGGCCAGGTCAGAGCCCATGACACCGGCGACCTACGAACGCACGTATGGCGGCAATCGGGCTTTCCACAACTTCTTCAACGACTTCAGCCATATCCAAGACCCGAACCTGAGGCGACGCCTCGCGCTGTCGGAAATCGATAAAGTGCCTTTTGGAATGTACCATGTGAGGGCCGTGCTAGTCGCTGGTATAGGTTTCTTTCTCGATTCCTACGACATTTTTGCCATAAACCTCGTAACTACCTTGCTCGGTGTTGTATTCTGGCACGGCGCTCCGGAGGATGCGAAAAATGGGTATGGAGGGAACTACGGAATCCTACCGACTCCCGTTAGCCAGGCCTTGAAGGCGTCGACAAGTGCAGGTATCATCATAGGCCAGGTTCTATTTGGATGGATGGCGGATAAATTTGGGAGAAGAAGGATGTACGGGGTTGAACTAGGCATTATCGTCTTCTCAACCCTCTCCTGTTGCTTGGGTGAGTATGATCGCATTCGGATTCCGCCGAGATTCCCTTGATCTTCCCGAATCACTTTTCGTCGTCGTTTCAAAGCAGCAACTGAAGGCCCTTTACATGCCCTATATCATCTTGCCCATAGAGACGAACAACGGTCAACACAATCTAGAGTTCTGACAGGGGCTAACATATATGTAGTTGCCGCTTCCCAATCCATAAGCTTTACCGGTATAATGACATTCTGGCGAATAATGATGGGGTAAGGTCAACAACATCATTGCGCGCGAGTTCACACTAATGTCACGGTCAGAATTGGTATAGGCGGCGATTACCCCTTGAGCTCAGTTATCACATCGGAATTCGCTCCGACACGATGGCGCGGTGCCATGATGGCCGCGGTATTTTCGATGCAAGGGATGGGCCAGCTACTCGCCGCCATCGTAGCTCTGATCGTCACCGTGTCTTTCAAGAACGAGTTCGGGAACGCGTCGGGCGTCGATCAATGCGACTACATATGCCAGACGGCCGCCGATCGATGCTGGCGTATCATCGTGGGGGTCGGGGCTTTTCCAGCTTGCTTTGCGCTGTATTACCGCATTACGATTCCTGAAACGCCGAGGTACACCTTCGAAGTGGCCAAGGATGTCGAGAAGGCGGCCGCAGATATTAAGGCATATATGGCGAGCCAGTCAGGGGGGAAAGTTGATAAGGTTACTCAAGCAAGGATGAAAAAGATCGCTGCTCCAGCGTTAAACATACCCTCAGCTTCTTGGCACGACCTCTATGCCTATTTCACGCAGTGGAAGAACGCCAAAGTACTTCTGGGGACGACCCTATCTTGGTTCTTTTTAGTATGCATCGCTTTACCTCCTTATATGGAAGTTATCTAATCTTGGCCTAGGACCTGGCTTTCTATGGGCTAGGGTTGAACAATCAGATAGTACTAAAAGCCATCGGCTATGCCGATGGGGATTCGCTTTACGAGATCTTATACAACGGTGCAGTTGGGACTATCATTCTAGTCGTGGCAGGCTCACTACCTGGATATTGGACTGCTATATTAATAATTGATAGCATCGGTCGGAAACCGCTTCAAATCATCGGATTCGTTATTCTCACAATTACTTTCTGCATATTAGGCTTTCTTTACAATACCCTCAGCAAGGGCGCTCTCTTGGCCCTTTACATTATCGCAAATTATTTCTTCAATTTTGGTCCAAATACCACCACCTTCATCGTTCCGGGTGAGTGCTTCCCGACACGCTATCGATCTTCCGGACACGGCCTCTCGGCGGCCATGGGCAAAGTCGGTGCCATCGTCGCACAAGTGATTTCACTACCTCTTCTCACAAAGGACGCGCCCGCCCACTGTTCGGGGGAATCATGTCCGCTATGGCTCGACCGACTCATGCAGATATTTGCGCTGTTCATGCTCTGCGGCACATTCTCGTCGTTTCTGATTCCCGAAACGAAGGGTTATACCCTCGAAGAGCTAGCCGGCGAGCCGCCTACATCGTACAACTCGGGACGCAACGGCAGCATCGGAGGAAGACCGAAGTCGCGATGGTGGAACCCCTTCTCGGGTGGCCGGCCCGCCGGCTTCTTCTACCCTCGTATGGCGCCCAACGGCCGGACGCGGACGGGCATCATGTCGATCCCGGTACCCCCTGAACCGGTGGCCCAGAACGTCAAGACGAGGAAATGGTGGAAACTGTGGAGGCGCGACAGCCGTCCTGATAGCGATCACGGCGGCGACCGCGCCGGCAGCTTAGGTTCTACGGCGGGGTTCGCTACGTCCGGAGAGACGGTAGTGGCGAACACTGGCGTGTTGCCCGGCTGGGGGGTTGGCTGGGGAAGGATAGACAGAGGGGGGAATTCTCTGGGCATAGATAACATACGACTGCAGGATGTGGGAAGCCTACTGAGGTGAGGGTGTCTGGTTTTATATATACAGGATCTAAGGGCAACTTCAGGGTTATACCCACCAGATAGGTATGGAGGGAATCAGCGTGGCGCACGGATCGGGTTTGGCAAGGCTTTTGGGGGCTTGTTACCATAGATGTCTGGACATTAGAATTCCTCGCAGCGGCTAAGATATCCCCTTTCACGATGCTTATTTTGGGAGCCGCTCATTGGCTTACCTCGGACACAAGTCGGTTTTAATGGGTATGTAGTCTTAGATTCTCTTGTTCAAAAACCACACGCCTAACCTCGGTAGCTCGATCACCTTGCGGTCCATTATCAAGTCTAAGCATAAGAATGTCCAATGCTGGTTGCTCCGTTCTGACTTCTAGTATTGTTTTCCCAAGACTTCGCGACGTTAGGCTTTCAAGGCAAACGCAATAGCTTGTCACCCACATTGGAAACTAATGAGTCTGTTATTTGAGATGCATGATTAGGTGCATAGGGGTTTAATAAGATATTGGGAGATACATATTACCTTTGTCTTAAGCGGCGATAAGACCTCGGATCAAACAGTCGTATCTCGTGCATACAGCTCAAGAATACCTAGATACCTAGATACCTAGGTAGGTACTTAAGAAAAATAGGAGAACTCATATTAATAGATGGACCCATTATTGGACGACGGCGGGTGCGTCTTGCAACGGTGTGGGCAATTCGTCTGGGAAGTCGCGTCCTTTGGAACTAATCGATCCTACCTGTCCGAATTTCTCTTTCCTCGTACGTACCTTTTACCTTTTTACCAGTTAAATCCCGTTTTCTTAAATTTTCATCCTGTCATCGATGCCTTCTTCCTTCAACTCCTCTCTACTGACCTCGACCCTTCGACAGCACCAACAAACACCGAGTCATCATCAAGCCTCCCTCATAATGTCTAACGATAGTGCAACAAAGAGAAGCGGGCGTCGTGCGCGTAGACGAGCCGCCAAAAAGCAAAATCTCCGGGCTCTGCGACAAGTCGGACAGCAACAGGAGCAGTCCAAGGATAGCCAGGCCTCTTTCGGGAGGAGCTGGGAGGCGTATGCCGCCGCTTCCGGTTTATTACGCTTCGATAACTATGCCGATATGGCCCGGGCGAACCAGCCAAGCAGCTCTCGAGATACGGGATTCGCGGCACAGATCCCCCATGACTCACAAGCCCGAAACAAGAAAACCCAGCCAACCAGCCCCAGCATCAAGGAGGAGTCAGAGTCAGATTCTGAGCGCGTCCTCCGCGATATCCCCACTGAGTTTGGTTGCCCCGGTCCTCGGGACCCTCGATTTCGCAATCTCGCCGTAAGTTCGCCCATTATAACGCGATGTATTATATGTACTGATCACTGACACTTGGTACTGCAGAGGGCAATCAAACCAAACCCCGTTTCTTCTGCTGGGAGAGCCTTAGAAGATGTTCTACTAGACCACCCCACGAAGCGCTTTGAAGGTATCCATGAGAAATTTCTCGAAGACGCCGCCCAAGCCATCTTGCGGGTTACAAAAGAAGCAACATTACAATGGGTATACAAATGGTGCCCTGGCATGAAGTTCACTATCATCGACAGTATCCGCCCGATGAACTACGTTGAGGAAGAAGCTGGCCACAACCTTTTCATGGTGCCTTCCGAAGCCATGGATATCAAAGGTACCGGTACAACTTTGGGCCAATTATACCGCAACTGCTGCAGGGCCCACAAGAAGCACTCTAAGCCGCAAGTAGCTGGTGTTGCGGACATCGCCAACCATTGCGTCATTCTCTGCCGGGTGCTGAAGTACGACAAGCACGCGACACTCATCGAGGAACTAGCAGAGGCTATACGGTGGCTTGATATTGGTTTAGGTTGCAAGTCGCTCGAGATACGGAGGGCAGCATCCCTCAAGATTAGCCGTAACGTCACCGGCCGGCCCAAGGTAAAGAAGGCAAAGGAGCAGGAGATACTCGATGAGGCACTCTCCGACTTCCACATCCACCGCATGGAATACTCGAACGAGTTGTTGCAGCATGTGAAGAAGCTGTTGGTCTCCACGTACCCGACCGAACTTAAGAAGAGGTTGGCGGCGAACTCCTCAGCCCCCGTTCCCGTTCCCAAGCCGAAGGCCGTTGAGATCTCTAACTAATCCGAAGCCTATGGGCTCGTTGGGGCCATGATCAGACGCTGGGATCGGACCATTATTTGAATTGTTTGCGGAGTGCTGGAAATCTGGCTTCCGAAATAGCACCCGCGACCTTCAGATTTACTCATCGGGCCCACAACTGGTACCAAAAGAGAAGGGCTATTATATCAATCTTACCTACGGCGGTCATTAGTCTACATGGAACCTAATCTCAGTTTGTGTTATTAAGGAGAGGACGATTATGGATGCGTTCGGAAGCATGGTGATGAAAGACAGCATTTAAAAGGCCTGAGCACGGTAGTAGGCCTAAAGGAACAAGGAGAAGTTAATGTATTTATAAAAAAGAAGACAATGCTCTGGCGTTTCTACGGGAGCAAGATATGGGTGTCTCCAAGATGGCCAAAGACTTCGCCCATACCTTAGTTCATAGGCCTATTTTAATTTATTACGTTTTTCTCCTAACTCGCACGGTTCATGAAGGAGGCTTAAGAAGCGTGGCTTTGGTCTCAGAAAGGTGTCCAGACATTATGGTTTTGATTGATTTTCATTAGGGGCCTCTATCTGGGCCTAGAAGGGGGGTAACTTTGTGACTATAGTACCTATACGTGCAGGTATGCACTCATGCAGAGCAGTTACCAACCCTTCTCAACTCAAAACCACTATTCACATCGAGCCAATAGCTATCCTTAGGTAGGTAGGTAGTCACGTAGACATCCCTCCTCACATCTGCAGTTGTGCAGATCGTTCATCCATGCGGCGCATCAGAGCAGCCTCTTCGTCCTCCACCCCGTAATTACCACTACCAACACCACCACTAATCGTGCCCATCTGGGCAGCACTTCCATTCCCAAATCGCAAACCGCGCTTACTCATCTCCGCCTCCACCATGCGGCGCGTGATCATCCCGTCGCTCAGGAGCCCGACTCCCTGCTGCCGGTGCGGGCGGGCCCAGGGCTCGAGGCTGCGCATGGCGACGACGAGGAAGCCGAGCTCCTCGCGGTCGACGTCGAAGACGCCCCACCAGGCGCAGGCGGGCATGCGGGCGCGGGCGTCGCGGGCGGCGCCGTACACGGCCGCGACGGCGAGCATGTGCGGCTGGTGCGTCAGGTACAGCAGCTGCGGCGAGAGCAGCGCCG
Source organism: Pyrenopolyporus hunteri (assembly GCA_902806595.1). Classification (NCBI taxonomy): domain Eukaryota; kingdom Fungi; phylum Ascomycota; class Sordariomycetes; order Xylariales; family Hypoxylaceae; genus Pyrenopolyporus; species Pyrenopolyporus hunteri. Next base: position 1,198,866 of record CADCXC010000004.1, on the reverse strand, counting down.
CGTTCAGGTACCCGACGGCCCGCGCCGCCACCTCGCGCCGCGGCCGCCCGAGGAAGTCCAGCGCTTGCAGGTAGGTGATGGCTAGCGGGTGCGGCAGCGCCACGTGGATGTTGAAGGACACGGAGTATAGGATGCGCGCTTCGAGGGCGAGAAGGCGGCTGCGGAAGGCGGTGTACTCGGTCTCGGAGAGGTAGTACGATGCTGGGTCGGCCTTTTCTTTGCCCTTGTCGTTGTTGTTGTTGTTGTTGTTGTTGTTGTTGCCATTGTCAATTCCTTTTCCCTTGCCATTGTCGTTGCCGTCGTTGCCGTTGTTTCCGTTATTGTCGTAATTGTCCTGGTCTTCCTGTGCTGTCTTGCGTGAGCTGGTCTTGAAGAAAGCCGAGTTAGGTGATTGCAGGTATGCGTAGACGTTGCAGACATCGCGGGACGGGACGGGGTGCGCGCTGAGCTTGGCGACGAGGTACAGGGCTGCGGCGGAGATGTCGCTGAATTCATAGGCGAGTGGGTGCTCGACGAGTAGGAAGCGTGCAAGCACGATGTTGGCCTTTGAAGTAACGGACTGCGGAATGCGCAGAAGCACGCCGGCTGTTTGGGTTATGCATTGCGTCGCGAAGAATATGACGTCTTGCAGGTCAGATGGCACGCCGCTGAAGGAAGACCGCTGGTGCAGCTGGTCGACGGTGGCGAGCGGGTTTGTCATATGCGCCATAATCGTTGCAAGGCGTCAAAGCCGTAAGGCACCTGGGTAGGTACCTTAATTGTTGTAGACTCTCAATTGATGTTGTGAGTTGTTTGAGTTGGGAGACGTCATGGCGTTATGCGCGTCCAGGAGAAATTAACTTGAGGCTGAGCTAGCTGCGGATAAAGTTTGCAGGGGTGTCTGGTCCCCAATCTTGGTTCGGCGCTTGGGCCATCTTAGTAAAGCTCCAGGGCTCTAGGTGCCTAGTGCGGGGTTTCCCGGTGGCGCCTTCTTTTATACATACACCTAACAGGGGACTTAGCTGCATCTGTGGCACCTACGTGGGCAGCTGCTAGGTAACGCCACAGGTAATGGTTGAGCCCTGGGCCCAGGCTTTTAAGCCCCAAATTCCGTCACCCAGTTCCAATATTCCAACCTCCAATTAATAACGCCTCGGATATCTCCTGGCTCAATACCGAGCTTCTTGCTTTTTTTTCCAACCCTCCATTTTCACTTCATACTCAATACATTAGTGTAAGTTCAGTGGTGAGACCACATCTCATCCATGACCTGCCTTTCATCCCGGCAACCTCGCCACTTGGGACCCTGGTCGACTGTTACAGAGGTCTGCCCTTCCTACATCAGAAACAGGTAGCCGCTCGGTGGTAGGTAGCCGAGTCGAGATGTTCCTCGATAATTGCAGAAGTAACTGTACAAGGCCGAAGTGAAGGTGTACAAGCCAAGAGGTGTTCCACCCTTGTGGGCCTTGACATGCTCGCTAATCTGTGGATACACTCTATATAGTCACCTCCGGGATTGAGGACGTGCAAACGAAACGGAGCAATATAGAGTCGGCGTCTGAATCCCTGCCTGAAAGATGCAAGTTCATATGCATAAGGGACATAACGGCCTCATTTGGGCATCATATCCAATTTCAGTACCGGCTTGAGCGTATGTGTATATTCGGCCCTTGTCAAACTCGCAACCGGGACGAGAAACCCAATGGAACAAATATGGAATAATTTCCAACCCGGATAGCAGCCGCCACTCACCATACGAGGCGTGTCATATCTCATCCTTTGCGTGGGGGTCACGATCCCTGCCGCGATGCTCGCAGCAGATAGCTAGATCCTCGGCCCCCCGGATCGACGAGTAGTTTCCCGGGCCGCCGGCTCCAAAGCCGAAAGAGGCGTCGCGGTTTTGCCTTTAGTCTCCAGTAGATGTCTTCAAGGGATCTGGCCAGAAAGATAGGATTAAAAGCTCCGATCGCGGTTCGAGTCCCTGACAACGTCACGTAACGAGGACTGCTTATATCCCGCCGTGATATAGGCTGCCAAGCCAGAGAATCAATCTAGTCGCAAACCGTTGGTGCGGAACGCTCTGCCGAAGTCGGGACGCTGAGGCTCGCCAGTCAAAGCATTCGACTAAGAATTGCCGGTAAGGTGTCACCTTAGCTCCGCCCCTTGTTGGTTCTAGCCCACGTCATACTCTCGAGGCTATTAGACCTCTACCACGTAAATGACACTCCCTTATAAGTATGTACGATTGTAAACCAGCGGTTTGTGATTTCTTCTTGGCATTCCTTTGGGCCGGATCATAAGGCTACGGCTCATCCGCGCCGTCGCACCGCATTACCTAGACCGGTAGCCTTAATACACATATCGATATCATTGTATATATAATGTATTTGAAGCTTCTTGCTGACGAAACCCACAGTTTCCTCGCTTAGAAGTGGGACCGCCCTATCGCGTCCATTCCCCATCTTAACGTGCCCTCAAGCCGGTCTCGTTGCGAATCTTCTACTATCATACATGAAGACTCTCGGATGGCAATGCTTCTGTCCCACTCCGGCTTCAATCTTCACATGCGGCACACTGACGTACAATAGTAGATAGGGTGGCGTTATGTAAGAAGAATCATATTCCTGATCTCATGGTGAATATCATGATCGGTGGGTCTTAGGGACGAGACCACACGGCACTTCCATAGTCTCGCCACCAACCGTAGCTTTCCGGTTAGCCCGACTGATAATGGTGTCCGCATTCATATGGGCCTTCGTTGCAATCCGTCCGCTATACCGGTTCCCCAGAAGCGCGATATGGCATCGGGGATGAGTCGGTCTAGCCGGCGGGAAATGCACATCTGACTCACTCGGCGAGAACAGCAATCTGTTACAGCGTAAATACTCACTCATAGAGTCTTAGCGATGCTACATCACACCCGGCAGAGTCCTGAGACTTGATAAACATTTTATGGGTGGATGACATAGGGAGGATAACCTAGTAATGGAGTAGGGGTCGTTTACTGAAGAATTACGATTAGGGGGTGAATAGAAGTCAATAGAAAACTCTGGGCCCTTCATTATTAGAAGGTCCTTGTTAAAACGCGTATAGGCCATTCGCTTCTCCTTCTCTAGATGACGGCGTACGTCCTACATAAGGGACGGTCCTGAGTTAGACATAGGATATCATTAAAAAGGGGCTTTATTCAATGACGAAACTCGTCGCACCACCATGAAGTCTAGCGAATGAAAAGAAAAGATCCGTGAACAATATGAAGCCTACAATAGGAGCTAGGTCTTTGTTAAACCCGCCTCAAAAGCACCTATCACAATGCCCTTGTTATCATAGAGAATGTCACTAAATTGGACCAAGAGATGCGCTTTCTCTTCTCTTACACAGTCCCCGTGTCTAAACAGTCCTTTTCCCGCCCCTGAGTCCCTATTTAAGACCTCGGCACGGCTGCGGGGCGTCACTGGTAGCTCTGATCACAGTGAATTCAACTCGTATCTGAGTCTTACGTCCATCTAGCCAGTCTACTAGCATCACTAGGTAAGGCAGGTAGGTTAGGTAGGTATATGTTCACCGCGGCATCCATTCATCCCTTCATCTAAAAAAGGAAAAACCCCAAAAAAGGGGGGGTAAGCATAACAATGTGCACCGGCACGCAAACCCAGATGTCCTGCGGGCACGTGCTAACGCACTACACGCGGCGCTGCGCGCGCGCTCGCGCTCGCGCCGGGGCCCCGCCGTGCCCGGACCCGCGGCTCGAGGCGCCGCGGTCCTACATCGCGGACTCGTGCGCGCAGTGCGACGCGTCGTACAACGCGAACCGGGCGCGGCGGGAGCACCGGGACCGGCACACGGCGCTGGTCGAGGAGGTGATCGCGCGCCAGCGGGCGGGGCGGGCGGCGGAGGCGCAGGCGCTGATGGCGCGGGTCGGCGAGGCGACGCGCGAGGCGATCCTGGCCGTCGGCGAGGCGCGGTTCCGGTGCCGGGCCGCCGCGGCCGACGTCGAGTTCCCCGGGCAGCAGCGGTGCGGGGAGGTGGCGAGGGGCATGACGAGTAGGTGGGTTGGGGGGAAGTGCGTGTGGGAAGAGGAAAAGGGGGAGGGGGAAGGAGAGGATGAGGGAGAGGAAGAAGGGGGAAGAGAGTGGTCGCGGATCACGGGGCCACCGAGGCTGAGAAATAGTAGAAAGGAGTATATCGTCCCCTCTGATCTTGAACCCCCCGAGATTGAACGGTTGCAGATTACCGGACCGCCGCGGTTCCAAACTAATAAGCCGTATCCCGGCCCGCGGGATAACGTAGTAGTAGTCGTTCAGGAACCGGAGAGGCAGCAGCCCTCGCCTGTGCTGCACCGTCTCCGGCGGACGAATACGCGGGTTAGGAGACTTAGTAATGGCAGCGACCATGGATCGGTCGTTACCGTGGTAAGAGTTGGAAGTGAAGAGCAGAATGACGGACCCTCAGGTAGTCACGGGACAGAACGCCCTGCTGCGCGAACTCGAACTCGACACGCTATGCAAAAAGCCAATAGTGAGGATGAAGACATATGGCTACGATTAGCTAGACAATGAGTGGTAAGGTAGGTAGAAATTTTCTCATAGATTAAGAATAAGCGGATATCATTAGAATCATGAATAGAATACATACTAGGCGTTTCATGCTCATAACCACATATGTACCTCTTTTTCTAACCTTCTATTGTGATGTCTCCTAGTTCTTACTGCGATTCTCCAAGGATAAACCCGTCGGGAAGGTCTATCCGGCCCAGGTGGTTCGCAACGTCTAATGGCCTCACAGCTATTTCTTTAGGATCAGAACTATTCTGTCCACTGACTTCTTGCATGGCTTTCTTGGCTTTTGCGTACTCTTTGACGCGCGTTGTGGCAAGTTTCCCCGCTCTTCGTCTATCAGTCGGGCATCGTAGAAGCGGGACTTGGATGATAGCTGCAAACACGTCGAAGACTTTCTCTATAGGTACGTTATGCCTATTCGCAACTTCTTCAAATGGAAATTTCTCCTGGCATGTCTCTGCGACATCTACGATTAAGTTCGGGGAGGGCTTACGGTATGTGGGCTGATTAGGAAACGCTCGTGGCTTCGTTGGATTCGCGGGCGTAGATGCCTCAACACCTTCTGCCGTCGGGGTCGGCGGTAGTTGAGGTTGGTCATTAGTATTTTCATAATTCGACTGAGAATTTGTCCCGTTGGCCTTCTGTTTCATTTGCGTCGGGCCGGCCGCGTGGGACGGGGGAGCAATGTAATTGCCGTTATTGATAGGCATCATGAGTGGTGCAAAGCCTGGACCGAAAGGGTGTATGCCATTAGGCCCCATGGGTATCATCTGAGGGTGAAGATGCTGACCGTACGGCGGGTGGCACGCCATCTGCGGAAGCATGTGATGACCTATGTTGTGGTGCAGGACAGGAAGTCCTTGTGCTTTAGCAATATTTGCCTGTTGCCGCATCCTGGCGCAAATTTGGCAGGGCTGCTTTGTTGTATCTAGTCGATTAGAATTGAGAGGATTGTTTAACGGAGATTCAGATGACCCTGTAATGTCAACCCTTGGCAGTGGAGGCGGTGGCATTACTACAGGTTTCGGTTCCGTATATCGAGGGGATTCACCTAGCACCGGAGGCATGGGGCTTACATGAGTAACTGGTGTATTAAGAACACGGAGTTCACTGGGTGTTGAAGCGGAGTTCAGCGGGTTTGGGGGTGCTTCCGACTTAGATGAGTGTTCGCTGTTCTTCATATAGGCCACAGGTGCTGTGCAACACGAGTCTTCAGTGCTTTTTCCGCGGGCGCCGGCGCTCAGCATTGCTGGTACGACTGTCTGCGGGAGTTGCCTGGGTGAAAGCTCAGGTGGGCTGGGAGGTCTCGGCTTCCGAGAAGGTTGGTTGAGGGAGAATCTCTCTAACACCGGAAGCGACACACCTCTTAGAGCAGAAGCGAGTTCTACGGCACTGAAGTCTGAAGGGAGCCCAACCATGCCTGTACTAATTCTTCTGTCGGTGTCTCTAAACTCAGGAGGCGCTAGAGCAACGGGTGGTATGGCCACTGGAGGCATTGCAGGCATCGTAACCACATTGTGTTGTTGAACGGTGGGCTTGGGACTTTGTTGGCTCGTTTTTTGCCTCTTGACAGGCTGAGACGATATGAATTGGATATCATCGTCTGACCGCTTCGTGGGTATGACGGGCTTGAAGGCTAAGGGAAGTAAGTGATATTCGCTAGCAGGATTTTGGACGCTAGGAGATTGTGTGCTCGTCTGGATCTGAGGCATCAGACTCATGGACATTGCTACTAGTGAGATCTGCTCTCGAGTCTAGTACATCAAAAATAGCCAGTTGCTCATGAAAACTTGAAGAGCTTAAGAAACAGAGAGAAGAATAACGGTGCCGGTCACTGGAGTATTTGTACGGAGTAGGCTTAATCTGATGGGGATAAATGAAAGTAGCTAAGCCATGGGAAACTCATCAAGGTCTCAAAGATGTAAAGGACGTTAGACCGAACAGGATCCATTCTGTCCCTTTCAAGACACCAGGAATGATGGAAGACCAGTTAGAAGAGAATGATCGAACTTCTGTCCGAGCACAGTGGTAGAGGATAAAATTAACGCAGGGCCTTTGGTGCACTTGCACAAGCCTTCACTCAATAATATCATGGAGGAAAGCAATGGCAAATGAGAAAATCCTCGAAAGACTTGTGCGAGACTATGAGATAGCCAGAGAATATACCGTACAGACACTCAGATTCACCTGCTATTATAAATTCGATGCAAGATTTTGAATTACTCGGAGATGTTTGGGTTTTAATCTTGGGAATTTCTTGTGAAACTATATCTTAGTGGCTGTTAAGAAGTGAATCCGGTTCACCTGGTCGGGCGGATATTCTCACTGAGGGTAGAGTGTTCTGGAGGAAGTTGAAGAAGCGGATGTGAAGATTACAGGGGATTATCAATAAAAGGTAGAGGAGATATTTCAAGGGAATCTGCAAGGCGCTTGGACCCTTGGTGTACCTAAGATTAGGTGATAGGTACCTAGGTACTTGCCCGTGTACGTAAGAGGTGCGCACCAAAATTGAACCCAATAGGTATCAATAGGTACCTACCAATGGAACCTCCAGGTTCAGGTTCAGTTAGGTACCTAACCTAAGATAAGGGAAGCGGGATGCAAAAGCCACAGTGGGGTATCGATTAAAGAGGTATGTACGCAACCCGCTAGAAGCTACAAGCTGCAGCCGTCAATGCGATTACCCTCAACAAACGATTCTCCCATTCTACAACTTCCACAACTTCAACGGCTTCACAACCCGTTTTCTCGCCGTTCTCTTTTTACAACTTCATACTGTTCAGTATCGACAAGATGGGCTCACCAGAGTCGAACCCACTGCTTTCGTCACAGAAGTCCTCAGACTCTGGACTACAGGCGGTCCTTCATCCCCTCGTTCTTCTCACTATCTCCGATTACATCACACGACACACCCTCAGGGCGCAAAAAGGCCCAATCGTTGGTGCTTTGATAGGACAGCAAAATGGGCGAGAGGTTACTATCGAACATGCCTTTGAGTGTGCCACTATGGAGAAGGACGGCGATATTCTACTAGAGCCCAACTGGTTCGCGCAGAGACTAGATCAGAGTAAGCCATCCTTCCCGCTTGCCTCTAAACTACCACTACTAACCACCACCTTATAGTGAAAACAATACACAAGTCTCCTCAGCTCGATCTCGTTGGCTGGTATACAGTCCTGCCTAAGAGTGGCCCAACTCAATCCATACTCCCCATTCACAACTGGATCCTTTCGGAGCACAATGAGTCGTCCCTCCTGCTCGCATTCCACCCCGAAGAAGCCGTCAAGCACTCTGCAGGAAGCAAGTTACCCTTGACAATATATGAGTCTAACTATGAGGTGGACGAACCCAAGGCAGACCAAGGCGAGGATAGGGAGATGCGAGATAGTGACCCTCCGCTCAAACTGAAGTTTCGGGAGCTGCCCTATTCGGTAGAGACGGGCGAGGCGGAGATGATCAGCATGGATTTCGTCGCCCGAGGTGCCGGAAATGCCACAGTCGTTGAGCCCAGAGCTCAGAGGAAGTCTTCCGAATCCGATCCCAAGGGCAAGCAGCCCGCGAAGACTGCAGAAGATAAAGCCCAGAAGGCTGAAGAGCATATACTATCAAGCGAGGACGAGGAGATGATAGCAGCGCTAACCGCTAAGGCGAACGCGATTAAGATGTTGCAATCCCGAGTCAATCTCCTAACCACATACCTCGAGCGACTTCCGCCCTCCTACTTATCTCCGAACAACGCAACCAACCTTTCCGAAGCCCAACAAACAACCCCCTCGCACACGATCCTCCGGTCCATCCAGGCGCTCGTCAGCCGGCTATCGCTACTGGTACCCTCTGACACGAATGCTTTCAAGCTAGAAGTGCTCAGCGAAGCTAACGACGTGCACCTAATGGAGCTTCTGGACGACGTAATGCAGAGCGTCACCGAAGCCCGCGACATCGGAAAGAAGTACGGTATTGTGGAGAGCGCGAAGGTTCACAACAAGAGACTGCAGGATAACGTGGCAAACCTAGGTTCAGCATTTGGCTACTCTCACCCAGGCGATTTGATGAGCGCATTGGTTTAAGGGGGTAGACGTAGATCCAGAACGAGGGCATATCCAAGAAGAGGGGATGAGCATCTCGGAATATGATTCTTTGCATTTGCAAGGCGTTTTAGAGGTCAGGCTAAGCAAGTAAGCTATGTGTGTTGGGCACGAAACTAGTATCAAGTTACGACAAAGTCATGATGACAATAGGCCTATCGAGGTTTCACGATTAGCTGAGAAGTATAAGCTCAACTATTAATGGATTGATTCATGACCTTCGGGGTGCATTAAGACTACGTGATAATTAGTTCCTCGCTCTCGCTAGAGCATCACGACAACGATCCTTCTACCATGAAGGATAAAAAGAAAAATAAAGGAACAAGAAGAGGGAAAAGCCAGGTCACGCAGTCGGTGTCCCCAGATAGATCAAGTAGCTTCCACCAAATGCGATCGCTATAAATCTCCAACTCGTGCCACAATAGTCGGCCTCAGTGGCACCATTCTACCCATCACATGCTTTTGTCATTACGCAATAGGGGGGAAGTGGTAGGAAAGACGTAAAGAAGTAGAAAATAACTAAGGAAAATTATTTTGGCCCTGTCTGTTGACTGGTATCAGGTATGCTTCTCAGTTTTAATTTCGATGCGGATTATCCATTACCGGGCGTATAAGCCGTTCGTAAAAGTTTTGCTTGCCGAACCGTCAGTGCAATGCCGCCTGAGTGTCTAAATGGGAACCTTTTTTTTTTGTCGTTAATACTCTATGCCGTTGCTGGTTCCATCTTTCGTTTTTGAGGATGGAGGATTGCGAATCCTAGGTCCAAATGCTGGTGCGTACGTAGGTACCTATATAGGTACCTAATCATGCGGGTGAATGCAGAAATGCAATAGAGGTATTAGGCCTCGATGACCACTTTCAACACAAGATTGCCGTGATCATCCACTGTCCTGCTAGCGAGCTCGAACGCGTGTTTTGCGGCGCCGAGGCCCTTGAATCGATGGGTCACCATGTCGTCGAGACTTGGTAGAGTGAAGCCAGCTCCACCTTGACCCTGAGCAGAGAGTAATCTTATACCGGTTCCGTAAGTATTGGCATACCGGAATATCCCTAAAATGTCCACTTCTCTGAGGTGCGCAGCAGACATTGGAAGAGTCTGGATTGGTGTACCCATACCGACCATAATAACTTTGCCACCCGGCCGAGTAGCATACAGGCTGGTATGCATACAAGACTCCTTTCCAGTACATTCGAATGCCACATCGACACCTTCGTCTTCGTCGTCATTTCTCAAACTCGGAGGCGGCTTCGTTAAGGAGAGGAGATCGGCCGCCAGAGTTTTAGCCGCTTCCAGCTGTTCTTGAATGGAGCTTGAAAGAAAACTAGCCGGAGTCATAGTCCCAGGATCTAAGGGTGTAGAACTTCCGGAATTTGTGAACACGGACGAGTTACTAGACGAGGCATGCGGAGGCCGGGGAACGACAAAGCCATGCGTAGCAAAGCCTCTCTTTAGAGCGTAGTTAACACGACCGGCATCCACATCGGTAATGGTGACCGTTGTACAGCCAGACTGACGCGCCATTGCGGCAGTCAGGAGGCCAACTGTCCCAGCACCGATGACCAGAGCTGTAGAACCCGGTGCAGGACTAGCACGATTTACAGCATGAATGGCAACCGACAATGGCTCAAGCAAGGCAGCAGCTTCGAAGGTGACATGATCAGGTAACCTGGGGGGCGGTTAGTAACAAGGTCCGAAGTTGTGGATGGAGAGGGGTATTATCCTTACTTATGACACCAGATTGCTGGATGATTTATCCTCTCCTGGAGAGTTCCCTGGAAGTGGGGGACGCTTTTGGCGCTACTCCTGAAGCGCATTTTTTTGCATAGATTATACCTGCCTTTTCTGCAGATACCACACTGACCGCAAGGGACGCCGACTTCTAGAGCAACACGGTCACCAACTTTGAATCCACGGACCTCTGGCCCGATAGCCACGACCGTGCCGGACGATTCATGTCCTAGGGATAACGGAGCACAAGCGCATAGGTCTCCGTTGGCAAATTTCTTGTAATAGGAGACATCTGAACCGCATATGCCAGTGGACTTGACGGCAATCTGTAGTTCGCCATGGCCGGGCTCCTCAATATTCCTGATTTCCTATAAAGTTGGAACCAGTTAATAGTCTGAAGAAGGCCAGAGAAACGCAAGGTGGCCCCATGTAAAATAATGGTACAACAATAGGAGAAAGGACTCACCAATCGCAAATCTCGAGGCCCATGTAAGACGGAAGCATTTATTTTGTCGGAGTGCTTTGGATAGATGGGTAACTGTATTGGGGCGACATCAGCCATTGCGGAGGGGGCCATTATCAAGTGACGGCCAGTAGCGTGGGACGGGGTAGGATATGGACTGAGATCAGGGTTAATGATAAAGAGCCTCTTATATGCTTCACGAGATTGAAGCGTGGACAGTAGTAGATTTTGGAGGTAGCTAGATGGGGGGGGACTTAAACTGGGAAGGTAAAGTAGCTTGGATAACCTGTGAGATAGTATGAAGGGGAAAAGGGGCCTGAATCAAGCCAAGTAATATACCTTGATTCTTCTGGTGAGAAATGATATGCGGATATAAGAGGTATAGAATCTGGTTCAGATGTAAGAGTCTGACCCCAACAGTCAACAAGGACCCCCACCCCCTTATGTATTGGAGTATGGGGAGAAGGCCATAACAAGCCACTTGCGTAAACGATGCCATTACCTATAGGTATCTTCATGGAAGATCCTAAGATCGGAGCAGGAACCAGGATCCACAGGCTCATAGAGCGTTCTGTGAATTCTCCCAGGTCCAGTCATACGCCAACAAGTTATCTCGAGAAATAATAGGGTCTTCAGAATCTTAGACAAGCATATGCAAGAAGCTAGCAGTAATGCGACTATGTAAGTTCGGTAACGAGATCCCTGATGGTGCCTCACATATGGATGTGGTGTAGCTGTGGGCATTCGTCCTTGCATATTCCGTACCTATACATCCTATACCACCGGTACTTGCAGGTCGAGACGTGACATCACGTACGTACGGAGTAGCATTATATGGTACCGTTGCAATTCACTCCGCGTCAATGGTGTGTCTCTTCCTGCTGGGTACTCGGCTCATGTGAGGAGATGCCTGGAAGATACCACCAAGATGACACGACATCTGGTGCTCTATGAGGAATTAGAAAATGATGTGGACTGCATTTTCCAGGTTATGAGTGGTATAGGTGTCAATATCATAACCACCCAAGCACGGTATCAACACCAACCAGTATTGATTGTCGGGAAGTAGAGAGCGGTTCTCAATGCGGCGAATCCGGAAGTGTCTCCTAGGTGCGGCACTAGGTCGAGATTGAAGCAGTAAAGGCTTCGGATCAGACATTGAAGATTCCTTGGACAAGGCTTGAAGAGGGCTAGCGGGATCGACTGCACGGGGAGCCTAGACTGGTTCCGACGAGACTAGCCAAAAGAGACGGGAGATATTTCGCCGTCATCCTGATATTAGGAAGTTGTGAGGAGATAGCTATATTAAACGATTGGTGGAAGACCCTGAAATGCTGGGATGTTAAGCTAATCCAATACAAGGATTACAGGTTCCCAGGCATACGGGACTGTTCCGAGACCCGTTGAAGGATGCAATTGACCAGAGTTGATATCTTACAGCATATCAGAACGGAAGTGAGAGTTGAGTATCGAGAGGGATTGGTAAGAAAGATATGTAGGTATGTACAAGAAAGGAACTGAATGAAAATGGAATTCATAAGCGCGGAGCGTATGGTTTCCTAATTTGGGGAGGGAAGGGGGTTGTTTCCTTCGAACTTTGCGATAGGTGACCCCTGTCCCCTGCGTTTACAGAGCCTATGCATAGAGGCAGTAGCAGTAGTGCCTACCTACCCCCACCTAGGTACCTACTATAGGTGATCAGACTATCGGATACCATATCCTAAGGAACGCCATTTCCAAGAATCATGAAGAATCATGAAAACCTAAAGTGGCCTTTTTTCATCGTCGAATGGGCTTAAAATTTCGCGATAGAACGTGGAAGCAACGTCCTTACCGACTCACATGTATTGTACCTATCGTACATACTGATACTAGGTACCTAGTACGTACATCTTCTGTCCGTTCCCGACTGATCTCTCACTACCACCCAAGAACCAACAACTTCTCATCGCATAATGACAACCGCTACCTAATGGCGCCTGCATTATTCATTCAACTACAAGATCGGCTTTTAAAAGCCTAGGCACCTCTTTTCAGGATCGTTCGGAGCTATTAGCCTAGGAGAAATGCTCCTCTACCGCGAGCCCGTCTATGCAAGGCCTCTTCAAGGGTCAATTTTGCCGACACCCCCGGGCCTGACGCGAGATTCTCGCACATGGCAACAGGGGCGGCGAGCAAACGAGCGCAACCAAGTAACCTTCCCCTGTCTACTAGTATGGCGAAGTAATTCTTTGATATTGCCGACAGGGCTAGGGTGAAGCCAGATGCTCGACTTGTAGCAAGATAGGCTTGTTCGTCTAGAACGATACAGCTCGAACCTTTGTCTATCGCGTACAGGGTAGTCGTGGCTTGGTCTCTACGCATACCTATCTCGCCGAAGTTGACCAATGTCTTCGTTCCACCTAGATCACCAGGGCTTTCAACTCTATGCTACATATGTGCCTGGTTGCCGTTCAACTTATTTTTACGCGGATACGACACGCGTAGAATATGCTCCCTGCCTCACAGGTTGCAACGCGGTCGTACGACAGGCTCCACGCTATCACTTTTCACATGTCTCACAGCTTTCTGCACAGCTTTAGCATTTTAAGGGGTAGCTCTGGCAATCACCTCGCAGAGAAGCTGCAGAATCCTCTCACGTCCGATTGGGAGCTATCTCACAAGAGTGTCATATATCAACAGAGTCGAAATCTCGTTCGGAGCCATGGCCGGTATTCCTGTATTCAAGCGGTGATCAAATACCGCGGTGATGTCGTGTTACTACGACTCGGCGATTCTGGTTCGCGCAGATCCGCCTATCCATCGACGGGAGTCTAGCCGCGTCTTGGAATACAGCCAATTGAACTTCTTCGACAATGGTCACGGAAGCCGGAATACGTTTCCCTTTACTACATACAGTAGCATGCAGTTCGTGCCCTTATTACATTTTGCCAATCGTTTACTGATGGGGGATGAAATGGCCCCTTTGCCCCAATTGTCCCTTTTTGAGGGGGTTCCGTCCCGCTGGAGAGAATTGGAGAAATTGGGGATCAAAGCTACATAGAGCTCCTTCACGCAGAACGTGTAGGTAAACGTACTGTGGCATCCCTATTCTAAGAATGGTCTAGGCCCATTGACGTGCCGTCTCGTTTACCCTGTTTTCCGAAGCCAGGGAGGTGTCTTATAAGCCGTCTTATTATTCTCTAAATGGATACCTAGAACGACTATGAGGCTTCACACATGCAGCGTAACGGGGCTCTCGGGAGTAGTTTCGGTGATAGGCTTGAACAAGCTTCTCTAGGTACGTCAAGTTGCGATGCTTAGGGACTCAAAATCATAAGCAGGACATCTCCATATACCATTATCAAACAACGGGGGGATGCTGTGAAACGGCCACATGCCACGTCGACCGATCTCGCAGAGATTGTGATAGGTCATCACGTAACAAAACTTCACGTCCAGACTGGCTCCCTGACGGCGAAGTTAGCTGCGTAGGTACATTACTATTACTGATGATGACCAACTAGGAACTGCCTTGCTCCGGAGAATTTCGAGCTATACACTGATAACGCAACACGTAGATTGATAAATACCTAGTCTCGACCAAAGGATTGTTATAATATATAACCAGGAATGTCCCGTGTAGAGTAACATCTCACCCACACGACCGGGCTAGCACCGCTTAACTCCCCGGCCTTGGCTCTTTCAAGTATCAAAGCTGTTGAACCACGATGACGCTGAACTACCGAGGCAGACACAGACATCCAAAACGGTTGCTCAGCATAAAGAAGTTACCCAAAGCCACCACAATTATCTTCGCGCAACTTATTGGACTGGCCTTTGGTGCTTATCTGGATATATCTAAGTTATTTTTATCTTACCTATAACTATCCCGATAGCTTCACACCACATCCGTAGCGTATTATATGGGTGGTGTGACCAAATGTATTCCATGACGCTTACTGAGCTTTCAACTTGAATAGCAGTCGACATCCGGCTAAAGACACCACTACGTATTTGAATCATCCACCTTGTCGATCGAATAGCGATGCTCGTATCATATGCATGACAGTATTTCCATAGCGCGCCAATTTCGACGGGATCCTAATGGGAAATCGATGAAGCTGATGGAAGCTAATAATATACCATACTGCCGAGTAACATAGCAATGCATATGCATCTATATGTAAGGTATGCATCAACTATCCCTAGCGCACACTGCATATAACACTATCCCCTTCTATGCCTGAATATCCCTAACATAGGCAAGTATACGCAGGCTTGTGAGGCGTACTATGTGTCTACACATTGCTGATGGTTCTTTCACTCGGACGTATGTGACTATAGCTATTCATCGGTGCCACCTCGTATGGCGTGGACCCGGCAGCTAGTCTCGGATTATGGGATCGTTGGTGTCGTTGTGCTTCCGTCTTCCATTAGTCAATGGATTCTCCCAAGAAAAAACCAACCCCACGATCAACATTGGTGACAAGACTGCCGGCAGCCATTTAGAATCATGATCAGCTCAGCTTCGCCATGACCTAGTGCTAACAATATGCAGCATTATCTACTTTCGGCCAAACAGGCGGGACTAGTTAAGTCTGACGGGAAGCTCACGACCACAAATTTCAAAGTTCGACGCATCTGATTAAAAATTCGGGGACTTAAGGGTCCAGATGCATCGCATATGTGCCCTGTATGCATGTCTAGCTTTTATACCAGCTTTGCAACGCACTTATCGAAGTAAGAAGACGACGATCCGGGCTCTCGAAGATGGCGGGGCTGCGACGATACTTTATACTGCATCCCTAAATGGTTACCCAAGGTATGTACCAGGTAATGACGCCATGTAAATAAATATGCATTTCACATCGAGGGGGAATACGAAGACGATAATCGTGCCGGTACATACATATTGCGTTTCTATTCGTCTTACCAAACCTACCTAACCTACCTACATATAAACTGATCAATAGCAATGAACTACCAGGGGGTTATTCGCCACCCTGATACTTCCCCATATTGGCCTAACTGCAAGATACCCAGGCGCACTATACAGGAAACACCGGCGTAGAAAGATCTGATGGACCCTGGATGGATATGCATGGGCAACAGGCGCATGGAATACGCTCCTGCGCGCCGTATCTCGCATGTCCATAGTTACAGTAGTGGCGGCTAGGCACCGCAGCTACCGTCGCACCGAAGCGGTAACCGAGCAAGCTCTACAGAACAGACCTGCAGTCGGACTCGGAGGATGATCCCGTATTTAGGGTATCACCAACTAGTCAACCTACCTACTACCTACATACGTAGCTCGCAAGGTTCAAACGTCCCTAGCTGACCAACCAGCCACTCGACTGATAGAGGATTATAAAAAATTTTTTCTCCGGCGCCATGACCGGTGAGGAAATAGACTGACGAGAAGCGGAGGAAGAGGTAATGGAGGGAATAAGCTAGGTAGCTACCTAGGTAGCTATACTATGCTTCGATTCAATTCATTCATTTCATTCAACGCCCAGAGAAAAGGGTACTACTGAACTGGGATCAAGAGCTACATGTATGAAGAGAGAAAACAAAACCCATGTACATACAATAGCTAAGTATACGACATACACATTCGCTTACTTCACACCCACCAAGTGCCTCGCTCATTGCGGCTTTGTGAGTATGAGGAAGTTGAGGATCTAGGCTCTTCCATATCAGACCCCCTCCCCTCCTCCACTCCTCCCTCTGATAAGCCGACCCGCCCAAACCCCTAGAACGTACTGGTTGCCAACCGACTAGCAGCATTCCTAGCGTCGACGCGATCCTCGTCGTCCTCCTCCGTCAGACCGGTGAGGCCGGGGGTAAGCCCGCTGCCGCTGAGCGCCCTGGACCCAGGGCGCTGGGCGGCGTCGGCGCCGTCGTCCTCCTCGGCGACGCCGGACATGAAGCTGCCGGACATGCTCCTGTTGTCGGTGCGGCGGGGCACGCCGCTCCAGGCGTCGCCCTTGGGGCCCTGGCTGGCGGCCAGGCTGGCGCGGCGGACGGCGGGGTGCGCCTCGCGGCCGAGCCGGCTGAGCCCGCCGGAGGAGTCGATGGCGCGGATGTCCGGGCGCACGCTCTCGAGGAGCGCGAGCGTGCGGCGCTCGGCCTCGATCTCGCGCGTCACGAACTCGCGGATGCTGAGGCGCAGGTCGGCCGCCGTGCGCGCGAACCACCTGCGACGCTCCTGCACCAGGTTCTGCGTCACCCGCGACGTCTTCTGGCCCAGCTCCAGCTCCGCGTGCCGCGCCTCGTCGAGGGCCGCGATGGCCTCGTCGACCTTGTCCGACCGGACGGTGGAGTTGGCCCGTAGCCTGTTCGCCGCGTTGAGCTTGTTCTGCGCGATCTCCTGTGCCTGTATGAATTCTCGGATGAGAAGTTGCCTGTTCGTCAGGGTTTCCTTGACGATGAACGCGTCCTGCGAGTGGTACTGGAACGGATCGCCAAGGGTCGTTGCTTCGGCGGTGGCTTGGGCTGCGTGATAATCGCCCACTGTCTGTATGATCTTGCCGAGTTTCCGGTATGCGTTTGCCAGGCCTTGGTGAGGCTCCTGGACGTTCATCCCACCAATTTTGACGCCGAAATCGGACTCTGCTAGCCCCAACCCTGTTGCTCTGTCAGCGATTGGCGATCTACGTAGTAGATATGAGGACTACGTACCTCTACGTGACTTGACAAGTTTATCGACTTTGTGTCCTGCGTCCATCGAGCCCAGATAGAATAGTTTCACTACAGGCCGTGCTTCTGCTAACTCCGGTGTGTCGTCGGGAGGTGGCGCAAATTGCTTTAACACCTTTCTCCGCACACCCGTTGCTGGCTGCTTCTTCTTAACCATTGGGCTGTACCCAAAGTCGCTCTCGACAAACAAGACCATCTCGTCATCTCTCATAAGCACCTCGTTGCTGCACACGTAGTTGAACCATCTTTGCATGAGTGCCTTTACCCTCGCCTCGTCCTCGTCCGTTCCGGCACCAGCGGAAGTCACCGAGGGCGGAACCGCAGGGACGAGGGCATCGGGGTTGGCGGAGATGAGGTGCTCAGCAAGTTTGACGAATTCGGAATGTAAGCGGCGGACGTCGCGGTATTGGGTAGTTCGGAATTGGGGTATATTCGTCTAGGAGAGCTTAGCATAATAAAGCGCGTATCCCTTCCAATATTGAGACCTACGTGTACGTCAAATCTCAAGATAGGATCTTTACGACCCGTGCGTTCCAATCCCGTAATCTTCGCTTGTAATTTGTACTGGGGACCCCTTGGCTTTGCCTGCGGTTGTGACTTTGGCGGCGTGCTGGGTTGCTGTTGTTCTACGCCAGCCCCGGCGTCGGGCTGGTCTTGTCGTTCTTGCGAGGGCGCTGATTGCTCCGAGGAATCGTATGCAGGCGTGGAGGCGGTACTGCTAGCCGTTCCTGGCCGTCTAAATGCATTGACGCCCGGGTCTTCGTGCGTAAACCCATTGCTGGGATCGTGGCCCGCATATTGATACGACGAAGAGGGAGCTTGTTCGTTGCCTAGAGAGCTGAAATTGGACTCGTTGCGGCGTGGCGAGGCCGGGGGGGACGATGAACCCCAAGGGGATGCGCCGGCAGGATGATCATCGTCAGCTATCGTGGAGCGGTAATCCATTGCGTCCTAGTGGAAACCAGCGGTTGGGAAGAGGAAAGGTTGGCGAAAGTTGACGAATATAACGAAAGAGCAGGATAGTTATCGAGGATTAGGGGTCGCATTCCAGGAAGTCCGCGAGTTGCAATAGCTCTTCGTTAAACGGAACAGTATTCGCGAACCTCAGCTATAGCCCCGGGCGCCTGAGGAAACTAGTCGAGGTTAGTCTGAGGACCAGCAACCAAGCAACCACTCGGGGAGTCAGTTCAAGATGGTGAAGTCGGGAATCGGCAGTCTCTCACCAAAATCATCATCGGTGGGGAATCGTGTACTTGACTAGGTAAGTACCTAGGTACCTGCCTTCTAGGCATGTGTGGAATCTACAGGTATTCCGCACAGGTACATACCGTGGTACGTACCTGCCCAAACGCCCATATACGCCCATATGACCCGTGCGCTCTTACGGCCACTTCCGATACCTGCCTACATGTAGGTACCTAGGTACCCACCAGGGGTACTTAAAAGATTGAGTTTTTGCGTCCAGGGAATCTACGTATGGGCCTACACACGTACCTGACTTACCTGACTTAAACCTAACTGACGTCCTACATTCTCTAATTTGGAGTCAATTACAATCACGACGATAGGAGACCGTATACTAAGTTCTAAAAGAGCTTGCTAAAAGTCGAGAGTCGAGTTGAATTGAGTTGAGTTCAGCTCCCACGGATTTATGGTGTCCCAGTAATGAAACGGACATTCTTCCTTCGCGATAGTCCGAGGGTATGAACTTACTCGCACTCACATGTCGAACTTCGCTGAGGTGTTCTCGGTTGTTGAGATCCTCGCTAGTATGTTCGAGATATCATGAGAGCGCGCGCTTCGGCGTCAGACGGTTCTCAAGCCACAATGTCACTCATCCGGACCACGGCATCAAGTATGTCCGGAATATAGGCATCATCGCCCACGTCGATGCAGTACGTTTCTTACGAGTAAGAGTGCCGCTATACGAACCGTAACGCTTACGGAGACATAGGGGAAAACGACTACTACGGAGCAGATGCTTTACAACTCCGGGGCTTTGAAACATGCAGGACGTAAGTTGCTAGGCGTGTGTATTTCAATCGAAGAGCCCCTAAGAGGGAGCAGAGGCTTAGGTTGACGGCACCCCTTACATATCCGGCTGATGCGTACCCATAGATGTTGACCAGGGAGATACCGTGACTGATTTCTTGCCTATGGAAAGAGAAAGAGGGATTACGATCCAATCGGCTGCCATTACTTTCACTTGGCCACCGAAAGAACGGCTGGAGCCGGGTGGCCGGCACCATGTCATCAACTTGATTGATACGCCTGGCCACGTGGATTTTAGGTTCGAGGTTGATCGTTGCCTACCCATTCTTGACGGATCCGTCTGCGTCATTGACGGCGTTGAGGGTGTTGAGGCACATACGGAAAGAGTCTGGGCTTCCGCTCAAGAATTCAAGGTGCCTCGAATTGTCTTCGTCAACAAACTCGATCGCGACGGTGCCTCTTTTAAGAAGTCCGTTCAGGACATCGGTCTGAAGCTCAATGGTATGCCATTGGTCTGCCAAATACCTTGGTGGAGTAACGAGACAATAAAAGGCGTAGTTGACGTAATCACCCGTTCTGTGGTTAGTTGGGCCGGCACTAAGGATTTCCCTGAAGAACTGGCAAAAAGGGTTCTCGAGGGTCCCATCAAAGATGAGGTGGAGCGGGCGCGAGAGAGGTTGATTGAACAACTTTGCGAGAAGGACGACGAACTCTTGGAAATGTGGACCGCTCATGGAAAGGGCCTGCCAGATGCTGCCATCAAAGAAAGTATTCGCCGTGTTATTAAGGACGGCCAAGGTTCCCTGATACCCGTCTTTTTGGGGTCAAGTTTGAAGAACATCGGCGTTGCCGCCCTGCTTGACGCAGTTAACGATTACTTGCCCAGTCCTGCGGACCGTCCGGAACTAGAGGTACGCATTGGCCGAGAGTATAAGCCTCTCAGCCAGGTTCTTCAAGCACCCAAGCCTTCTAAGAAGCCCCAGCCGCATGTCGAGGCACTGGCTTCGGTTTTCAAAGTAGTCAACGATCCCCGTCGAGGGATGCTTACGTTCGTGCGGGTCTATAGCGGAGTTCTCAAGAAAAACACACCCATGTGGAATTCTCACCTCCAGCAATTCGAGAGACCTCTCAATATGATGCAGATATCGGCAGCACAGACTATCGAGATACCGCATTTATCTCCGGGACAGATAGGCGCAATAACAGGCTTGAAAGCTGCGAGGACCGGCGATACCCTACTCACCTTCAATTCCAATAAAGCACCGCAGACAGAGATTGCGACTATTCAAGTACGGCCGGCGGATATACCACCCGCTGTGGCCTTTATTGTTCTGGAAGCTTATAGCCCAACCGGTGCGAAGGCTCTGGAGGCGGCATTAGAGAATCTTTCTCGAGAAGATCCTAGTTTGCGATGGTTCAAAGACGAGAAGACTGAGCAGTATACGCTCTCTGGAATGGGCACGCTTCACTTGGACGTTGCCCGTGACCGTCTCGAGAAGCATTACAAGGTCGAGGCGTTCTGGGGCAAGATTTCTGTTGACTACAAAGAATGCTTTATCGCGCCGACTCCTCCTCATAGGGCAGTTTTTGATAGGGTAGTAGCTGGAAAATCTGGGAAGGCGGCCTGTTCCGTGGCCATCGAGCCTCTGGAAGACGGCCATCGTGATAAATTGACCGGGCACTATGTCGAGCGGGATGGAAACATCATCCAGGTTGTGTTCCCAAAAGAGGACCTCGTATCCGACGTCGAGGCCACGAGGCAACACCTCATGATTGGTGTAATATCGGCGCTTGCGAGGGGCCCTCGCCGTAACGCGCCAATGCATCAATGCCTCGTTACGGTCACATACGACGCCACGACGGATTTCTTTGGGACGGCCCCTGGTTCGCATCTGGTCGGCGCTGCGAACAAAGCAGTAAGGGCGGCCCTTAAAGAGGCCTACCAGCAAGGATCAATTGCCATCCTCGAGCCAGTTATGAGGGTCACAATTGTCTGCCCTGAAGTGTCCGCGGGCGCCGTTCAGCACGATCTACACGCAGTTCGCGGAGGCCACGTCCTCGAAGTCAAAGATGTGCAAGAGATCCAAACCGGAGAAGGCGGGGCGATTGACGTATCCGATATCTACGCTCCGCCTGACCCATATGAATTCCAGACGACGCTTCGCGAGACGCGGAAAGGCCATGTGCGGATGCTAGAGATTACGGCCCGTGTGCCGTTTGTTGAGATGCTCGACTACGATACCCACCTCCGAGGGAAGACACAGGGCCGACACGCCTTGACGATGGCCTTGGACACTTTCGAGAGGGTCACCGGACAGAGGGAAAAGGCTCTTTAACCTCTTTTCGGGCCAATAGGGCCGGCTTAGATTTTTTGTTAAGACTACGGCTCAAGTTCACATCTTGCCAATCTCAGCAGACATAGGTGTGGTGTATAATTATTGTACGTACTTGCTACCTCGGCACTCACATTGATGAGGTCTATCTCAATCGAGAAACAGGCTTTGGTTACCTTGAGGACTTTTCAACGCATAAAAACTAAAGAAGACGCCTTTAAAAAGCTATCCTTGAGACATACGCACCTAACCCCTGGGAATGATACTTGAAGTGTATTTACCAGGCCTGTTGTTTTTGGATCAAAACCCCTCCGATTAAGGTGGATCGAACGGCTCGGCCTCAGCCACGGCTTCCAGGCTTCGGGTAACCGCAGCTGCGTAAACAGCCTAGGTACCAGGTAACTACATGTACTCCCGGCCCACTCCTTCGTTCGCTAGGAGGTAAGGTCGAGTACCTAACTTCCTATAGGCAACGATGCTGCTGGCTTCGTTGGCTATGTCCGTTATGCGACTTGGCCTCTCATCTCGCGACTATGTATGCCAAGGCTGTTTTGAGGACGGCAGTAGGACTCATTAGGCCCTCTACTCAAGGCCCCCTACTCAAGGCCCCCTACTCAAGGCAGAAGCTTGTGTATTCTACTTAAACTACCTTATCAAGGTATGCCGCATATCATATATCACATATCACATTATACATGCACCATGCAGTTGAATAGACGCCACTGTCTAAGATTCGCAGCTCGCAGGATGGTTGTCACCGAAAGCACCTAAGCCGTACGCTTCTCACCGGTCGGTACAGCGGTCGACTTCATACTTTACTTACGGCCTCCAATATGCTCGTTGTTCTACGTGGCCAAACAGTCTCGTTTGAAATACGGCAAGGTGACACCACGGTTAGGCACACAATGCCGGACCAACACGTAAAATGATGTCGGAGAGGCAGCCTAGAAATTGAATACTCCAAAACAAACGGGTTTTCTATAGTTTAGAATTACATTTAAGTA
Source organism: Pyrenopolyporus hunteri (assembly GCA_902806595.1). NCBI lineage: Eukaryota > Fungi > Ascomycota > Sordariomycetes > Xylariales > Hypoxylaceae > Pyrenopolyporus > Pyrenopolyporus hunteri. The sequence continues at coordinate 1,176,041 of CADCXC010000004.1, read as the reverse complement.
GGTACCTTTCCGCTGGCCTCCTCTGTCCGAGACACATCGTACCCTCTCTCTGTCTCTCTCTTGCAAAAGTCAAACTTTACCCCCAATTTCCCACGTCTAAACCTCATGGCAAAGATTGTCAAGATGGGTAGCGCTACAGAGAACGCTGTACTCGAGGAGCAGCCAAACGCCGGAAACCTCACTATCCTAACTAAAGTTGACAAACTCCGCGAGTTCATCGGAACGAAGATTGCCTTACCTCAGGTATCCACTCAAGCGTTACCCGCGGTAATAGATTAATACAAAATATTGACAATTGATAGCTTGTGGTCGTTGGCGACCAGTCGTCGGGAAAGAGTTCGGTGCTCGAAGGCCTAACTGGTTTCGCGTTCCCCCGAGATGCTGAACTTTGTACGCGTTACGCGACCCAGATTACTTGCCGTCGCGAGAATGAGACGAGCATTGACGTTTCCATTATACCTCATGCCGACGCCTCTCCCCATGAACGGGAGCGGGTAAAGAAGTTCCGGCGCACCCTAAAGAATACAAGCGCTGAGAGTCTCGCCCAACTATTTAAAGAGGTGAGCCACAATTATGACTAGATTTGGACGTATGTGTACACTGACTGCCCCAGGCGAATGAAGCAATGGGAATTAAAGCCTCCGCAAAGTTCGAATCGGCTGATGGTTCTAGGCTTCCGGCTTTTAGCGAGCATATACTTAGAGTCGAAATATTTGGTCCCAAGGTAAGTCCTCCGGTTGTGATATAATGGCTGTGCGGGAAGATGAATTGTTAATGCGGTATATTAGGAAGAGCATTTCACTGTGATTGATGTCCCTGGAATCTTCCGTAAAGAGACTGAAGGTGAGGGTTGACCGTAACTCAACGGATCAGCGACAGAGTTGCAATGCTAACGACAAATATTCAGGCGTCACAACCGAAGCTGACATTGATCTTGTCATGAACATGGTGAAGAATTACAGTACGTCATATCAGTCTTGTGTAAATTCCATACATACCTACCTAGGTACTGACCCCATTCTCTGCTAACTCTACACTATAGTGAATGATGATAGAACGATGTGAGTTATAATCTACACCATTACAGAACTTCTAATTTAATAGTATTCTCCTCTTTCAGTATACTAGCTATCATGCCTTGCAATGTGGATCCAGCGACGCAGGAAATCCTGAAGCTGGCTAAGAAGGCCGATCCCTCAATGACGCGGACTATGGCCGTCCTGACGAAACCGGACCTGGCGATTGAACGTGTGATGCAGCAGATCGCCATCGACCACGTTCTTGGTAATAGGAGTGATCTCTTTCTAGGTTACTACATTGTCAAGAATCGCGGGCCCGACGATATGGACAAGACTCTTACACAGGGTCAGAGGGACGAGGATGTGTTCTTTTCTGGCGCCCCTTGGTCTACTCTTCGGGGAACAGGCAAGGCCGGCATGGGCGCATTGAGAGCCCGTGTTCGCGAGCTTCTTGTTGACCTCATCAAGAAGGAGTTTCCGAAGCTCAAACAGGAAGTTGTGAAGGAGCTATTGACTTGCAAGAAAAAGCTTGATGGAATGGGCCAATCAAGAAGCAATCAGCATACGCAGAGAGCATATCTCAATAAGATTAGCGAGGCATTCCAGGACCTGGTTCGGAATGCACTCGGTGCGTCCTACAATGCCGATAGGATATTCGAAGAGAGACACGATCTCCGACTTATTACTCGCGTCGTTGAGGCCAACGAGGCGTACGCCGACATCATGTATAAGGAAGGCCATACTATGCCTTTTGCTTCCGATCTAACATCCGACAAGACGTCTGATGAAGAACCACTTTCATCACGGCCCAGCCCCCGTAATCTTAACGGCGTTCCTAAGCCTGAGAATAGCACCTATCCCGAGCTGGAGGAGATCTTCGACCCCATAGACACCGTTATGCCTGACGACGGTGGTTGGGATGACATCATGCGATACATCGAGGATGTTTATAGAGCTAGTCGCGGACAAGACCTAGGGACGGTATGTGAAAACCCATACTTTGGGGATCATTACTTATTAACGCTTCGCGTAGTTCAATGGCGCCATCGTATCAACCACGTTCAAAGAACAGTCCAAAAATTGGGGACCAATTACACTGGAGTATGTAGGTCAGGTGATCCGGTATGTTCACCACTTCATCGTTGAGATTCTCAAACAAACTTGCCCCGATGAACGCGTCCGTGAAGAGCTCTGGAATGGGTACCTCCTCGAGGAGCTCCAGAAGTCGTACCACAAAGCTATGGATCATACGAAGTTCCTTCTTCGGGTCGAACGTGAAGGGATCCCACTAACTCTGAATCATTACTTCAACGATACACTCCAGAAGGCCCAAGGCAGTCGCTTGGTGGCAACTATGCAGAGACACGGAAGAAAGATGGGAATGGGATATACGGACGAAGAGGGCACACCCAGCCGGGAATCAGGATTATACCTAGCCCTGGCACAGCTAGACAAGCTCTCGTTCAACATATCGAACTCCGACCACGTTCGCGAGTATATACACGACGTCCTCAAAAGCTATTATAAAGTTGCTCGCAAGCGTTTTGTCGACGTGGTCTGTCAACAGGCCGTGAACTACCACCTTCTGCACGGCGAAGGTAGTCCCCTCAGGATCTTCAGCACCCAGATGGTGCTGGACCTCAACGAGGACCAGCTAGAAATGATCGCGGCGGAAGACGCTCCCGTCAAGCTGCAGAGAGAGAAACTAGGGCGTGAGATCAATAACTTTGAAGAAGCTCTGAAGGTCCTAAAAGGTTCGGGTTGAATAAAGTCGAGGGGAATCTCGCACATAGGAGGATGTAGATCGGGCTACATAAAGATCATCATACAAATATCCTCCTCCCCACGGCATTTTTCCCGCTTCGGATAGACACTTGAATAGCGTCGTAGGGGGTAAGCTTAGAGAGCATATTGTTCCGTCAAGTAATAAGATTTATTGTCTACAACGCAAGGATTGAATAGCAGCTTCGCGCCTTAGCTGTTGCTAAATACCTAAGTAATATAGGTAATGAACCGATGGGACTTAGACTCTTGAGGGTTCTACGACAAATCATCTTGGTACCTAAGGTACATTGGAATCCGAGTTGGACGATGAGGAAATTGGGGAATCAGACTCCGTTTCCATTCATCTTTTCTTATCGTAAACTGCTTAACCGCATATACACCCCTCAATGCACTGATAATGGATTAATAGAGGGGCTAAGGGAAAATAGCTTTGGTGGGGCAGGTAACTGCCCGAAGGGAAGTACATAATACTAGCCTATAGTGGGGTAGTTGCATCCGATTGGTACCCACCAAAGCTTGTCTCTCGGCCAGCTGAAGAGCTTCAACTTTTCAAACTTTCAACTTTTTTTTTTTCTTTCCCTGTGATAATTCGATAATCCTCAGTTCGAACAGCCTCTTCCAACAATTGACAATGGGGCGTAAGAATTTTCGGGTAAGTCCCCCGTCTGTCATCACCAATAGCGCATCGATTAAATTAATCTTACTACTCGCTACAGGGAGGTCGCAAAGGCGGATCCAATCGCGGTGCCCCTCGCGGCGATGGTCCTGCGCCGTATCGCTCGTACAGCGAGATCGTGAAGGAGAATAAGAACCTCGAGAAGTACTACAACGCCGCTCTCCCTCTCGATGACGCAGAACGATCCGAGTTCTGGGAGGCTTTGAAGAGAGAGTTGCCCAATTCCTTCCGCTTCTGCGGATCCAAAGGCCATGCGCTCGCTGTAAAGCGGCTTCTGGAAACTCGATATGTGCCCGAAATCGTCAAGATCGAGCGCTACGACGGCGAGCCCGTGCAGGCTCCCCAGCCGGTCCCTTGGTACCCCGACCAGCTCGCGTACTCGATGAACACTCCGAAGCATGTCATCCGCAAATTCCCTCCCTTTGCCGCTTTTCAGAAATTCCTAGTTTCCGAAACGACCGTCGGCAACATTAGCCGACAGGAAGTTGTCAGCATGATCCCGCCTCTCTTGATGGATGTTGAGCCCGGAATGGCAGTGCTGGACTTGTGCGCGGCGCCTGGCAGCAAGGCCGCTCAGCTGCTCGAGATGGTCCACGCTGGAGAGGAAGCCCGAGTCCGCAAGTTCATGCAGTCGTTCGGAGAGAAGAAGTCGCAGGCCACAGATGAGGACGACGTAGACCTTTCGGTCGATGCCGGCGATGATGGTCGTGCGACCGGTCTACTCATTGCGAATGACGCAGACTACAAGAGGAGCCACATGCTTGTCCATCAGCTCAAGCGACTTTCTTCTCCAAATCTTATCGTCACGAATCACGATGCAACCCTTTACCCGGCCATCAAACTACCGCCAAAACCAGACCAACCCGAGAAAGGGCAATACCTGCGTTTCGACAGGATCCTTGCAGACGTCCCGTGTTCAGGGGATGGAACTCTGAGGAAAAACATAAACTTGTGGAAGGATTGGCAGCCTGGAAACGCATTGGGGCTGCATGTTACCCAGGTCCGAATTTTAGTTCGTGCTCTTCAGATGTTAAAAGTCGGCGGCAGAGTCGTGTACTCGACTTGCAGCATGAACCCAGTCGAAAACGAAGCCGTAATCGTGTCGGCGATCGAGCGCTGCGGCGGTCCTGAGAAGATTGGGATCATCGATTGCAGCGACAGGCTTCCGCTGCTAAAGCGAAGCCCTGGAATGCATCAATGGCAGATTATGGACAAGTCCGGCCGCATGTGGAGCAGCTGGGAAGAGGTCCAGCAACATGTTTTAACAACCGAGGGACAAATACCTGGCAAACTCTCAGAAACCATGTTCGCCCGGCCGGATACTAGCGACTGTTCCTCACTTCCACTAGATCGTTGCATGCGAGTCTATGCTCACCAACAGGACACCGGCGGGTTCTTCATCACAGTTCTAGAAAAGAAGGATGAATTTAAAGCCAAGCCGGAGACAAAATCTCGTGCGCCCAACAGCGTTTCCACCACCAACGGCGCGGATCAAGCGGAGGCGCAGCCCAACGTTGTGATAGAGGAAATAAAAGCTGCTTTAGGCGAACCGACTGACGTTATCCCGACGGTTGGGGTCAAGCATACTTTGGATGACGGAGACGCAGAGACGGAACGAGACATCAAGAAACAGAAAACAGCCTCACCCCCGCCTCTTCCCATCGGGAATCTTGAGGCTCAACCAGAAAATGTTGATAAAACCGAACAAGCACTTCCGGAACCTAAGGCGGAGGAGGTTAAGCCAGAGTCAGAGTCTGCTCCCCGAAATAATCCTCAACCAGACCGAAAAGTCAAACCATCCGATGGCAATTATGAGGAACCGTTCAAGTACCTGCCGCCGGATCATCCCGTAATCCAGGACATTCAGAAGTTCTACAAAGTCTCGCCGCGCTTCCCTGCAGATCGCTTCATGGTGCGGAACGCTACGGGCGAGCCGGCTAAAGCTATTTACTACACAAGCGCCCTCCTAAGAGATATCCTCGTCGAGAACGAAGGCCGCGGAGTCAAGTTCGTGCACGGTGGTGTCAAGATGTTTATGAAGCAGGACGCGCCGTCTGCCGAGGTATGCAGATGGCGAATACAATCCGAGGGCATGCCTATCATTGAGGGGTACGTCGGCCCGGAACGCGTTGTCCGTCTAACCAACAAGGAGACTTTCCGCAAGCTTCTCAAGGAGATGTTCCCCAAATTCATCGATGAGGACTGGCGAAAACTCAACGAGATCGGCGAGCGTGCCAAGGAGATTGGCATGGGCTGCTGTCTGCTTGTCGTCGAGCCGGATGGAACCGATCCCGATTTCTCGGAGCGCATGGTGCTTCCGCTGTGGAAGAGCTTTCACTCGCTCAACCTCATGCTCCCAAAAGAAGACCGCTCCGCCATGCTCCTGCGCGTCTTCAATGATACCTCTCCGGTTATTAATCGAACGCTGAAGGACTCGGCGAAGGATGCCAACACCGGCGATGCGGACGCGAATCCCGAGGCTAAGGATCAGCCCGCGGAAGACGCCGCTGCGACCGAGGAGGCGGACGAGGACGCAAATAACGAGGACGCGAATAGCGAGAACGAGGCTCCGGGATATACGTTACGTGCACCTGAAGATGTAGCTGACTAGCATTCGGATGCTAACGGATACTTACTGGACCTGTACGACTACTCTCTATGGTGTTTACTGAGGGGGGTGTAGCACGGCACAGCATAAATCTGAAATTGCAAGGGTAGATTTGCGTTAATAAGGGCTGGGGATGGCACCTCCCGCCAGCTTCATACGAGGACGTCATACTAAGATCGTCTTGCAACGGAAGAGTCGTTCTATGTACACTACAGATTATATAGCCTCGGATCCTCGCAGTGCACAATTAGCTACAATGGACGACCTTTAAGTGTGTTAAAAATTCTAAACTAGATTCCCCCGTCCCTCGTGCGTTTCATCATCTACCCATCTAGTAGTCCCACAGTCCAGTGCACGATCCTATCCACGCCGTGCCCATTGATGGCACTCACAGGTATCGCCGCACAATCCTCTATCCACGCGTCTTCGACTCCGCTCGGGTGCGGCTCCTGTCGATCGGTAATGGCGTCCAGGTACTCCTTCAGCCGCGCGAAGTTTTCCTGGGTCCCCGGCAAGTCTCCCTTGGTGGCTACCACGAACCACGGCTTTGCCGCGATATGTAAGCCCCCCGCCTCGCCGCCAATAGGCACTCGGGGCTCCGCAACGATCATGTGTCCGCCGAACTTCGATCCCATGCCAAATCCGCCTACGCTGCTACTACCAGCGCTACCCGGAGCCCGGCTCCCATCGCCTTGCCAATCGATACGGCTTCCCACTTCACGATCTAGCTCCTCGTCCTCACGCATCCGCGCGTACAGTCCGACCTCAGTCCACAAAGCCTTCAGGGCGTCGACGGCATCGCCGGCGCTCAGATCCACCACGAACGCCAGCACCCCGGCGCGCTCCACGTGCCGCAGGAACTCGACGCCCAAGCCCCGGTCTAGATGGGCGCCCTCGATCAGCCCCGGGATATCAGCCACCGTGAACCGGGTCCGGGGCTCGGGCCCGGCAGCAGCGTCCGGCGCGCCGAGCTGGTCGCGCCGCGAGATGATGACGGAGCCGTATCGTGCATCGTTGATGATAGCATGGGGGGTAGGAGGAGCCGGTTTAGGCGGGGAACTAATCGGGCGTCCGCGGTGGTTATCCAGCACGACGGTGCCGATGTTAGGCTGCAGGGTGGTGAAGGCCCAGTTGCCGACGCGGGCGCGGCTGTTGGTCAGGGCGCGCAGGAGCGTGCTCTTGCCGGCGTTGGGCAGCCCCACGAGCCCCACGTCCGCGAGCAGCTTCAGCTCGAGCTCCAGCTGCAGGCTGACGGCGCGCTCGCCCTTGGTCGCGAAGAGCGGGCGGGGGCGGTCCTTGGACACGAAGTGCGGGTTCCCGAGGCCCCCGATCCCGCCGGTCGCCACGAGGATGGGCTGCGGCGTGGGCGCCGACAGGTCCAGGTGGATCGGCGCGTCGGGCTGCACGTACAGGCGTTCGCGGCGCGGGAGGCGGGGCAGGGTCAGGTCCCGGCGGTCCGTATTCGATATCCCCGGGTACAGGATGAACTTGTCGAGGTGCGGGTGTTCCGGGCGTTCCGGCAGCTCGGCGCGGACGGCGTCCTCCACGTCGCCGGCCGCCTTCATCCCTTCCTCCGCCTCCTTCACGAGCCGGTCGTACTCGCGCTCCTTCTCCCGGGCCTCCCGGTACCGCAGGCTCTCCTCGACGACGGGGTCGATGCGGTTGATCTCGCGCACCACGGTGCCCACGGGCACCTGGATGACGAGGTCGTCGCCGCGGGCGCCGCCGCGGCTGCTGCCCTGGCCGGACTTGCCCCGGCCGGCGCGCAGGACGCGCCGCCGGGCTAGCTTGTGCAGAGATGTCTCGCCGTGCACGGCCTGCACGTACACGTTCCCGCCGTGCCCGCCGTCGCCGCCGTTCGCGGGGCCGTTGGGCAGGAAGGCTTCCCGCAGGAACGAGATGCACCCGTGGCCCCCGCCGCCCGCGTGGACCGTGATGCGCGCCTTGTCCGCGAAGGCGGAGATGGCGTAGTCATCCGGCTGGGGGTTGAGTCGCGAGTGGGGGAGGGCGTCGCTGGAGGACGAGGGCGAGGTGTTGCTGGTCGTGGTGGAGCCGGGGGTGGTGTCCGAGCTGGAGGAGTGCAGGGTGGCGGTGGTGATGCTGGCTCGGCCTATTATGCGGGATGAGGTGGTTCGGAAGAGGGTCGGGTACAGGAAGGGGAGGAATATGCCGGAGACCGGTGAGCACCTGGGCGGCATCTTGAGGACCAATTGGGTGGGACTATAACAGAATCATGATCGTGATGGAGATAATTAGCTGCGCCTCCAAGCTTCAGCCGAAGAGATGGTCCGGTCGATCCCTTCTCTCGCCCGTTCTACCTTTTACCTAGGTAGTTACTATCTTTTTTTGTGGTGGGAGTCTTCTCGAGATTCGAATTTTGTCCGATATCAACGATAAAGGCGATAAAGTGGCGGGTTGTCGATAAGATAAGGCCTAACGCTAGTTAAGCAAAGGTGAAACTAAGCTGAGCTGAGCTCTAGCTCCATATGCCGGCAGCCGGCTTCGGCTAAAGGGTGGCTGGTCACATGGTCGTCGGGACATCTTTTCCGTAAGAGGCAGGGGAGACGGGACGAGGCCGGGGGGGACCCAAGATTCTTACACATTACATACACAGCACAGCACGCAATTTTTGAAATTGAAACAAAAACAACAAAAAAGAAAAAAACGAAAAAGGAAATAAGAAAAAAAAAAAGTTACCTAGCTTACACAACCCACACACAAATGTGTATGCAAAGTCGTGTCGTGTTGAAATTCCCCGGAGTGCGACAACAACATCAACAGCAGCAGCAGCAGCAACATCAACACCCAATCGACGAGACGTGCCATACCTTAATATAAGTCCCGCGCAAACAAGTGCATTAGTTACCACCTACTCCGATCTTAGGTGTTATTACCGTATGACATAGTTGCTCAACGGACAAGGCCCCCAAATGGACCGATAGGCGCCCCAATGGATCGCCTTGTCCCCGGAGTCTCAAGAGCCGCTGGATGCGCCCCCGAAAGGCGGTGAGCATACGAGGAGCCAACAATACGCCGTCAGTCGCACAACCTCTTGGGGGCCTTGCAACCTGCGGGCAGCTCTCCCTCGATCTTGGCGCTCCTGGCAGTCAATTAAACATCTCGGAGCCTCAAACGCTGTTCGAGATTGCGGGCCTTCTTCGTCGGTTCGTGTAAGAGGTATGTAGGTATTGACAATATTGAAGATCGGAGGGACACTGCGTCACGTCTGGAGTTCGAGCTGAACCAAACAAAGCGGGCTAGCAAGCGCTTTTAAAGGTCTGATCTTCTGATCTCCTTCGTCCCCGTTGGCCCATCGGAGATATAGAAGCCATATATACGTGTGCGGGTAGGTCAAGGTGTTTATTATATTACATAGTAAGGGTCTTCTTTCTACCTCGTCCTGTCTTATTCATCCTCTGTTGATTTGGGATTTTAAAATTCTCTCCATCTTCTCGTCTCGTCGCGAAAGATTCATCACATCTTCGGGAGGTGGGAAAACACACTCATCCTTTTGTATCGTGCGTATGTAAATATACCTACATACACATACCTATAATTCCCCTCCATCCATCCATCCACTCATCCATACATACATAGGTATATACCTAGGTATATATCTACCTACCTATTGTAGGTAAGTATAACTGCAGCAAAACGCTACGCACGCTTCATACGCCCATACACGCAACACACAAAATATACAGCACATACGACAGATTTATTACATTTGCCCATCACGCCCTCTCTCCAACATTCGATTAGCTACCTAGCTACTGGCTCGTGCAGCAACACCAGGCCGGCCGGATTATGCAAACTCTCGATTGGGTTACCCTCATGCACACTGCATGCTACTAGTAATCCTGCCGCCCATTCGAGCCACGACAGCCAAATTTCCTTCTTTGTGGCCAAACGTGGACATAACTCTGATCCCCCCTCTCAGAACCTCCTTGCTCGCTAGGCTCGTCTTTGGGCTCCGCTGGGCTCCTCTCGTCTAGCATCTTCCCCGTCACCAATTGGCCTTCCCTATCCTTTTATGTGGGCTCCCCTCTGATGCTGCTGCATGTGGTAGGCTCTGCAAGCCCCAGCAAGCCCCAGCTCGAAAGAACGCCCGTCTTTCGTCTTCTGCCAGCCTCTCACTCCTGCCCCTCTGCCCTCTCTCCGTGCTCTCTCTCTGCACTCCTCTGCACTACCCTCTGCACTACCTTCTGCACTACTCTGCAACTCTCAAACCCTCTCAAACCTCACTTCCCGCATAGGGGAACGCCCCGTTGATCCACCAGAGAGACAAGCCTCTTCTCTCGCCTCTCCCGTCGCGCGCTTCTTCAGAATTTCTCTCGCTCTCCGCGTTCCCCAGGCTCCATACGGTACCCAAGCGTACGAGCCCGCACAAGCCCGTACAAGCCGTGCAAGCCATACAGAGCCGTACAAGGGCCATACCAAGCCCATACACAGGCATTACGAGCAATTCGCAAAGCGGTATCTTGCGCGCGCGCCGCCCATAGATACCCGGTGCCGTCGGGACGCAAACTGACTACGGACCCTCCCTATTTGCTGCCCTCGATTGACTATCGCGGCACTCAACAGGGCGGTCAGCTTTGGCTCCTGCAGGCCAACTTTCTGAAGCTAGCCACTGACTGCATTTTCGCTCTCGACCAATTCCCCCCTCTTGCTCCCACGTTGTCCTGCTGCGACTCTGCCATTGTCGAGCCTGCTTTGCTGTGTTGTTTCTTCGCTATTGTTCATAGTCCATAATACAGGTCAGTCATTCTTCCCCGTGCTTCGCCTTAGGCTTCCCCCTCTTCCGTCTTTTTCCTTCCCTCTTATCTTCCCTCCTGCTATGGACCCTTCTCGGGTCGTCAAGTGAAAAGCGTTGTACAATATCCATTCTATCCTCTTGCTTCCGCCCATGTTCAGCATCTTCCACATCCCGGCTCTCCTGCCCGCCGCACTCGGCTTCACGCCGCTAAGATGTATACCAGGGATCATAAACCCCGCAAGGCCATCATCAGAATGGACCCGGATTGTGCTATTTGCCATGCTCCTGCCAGCCTCGCCTGCGATTGCGAGGCTAAAGGGCTCGAGATTGCCGTCGAGCAAGCAGAGGCCCGCATGATGCAGTCTATGTACAATGACATACGGTAAGAAAGAAAAAAGCTTCGTCCTTACTATCCCCCCTATCCATCCGTCATCCCGCCCCTCGAGCGAATCCGGCCACCCTTGCCGCCCTGTTCGTCTCGACGCCCGCCCGTGTAATAGCAACAAGCCTACTAAACCCTGCAAACCAGTTCGTGGGTTCGAGCACACGCTCAGGACTATATACTTGAGTATTTCCGGCTCCTCACCGAACGACGCAAGGCTGCACATTCATCCCATCTTGAACGACTAACGGCCCACGCCTACCACTACTACCACGCCCCCCCGCACCCGAACGAGATCGCCGCGGCTCAAGCTACTCTGAAGCGAGGAATCGACGAAGATTGGCAATCCAGCGTCCAGCGGTATCCGGAGGTGCTAGAGTACTTCTACAGCCTGGTCGAGTTGACGCTCCCGCCCGACGACGAACCTGCGGTCAAAGACCCTCCCCTGAGTGCCTTAAACGGATCACGGAAGGCTAGCAGGCGGGGTACGTCGACGGCCACGATAGCCGGAGACGCTTTCCACGAGAGGGAGCGGGAACGGAATCCTCTCGCGAGAAGAACACCCCCGCCACCGGCCATCGACAGGCGGACGCCGGGACCGGGTAATAACCCGCTCGCACCGCCAGCGAACCAGCGAAGACACAGCTACCGGCCACCGACCGCGCCGCCTACCGGCTATTTCAACGGCTATGGCATCGGCCAGCCGTGACCGCACAATTAAACCGGTCTTACATCTAGGCTATTCGGCCCGTCCGTAACATTTGTAAAATTGGACCACAGCACAACTTGCATTTACACACCACATATTTGTCCTCTCTCTCTCTCTTATTCTCATTCTCACTATCACTCTCACTCTCTCGCCCTCTGAAACTAGTTCGAAAGAACAACGAACGAACGAACGAATAACCGAAAGCCTTATTCATGAGACCACGAAAGCGCACTATGAGCACCGTATCTGTTGCATGGATGGGAGGGAGAAAAAAACGTCCCAGATACCATTTCTTTTCTGCATAGCGGCGAGACATCTGCTGTTTTCGACACACACAACTACAACTACGACAACTACTACTACTACAACAATTCACCTCAACATATTCAAGCTGTTTTGGATTTGTTTGGTCCTGTCCTGTCCTGTCGACATATCCTATTCCGCTATGTTTCTTCCTTTGATGAAGGGAACTGGTTCTTCTTCGACACTTGGAGTCAATCTAAGACGGGCGGCAATTTTTATTTCAGTTTACTCTCCGGTGTTTTTTTTTATTACTATTATCGGGCGTACGGAGTGTGATGGGACAATCTTTGGTTTTTGGTTGGACTAGCAGTAGGGAAGGGTCTGGCAAGCTTCACCTTATTTTTGTTTGGCCATTGAGTGCTAACTGTTTCACTCCTCTTCCTCTTCTTTTTTGTTAAGTGTGTTGTTTGGTCTTGTCTTGTTTCTATTCCCGCCAACTCCGAACATGGAAATGGATGGATTGGATGGTTGGATGAAAGGTACAATGGCACATGGCATGGCATGATGGCATGGGTTATCTCGCGACGATCGACGGAGCTTACGATATACCTAACCTACCTGTCGGCTTCTATCATCTGAGCAGAGAGAGCTAGTCAATAAACAGCAATTAATGAATTCCCTCCCCTCTTTTCCCCTCCGGTTGTCTTAGGTCTCTAGTCACTCGCACGCAAGGAAGCAAAGGAAGGAGGCAGCAACAGCCCACGCAGGCGGTGTTGGCAGCACGGCAGCGTTTCTGCTGCATAGATTGGGAGGAAGGTAGGTGGTAGGTATGACTAAGTTTGGGTGGTGGTGGCAGTGATAGTGAGACAGACGTGTCCGCTATCTAACCGAGTACCGTACCGAGCACTAGGTACGACACAAAGCAAGCAGGAGGAGGAGGAAGAAGAGACCACCAAGCCGGGACAATGGGAATCTACCGAGCTGTAGCCTCCCGTCCACCAGGACGCGCAACTGGCCCCTATCTGCCTAACTTACTGCCTATGGTAATGCGGCTGACACGTAGGTGGCGAGAACTGGGTGAGCTTTTTTTTATATAGGCCGGTAGGTACCCTAGGTAGATACGCATCTATTTGAGGTACATATCTACCACTTATATAGGGGGTACTTCGGTAGAGAGAGAAATACCGTAAGCCGCGAGGGCTCGGGATTTTTCTCTCTGTGGTAAGCGAAGAGGAGCGACTGACCGGTAGGATTAGGTATTAATGAGCGCGGCATACCTATCGAGGACTGTGTACCAGGTAAATACCTACATATGTAGGTATGTAAGGTATCTGAGGTAGCTAGGGTAGGTAGCATGCTTCCCGTCGGGCGGGACGGTTCGAGCTACCTATGTTGGTTAGCTGGCTGGGTGGTAGGTAAGGTAGTTGGGTCGGGAGATGATGGGTAGGTAGACGAGTCGATGAAGGAGATCGGTTGGTAGATAGGGCGATACGCGTTCAACGCCGCTGTTTTCGTGCGTGCGCTCGCTCGCATTGCCTTCCTCATATCTGCCTAGGCGCAGACTCACGAGACCGGTCGTCTTATATTACCTTGCGAGTTACGACCTGAAAGTTATCCATTGTATCTATTGTCAAAATATGTGCGGACGTGAGTACGTATGTTAGGCATACACGATATATATTCATAAGCACGTATCTAGCAACCTAGGCATATTAGTAGATACAATATCTAGCCAAGTAAATACATACCTACCTACCTATACAGCCAGCCGGTCAGCCCTCCACAGCCACGGAGATCCGTCCGATATCGAAAACCCGAATAGGAATATGTACATATCTGCCGAGCCTCGACACGACAGCCACCAGTCACCAGCCAGCCAGCCAGCCAGCATACGACGAGAAGAAAAAAAATAACGAACCGTACACGAACCGAAACAAAGGATCAACAAGGCCAGACGACGCGAGAGAGATGAAGGAACGGGAGGGACCCAGTTGTTTATGAGACATCCCCAATATGCACGACTAGGCCATCAACACCAACCAACCAAACCAAACCAAACCAAACCAAACGCGAATCGAACCCGAACCGAGCCAAATCAACAAACCCCCCTCTCCTGTCCCATTCTTCTCCCCCTCCCCATGCTCCCTCGCCAATCGCCAATCGCCGGGATCGAGTTTTTTTTGGGGGGGGGGGACCGCGAGGTTTAGGTAATGGGTGAGTGGGCGAGGTGGGAAAGGAAAAGGGGGGGGGGGCCAGAAGCACAGCAACAGCAACAGCACAGGGGAGTAAAAAAAAAAAGGGACGAATCAACGACCCTATCCAGACCGAAAAAAAAAAAAACGTATATAATGCGAGACAAGACAGACATGATATGACAAAGCAAGACAAGGCAAGCTACCGGATCACGTAATGAAGAAAAAAAAAAAAAAAAAAAGCCACGGGATGAGACACGAGGTACGAAGCATCTCGCCGAATGAGGGAAGCGTACATGTATGTAGGTAGGTAGGCAGGTAGATAGGTATGTACGTCTATGTAATGTAATGTACGTACGCGTGTAATCAAAGAGGCTGCTGGGCCGAACGTCGTCATACCTGCTAAGCAATTACTATTAATTTTATTATTTCTCTTCTCCTGCTTCCTTTTCCCCCTTTTGCTATGTCTTTTCGTTCTTTTTTTTATTTTTTATTTTATCACATGGTATATCTACTACCTCGGGTAATAATGTCAGGTCAGGCGTACAAAAGTGTATGAGGAGGAGGAGGACGGTTACGAGAAGGAAGAAAGATGCGGGAATAGAATACCTAGGTAGGGCATTTTTGGTGCTAAATACACATAATGGTGATGATGACGTCGTGAAATCTAACCCGCGTGTTTTCCTGATAGCCCCCCTTTCTTTTTATCCCCGTGAAAAAAAAGAAGGTCCGTTCTCTCTCAAGCAGGGGAACCGAGGTTATATATATTGCGTGGCGGTGGAGGCTTTTCTGACCCGAGAATCATCTATTTAGCCTCGGCTGACTGGTTGCTGGCAAGTTGTGGCTTGATGAAGCGCGTCGACTCCTAGGCCGACTTTTCCTCCAAAGACGCCTCCTTCAGATCCGACGTTACGGCGGCCACCTTGTCATCGGACTTCTTGTCCCCGTTGACGCCGTTAGGAGTAGACGTACCAGAAGCTTCGGCTGCCTCCTCGGCTTCCAACTTCTCAATTTCCTTCTTGGCTTTCTCGATGTTCTAGATTCTGTTAGTAATGTTTCAAAATGTGCTTTTAAGTATCGTAACTTACACGTTGGGTCTGAGCCTGCTGATCAGACTTCCAGTGGTCTAGCTTGGCCTTGATCTGCTCAATGGCGCTGGGAACATCTGCTGGGCTCATGGGAGGGTTAATACCCAAGAATGCGCAGTCGTCGATCACGGCAGGTGGGCAGTTGAAGCCCTTCTGGGCGGCACCACCCTTCTTGCCCTTCTTGCCCTTCTTCACGGCGGGCAGGTAATCGTCGTCACGGTCCTCCTTTCGCACCAGCCTAGTACCCTTTAGGCCCGAGTCGTCTACCTCGCGCGAAGCTTGGGCACTAAGACCGCTATCAGCTAGGAGAGGCGCCTTCTCAACCGGGGCGAAGGACGGGTCGAAGAAGTGTAGGAGACTGTTGGCTCTCCTGATCTCCTCAAGATACGCCGGGTCGCTAGCCTCCTGAAGCATCTTCTGTGCGCGCTCCTTCTTTCGCTCCTTCTCGATACGTTCGCGTTCGGCCTTCTGTCGCTCTCGGAGTCGCTGACGCGCCTCACGCTCGTACTCGGCGTACGCCTTCTTCGCGCTATAATACTCGTCCTTGAGCTTGCGTACGGCCTGGTACTTCTCTTGCTGCTCGGCTTGCAGCCTAGACCGCTCGTCGCGTAGGGCGTTCAGGTTCTTGAATGCTTCGTCTTGTTCCGCCTTGATGCTATCGAGCTCCGCCTGGATCTTGTCGTACTGTTCGCTCAACGCACGGGTTTCGGGGTCGTTCATGCTGTCCCTGATCTCCTTGATCTTGGCCTTCAACTCGTCGATACCCTTCTGCGAAGCGTCGAATTGGGCGAAGTTCTTGCGCTGCTTTCGGAGGTTGGTAATCTCGGTCAGGGCCTTCTTCTCGTCGACCAGTTTCATCATGCCGCCGTTAACCTGCTTTTCGAGACGGTCGATCTCGCGGTCGAGATCTTCGACGCTTTTGAAGGCTAATTTGGTGCGCGCGTTCTTCTGCTCGGTAATCCGAGAGCGTAGCTGCTCTTCAAGTCGCTTGACCTGCTCCTGTTTGCTGCTGCGAGCGTTCTTGCCGGCGCCCTGCTTGTTCCTGATTTCGTTGGCTTGTGCGATGAGTTCCTGACGGCGCTTTTGGAGCGGCGTCTGGGTTTCCTTATTCTTGCCTCCTCCGATGGATTCGACTTTCTGCTTGATAGCATTCTATATTCCTCGTCTAAGCATGGGGGATTGCTACAGGCGACTTAATTAGATGCGCAACTTACGTATCGAGCAAATGAGTCCTGGTATTCCTTCTCAGCCTTCGCCAATTGCTCATTGAAGAGATCAGCATTAGGCTTCTCGGGCTTCTTTTTCTCGCCCGCCTGCGCGGGAGTAGGCGCGGCTACTTCAGCCATGATGTTATGTTGTACGGTAGGTCGTCTGTTTCTTAACGAGGCCTACTATAGGATGTGATAATCGGCTATAGAGAATGAATGGAAAGACGTAGGAAAGACGGTGGTGATCAAAGAACGAGACTTGATCAATAATATGGTAAAGAAAAGTGAGGGTCTAGGTAGGGTAAGGTAGATAAGAAAGTGATCGGCAATCCCAAGAGGCACCTCAGGAAAAGGAGGCCAGATCTCAGGGTCCCTTGAAGCCTACCAGGTTCAACGGAGGAAAATATCGGAGTAAATTAAGGAAGTATGTACTCTGGTTAAAGGAAAAGAAAAAAAGAAAATATGGTAGTGATTTTTTTTTAGTGACTTGGACCCAATTCACCAGTATTTTTCCAGGGTTTCTCTATTGGACCGTGCACTGTGTTCAACAAAACAAGCCCGAATTTCTGCCGTACCCCAATAGCTGGAGAGGCCCCTGCTTACTGGCCTTACTGTGACTCGTTAGTGTAACTCATTGGTGGGTCGCACTGATACGTACCTTACAGGGTTCGCACCGAGCATCAAACGTCCAAGCTGACAGGTACGTACCTTAGCATCTGCATAACCCCTGCAGATTAATCGATAAGGCCAAACAGGTACCTGGATACTTTGGTTTTTTTCTTCGTCCCTTCCGACGCAAGGCTGAACCTGCATTGTCTTTTCTTTACTCGCCAATTCTTCCATCTTTCTCTTCAGAACCGATCAACCAACCCCGCCTCTTCCCTCGAATACGGACCTCGACATACCTCACGCGCAAGTCCAACATCTCATCATTTAATCCCGTACCAGATACAGGCGCATAGTTCTCGCGATGTCGGACCACGACGGCCCCGTCAACGAAGCCAACGAGAAGACCACGGTCAAGACGTGGCGAGCGTGGAGGACCGTCCATGAGATGGTTCAGGACCGAGTAAGCAAGAAAAAGCCCCTCTTCCGCCCTTCAACCGCCTTCGAGCCCAACTCTATCTCGGGCGCGTTAGCTCTATTGCGCAAACGCGACGTGTATGCTCACGCGCTAGCAGGGTTACGAACTCTCCGAAACCGAAGTCAACATCTCGCTAGACACGTTCAAGAGCACGTATTGCAACATGGACGGCTCCGTCGTGTACGTATCCTGACGCGCCATACACACCCACCCCTCTAGAAAAAGAAAAAGGACAGTCAACTAACCTAGATCCTCCCGCCGGACAGACGTGCGAAGCTCAAGTTCTCGGCGCGGCCCAGCCCGGAGATGATCAAGAAATACACGCCGCCGGCGACGCCGTCGAACCCGGACCCGCGGGCGGACATCGGGACGATATGGGTGGAGTTCCACGACGAGGAGAACCTGGGGGCGGAGCACATGCGCAAGTTCGGCAAGTTCTGCGCGCAGGAGAACCACAGCACGGGGATCCTGGTGTCGCACGTGGCGGTGTCGGCCTCGGCCAAGAAGGAGATCGCCAAGTTCGCCCAGTGGACCTCGATCGAGTGGTTCCTCGAGGAGGACCTGCTCATCAACATCACCCACCACGAGCTCGTCCCCCGCCACGTCCTCCTCAGCCGCGAGGAGAAGGCCGCCCTCCTCAAGCGCTACCGCCTCAAGGAGACCCAGCTCCCCCGCATCCTCCAGAAGGACCCCGTCGCCAAGTACTTCGGCATGAAGCGCGGCCAGGTCGTCAAGATCATCCGCTCGAGCGAGACCGCCGGCCGCTACGCGAGCTATCGCTTGTGCGTATGAGATCGGGTGTTCCTTCTTCTGACGTGTCTCGGGACATGATCTTAGGCTAGAGACTCAAAGCCGGAGAAGTGAAATGAGGTGGAAGAGGGAAAGGAGGAGGCGAAGAGATAATTGCAAGAAAACCGGCGTCTATGTGCATGAACTTGATTTGGCAGGGCGGCGTTCTATGGTCTGCGAGCTCGGGGCATATCAGACTATCTTGTCCCTGTAGCTTTCGCGGAGTTTGATATTAATCGACGATGAGACACAATTTGGGCGTAGCATTGCGACGTGAGAATTAAGGGAGATTGTGTGTGCGGTCTAGCGTGCTTCGGTATATAAGCCAAGGTATGCTATGGTGACCGTATTAAATAAATATAGGAGCTAATTCCCATGCTTCTAACCCGCAGTACTATGTGATAACGTGAGAAGAGCCTACGTCTTCCATGAGGAAAGGCCCCTTTTCGTAAGCATTATTTCGCTATATAAATTTATCCACAGGCTACGATAGTCTAGGAAAGTTCTAGAGAAAGTGACCGGTTGCTTAGCCTAGGTACCTTTAGATATAAACACCCATCGGTTCCTAGAAGACTGTTTGATGCTGACTCACCTGTGTTTCCATGGTACTGAATCTTCTGGAGCACCAAGATATTACTTCAAAGTAGTGAAAGGTAGGAAGTAACCTGGCTCTGAACAACAGCCACACAAAACCATCACCGAAAAAAGGCCCCCAAACCAAGGAAAGATGTCATATATTCTAACATCTAACATGCATACCTATCTATTTTTACGGCCTATATATCAGGCCTATCGCTTGGGGGTATATGGTACAAAGCAGTAAATAACAGCGAAAGATATAATGATAACAAAGAGGACCAAGTATGAAGGTGGCCCTACATGTCCCGATATCAGGGATCCTTAACTCCATCCCGCCAAGGATGCCTTCGAGTCCCTGATTTATTTTGGTATATCCATCCATCCCATCCATCCCATCCACCCATTCCGATCCTGTGGGCGTAAACCGTAATCCCACCCCTCCCGGCTTCGCGCCGTTACGTTAAATCCCCCCAAGCCTAATTCAGGAACGCCCCGTAACCTGGTCTCGGGACCAGTCCTGACCGCTGGTATAAAACGCCGTATTATATCTTTCGCCCGCCTCGTGCCGTTTTAGAAATTCTGTATATAGATAGATATTTGTACAGCGTATGTAAGGCTTCTGGTATCGTTAATGTTCGTAAAGTTCGTGAAGGTAAAGAGTTTAGTAGAAAAATAAGATGGGAGAATAGTAGTAAAGTGATTGGTAGTTTCGTTGACTTCGTAAACCGGCCGTGTGTGATTGTAAGTATTAATATCGTTCCATGGATTCGAAATCTGTCGGAAGCTCTAACGGACTTAGGAAGTCGCTGTCCCAATTATGATAGTATTTTCGCAGCGATACGTCCGGTAAAGGGGGTAGCTCCCGTGTTAGGTCCACCCAGGATGAGGAAGAGGTAATGATGTGTTGGTTATGACCATGCTCTTGAACCGGGTTCCTTCATAATTCCTGCTCTAGATCGAATCGCCAAAGCATTCATCCCCCCGAAGCCGTAGTTTATCGGAGTAAAATAGGTTCGAATAAGGTTGTGGTGGTTATAATGCAGATATTTGTCAAGGCGAGTTCCAGCGTAGGTGAATATAATTCGGGTAGTAAAAGGGAAGCCTCCAAGTTCACCCCCAAACCCCTCCGATCAGCCAAGTGAAGTCTTCGGACTGGGCTCATCTACGTCTCTCCTGTCAGATTCTGCATCTTTCGAGTTACCGTCGCTGTTATTATTACCAAGTTGTGGCTCTTGTGGATCTTGAGGTATCGGCTCCAGTTCGGTTCCATTCTTCGAGCTTGACCGGGACTGTCTGGAATTGATAGGGCTAAGAAGACCGCCCATTTCTTGCAACACAACTTGGGAACCCCGACGAAAGCCATTAGTCGACGCTTGAATCGTGGATGCGGGAGAGCTCGGGGATGGCGGTTCGACGCTAGAGTTGAAGCTATCTCGTATGCTCCGGGACGGCTCGCCATCCAGCAGTCCGCCAACGTCGAAGAAAGAAACTCGGCGAGGGGTAATGGTGGAGTTGCTCCGTGACGCAGTCGTCGGATCCCGACTCAGGACGAAATCGTCGCTGTGAAGCGTATTACTTGTCCGGCGCTGAGGGAATTGCCAACTGTCCATATCCAAAACGGGTCTGGCAGGTTTACTCATTTGGCTCTCTTTTATCGTAGCGTCCTGGAGTTCGCGGTCCACGCCAAGCCCCAAATCCCTCACGAGGTCCTCGTCGCTACCCCAATGCCTTTGAAGCGTAGGCCTATGGTCGGATGAATGGTCAACGGATTCGCCAGTTATGGAATTATGCCTATATTTGGTCTTCTTCACGCCGCGGTCCCGGACGAATGAGCCGAGAACCAATGTGTTGGCCGCAGCTGTAGCAAAGAGTAATTCGACGGAAGCGAGTAGAGAACGTAGCTGCTGGTTTCCATGGACGCTAATTATGCGAGGAATACGATACCCCGTCATCGCCACGACAGCTAGGCTCACGGAAAACAACAACGTCAGTTGGACCTTTTTCTTAGTGCCCATGTGACTTGTGAGGATGATGGGGATCGGGTAGAACACGAGTAGAAGGTCGGTCGTGATGTTGCAAGTTGCCATCGTGATGAGTTGGATAAATCCCTGGCGGCATTGGCCTCCTGGATCGGGCATCACCTGCCAATAGTGGCTAAACGGTCGGCACTCCGTTAAATCTGATATGAGGACAGCCACAAAGGTCGCGGCTAGAGTAGCTCGTATCAAGGCCAGAGTGATTTCGTGCGAACGGTTCCAAGTAATACTCGTCAGACGCCTAAAGAATTCAAGAATCGCCCATTTAAGGATCCATAACCTAGAATTAATGTCAAGTTAGCATATTATGAACGTTCAAGGCAAGCTTGCTATGTTTGATGAGGATCAAAGCGAGATAGATGAGATACACGATACACCGACAAGAGCCGGTCTATCCTAAGAAAGGGATGGTGTACGTACGTTGCGGCATAGAAGATGCGGCTAGCGAGCACCAAGCCGCTAGCGATAGACCTCATATGTATCTCCTCATCTGTTAGCTCGGTGAAGCGCGCATTGTTCGTCCCGTATATTAGTATAACGTGGACGCATCCCATGCGTAGGTAGAGCGGGATGATAGCTAGCGCGACCGTCTTGTCCTCTCTGAACAGCTTCTCGGATCTGATAAAGCGACCAACAAGACGCAACACGATGATGACGGTGCAAAACAGGGTAATCCACCAGCAAACCAGAAGGGTTGGTTTGTTTTGATCGGCAGTTCGGAGAGGCGGCGGCGACGAGTATAGGGACATCTTGTCTCTATCAGAACTTGACCACGCTCGTCAACCTCCGCAGAGGGGACGAGCGGGGATTAAGACGTCGTCTTCAGATTATACCGGCTGCAATAGAATCGCAACGAGTGTTCCGCGGTTGAGACGGAGGTGGTTGTTAATCTGCCCGCCGGAGCATGAATTCGTCAACCACCGGAATACGTGATGGCAGAGAGCCTTTCCTTTTTCTCCTCCTCGTTAGAATCCAGACGAAAGCAGCCGTGTGGGCGTTGTTTGTTAATAAAATTCGAGTCGATCCCCAGTTTACGAAAAATCGCCTTCGAGGGAGCCGGACTATTATTACCGTATCCCACTTATGACGACGAATAAGTGGATTGCGATCCTCTACCAACGACACGAGCTCCGGGCCTGCTTGACGATGCATGGAATACACAATCGCGAGTGCGCCGATGATAAAACATGTATGACATTGAAAGCCTCCGGTGGCGCATGGTAGTAAAACGTCGCGTTTATCCTCGACGGACGGGAAGGCGAGAGAGAAAATACGTGCCTATGGGGAGAAGAGACTAAAAGGAAGTCGTGGTTCATTGGTAGCATGAGCGGGAGGAGTGAGGGTTATACGTTATCATGTACAAGTAGCTACTAGTCCCCTCGTACCCTTGCCTCAGTAGGTATGTAGCTAAAGAAGGATATCCATGTTAATATGCATTTATTAATGACACAATCACGGAAAGCGTAAAGTATAATATAGGTGTCGACCCTGGTCTGCCGAGTAAGGTAGTGTAGTATGTATTTTGGTACACGCCCAGCCATCCGCTGCGGCAAGGTACCTCGCCATCCGACCCGGAGTTCGAACCGGGGTTATTCGAGTTACATGTGTTAGGTAGTTGTATATCTAGGTGCTTATATAAGGGGGAGCATCTAAACGCTCCTAATCTGCTACATGGTAGTTCATCCTCAAACTGGGTCCCGTTTAATGGGATCCGACGATCTAGGCCTGTCTGGTGGCTATCATTAGAGATGTGCAGAGATGATCCAAGTCGGGTACATATATTATTATATCTAATCATCTCGGAGACATGTGCGATAGCCCGGGCCAGACAAACATTAGGAGTTTTTGGTATTAAGGATAGGGAAAATATAGTGTACCTAATCGCATATAAAAAATCCCACGTTTGAGGTAGGAACTGCGTGCACGTACATATGTTGTGCGAGCACACCATCGTCGCTCCCATGTGTATTTATGTGGGCGGATATGTAGGCAGATATGTAGAGGAAGGGTACAGATATGAGGCGGGAGATTGCCGTTCGCATTCGCACTTCGCATACATGTATATAATGCTGCGTTAGGATCGATAAATACCGTGGGCAAGTACCTATCAAACAACACAACACGACGAGGGGGCGATCCCGTTTGCCATATCTTTTTATTTTAGTGTAGCACGACTAACGGCTTCAAAAGTCCGCAAGTGCCCTTTTCAAATTATTACCGCGCTAATCCAACAGATCTTCTTCGTTTTAGTCCCCTTAGCCGTCGGGAAGCAAACTCTCGACTATATTCACCTACTCGGTATTCATGTGTGTACTGAGTAAGGTATATAAGGTACATGTAGTATAGGTAAAAGTTTGATTTTATTAGTTGCGGTACTTCCCATATACAAGAGTCGAGAAGAGGCTGGTTTAGTCAACGTCACTCTCGATCAAATATTTACTTAGACCCTTGCGCGACATGGGATCGTACCTAGACACACAGCCAAGTACATGCATATTGTGCTATAGCAGAGCACACACGTATGCCGTCCCCACGTCTTAGCTAGCCCCCGAGCGCCGTCGGCCCAGCTAAAAGCGTTTTTTCTCAAGTAGCGTGATTGGCCCAGCCCGAATTTGTTAAGCGAGCTCCTCCGGGCGCGCACGACAATTGGCTCGCACGAGCTCCGGGTTAAGCTTGTCTACGTACATAGGTACATATATACATGCCTTTCGCACGCACATAACGTATGTGCCAGAGTCACAAGGGGGGTGGGTTGTCGAACGATAGATTACTGGCATCTGAATACACACACACATCGCATGGGTGCACACAAAATGTTATGTAAATCGGTCCCAAAGACATGGTCCGAGCCTGAGCGTAGATAAGGCGGAATTCAGAATCGGCTGTAATCCCATCCCATACATATTAGGTATTAGGTACTAGACGCTCGGGGATTCATGTCCACGCTGCTCCTACGTCCATTTCGACGTCGGCGAAGCAAATAGCGAAACCCGAAGGAACAGCCACTGGCCTGATTCCTCAATCCTAATTGTCATCCCCAAACCTCCAAGCCCCGGACGGCGTCGCGTGGGCTGGCTTTTTTTTCTGCTTCCCGTCTTAGCTGGGGATATGTATATAGTTAGTGTATTATACATATGCAGATACGTTGGAACATGTAAGTGGGTTGTTGATACAGATAGTGGCAAGGTGGATTGTCTCTCGCCCCTGGCATACTACATAGTACATATTGAAGATTTGACTTACCGAGCGAGACACCGCTATTAGGCGCCCGATGGCTGTAAAATCATATTCTGGCCGTTTCCATGCGCCTTGCTCCTCTAGTCTCTGCTCCTCTAGTCTCTATAGATTCTTATTACCCTATTGGGATTGGCACGCCTCGCATGCGGTGCTCCATATCAACGTTACACGTGCTACTACTAAGATGGTCTCGAGGCATCTTACTTAAGTGCCTAAAGCTAGCGAGATGGCATCTACGCGAGCTAACGGTTAATGATATGCAGTGGTCGGTAACAAGGCTAGCTAGGTAGATATATCGGACATGGCTTACATGTACGGACGTCAGGTAACATAACGAGAAGCACTTACTACGAGTGCCTGAGTATTGGAAACGTGGTTACGATAGACTTGGCGATTGTCGTACATAACCTAGGTTCTGCAAGCCTGCACATACATACCTACGTAGAACTTGATCCGCCGATACGCCATCTCAAAAGGGGAAAACATATTAACGTAGATAGGTATCTCATTGATAGGGTCTTTCGTATCGCGACATGGTTGGCCTTTCGGACCACCTACTATACAAGTATGTTTGGCCCGGTTCACGGCTCCCTCCATGATATCAATTGGTTCGTCGGGCGCGAGAAGAGCGACTCGCTTACGAGTTATCATACGGCTTATTTCCAATAGGAATGGCACGGGCGAGAGTCAGATGAACTGAGGCGGGCTTGACGCGTAACTGAAAATATTGTGGCGTCAACTTGTAGTTGAGAGAGCCTAGGCCTTTTGACATATACTACACGTACTATAGTATGCAGATACTGAAGTATCGTGTTCTCTCGACGTTTGTGCTAGCAACTTTCGACCCTAGGTTCATCCTTGCGGTTCCTTTGCTGCGTATTAAGTGAGGTACTTAGCACATGCATTGAATCACGACGGGATGCAGCCAACCAGCACCCGACCGTTTGGTGCGACTCATTACGAACAGTGGGTGGCGGTTGAGTTGTAGGTACCTAGTGAGCGAGTGAGTGGGTGATTGTCGCGGGGATCGTCCGCGCTGCGTGGGTAATAACGAAAGACGCTGTCTCTGATTTCGCCATCTGTCACCACGCGAACTCTAAACCTTTTTCTCTTTCGGGACATTACTCGTATGAATGATGCCATTCATGGAATTCGCCAGAGCTTCCTAGAAGAGATATCTGTGACGTGAGTAGTTTAGAATCTCAGACGTTGTCTGCGCAGTATGTAAAATGAACACATAGAAAACCCAAGAGTTTGTGATAGCGACAGACCCTGACAGGCATGGGGGTCCCCCCCGATTCAACGATACCTAGATACTCTGGTACGAGGAGGTATCTTTTTGAGATTGAGAGCTTCCCATTGCAGCTTGGACCGGGGGGCCACCTGCAGATCGATGTGCGCATCTCGAGACAGGGGTCCTTGGCGGGGCAGAGGAGACAGGGATAGGAACTGGAACCCTTTGGGAGCTCAGGCCAAGTTGGCTAAAGCGGGTTCCCATGCCCGCTCGAAAAAATAAGAAGAGGAAAAAAAAAAAAAAAAAACATTGTCGCTGTCACTGTCACCGATAATTATTACTGTTCTCAGTCGCAACTCCCGTCGAAACGTTCCAACCAACCTAACCAGACTATTCCGGCTTAAGTTTAGCCCTCAATTTTTACCTACATTACACATAATATATACATAATACATAATAATACATAGTGCCCAGGGCATCTCCAACTTCACCGACTTCTAATCAAGGCAGAGTCCCGTGAGGTCGGGAGCACGTGAGACCTTGTCTTTCCCGGCTAGTGTCAACCGATTTCCCATGAACTGCCTCAA
The DNA here is from genome assembly GCA_902806595.1 of Pyrenopolyporus hunteri. Classification (NCBI taxonomy): domain Eukaryota; kingdom Fungi; phylum Ascomycota; class Sordariomycetes; order Xylariales; family Hypoxylaceae; genus Pyrenopolyporus; species Pyrenopolyporus hunteri. The sequence continues at coordinate 1,149,829 of CADCXC010000004.1, read as the reverse complement.
AGCACCTAACCTGCAACCCGTCTCTCTCGGGCTTATAGCGGCGATGGCAGCGAGGGCTCAAATCACGGTAAAAAGGCACGGTTGTTTCCTGCCCCCGTCGCAAGCGAGACTGTTTTTGAAGCTGTCTCCGTATGCATAGACACATACATATATACTTACCTACCCTACCTACCAGGTACGTATGCGTAATATACCATGTACGTAATAAGCGGCCGGGTTTCCCCAGGTTAATATGGAGATCTTACGTCTACGATGTATTATGTACAGTATCTCTTCCGACCCGGGTGTATGGTGTCGTGCTGCCCGTAACAGCTTTCTGTCGGGCCGCTTAGGCCTCCCGGGCTAAGACGCGTTTGTTGGCTATATGGAGGGTTAATATTGTCAATGCGAACAAAAAAAAAAGTTGTTCTTGAATCTGTCACTTACATCAGATTTGCGCCTGTACATGTACTGTATATGTATGTCTCGCACCTGCAGAATCATTTCCGCAACACGTACATACAGGTTGTACTAGTATGAGCTGCGTACGACGAAGTACTAGTACTAGTACCATCTCGGCGGGACGATCAACTTGTTATCCATCGGGGCCGATAAGAAAAACATGAAGGCTGCCCGCTGATCACGCACGCATACGGCAATCCGTTCGGTGGTACATCTGGATACGTCCCGTGTTACAGTTAACTGCATATTATATATATCGATTAATAATGTTACCGGAGCGGGGGGTTATTCAACCCATCTGCAATGTAGAAAGCGGCTTATAAAAAAAAGAGAAAGGAAGACTTCGCTTAATTATAATTATCATTTCCTTAAAAGCCTAGATCTGTAATTTACACCCGCATATAAAATTCCCATATGCCCATGCTCGCTTCCGGACTGCCTCCCTATCTATAATCTATATATAGCCTCAATTTAATATCAACCCTCTTTTTCGTCGGAAGTGTCTTTTCAATAAGGAAACCATATCTTCGAGTCGTATCGTATCGTATACCTACCTAGGTACCTACGTACGGGGTGCGAGTGTCGTAGAGGTTGGCACGCTGCCGCTTAACCGAACGGATAGATATCATCGCGAGCTTCCTACTTAGGAAACCGTTGAGCTGACAAAAATACTTGAAACCTCCCACACATCCTGTTATATCGCATCGCCCTCCCAACTGCTATCTCTCTACCCATCTACCTACTTTATACCTAGTTTATATAATCGCCCAATCCAGCGACTGCTCAGCGCCACTTGAGACAAATCCCACGTCACAAGTAATTACTTATTCAATCCGCCGCCGTAGATAGCAGAGTAAACAATGCGTACCTTGGCCTTAGGTACACGCTATGCCACGACCCGAACTACCCGGGTTGACGAGCGAGCTATCGTCGTTCCGTTTCACATGTGAGAGGGTATACAACTTCGCCCTTCGGCTGTTATTGGGCCTCACGTGTACTGACTATTGCCGAGGACGAAATCTCTATTTTTATAACCCTTTTGTCTTCGGACATTAGCATGGAGATAATGTGTGCAGGAGGTCCGACCGTTCGTTCGAACGGCAATGTGACCTCCTGTAATTCTGTAGTCGTCTATGTACCCCAGCTACCTACCTAGATACCTAGGTAGATATCCGTAAATGGCTTCCTCCTACTCGAGGCCAAGCTCTCCCACCACATTCTTAACGTACGATTTCTCAGCCCTGCCCCAATCCACCGACAGGAGCTTCGCCCGTTTCGCATCGTCTTTATCAGCGTCCAACAAGCCCCAGAGCTCATCGACGACAAGGCTCCTTGCCCTAGGCCAGGGGTGAATCATGAGAGCGCCGAGCCTCCTTTTCGCCTCGAGGACGCCTTCGCGCCTCTTCGTCGCCAGCTCCGGTGACATGCCGGGTACCTCGTCATCCGCGTCCACTGCAGCGATGGCGCCGTAGACTTTTATGCAAGCCTCGAGCTTGCGCACGTTGCCGGTCTTGTACGCCGCCTTCTGCACGAGGACGCAAAGTTGCCGCAGGTTGATCTCGGGACATCGCTGCGGCAGCCCGATGTGAAATAGGTATGCTAGTACTTCGAGCGTGGGCACTATAACCCGGTCCTGCCCTTGGTACTGCTTGAGGTTCCGGAGCAGCGCAGTACATATCTGCGTTAGGTTATCGATAGACTCCTCACAGAAGTCTGCTAGCGCAGCTCTGCTAACGACGACTAGGTCCTCGTTGCCTGTATCGGCTGAAGTAACCAGGCCAGCTAGCAGTATAGATGTGCAGTCGTCTACGTTGAGAGACCAGTTTTTTGCCACGTTTTGATCCAGTCGCTCTTTGTCGCGAAGGTAGAGTAGAAACTCGAAATACCCTTTCGAGGAGCAAGGTAACTTGTCGAACGCCTGGAAATAGCTGTATAGTAGTGAGTGACAAGATATTGGATTTATGTATAGATGCACGTACCTCGAGTCTAGAACTAGAGCTAGAGCAGACTGCGCCTCGGTACGAACCCGATCTAACTTCTCTGCTGCCAACCTAAGAATGCGAGGGAAGAGAGTCGAGATGGCCTGTTCGTCATCTTTCTTTGCGTTCCATAAGGTTTTGGTTGCCCTAATCGCCTCTAATCGAACATGGGACCCAATGTCGCCTCGCGCATTAGTCGTATAGTCATCAAGGCCATCCGAAATGACCGTGAGAAAACCTGATGCTCTGTCTAGGAGGATTGCTGTACCAACCAGACTCTGAAGAATAGCGACCCGAGTTTCGATGTCATTGTCCTGTGCCCATCGTTCGGTGAACACCTTACTAACTAGAGCGCTTTCCGGTTGGTCATGCTGAAGCTGATACGCACGAGTAAGAGCATGGTAGAGACCGTCACCATGCTTCGTACGTGGCGCCTGTGGATGTCGTACTCTATCGGACCATTTTTCAATAATCTGTAGTCGGCGTTCTCGAGTAGAAAAGAGAAGCAGAACTAGAGCAGCCTTAGACGAATTCTTGACTACTTCGCTCTCGCTCCTATCCAGCCATCCGATCAAGGAATCTTCTAGCACAACCAATAATTCATCGGCCTGCTTCGGACGATCAATCTGTAGCTCATCTAATAGAGCTACAATGGTCCTTAAGGAGGCAGAATTATCTTCCTCGAGGATATCAGGGCCAGGCTGTAAACTTGCGATCCGGGAACCTGGCAAGGCTCCGCGCGTAACGCTTAATAGGAGAACAGGAATCGCGGACACCAGGAGTCCAGAAGCAGCTTCCGCGATAAGTTCCGGTTTCCTGTAATTGGTGGTTTTGGCATCCTGTAGTATTTCTCTCAAGGCAGTGCAAATCTCGTCCGTTGATAGCCTTTCAAAGGAACCAGAATTTGCGGCCCTGAGAAACCGTGGGAGGAGGTCGAAGATAGTCGCAAGGCTCAGTAAGAGGCCATGCCGCTCTTCTACTTGCCTCACCTGAAGAGCCTCGAGTCGACCTAGGAGCACATCAACGGAATGCTTGAAGTGTTCTAAGGCATCGACGGCTTCAACGTCAACTAGCTCTGCCGTCAGGGCACCAAAGGAGGTAGCGGCTACTCTTCGCGCTGCGGCGTCCGTATCCCCGATACCTCGCCATCCAAGTGTCGCCTCCAATAAAGCTCGTCCGTAATGGGGTGATAGCTTAGTCGCTTCTAAGGCCACTTCGTGGATCGCCCTGGAGCGAAGAGCAACGGCATGATAGTCGACGGTTTGCACAACATATATGCCCTTCTCTACGGTGTCAGGGTGTCGGCCGATGAGCTCCTGGAGAGCAGCCGAGGCGCCGCGCCTGATATTACCGGCGGGGTCGAGCGAGGCAGTTACCACTAACTCGGTGGCGATCACCTGTATAATCGACGCGGCAGGGTCGTGTCCCCTAGCGACTAGCACAGATTTCGTCTGCACCTGCAGTAGCTCGGAAGTGCTGTAGCGGCGAGCTAGTGCCCAGATACCAAAACAAGAAGCGTCCCTGACGTTGGAGCCAACCGACCCTCCTGACGGGCTTCGCTTCTCGAAAGAAAGCCCCAACAATAGAGCATGAATGATGTCAGATAGGTTAGTAGGGGGTGGGGACCTCCGGTAAAGGAGGTGTGAGAGGGTTAGCATCAGACCATGCCACTCAAGAGGATCAACCGCCGCAAGGTCCCGAGTGGGAGCAGCAGAGGGATCTGACTTATTTTTGACCCAGAGAACGTTCCGATTCAGTGAGTCCAGAACGGCCTCGATGACCTGAGAAGCCATTTCGGGCTCTAACTTGAGGGTGATAACGCTAAGGGCTTTGCTGGCGGCAAATCGTACTGGCGTATCATTATCTGCCACCCTTTCAAGTAAGTATCCGATCGATGTCTCTATCGTCTCAGTATCGGTATCGGTTTGCTGCGGTTTCCGCAAGACCAGAGTCGCTACAGAGCGAGTGACCTTGATGAGCATTTTCCGAGCCAGCGCAGAACCATTGATGACATCAAAAGCCGGATTCTCCTCTACGGCAATAGCCTGTGTGGCACCGAAAATGGCGGACAGATGCGGATCCATGATAGACGTATCTGCGGCAGCGCCTAGGATCCCGGCTAGGAATGACAATGTACCAATATAATAGTACGGAGACTCCGGTACGGCATCTTTAGATGGTTTTAGGGTCGATAGAGCCCACTTGACGAGGGCGTCGAGAATGCCCAATTCCTGCATATCCTTCCGCATAGCGACGCGGACTAGCAGAGCTTTCGCTCCATCCCTCTCCTTCCCAGGCGATGCGAGATACTTAATCGTCAGAGGAATAACTCTCAAAGCGATACCGGGAATCTGTGCCGGCCACTCAAACCCGGGGACGGCGAGACGATCGAGGTCATCGGCATCGCCAGACGAAATAGTCGAAAGGTCAAAAGGAGCGAAGAATAGCTGTGATAGCCATAGTAGGACGATGTACCTTTCATGCCAGGTCCACGCAGCGTTCGTATTAGTATTGCGTTCCGACTCCTCAATAGCGAGGAGGAGGAGCTCCAGATTCCTCGTCTCAACATTGAAGAACCTAACGATCACCTTTTCCCCTCGGATTTTACAAAAACTGTAAAGAATTTTGCAGATCGCATCCGAAAGCGGGTAGAGAAGCTGAGACCGCAGAGATAAAGATCTGTGCCTACGATGATCTTGTAGACTTTCCAAGTATGCGTCGACCAAGAGCGGTAACCACTTAGGCAGGTGAGGATCAAGGAGCTGTGGCAGTTCTTGAAATGGTTCCAGAACCTTTATACCACTTATTAGTTGCCACTAAACTGTTGCGTTTAAGGAAATGGGGCTCACATAGGTCATCAACCGTGTCGTCTCCCTCATACGAACGCGTCTCCGAAGTTGTCCATTGGGCTTTCTCAGAAACGGTGTCAGAGACTCATCGAAATTAGCGACTAAGTCTTCTGAATACTTTTGGATGAGGATATCTCGATCCTGTTCGGGAGCATCCATCCTCTCCTTATTTTCAGCAAAGCCGTATTATATTGATGTTGTGAGTTTGAAGCTGCACTACTGCAAGAGCCTCAGTCGAGGTATTCTTGCGTCGGGGGAGTATTCAAAGGTAACTAGCTCCCTTATTAGTACCGAGTTTCCGGGGACAGTAAATTGACCAATCATGAAATCAAAACAAAAAAAAAATCATTAGGTATTTCCAGAAGTCAACGAGTATATGACTGGAAGCTGTCTATCGCATTTATGAAGTATATTGGACAGGCAGCAGCTTTTGAGAAGCGTCGATATGTAGGTGCCTGATACCCAGCGGTAAGTCCCAATTATTTGTGATCTGGGGCATGTAATTCCCGGTAAGAGAATAATCCGTGCCTAGTTGCATAAACATACGCCTATCCGCTACGAGTCCCTTAAGAAGGTACTCCATACTCACTGAAGTGAAACATGGCGAGATATAATCGAATTGACGCCTGTAATTGCAAGTAAACTTGATCCGTTACTTATAAGTCTATAATTCCGAGAGATAAAGGCTTTGCGGGAAGGGTACTTCATTTTATTTGACCTAAATCCAAGAGAGAACATGGCAATAGGTTTCTCCTTCAGATAGGGCAATGAGGATCTCGGGATGTTTTGAATAGGGGCAATAATGTCTCAGTTCTGCGTTGTCAATTCCACCAGAAACTCACACTAAAGCTTACACTCAGTCCGCGGACGTAGTGCCACCACCCGATTGGGATATAGAGACAATCGCCCGGCTCAAGGATGCAATCCAGGAACGGCACATCCTTGAAAGCAGCGAGCTCGTCCTCACTGGGTCCGTCTTCCTCGTCATTAGATACTATGTCCCAGCCCTCGACCACTCCAACATCTAGCAGGCTAGTATTTCCCATCTCGACGCCGTTTTCTTTTCCTCGTGCTCGCATACGTTCCGTGTCCAAAGGCGAGTAGAGCCGTACATACTTACGTCCCACGACTTGCGTTAATACATTATGATACGGGTCGGTATGTAATGGCGTAATAGTGCCTGGTGGCCCGAACCAGGCGTTGAGAAGAGGTTCGTCAAGTTCCGGCTGGTCCATGCTGGAGTCCGTTGGGTGCGGAGGCGGTGTTGTGTAACAATAATCTGGGATGAGGATGTCGTTCCGCAGGGCGGGGAGTTGCGTGAATAATGGATGCTGAGCTAAATACGCGATCGGTTTCACTTGCGGCGGCGTGGAAGCATCGTCACCGTCGGAATTGTCACGGACGCCAGATAGGGAAGGGTCGATATATTCGCGCAAGAACTCACCGAAAGTGATGATTTTCTGGCCCCAGCCTTCGTCGACGTAGCTCCGGCCGATTTCGATCGGCACGAGCCTACGACCATCGAAGGTGCACGAGAGAAGATAAGAAGGCTTATTCCAAGGATGAATCGTTAAAGCCGGCCAGTTGTCAATAGCGCCGCGTATGACGAGTGGCTCCGGTCCTGCTTTCGAGTCCCGAGCATTGTCCATGTATGCCTGGAATTCTTCAATGGATAGAACGTTGACACGCTGTATGGGATGCTTCACTGGAGGCGTGAACGGCTCGATCGTAGAAAATGCATCTTCATTTTTGATACCGTCATTCGGGGAAGCCGAATTAAGGGTTTGAGCTAGCTTCTTTCTCTTTGTAGGTCGTTCGGGACATAGAGTATCTGTTTGAGCAGTCACTTCAGCCCAGATCTCATAAAGTAGCCCAAGTGCTTCATTAATCCACCTCCTGCCTCTCCGTTCCCCAGCCGCGCCAGCGAGAATTATGGCGAGGTCGAGGGTTTTAACTAGTTCGGTAATACTACAGTCCTCCGTGTCGACCCGCTCGTCGTAAGCCCTATTACCGTCTGAGGTAGGGCTATAGATGTACGGGGACCAGAGTAAGTTGAGACAAAATTTCAAGATGGTTGCGTCAGTGTAAAGTTGCCGCCAGCAGATAGGGAGGTCCTTGAAAAGAAAGGCGTAGAATTTGGAGTAAGAGATTGAGATAATGTCATCTAATCGCTTCAATACGAGTGATTGTGCTTCTGTCGGGATGATTATGTTTTTATCTGCTGGTTTTAATTCTCGATAGAAGATACTGATCTGAGCGGCTTGTCGTGATAATAGGTCAACCAGGGCGGTGCCACATCCAGCTAGGGAAGATTCCTCGGGCTGATTTCTCGTGGACAGTATTGAATCGCATTCGCTTTGAATTGCGGATATTGCCCTGATACAAAGCTCGAAAAGCTGCTCCGCAGAAGAGAGCGATGCCATACCGTCAGCCTGCTATCATAGTTTGAAGATATAGTGAGTTGGATGGTAGGCTTGTTAGTTGACTCAGGTCGATGCAATCACCCGAAGTTACCTAGCTCAACAGTTTAGTAGACGTGCTTGAGAACTTCTGGCGCTACGGAAGCCAACTAAATTATATAGCCAATAATAATCTGAGCATAACAATGTGTCATTGCACGATGGGTGGGATATCTGATTGATGATGAGAAGGAGAAGACAATTCAACGTTTGGATAGCATCTATGAGTTAGGGTACCTACCTACCTAGGTACGTACTATGTAAGTACCACACGGAAATTGATAAATCGCGCCGAGGCTGAAGAGGTACATATCAAGGTCCATAATTACAGGGGTTCTGTGGCTGAAGAGCCCAACTCTGACTCGAGCAGGTGGACACCAATTAGTAAGGTTATGTTGTACCTTACCTTAGTTAGGTAGGTACATGTACCTTAGGCAGGACATATTGATGCCGCACAGTGCGCACGTCCAAAATCACTTTACACCAACACGCCGCGAAGTAAATTGTACGTACCGAATCGCGTTTATCCACTTTCGAACCGCGTTCTGGCCATCAACACTTATTCCTTGCACACATTTAATTTGATAAACTCTACTTCCGCTCCTCCAACGTCACCATAACATAGCATCCATATCTAAAGTCTTTTCTTAGTTCTTCATGGAACATCTCCGTCGAGTCGGTCCATTATAACTTCAACCGTTGAGTAATTGGCGCCCACCGACTCGATTCGCGTCTCCTAACCCACCCAGGTAGCCTCCAGATATCCTCCAGGTATCCTCCGGGTTGGAGAGTGCTTCTCGCGAATAAGTTTGTAACCGATCCATATGAATTCGCCGTAGCAACCTCGAAGACGCGCCCAGATACTTGCGAATTATGTATCTGCCACGCGATCTCATATCAAAGCTCTATATTCACCTCCAACGTACTCGCCATCCTCTCTCACCCCCGGTACTGATTCTCGTCGCCCTTGAGCCCGACGCCCTCTGTGCCTGCCGCATTCTGACACGGCTTCTCAAACATGACTACATACCGCACAAGATCCAGCCCGTTTCCGGGTATGGAGACCTCGAGCGCGTAGGCCAGGACCTAGTTAGCCCAATGATGGAGAGCCGGGGGGGAAGTGGAGGAGTTGTCGTCTGCCTCGGTGTAGGGGGCATGGTCGATATGGGCACGATCTTGGGTCTCGAGATCGAAGGCGAGGAGTCGAGCTTCAGTGGAGTTGAAGTCTGGGTTATTGACTCGCATCGCCCGTGGAACCTTGGCAATGTCTTCGGCGGATACCCCTTGGAGCCTGCCTCTAGTACTGCCTCAAGTTACCAAGCACGTGCTCCCGACGGTGTAGCTTCGGGTCGTATAAACCCGGCGTATAAGCCCGGGAAGGGGGGGATCATTGTATTTGACGATGGCGACATCGAAGAAGGACTCGACGCGGAACGGAACGCGTACTTGGCACTAATTGACATGCCGGATATCGAGGACGATGGCGAGCCTTATGGGGAAAGCGACTCCGAAAGCGAGGGTGAGGTGGAGGACGATACTCCGCGTTCTGGGCAAAAGAGGAAGTCTTGGTCGGATCGCGATGAGAGTAGTGATGAGGAGGACGATCGGCCGCATCAAAGACGAAGGAGTAACTCTGTAGGATGTCCTTCGGCCAAGTTTTAAACACCACTAACAGTCTCTCAGTCCACCTCAATTCCAGAATCACCGAAACGCCCGGCTCAGCGAGGACTAATCTCCATAAGAGATCCGGACATAGTGAGATCGGACGATCTGGAAGAACCGCCTTCCGCAGCCCAACCCCCTAGAGGGCCGTCGGCCCGTACCCTTCGGAGACGACTAATACGAATGCGGAACGAAAATGAAGCTATACTTCGGAAGTATTATCGAATGGGATCTTCTTACTCCGAGCCTATTAGCGCCATGGTATATTCGCTAGCATCAGAATTAGGCCGAGAAGACAATGACCTGCTCTGGCTAACCATCGTTGGCGTCACCTCGATGGAACTTTACGGTCGTTCTTCAGCTGGGTTAGCCGTCGCGGTCCGGGGCTCAGAAGCTAGACCAACAAACGGTTGGATGGGCGTTCGCGGCGCCCGAATACGACAGCTCCTGCGGGATGAAGTAAGACGTCTCAACCCACCGGACATAGGAAAGCTCCCGCCGACTGATGGTGCTGGAATCATCCCCACCACAGCTCGGAGCCCCGAGGACACGAGTATCCGGCTATCGCCCGAACCGAAGTTCCTGCTAATTAGACACTGGAGCCTCTATGATAGTATGCTGCATTCGCCTTATCTATTCTCGAGGCTGCGTATCTGGAGCGAGAGCGGTATCAAGCGTCTACACAAGTTGCTCGCTAAGATGGGCGTGAGTCTAGTTCAATGCAAGCAGAGCTATACGCACATGGACATGATGCTGAAAAAGGAGCTACGTACTAAGCTCCTGAAGTATGCGTCTCTGTACAATCTAGACGACATGGTACCTTCGGTAGATACAGATGCTAAGGATCGAGCCGGGGCCAAAGATGGATGGGGTTTCGTCCGAAGTTGGGGCTGGCGAGCTACGCTTAGCGCTCAAGATGTCGGGGTAATCATTGGTGCTTTACTAGAAGTAGGCAAACAACACCTTGTGACTGATGACGACGGCCGCACCCGGGCAAGTCAGATACGGGACCCCGAAGACGACGGTGGAGCGGCTGAATCCCAGGAATGGGTCGGTCGCTTCTGGGAGGCTTACGACGCGCTTGAGAAGTAAGTTACACGAAAAGGAAATGACAATAGAAAGCTAACGTTGTCCAGTGTTGATGCTCTCAAAGCCGGTCTACCTACGGCACAGGAACTTCACCGCGCTATTTTCAGGACAGGGACCGCGCTTATTGGTAAAAGACAAATCAAGCACCTTCATGCTTTTCGCCTCTGCGTTATTAAAGATGGGCCAGACGTTCCCCTGTTCACCCACCCTGCGGCGCTCACGAAACTTGCTCTTTGGGTTGGGGAGGCTCTCGCTGAGCAGGAGAAGGATGCGAATGGGAAACTAGCCCACGGCGGCCGCGGTACGCCGCTCGTCGCAGCAAGCCTGAACGAAAAACGGGGTGTCTACGTGGTAGTCGGAACCGGTGGCGGTGGCGGGCCCGACCTGACGTTCCTAGATAAGGAAGCGGCAAAAGAGAAGCAGGCGGCCAAAGAGGCTAAGCTCAAGGAGAGAGAACGTCGGAGACAGGCTAAGGAAAAAATTAGGGAGGAAAAACGTGCCGCAAAGGCCGCAGCCGGCGATGACGACGACGACGAAGATGAAGAAACGGAATCTGAGGAGAGCGACGCGTCGGACTCCGACTCAGAAGACGAAGTTGAGGAACGCAAAGACCGAGGATACGGCCTAAACAAGTTCGGCACTGCCTTCCAAGACGTCGTCAACGAGACAAATGCCCGCGTGCGGATTGACAGCTTCGAGCACTGCGTCGTCGAAGTTCGGAAAGATGATCTCGGCGGATTCCTTGAGAGCTTGAGCCAAAAGACCGTCGTTGGATAAACCACCCCTGAACCCCCGGTCTTCCATTTTAATGAGACCCAGAGTGCCGGTGCGAGAGCCGACGTTCTACTTAATAGGCTACGAGGCATGTGCCGCCTTCTGGCCCCATTTTGATTCCGTTGAAGACCATTTTACGAAAAAGCAATATGAGCATCTGCTACAATGCGTGGAGCTCGAACGATGGATGCATGAGCGACGGATGGGACGCAGGCCGGCGTTGGGTGTAAACTTGTAGATACTCTGCCGCGTCGAATCTGGCGCTGTTCATTCGATTATCTGATACATAGTAGCATCATCGCGGAAATACATGAATAAGGTATTTAATTCATCTATTGTAACCTTGGGACCTTGGGTGTTTGTATATCAACGTCGGACTTTTTGTGGTTGTTCGGTGTTACACCAACTGGAACCAGCCTCTCGGGAGTTGAAGTACCGCTGAAGTGGCGACCCAATAAAAGCGCTGGTCTTTGTGGCAGTGCTATAATATATTCATCAGTTTGACCACAACTCTGTCGAAGGGAAACTCAAAAGGCCTCCACTACCCAGTACATGTACATCTACCGAGGTACATACGTACCTATTAAGACGGGATGGGCCGTAACTTTGTACAATATAATAATACATCGGCATTAGCAGCATCGGTAGAAGGCACTCACACCGCGTAGGTCAACCCACCATTGCCACGAATTTCTTGGTGTGTAATTTTACAAGTAATACGACGCCTCACGTAGTACATGCTTAAAGAAGTTGATGTACCATTGGAACAGGTAACCTTTCCCTGAATCGTTTACACCAGATGAAGACTCGAGTAAAGCCAGATTTCCGGCTATGCATAATTGGAGCCGACAATGCGTTTAAAATTAATGTACCAGGGAGTTACATGTAATCGGGAAGTTAAAACATTTTAAGGATCCAGATGTTGTTTGCAGGTCGATTCAGACGCAGGTACTCGCACCAATTACGTCAAGCCTATACACATCCAGGGTAACATGCCTACCGTAGCGGCAAAAGGTAGGTAGATGGAACGGTCTTTTTTTTGAAATGGTTTTGTAACGGGTAACGTTCCGTAGATTTAGAGCTTCTCATTGGTCAAATCTCGAAATATAGTGGGGCGCGACTTGGTTGCTAGGTTTTGCGGTTGAATCCTGGCAACAAATCTGCGTTACCATTTTAAAATACGGTATCGTTTTATAATTATAAACCGTTTCATTTAAATTCTTTAAAAAATCGATTTTATTTATACGATTAATAATATTTAATATTATATAAAGGTAATTTTATTATTTAAAAAAAAATAAAAAAAATAAAAAAAAATAAAAATAAAAAACAAAAAAAAAAATAAAAAAATAAAATAAAAAAATAAAAAAATAAAATAAAAAAAATTTATAAGTAATAAGTTAGTAGCGGTAACATCAAGTCACATACCGCGTAACAAAGTAAGTAACATCAATTACGAAAAAAATAATAAAAATAAATAACAAGTAACAAATAGATATCACGGGTAACAAATACATGTTACGCGTAACGGATATAGGTTACGGGTAACAGAAATAGGTAACAGGTTCCAAAAAAAAAGTGGTGCATGATACAACTAGCGTAAACCTTATATTAAGGTTTAAGCATATCCCTGTCACGCGCGTAAACTCTGTAGTGTAATGGTAAAATCCGTAGAAAATATCCGTATAGGTTGGGGTTCGATTCCCAACGAATGTAAAAAAAAAAAAAAAATAATAATTCTTTAATAAAATAATAAAGTAAAGTAATAAAATAGAATAATAAAGTAAAATAATAAAATAATAAAATATAATAAAATAAAATAAAATAATAAATTAAAATAAAAAAAATAAATTTTTTTTTGGAACGTTTCTTATTTGGAACGGTTCCATTTTTGGAACGATTCAAATTTGAATGAATGTTTCTTATAGGTGGCTCCGTGCCATACCTGTAGAATGGTTCCATTTGCCCATAGAGCCCCACTACGGTAGGTACATAGGTAGGTACCTACTACCTGAGGTGCATCTTCAACCCTTGAGCAGGGTCATGACATCCATACGTCGACGTTAGGTACCTCTAAGCCATCATGGACCCCCATTAATAAGTAGGTACCATAGGTAGTCGTAACTTCCCCCGTTCATATGATCTAATAACTACCCCGCCAGGCCCCTCCCCTCGAAGCCAATGCCCAATTAAAATCCCAAACTCCATTCTCCTACTTTTCACCTCACATACCCTTCGATACCTTCAATAAGTGGCTCATACGATAGCAATCATTGTATTGCTTCCCCAAGTTCCCAAAAAGGGGAGGATGGGCTGACGTTTGCACTCGCTGGACCTGTATCGTCTTCCTTTAAAGCCTATTGCTCGTTCATCGCACCCCTCTCCGTTAAAAAGAAAAAGCAAAGCATCTTATGCCTTATCTGCTGCTGCATCGTATCGTATCGCATCGCATCGCATCGCACCGCGCCTAGCATACAGCAGACATACATAGATACGTTTAGAGGGCCATAACAAGGATAGACAGCCTCAGCTTGCATTACATCGTCGCAGTTGTTCCTAGGTGATCGGCAAAATCTCTGGCGGACCGGGAGAGATCATGTAAGTGATCCAACAAAGGCCCACCCCTTTTCCCCTAGTTCCTGTTCCTGTCTTCCTGTCCTATGAGGTGAGGTAGGGATATAGGGATACCGTACCAAATAGGTAGGCTTCCGTGCCTAGGTAGGCAAGTTACTGTGCATGTGGTTATTACGATGGGTAGGGTATGGGGGTTTGCAGGATTTATCTTCAATTGCGAGCTCACATCTGCGTATCACAGTCCAATCCCATTCCTCGACCGCCTTGTCGTCACCCCAGCAAAGAAAGCCAACCCGAACCAACCTGGGCCAACCTGGGCCAACCTTTGAGCCAGCTTTAAGCCAGCTTTAGTGTACAGCCTCCAATTCGGAAAGCCTGCTTCGCCCGTACTGAACTCCAGGTACCTACCTTACCTTAGGTACTTCTTTCGTTACACAGTCCTAGTACATGTAGAGCTCTGACAAAGCACCACTGCGGCGGCACAGTCCCATACGTCTGGTCCCCTTTCGCCTAGGTACATACTACCTTATACGTTAGCTACCTCTCAAGTCGCCGCAGCCCGCAGCCCACATCCCGCAACCTGCAACCTGCAACCAAAGAACTGAATAACATCCGAAAACAACCCTTCCTTCGTTACAATACATACTTTTTGGTAGGAGGTATCATATCTCTTCTTCTATAGGATTATACGTTTCTCTTTATTATTTTACGCATCTCTCTCTCTATCTCTCTCTCCGCTACCTACTGCGACACACACGAGAGCCTCTTGAAACCTTGTCGGAACTATTTGTTATCTTCGCCGTTGCGACAAACCCCACCTCCCGCCTTCATTCGCTTCGCAACTTGTCGCATAATCAACAACCCCCCCTTAGTCCTCGGCCTCGCGAGACTTCGCAAGACGAACACCGACTTTCCGGCTACACCGCAAGACACCCATACCTAATAGAATAATCATTACCACCACGCCAGAGGACCGAAAATGGGAAAATCGTGAGTCACCCTTTGAAATAGTTTGTATTGCATCATTGCATCATCGGCCGCGCGCGACCATTGTGCGGTTGTGCAGGAATTCCCTCCCTCCGACGCGGGAGACGCGGGGGACGTCTGTCTCCATCGTCATTGTTCCCTGTTCAAGTATTAGACAACCCCAACTAACACAGCATCGTCTAGTCAATCCAAACTCTCACAAGAACAACTGGCTGAACTCCAGAAGTCCACGCATTTCGACAAGAAGGAACTGCAGCAATGGTATAAGGGTCGGTCACTTCCATGCCGTCACGTAGCGGCTCCTTGCCGAGCGAATCCGTACTCACTCCGTCTTAGGCTTCCTGAAGGACTGCCCTTCGGGCATGCTCACAAAGGAAGAGTTCCAGAAGATCTACCGGCAATTTTTCCCTTTCGGCGATCCATCTTCCTTCGCAGATTATGTCTTCAACGTATTTGATTCGGACAAGTCGGGCTCTATCGACTTCAAGGAATTCATCTGCGCCCTAAGCGTCACGAGCCGGGGCAAGATGGAGGATAAGCTTGACTGGGCCTTCCAACTATACGACATCGACGGCGATGGCAAGATTAGCTACGACGAGATGCTCAAGATCGTAGAAGCGATCTACAAGATGGTGCGCGCATACCCTTCTAGAGCTACCAACGGCCAACTAATACTAACAAATGCGGCCCCGAAATAGGTCGGCTCGATGGTGAAACTGCCCGAAGACGAAGATACCCCCGAGAAACGCGTAAAGAAGATCTTCCGCATGATGGATAAGGACGAGAACGGTAGCCTGGACATGGATGAATTCAAGGAAGGCAGCAAACGTGACGAGACCATCGTCTCGGCGCTGTCTCTGTATGACGGGCTAGTGTAATCCCACAGCCTGAAGGGGAGAGGACGGACAAGCAGTGAGGTGCCCCAGAGTAAAGAGCTTTGAGAACATGGGAGCAAGGCCGGCTAGGGAAACATAAGCCGAAACCAGAAAGAGAAGATGAGGACAGCGTCGTGTCGAGAACCCTATCTCGGAGGGTTTGCCGCCAGTGTGCCAAATTTTCTCTTTTCCGTCTCCTACACGGGCCTTTATACTCTAAGAGAAGGATAAACGCGGATTGTATGTTTATACCAGGCCTCGAGCGTCTTTTTTTTCTCTGGCAGTTCTGGGTAAGAATAGGTTAATGTAACGATCGAGCATTCGCCAAGCACCTCGTCCCCTCGAAACCACCTAAGGTAGGACTTGGGCCAAAGCTTCGCCGGCTCCCTCGGCCGCCGCCGCCGCAGCCACTACCTACCTACCACCAATTCTATTGCCCGGTACCGCCAGATCTCCCAGGGTAAAAGGCACAGCAAAAGAAAGGAAAATAAGGTAGATAGGCGATCGCTACATACAATGCTAGACGTTAACACCCCGCGCGTATGTTACTAAGCACATTGCATGTTACATCCTCGCGATGCCGATCTCTGGCTGGCTGGCTGGCCGGCCGGCTTGAGGGCCGGTTATCTTGGCGAGAGCTTGTCTATGTGTCTATGACGATGGTAGCCTTGTATATAATGTATAACCTAGGTAAAGATTAAGTATAACCGGCCAGGTACAAGGAACTCTTGAGGGATTGGATAAGCTGGGCAAGTTTAGTCGATCTTTTATCCTCGAATCCGTGGGTGAGGGTAGTATATGGTATATAACGGAACATCGATTCGGTATCTCAGCCTAGAGTCTTAATATCTTAGAGGTAGAAAGCGTTTATTTTACTTCTCTAGGCACAATTCTCAGATACGTACCTAGGTGCCTAAACAAGTCATCATAGTCAAGGAACTGGACGGGATCACGTACATATACGCTCTTTTAATGCCTTCCACACCCTGACATGAGATTAACAACTCGGTTCTCTTATGGAGAAGTAAGGCTCTTACTACCATGGGAACGATATGAATAGTAGGCAGGATCCCGTACGGGGTGAAGATAAGTGCCTAGGCACTTAGTGATTATCACTAGACATATTCATCGTGGTAGACTTATTTGAAGAGGACCGAATTTATTACGAGGAGTCAATAATATTCTCCCCGATGTTTGAAAGCTAGATTCACACCGACCTATCCGCGGAAGTCGTTCCGCTGTATTGACACTTTATCCATGCTTACGGAGACTTAAAGAACTTACAAGAGCGATGGTTGAAGTTCAGTAACGAGGAATAGCTTTGTAGGGAATATGCCCTCACGAAAAGGATCTGTAGTGAGAGGGTGTGGGTTTTCGAGACTTGACTAGTTCGTTCCTTACAGCTTCCCTACATATCTATTTCAATTAGATTCGTTGTGATCGACCGTATCTTCTTAAACACCTAGGTAGGTAGGTATGTATCTGAGATACGGTGGGCAGGTACACACACACATACA
Source organism: Pyrenopolyporus hunteri (assembly GCA_902806595.1). Lineage (NCBI taxonomy): Eukaryota > Fungi > Ascomycota > Sordariomycetes > Xylariales > Hypoxylaceae > Pyrenopolyporus > Pyrenopolyporus hunteri. Next base: position 1,132,623 of record CADCXC010000004.1, on the reverse strand, counting down.
TATCGTGATATTACAACAGACCAAGGCCGTAATAAGCCGTAGGAAAGGATAATCGTTCATCTCTCTATCTACCTGGAGAGAAGTTCCCGCTACGGGGTACCTAGTCTAGTTCCAACGTCACGGTTCAAAAATAGCACGTCCTGTGTAGAGCCTCAGCGGTGAGAACCATACTTACATAGGGTGATACTAAAAGCAGCATAAATTCTAGCACCCCTACCCGAATATATCCTCCCGTAGTAAGAGAAACGGGGGAAACGAACGGCCAGTCCACATAAAGTATCATACCTTGACATAGAATATAGAGCTATAACATATACTGCAATGCCCGGCGACCCTTGACGCTACCTTTCCAACAGAATAAACCACACTCGTCAAATGATATAACTAGACCGTATATTATTCCTAACAGTCTAGCCCCCCACCCCTTTCTACCAAAGAGGGGGCACAGTATCCTCCTCAGTATTACTTCTCTTCTTCAACAGCACACTAAACGTACACGTACACGGGAGACCAATCCAAAAGAAAGAGAAAAAAAAAAGCCACCATGAAAAAGACGCTCAAGCAACAAACATAAAAACCTTTACAAGACCCCCACGTAGCGAACGTGCGCAGCGTCGTTTCTAAATCTCATCTCATCTTGTATCGTCAAACCTAATCAGAATATCGAATCCGACGCCCGGCCATTACGTTTCGACTACCTCAGACGGGTACCACGTAAGCTCGGAGCGCCTCTCCTATCAGACTCTCTCGCCGTTCCAGATTATCAGAAATCTTAAGAACCCCGGAACTAACATGGTTGCGATATGGCTCGTAGAGCTTTGACTGCGGCGCTTAGCTTGAGGAAGCGTACGCATCCTCGACCTCCTTTTGGTACTTGGCGAGGATGCCCTTGCGGTTGAGCTTCTGTGCCGCGGTCACGAGACCCTATGGGTGATGGTCAGCTCACAATACTCATGTAATAGATACCTAGGTAATTAGGTGTAGGCGGATTGATAAACTTACGTTTTGTGGTGTCCAGTCCTCGTCTGACAATGCCACTCCTTCGATGATCTCAATACCAGAGAGGCCACCAGCTCGTCCGACGGTCTGAAGCTCTCTTAGTATGATGCCGTTTAACTTCTTGTTATGCACTAATTCCTCGATACTATTTCCTTGTATTCCGTTTTCGGCGGCTAGCTTCTTCAACGCCGGCTCTGCTGGTACGATGATCGCGATAGGCTTAGCCTTTGATTGGTCCGCGTACACGCAGATGTTGGCCACGACGTGAGCTGAGCGGTAGATGGACTCTAGTTTCTCTAATGCAATGTACTCGCCGTTCAAAGTCTTGACCAGATTCTTCTTGCGGTCGATGATCTTTAGATGGCCCTTGGGATCCCATTCGCCAATGTCTCCTGTCTTGAACCAACCGCCAGGAGCCATGTTCTCTTTGGTTTCCTTCTCGTTCTGGTAATATTCCTCTGCGACACTGGCACCGCGAATCCAAATCTCGCCTTGCGGATTCGGCTTGTTGGTCGCATAGTAACCAGCATCCGGGAAGTCGACAAGCTTGACCTCAATACATGCAGGCATTGCACCAATCGTCTCGGACGTCCACTCGAGAGGGTTCATGAGGGAGCCCATAGCATTGGTTTCTGTAAGGCCGTAACCAATAACCATCGGCGCGATGGCCATAGAAATGAACCTCTGCGTGTCCTTTGCGACAGGACCACCGCCGTTCAGACAGAGCTTCAACCGACCACCGGTTGCCTCCTTTATCTTCTTGAAAACGATAGAGTCGAGCAGGCCGGTTCCGGGGAGGCCGCTGGCCAACAATCTAGCCTTTAATGACAACGCACCCCAGAACATGTTCTGGACGACTGGTCCGCCCTCGTGGACCTTGGCGGTTATTCCTTTCTTGACCGACTCCCAGACTGCCGGTACACCGACTAGAATAGAGGGCTTGAACTCGCGAATATCGCCAGCGCAGTTGCGGACCGACGTATCGGACAGCGTCTTTGGGTTTCCATAGCCCATGGTAGAACCCCAGTATAACGAGGCGTTCTCGAAGACAAGCTCGAGAATGTGGGCCAAGGGAAGATAAGTCAGTAGGCCGTCACCTGGGCCGATGAAGGGCTGAACTACGACACTGACGCCAGCAACTATTGACCCGGTTAGTTTTGTATAGGACCGCAGCGAAACAGCGATGCTTACCAGCAGCCACGAGATTCTTGTGCTTCAGGGGCACGCCCTTAGGGGTACCGGTAGACCCTGAGGTGTACATGATGCAGCAGAGATCCTCCGGGGTGGGAGGTACCGGGTCGAAGGGGTTTTCCCTACCGAGCTTTTCTAGCTCTTTGAAGCTTACAACGGTGATGTGAGGGTAAGCGCTCTTCAAGTTGTTGATGTGCTCCTGTCTGACCTGGTTCTGGTTGTTCCAGATGACGTAACGCACTTCCGTGGCATCCTTGAGCACATTGCCTAACGTAGGCAACAGATGAGGATCTAGGAAAATTGCCTTCGCGCCCGTCGCAACCATCGAATGCTTTAATCCCTCCTCTCCAAGCGTGTCGTATGCGGTAACGATGGGCATAGACTGGGAGGCGGCGGCGTGCGAGGTAGCCAGCCAGTTGGCGCTTGTGGCAGCAAAGATGTGTACTCTGTCGTCTTTGTTCATGCCGAGCTTCCTCAGGCCGGAGCCGACGTTTAAAACCAGCTTCTCGAAGTCATTGTACGTGAGGTATTCGTAGGGACCGAGCTCGAAGAAAGTCCAGGCCTTGTTCACCTCCTGCTCCTGGCCATCGACTATCTTCTTCACTTTCTTGCTCTCTTGGTGGGTGCGCACAAGGCGTCGGGAACCCATGGCCTTTGCATTGCCATACTTGGCAACGCTCACGCGTAGGAGTTCATAGACGGTGGTAATGTCATCGGAAGGCCTCGTGATGAGCCCGTTCGCGGTTAAAGGATGTCGACGGGGTTTCGTTTCTCCCTCGACGGCTTCGGCTCCCGGCGACTCGATGGAATACGGTGGTTTTGCTGTGGCTTTAGGTTGAAGCACCATATGCCTCAGCTTGGATTCTCGCCACTCGGTCGTCATAATTGCGCGCTCGGGGACACAATTCGAATTAAATACTAGGACGGATGAGTAGTAAAGGGGGAGGCCAGTTGCGGGAAAAGTCGCAAGTGATGACGGAGGATCAGTGACCGTCCGATGAGCGATAATAAGGGGATTGAACTAGCTGGGACGACAAGATTTAGTCCCTTGTTGATTCATTAAATCTACCGTAGTATCGTGGCCAGGATTGATAGGCTTAGGAGGCCGTAGGTCTGCCTAGCTGGGTTTTGGCAAGTTGCTAAGCTGCTAAGTTGCTAAAGTTGTTACGGGGAAGCTTGGAAATTGTCAAGCGAAGTCTTGGTGGGATTTCTTGGTGGGATTCTGGCGTCTTGGGACTTGGGACTTGGGACCGGGGACCGGATGCTACTTACTATGTAAGTCGAGAGTTGTAAAGCGGGCCTTTTTGGGGGGTGGGCTTTCCAAGAAACCCAAGATGCTAGGTATGTTAAAGCTGCTGGTAAGCTCTTACCTACAGTCACCTCCCCCCGAGCTTGCCCCCATGACGACACTAGCGTCACTCCGATCCAATAAAACCATGCCCCTTGCCAATTTGAGCTGCCGAGACTTGGGCCCCTAGATCCTAGATGAGTTTAGCGACTGGAGTTAGATACCCATAGCTACGGCACTACTGTGGTGTAGTTGCCCTACTATAGTCGCGTAGCACACAATCTTACGCACCTGAATCCTCGATCATGGCGGGTCTGACATTGTCTACCTAGGTCCCTAGGTAGGTACGTATAGTCCCTACATGTACTGCGTGCCTACCTCGTACCTACCTGCATTGGCACTTTGGCTTCCATTACTACCATCTCTGGCTTGTTTCTGAATATCTCCTTTTCTCATTACACCTCTATTATAGTCAGTGACACCTATCACATACCATACTTCCACTCGCCAAGGGAGCGGGCCGTTTTATTGTTCCACCGCTTTCTTAAGTGAAACGAAAACAAGAGAGGAGGAAGAAAATAAAAATAAAAGAAAGCAGAAAACATACACGGAGACGAGCAATTCTCTTCGGCCTGCAGCCGAACTGACATCCGATTGCCAAATAAACGTTACAATTGCCAAATTCGCCAAATTCCATTCCACCACTGGCTGGCTGGCTGGCTGGCTCACACCCTACCTACTGTGCATACCTGTAGGTACCTACATACATTGGCACTCTACGCGCACCGGAGCTCGGTCGCGGTCGTCTTGGTTGCAGCAAGAGCAGCGAAGCAGAGCGACGAATACCCTCGCTCCGCATCCCCCAGGGGCAATTTAGCCAAGACATGGCAAATACTACCTGCAATAACCGCAGCTACATAAGTCAATAAGCCGCAACTTTCTCTAGGAAAGGTTTCAGACGATCTATAACATCCCCAACGGTCTGAACACGTAATTTTTTCACTTTCCTTGTGAGCAACTCCTCGACTGCCGATAGGCACAGCGTGCAGCGCCAGCTCACCACGAATCAAGATGGAATTCGCCTGACATGTGGCTTTAGACGTGCGCGTCAGGGGGCGTTACGGCTAAATCAATATGGCGTTTCCGTCCCTACTTGATCGGCTCGGGCCAGAGATATCAGATCCAGAAGAAGGCAAGATCGGGGTCCGAAGCCCCATCCCTATTAGATGCCGCGCCGTTCCCCGAGGTAAAAGCTGCCGCTAACATGCCATCCGTAGAAACTTTCCTGCTGTACTCTCAGGATATCCCGTCCCAGAATCTAGGCTTCGTGGATCCTTCGGCGACCACGTTGGACCTGAACGTTGCTGGCAAGGACTACCTGATCCACCAGTCACCAACCATATTAAATCGGCCAGGAAGTACCACAGGCGCCGTTGTGTGGAAAATCACACCGCTCGTGGCCAATTGGCTGGCCTCTTCCGACAATCCCCTCTGGATTTCTGGCGTCTTATCACCTTCTTCCTACGTATTGGAGTTGGGTTGCGGAATCTCCGGACTCGTAGGATTGGCGCTTGCGCCATTGGTTACGAGGTACACCCTAACCGACCAGTCCTACGTCGCGAGACTAGTAGAAAGGAACATCGAAGAAAACAGTCCTCTAAAGAACGCAAAGCAATCCGGAGCTGCCTCCTCTCAAAAGCGCAGAGGAAAGTCATCCACTACGGCCTCTTCTAAGGCCGACATACGATTCCTACCCCTGGACTGGGAATTAGACGAGGTGACAACGTCACTCACGGGCAACGATAAGGTCAGGAGCTTTGACGCCGTCATTGCTTGCGACTGTATCTACAACGACACTCTGATCCAACCATTGGTGCAAACCTGTGCTGACGTGTGCGGATTGAGGTTATCAGACGAGAACGCCACCAGCGATAGGCCCACTATCTGCTTGGTCGCGCAGCAGCTCAGAGATCCGGAAATATTCGAGGCCTGGATCAAGGAGTTCAGCAGGCATTTCCGGACATGGCGCATGCCGGATAGTGCCTTAACGAAGGAGCTGAAGTCGAATCCCGGCTTCGTGGTTCACCTGGGTATCTTGCGGGACACAGCAGAGACACGCAATTAATCGTAACCCGCAACGTAATCGTCAAACCACAGTCCCGCTTCCGCCATGCGTGAACCCGTTTTGAGCTACCATGAGCTTAATATTTCTTATTGCTCCATATATGTGAGATTAAGCTATCATGTCCCTAATTTACACAAAATCTCGGAGAATAAAAATACTAGTACTCCGGCAACTAGATCTAAGGTATGTATGCCTAGGTAGGTAGGTACCTAGGTAGGTAGGTATCTAATGCTACAACGCAGATCCTGCGGCATACATGTATTGGTGCCGCAAGTTAGGAATCCAAGGTAGGTACCTACGTACCAAATTAGGGGCCTCAAACCAACATCAAAGGCATATGCAAAATAACATATGGCGATGCCTCCAACACGCCGATTGTCATTGTATTCTCCCCATCCTATAAAACTCACGCAACATTCGGACAGTGAATATAATCAGCATTAGGTAGGCGGTACTTGAGACGTTTGGGACTTAGAGGTAGTAATATCCGTTCATGCAGACATAGGTTGTAAGGTTGTAAGGTTCTATGTCAACGGCCCCTCATGAACCCACCTATCGTTTAACCTTCCAGGTATATACCTCATATATATACACATCTATACAGATATAGCTTCGCCTCGCTGCAGTAATGCACTCTTACCAATTTCTAGACTCAACGTAGCATCATCAAGCTAACATAAACCTACCTTATCTAATCGTGCGAGATACGTATTTGCGAGTAGGTACCACGTACATAGCCAGGAGCAAACAAACCACTCCAACGTCGGCAGCGCCGGAGCGAGACGTGCCGAGCCAAAAACCCATAGGACCGGCCCGTCTGCAGCAACCGGGTTGCCGGCATCGCTCGGCATCCCGTCGTCGGAAGAGCCGGGGTTACATACCGCATACAGGGTAGGTAGGCGCCAGGTAGGAATACACACACATACTGCCACCTACCTTACCTCCCTAATGTAGGAAGGGGGGCTAACGCTTGCGTTGGAGAATATGCGCCCATTTTACATAAATGGGCTGGTTAGACGTCTTTTGCCATCTGCTGCCAGGTACTTAACTGTGTTAATATAAACTCGTCTGTGATTGCTACTTGTTTCCCATAATTGATATCACCATCCTTATGTTTACCCCGGCACTGCGTATACGCGATTCTAAGCGGGTATACGAATGCTTCAAACGTACAAGGCTCCCTTTTTGCAGGAGCACATTTCCTATACGACTGTTAGAAGGGTCGATAAAATCAGTAGGAACCTGGGCAAGTGATGAATATAAACTTTTTTCTTTTTACATTCACACGCCCACACGCCCGCACCATACCGCTCCGTACCGTACACGCCACACTCGACTCATCACCACTGCTTCTACTATCACAACCACTACCCACTAACAACAAGCCGACGTTGCGGCGATAGGCTCTGATTGCCACCTCTGCTCTGCTACTATCCTGGATATCTGGTGAAAACGAGACCGATAACAAAATAAAATAGAATAAAAAGACACAACGCAACGCAACGCAACCATTATGGAACAGAGCAAAAAAGCAAAGATTTCCGTCCCAACCTCGATGATGATGATGATGGTGAAGATGATGATATGACGGCGGCGACGACGACGACGACGACGACGGATGATGGTAATGGTAGTCTTTGGTACAACGAGATAGATGAATTGGTGACGCTGACGCTGGCATCTCTAGCCACTCCCCCCTGAACGCCCAGCCGTAGCCAGAAAAAACAGGAATAAGATAATAAAAAGAAAATGGCCCAACCCAACCCAACAAATGACATGAACACCGACTCCCGCACCCCCCCCCTTTTTTTCCCTTTTCCCGCGCTCGTTGTCCCTTCCCAAGGCGCACCGCGATCCCGAAACAAGAATTTCCCACGACGTGACTGACTCAGACAGGTTATCCACCTTGCCTACATCCCTTACGTAGGGGGTAGATAAGCGACATTCATTCCCTTCCCTTCCCTTCCCTCCTCCGCCTGCCCCTACAAGCAAGTGGGTGAGTTGGACTTCACAAGGGCTTAATTCTTCAGTACTCCGACATCTGCTGCAGGTACTGGTACGACGAATCGCCCAGGGCCGGGATGTAGGACGGGTCGGCGAAGGGCATATCGGCGGCGGCGAGCTGGGAGTCCCCGCTGGAGAAGAAACCGAGGTCTCCTATCGTCCCGATGCGGCGGGGTTCTTCTTTCTTGAACGAGTCCCAGAAGGCCCGGTCGTGCGCTTCGGCCGCGATGGCCGTCGTGTCGAGCATGGGCTCTGACGTGGTGTAGGCCTGAGACGGCGGCGGCGGTTGGTGCTGGGGCGTGTTGCTGTGGTATCGCCAGGAGTCGGGGTGGACTTCGGGGTTGAGCGTCGGATATCCCGCTTCGTTGTTGTTGAATTGACGCCCGGGATCCGACGTCGGTATCGTCGGAGCGTGGTTGATCGCGGTAAAAGAGCCGGTCGGAACGGGCTTCTGGGTCTTGCTCGGTATTGATGTGTTCGCATCTTCCGTGTCTGGTGCATGATCCGCCATATTTGGCGATACTCGATCCGATCTTCCGACCTGGGCCTCGTCTTCCGGTCGGAGAAACCCGAAGTCTTTAAGCGGCCCGGACACAGGACCATATTCTTCAAGGCCGCCGCTGGTGCCACCTTCACGAACACGAAGCGCCCTCTCGCCCGTCCCTGCGTTCTTCGCGGCGAACCTATAGTAGTCCTGCTTGATCGTTTCGAAGTACTTGTCCATCCGCCGCAGGATGGCCACGTACGTAGAGGCCATCTTAAGCCACATGGACATCTTGCGGAGCGTTACGAAAGCGAATGCTACCGACCCGCGCCTGAATACGTCGGAGACAGGTTCGGTTTGTCGCGTGTCCTCGAAGTCATAGTCCAGCATGTGTTTCTCCGTGTCCATCTGGGGGAAATGCTCGGCGTAGAGCCCCACAAACGAGGCTGTCCAAATCGCGAAGAGGACGATGGTAGACTGTGGTAACTTATCCTTCCTCTGGCAAATCTCGATCAAGTCGATAATTCCGCGGGACGCCTTGAATACCTGCTCCGCACTAGATATCCAGAATCCATCAGGGGGCGAGCCGAACTTGTCCTTCGGGAAGGTTGGTTTGTCGAGCGGTCCTTCAGGTTCTCGGCAACGAACAGGTACGAAGGGTATATACTCCCTGTGAAGCATGATTAAGCAGATACACCTAAGCATGTGTAGCAGCACGTACGCGCTGGAGGCTTGGTGGTTCTCGTGCTTGAAATAGTTGGATCGGGAAAAGGTAAAGGTGTCTGGAAGCTCGGCATCAAACTCCGCAAGCTTCTTGGTTAGCTTGTAGAAGGTGCTATTTTCAGTCCACGGCGGGGACTCCTTTTCCTTCTTGTTCAGGCGACCTCCCTGAGAGCTGAACTTCGAAATCTCCCCCCATATGTCCACTAACTGAATAAAGCGGCTCAACACGCTATCGTCCATGCCGTGCCGTCGTTTATCCTTTAGGAAGCCGGTGGGCACCTCCATCGCCAAATCAAATTTATCCTCGGAGCACGGAAGCTGAATTTGGATATCTTCCGGCTGTATTATAGAAACTCGTTCCTTACCGCAAGAAAGCATACGATCCAGAATGAAGCAGCTAAACATTGTCCGCCTTCTCACTTCCTTTTCCAATGCGACCTGAGATTGCTGGAAAGCTGTTCTTCGCTGGAGCTCAACAGTTCTGGAATGGACGTCTCCAAACTCGGGAACATCACCAAAGCCAAGCCCCAGATACTGCGCCATCCTGATGGCGACACCAACGTACATCCAGGCGCCGAGTCCTCCGGTCTTGGGCCGTGTTTGACTCCAGTCGTATAATCCCAGCATGAGCAAGGCCTCCACCCTCTCGACAGACGCAATCTTCATCGCAGTTCGTAACGGGCCTAGGGCCATTGTGAGCACATCAGCATAATATTCGGATGCTGCAGCGGGATCGAGCGGCGTTTGGACCGGTCTTGTTCTAGCGTTGCCGGGTTGGTTACTGCAAATATGAGCAAGATATTTCACAAGGTCCGGGTGAAACCTCGCTGTAAGCGTTAGGACGCCGAGCAACACTAAATTGACATCCGAGTTACTGTCCTGCTGTGAGGATTTGAACTTCCGCCCCAATTTTTCCTTCACTGTTGGTAAGTGTAGGAAGGGCAGTTCTGGCGCAAAATGCAGCTTATAGAGGTCCAGCACCTGCTCCCACAAATCTTCCGTTAAGAAGGGCGCGGAAAGTACTTCCTCGGCGTAAACGCTTGCTTTTTGGTTATCCCCCTTCGATATCTCATCTATCTTCTTCAGCTTTTTCCTATCAGAGCCTCCATCTCTTTCTTGCCTAACCCCAGTAGGTGGCTCGGCTCTCTTTGGGGGAGTGGGCTCGGGCAGCTTGAAGATGCATTCTTTTCCGGTCTTGATACAACCGTCGCAAGGGCTGGTGCCGCCGGTGTTCTCACCTGAATTATCCATTAGTAGCCAGTCATGAAAGCTTAATTATCAGTGTAGAGCCAGCCTTTTTCGCGGTAAAGACCCTAGAGCTAAAGCGTCCCTATGAAAAATACGAATAAGAAAAAAGAAAAAGAAAATTCCACGCCTTCCTCCCAGTCGTATGCGATTAACGGAGCCTTGGGGATTCGACGCACATTTTATTTTACTTTTCCGGCACCGTGTGCAAGCAATACTAGATCGCATGGGAGGACGCATCTTTGGGGGTTTCTTCCCCTCGATGTTGCCTGCTACCATTGCCTTCGCCTCGTCATCCCCTAGCCCCCGAGCGGTGACACTTCCAACGACCTCGATCCGTGACGCGTCGGTATTCAAAAGCTGTCGGCTGGGCGGTATTTGTGGAGTTGGGGGGCTAAGGGCAGTGTCGGCGGGGGAGAAGGCTTCGTCGAATTTCCTCTGAGGAGGGGCGTGGTATTGTCCTATGCTCGATTTCTCATCGGCGCCAGACCGATCGGGAGGGGAGAGTATCGACTGGATGCGGATTGGATTAGAAATTGTGACGGCTGGGTCTGGGGCAGACCCGGAGGACTCTGAGGGAGTGGAAATGTCCTAGTAGACTTTTCGAGGTGACTCGCTGGGCGAACGACGCCGCGCTGTCGGACACGATACTTCGAAGAGGGACAGGCTCGAATGTAAGCGATAGGTAGCGTTCCTATTCCTAAGATAGACTAGGTAGTTGAGTAACAGCAGACCCGGGTGTCGTGTTCCAGAAACCCCTTTCTAAACCGTCCCCTAGTTGTCTTGAATGGATAGGCGCTGTTATTGGTGATGTGCTACAGCATCGAGAAGCTGCGACTATCCGTAAAGGGCGCGCGACCTGTCGACTACGGCTGGCTCAAAGGGCGCAGTTTTGTTTAACACAGAGCTGTGCCGTCTTTCAGTTGTGAGTACACTTAAGTTATAAACACTAGTACGGCAGCTATATCTAGGTAGCTATGGACGAGAGGATAATATGGTGACGATACCAGCGACGCAGATTGGCAACATAAAGATGAAAAAGTAAATCTCTTAGGCGAACCGAGGTGGTACGAGGACGAAGGATGAGAGTATGCGAATACAGATGGTAGAGGAAAAAAAAAAGCAAAGCCGCAAGTATGCAACGCTTTGAGAATATCGATTTGATATTGGACGGGGGTAGACGGGATAGGTCTTACAGTGTCTAGATTGAGGTGGACACTGGAAGGAAGAGAACAAGCTCGTCGTTGGCGGGTAAAGCAGGCCTAGCAAGCCTTGAAAGCCTAGAGAGCCCCAGGGTTGAGTTCCCCGGACGCGGACGGGTCGGGTAGAGACCAATCTACCCAAGCTAAGGCAGTGTTGGATGGCGGACGAAGATCGGCTTTTGTGTCAACGTCCAATGAACGGGCGTCTTGGGCCTGATCGAAAGCGCCCATCTAGGTAGCGCACAGGCCGCGGTTGCGGGCCCCCGACAGACTCACCTGCACGTCGCCCGGGGAGGGGTTCCTTACAGGTAGATACGGTTGAAGGATAAGAACGAGCCCTGGTGATATCAGACAGATGGATCGGCTAAGATGTTCACGATGTTACGAGGCGAAGACCGTGTGCGCATACCTACGAACGGTGACCGGGAAGCATGCGCCATCTACGATATGGCACGTACCTACATGCTGCAGAATCATTTAAAAAGGGAAGCAAATTCCATGGTTCGTTAAACCTCTTCTTCCTCCTTGGCGGGCTGTTGGGAGACTCGGTGTGGTACCTATGTTGTATTAACGTTTTTCTGACATTGTTCACGGGCCGATGGGCTCAGATGCTACCCATCCGTCCATGTTCTGTAGGCTGTCCACCTCCCCTGTTTTCTGAAAAATGACAAGGGGAACCACAGTAGGTAAAATGCCCTACCGAGGCACAAGGCCCGCGAACGCTGTATTTGGCAAGTGTTGTTAGGCCAGACCGTCGAATGTGATGGATAAGATGTTGACTAAGTGGAATAACCTGCCTGCGAGCGCCCAACAGTTGTATTTCGAATGACTTTCGGTAACGCGTTGGATACAATTCGCGAGTTGACTGATCTCGGTAGGCTGCAACGTCCTTCGGGACGCATTTGGATCCCAGCCCAACCACACCAGCGCTTGCATCCGAGACCCGTGGGGGGGACTTTTTTGGTAGTTGGCGGCCGACAATTCCTCGCTAGGTATTATTATCCCGAGGAATTGGAACTCAAATAAGAAGAAAAAAACACTTCATTGGAGCCGATTTTGCTAGCCGAATTTCTTTCTTCAGCTGCTCGACACTCGAACATGGTAAATAGCCTGTCTCAATGGACACCCCCCAACCACTATACTATGGTAGACGGATGGTGCCTTAGAATGGGTATGTACGGGTGGATGTATGTATGCGATAATATTTATCGCCGAAGATCTCGAGAGCTTTGACCGGTTTGACCGGTTTGACCGGTTTCATGGTATCCGCCTCCCGTATGCGGGTTCACTGCACGGACTTATTCGGGCTGAAGATTGGATTTTCGTCTCGTATCTCCTCTCCGGTTTCCTTTGAGACACGCCTCGTGGAGCTATTATTCCGAAAGTCCAGGGGCGATCAATATATATGTTGTCATTATATATTGTCTCGAATGAGCCGTCAATGAGGAGCTCGTTTTCCTTACCTCCAGGTAGAAAGCAGATATTACATAGATTGCCCCCGTGCCGTTTTCATTTTATTTATTTTATTCTATTTTACGCAGCGCGTAACAAAGAAGACGGCGGCGGCGTCATCGTCATGAGCAGCAGCTTCGGGCGCCACAAGCCTAATAGGGAGATCCCCCAGCAATGCCGTGTAACGAACATATGGCCAAACAGGCTAGGAACTATCAAAAGTTCCCACCGCACAGGGCGCCGATAATTGGCATACTGTATGAACGGCTGTGGGATCGGTGGTTTTGGGGTGGTTTTGGAGTATGACACGACCAACAATCATTTTGGCCCGCCTTACACATCATAAAATGTGTATGGATGAATGAATGAATGGATGGATGTTGTAAGTGGCAGAATCGTGGTAGGCGTTGTAGGTAGGTACCCATGGGGGAGAGGGCGGAGGAACTCACATACCCCCTTCCGTACGATAGATACACTAGGTACCTCCTACCTCTACCTCCTTGGGTACCTGCTTACCGTAAGAGGTCCTCAGAGGTTAGTAACTGCAGCTTGTAAAAGTTGCGCCGTCTCCTTGCCGGCCCCCTCAGCCCCTCAACCACCCCACTAGGTACCATACCTACCCTGCCTAGGTACACTTACCTTTACATGTATGCTCCTGTGGAAATTGCCCCTCATCTGAGCCCGTGTACCTCTGTGCCTCCCTACGTAGATACAGATGGGTCAAATGCGACAACATGCATAGTTCAGAATGGAGTAGCCAGCTATGGACCTAATCTAATATTGATATGGATAGGCCCTGTACGGAATATGTGCCCTTCCTGCCCGCTAAGATTACTTCATGTTATTTATGTACGGAGTGCCTGTAAGTGATACCTTGGGTATGGATGTTCTAAGGGATGAATATGCGCCAACTGTTTATGGATGGAATCATCTCCGGGCATTATATGTACACAATTCCACGATGTATTGTACAAGTACCAATTCCAAATAGGACCGTGTACCTACGTGTACGGCGCCACTCACGAACGTATATTAGACATATGTACATACAAGTAGGTAGGTACTTAACTTAGGATGTGAGCGAGTAAATGTAGGTACATGTACCTATTATTATAAATTTATACGGATGCATTACGTATATAGAAGTTGCCTTATGTAAGATATGAACCTCTGCCCTTGGTACATGCATTAGCAGGGGTCTTGTGTGGCGATCACGTCCAAACCGCCCAATGACGTCGCTGCGAGGCCTCTCACACGCTCCATGTTCCAGCCTTGCAACCACACGGCGCTTGTCTCTAAGCGCTCCAAGTTCTTTTATTCAACCTACCCAGACCTTAGGGTATTTGATAGATCATGTGTGATTGTGCACGAAATACACTAGAGCCAACGGCATTCCGATCTTGTTTATTCCCACCCTTTATTCCTGTTGGTTGCGCCAGATAATCCCGTATTCCCATACCCTCACCTTGTTCATACGATAGCTGCCGAATTTACTCTATCTGGGGCCTGGTTAGGAATTGGAACACACGATACATTCGGCTCGTATACTGGATACTCAACCCACCGCTATCGAGTGACATTTTCTCTGGAATCAACCCCACTGCCCGCCGCCATCTTGCTAACTGCCGAAGACAAGATGGCTTCCGGACACAACGTATGTTGATGCACCTCGCAGCGCTGTGACCGTGCATACTGCAGTCAATACTGACATGGAGCCCCCGACAGGATCCTAGATTGCTATACGCCATTCAAGGCGTCTCCGCCTACCACCTTGCCTACGGTAAGGAAGAATCACTCACGCCTGCTGGGCCACAGACGCTATCGCTGTTGATGGTCCCAACGTCCTCTCCCTTTGCCGAGTCGGGTTCATTTGAGAACCAAGACGGAGCAGCAGCTGAAGATTTCTACCTACACCTTCATCTCCCGCCGGAATTAGACATCCCCCTGCCAGCGACCACCCAGATATATCATCAGCCGCCTAGGAGCTACCTCATTCCAAGATGGGACCTCGGTCCCGACAGCGGCGCCTTCACCCGCATCGAATTCCCGCCAGTCGGTAGTCGCAAGGGGCTCCAGGAAGATGTGGACACTTTCGAGACGATCCTAGCGCAGTGTACCGCTTTTCTCGAAAGAGCGCCTCCGCCGAAAGCTGCGAGTAGAGAAAAAGAGAAAGAGAGGTCCTCCTCAAAGACACCACCAGCGTCCACTAGATCCTCGCCGAAGATGTCTAAATCCAAGCCTGGGTCTTCGGACCCGGTTCCAGCATACAACCCTGCTTCTTACAAGCCCGGCGAAGGTTACGTAAAGGGCAGCCAAAGCTCGCAACAAGCTGGTCAGATTGTGTTGGTAGACGAGGAGGATGGCAGTGTCATAGGAGAGCTGTCGGATGGGTTCCAAATCGTGGAGACTGGGGTCAAACCCGGTTCTAAAGGTACAGATGCGTTACCCTTCTCCCTAAACCCCACTCGACGATACTTACGCGACGATAGATCCCGTTGAAATCACCCTTCCCGAGGAAGGGACAAACAAGCTTGCGGTCGTCCCCGCATCGCCGGAAACGATCGAAATGGAACTGCACCCGGCTTATAAAAAGTCGTTCCTCGTATCGAAAGCAGCATACGCGTCACGGTTGATCATTACCACCTCGGATATCGTTACCAACGCTATGCAGAGTGGGTCGGACAGCTTCGTCAAGAATACAAAACCTACGGATAAAGCTGTGACGTTTACACCGGCAACGCACGAACGGGTCCGTCGGATAGGTAAGTTTTCCGGTGGCGTAGCCGAGTTATCGTCCAAGACGGTGGGGCAAGTGACCAAGTTGGCCCAGAACGTGGGAGCTACCGTCGCAGGGCGCGGCGTTAAAGAAGGGAAAAGAGGCTACGGCCCGGATGGGAAACCACTTGAATCGTTTAAGCCCGGCTTGTTGAATAAGAGTCTGATGGCTTTCACGACGGTTGCCGACGGAATTGACCATGCGACACGCAATCTCCTGAGTTCGGCATCGTCGTCCGCGACAAACATGGTAGCTCACAAATGGGGCACCGAAGCGGGAGAGCTTTCGAAGCACCTGGGCGGGAGCGTCAAGAATGTCGGTCTCGTCTATATCGACGTTACTGGGGTATCGAGAAAGGCTATCATTAAAGCCGTAGGAAAAGGAATGGTAGTTGGAAAAGTCAAGGGAGGAGGCGAGATCATCGTAGGAGACGACACCAGCAGCATACCAGCAAACGGGTCGAGCAACCCGAAGATTAATTTAGCCCCAGATTCGACGAGCACGAGCAGCGCATCCAACGGTAAAGCGCCACAGCGTTAGAGGGTTTATATACGACGGGACTAATTTTACACCTGTACTATATATTATACTATGTAACAAGTACCTGCATATGATAGATGTACGAAAACGACGAACAATTCAAACACGGGGCGTGGAACATGTGGAAGTCTAAGAAGACGGGATGGGCTTCGATTTGCTTTTTCTTTTCCATCTCATCCATGTATGTACATATCAAAGGTACCGGTGACGAATGTATTTGTACCTTCTAAGTTACACATGGCTCGTTCATGGTCATGTGGTCTAATTTAGGCTTGACGCGCTTAGATGGTAAGAGGGTAGGTACGCAAAGCGCGACGAAGT
Source organism: Pyrenopolyporus hunteri (assembly GCA_902806595.1). Lineage (NCBI taxonomy): Eukaryota > Fungi > Ascomycota > Sordariomycetes > Xylariales > Hypoxylaceae > Pyrenopolyporus > Pyrenopolyporus hunteri. Next base: position 1,116,273 of record CADCXC010000004.1, on the reverse strand, counting down.
CGAGGAAGGAGAGCAGGTGCGTGCGTCATAAATAAAGCGAGGCTCAATTCTTTTTCCAATACGCGATACTTGACCTAGGTACCTGCATGCATTGTATCTATTACCTAGCAACCCTATTGTAAAGTCTTTTCATCCTAATACTCTTTCCTTTTTGTTCCTTCGGTATAAATTGAAAGATGCCTACAATTCGGGATCGCGGCGAATGAGACAATAATAAATGAAAAAAAAAAAAGAAAAGAAAACCTAACAAAGTTCGAGCGTGAAGAATGGCCTCGCTCTCTTAAACAATTCTCCCATTGTCGTCTTATCTGCACCCAATCCACTCCTCCGTGTCCGCAATAACCAAGAGACGATCTGCAAATCAGCTTGCTCAGATGTGTCGTTACGAATGCCTTGGTTCCATCATTCTCTTAATCCAGGATATCGGCGATAAGATCCGGTCTAAGAAACCTCCACATGTCTTACAAGGGTTGGAATCCCGTCGCTAAACGAGTCTATGAACTTTCTGGCGCCCCTTTCTAACACCGTCACAGCTCGTCAGCTCCACCATGCTCCATGAGATCTTGCTCTCCTTATCGGGGCACCCATCGCCTCTACTCAGGAATGACCATACCGATCCCAAAGCAGTGTCCATCCTCTCGCCCCCGGAGAGGGAATTGCTGAAGACTGCCGGACATTTAAGCGATCTTCACTGCAAGCTCATAAGCTATACCGCGCACATCAGCGCATCTCATCCATCCGTCATATGTCGCGCTGTATCAACCGCCATCAACTCTCTCTACCTTGCCGCATTCCAGAGAAAAGTGCTGGAAGTGGAAGAAAATGTCCTCCGGAAGGACGCCTCCCTCGTAGGCGCGTATAACATCGTACCCCTGACCGCGGTCATGGGCGAATTCTCGGGATGGACTCGTCGGATGGAATGGCTGTGGGACTTGGTCCAATTCATGCTCAAAGAAAAGGAGGGTGCACCTTGTCGGGCGGTTCAGCTCATTAATAGATTGCGTGACGAGTTGCAAACTGGCTACACCGATATTGGCGAAACCGCGCTCAGCCTTGTCAAAGTTGCCGAAACTGCCTGGCTGAAGCAGGTCTCGGCCTGGGTTCTCTATGGCAAGATACCCGTCTTGGGAGATGCGGATTTCTTCATCCAGAAGGATGAGCACAACGAACAAGTGAGAGTCTTCGTTCTCACCCTCCCCTGATGGTTATCATTACTAATAAGGACTAGGGGTATTCAATTAACTACCGGTTACTGCCATCATTCGTGGCGGCATCCACAGCCACGTCCATGCTGTTCATCGGGACGTGCCTGAATCGGGTGAAAACCAGGGGTAGTATAGAGCCAAGTAGTAATGGGCTCGATCACCTCTCATCCCAACTTCAGACTATCGCGGATTTAAAATCCCCTATCAATAGCGTGGCTTTTTCGAGGGCCATCACGTCAATCCGGCTCACGTTGTCCCGGACGATATTACAAAAGCTTCTACCGCTCTCGAAGATTCTCGAGATGCTGGTTCTCTTCCGCGACTTCTTCCTACTTGGGCGTGGCGAGTTCGCGATGGCTCTCACGCAACAAGCAGACGAGGTAATCCGCAACCGCTGGAGGCGTGCCGATAACCTTGCATACGAGAAACGGGAGGGACTCGGCACCGTGACGGTCAAGGAAGGCGAAGTAGCTGCGGTCTTGACCAAAACATGGGCTACGCTCGGATCGATGCAGGGCCAGCACGCGGATGAGGACGAAGGGCTAGAGATAGCAAGGGATCTACTACGACTGAATTTATATAAGGCCAAAGCCACTACGCCGGTAAAGGGTAAAGCTGGTGCAAGTCATCAGCCACCCAGCAATATCGCAAGCACGCCGTTCCGAAACCTTCTTTTCTCCGTCCCCGTGGTCCTCACGTCGCAGATCCCACCGCCGCTCGACTTGTTCTTAACCGCATCCGATGTGCAGACGTATACTTCCATTAATTCCTACCTCCTATCCATCCGCCGCTCCCACCTCCATCTCACCGGCTTGTGGAAGATAACAGCTCTCCGCCGCCACCACCCGCCACCCCCTAGGCCTCCATACAGCACCACAAAAGGAGGCGCTTCCAGGACACGCGTCCTCCGCGAGCGCTGGGCCGTCCGCTCATCTGCCATGCGCAGCGTATGGAGCACGAGCAGCGCTGCGATTTTCTTCTTAGCCGAGACCGAAACTTATCTCCAAGTCGAAGTCGTCGCAGGCCTCTGGGATGACTTCCATAGCTGGCTGACGGGGAAAGAGGAGCACGGAATACAACATAGTAGAACGACCTCATCTATTAACCAACACCCCACCAATACCCCCTTTCCTCATTCTCCTCCCGACAGCAACGACCACCCCAACACCACCCAACCCTCAGACCCACCACCACCACCATCATCATCTCCCCCCCTCCCTCAAACCACCCAACCCCCCCACCACGACCCCCAAACCCTCGCCACCGCGCACCGGCGGTACCTCCGCGCGCTCACCCGGCGCCTGCTCCTGACCCGGCCGTCCTTCACGTCGGCGCTGTACGACCTGCTCGTGCGCGTCGACCACCTCGTGGCCCTCGTGCGCCGGCTCCACGGCATCTGGGCCGCCGCCGACCTCGAGGCCGACGAGGGCGTCGTCGACGCCTTCGCGGACCTGGCCGCCGAGGAGGCCGACGCACGCGCCGCCCTCGCCCACGCCCGCGACGGCGTGAAGGCCGCCGTCCGCGCCGTCTTGGACGCGCTGCGCGCGCTGAGCGTGGACCCCGCGTTTGCGGCGGAGCTGGAGGGTGAGGGCGAGGGCGATGTGGAGGACGGGGAGGGGGGTGGGGATGACGACGGCGATGACGACGTAGCGGGGCGAAGCTCGCGGCGAGATGACGGCGTAACTACCGCTACCGCAGCAGTGGCCGCGGCTGCGGCCGAGGAGGACGAAGGGTCGGGGTATAGGCCCCGTAGGACGGGGGGCATCGATAGGTTGTTGATGAAATTGGATTTCGGGGGGTGGTTCGAGGCGGGCGTCCCCCGTGGTGAGGAGGGGGTTGGTGATGATGGCTTTTGAGCGTGGAGCATGGATGGGTGGATAAGGTACCTAGGTAGGTAAATACTGAGTCTATTTTACTTACCTCTCCTAAGGATGAGATAGGGAGGGGTACGGCTAGCTGAATTTACCAAGGATGTCAGTAATACTAAATTATACGTTTAAAAGCCGGATAGGAAAAAGTAGGATGAAGAAAGAGTTTCCCTAGGAGTCTCTTGGTAGCACGTCTATCGAGTAGCAGAGCTGGATCAGTTAGTAGCAATAGTATAGCCGCTCACCTACCTAGGTGTAGAATATGCGAATTTCATACCTAAGCTAAGTCGGGCATCTATCCAATACGACTATAAAAAGAGTGTTCACAGGCCAAGTCAAATATCTCACAAATGTATATGCAGACTGATCAGAATGAGAGTACCTAATATATTATTATATTTGATATCAATCAATATATCGCTAAAGCCAAGGCATTCTGCGGCCGAGCTGGGTCTGCCACAGCTGAGATTCCCCTCCCTATATAGTAATAGTAGGACCATACCGTAAATAAAAAAGGGTAACAAATGAAAATTGCCAGCAACAGGCGTAACGCTCCTCCTCAGCGGGAAGGAGGGTGGGGAATATGGTGGTATAATAAAAATCAGAAAATTTAGCAGACTCGTACGCCGGTATTTATGCGCCACCGGCCAATGCTCCGATACCGAATGCCCGTGAACCCAAGAAAGACAGGATAATAAAAGGGGAAGAGGAAAACAAAAGGATATGTACAGCCCGGTTCCGTGGAAAAGCAGTATGCATGCGCCGTTGCCGTTGCCGCCCAATGCGATGCATACCCTAGATCTTTGTATATATATAAATGTACCGTAAGTAAATAAAACCGGAGCGCCGTCTCTTTTGGTCGACGCTCCGGTCGAGGTGTTGACCAGAACGGGGAAGGGTAGGTGAAAAATGAGAAGGTTAAGACAGGAGATGAAGCATAACTTTTTGGTAACACATAGGATGAGACGGTGCGTCGTCGGTCATTAATCGTTGCTCGACATTTTCAAATTCGAGCTGTTCCTTTTTTTGGATTTCCTCTTTCGACATCTGGAGCTGGAGACACGGTGCCGGGTGAAAAAGAAGGTATAGGACCCCTCGGCCAGGATATGTTGGCGCGAGGTGCTGTGAGGATCGTCAAGATGACGTAGGTATCGAGGGAGAACGAAATAAACAAAGGTGGTGGTGGCGGCCTGGCCCCGCGTGCTCAAATATAGTAGGTGAGCCCTCCTGAATGATCTCTGGATCTTCTGTCGTCGATTGGCTCTCAATAGGCCGTTATGGGTCTTTGAAAGCGTAGCGGGCTCGGGTGGTGGTCCGAGTTCCGCCGGGCGAACATGTGTTGTACAAAAGCCTTCGGGCTGACGACGTCCATATCCAAAGATCTGGACAAGAGCGGCAGTGATATGCGGCGAACCTTCTTCGTTTGCCAACGCTCCTTGATGCAGTCGTCAACAAGTGCCATGAGACCGGTCGCGACGACGATGCTGTGATTGTTAGTATTTATTGGACGGGCTAGGAACGATTGAATCTGTGAACACTCACTCGGCAACGTCGGTCACGGCATCAACAAGGCTCTCGTCGCTGATCCACATGTGACAAGGGGGAACCCAACCACCGGCGCGCTCATCAGCGGCAACTTGGTTCGGGGACCGAGTTTCCGGGACGATATGTGCTACCGGCGTGTGGTTGTGGCCATCTCGTAATAGATGAAAGGAGACGGAATCGGTAAGCTTGTCCACCACTCTCTTCCAGGAGTAATTGTGCCCCCACCATTCGAATTCGTACTTCTTCGCATTCTTCTTCCCGCGCCTCACCACCTCGACACGCGCATAATTGGAGAATTCTAGCTTGATCGTGTTCGTAGGCGTCGGCCGGGCCTTCTGCTTCTTGTCGATAGGAATGGCACCGGTGACGGAACTGGTGCATTCGTCATCAGTTTCGCCGGCGGAGTGGCTGGTTCCCGGTCGACTCCTGGATGAGAAGACCGAGGCACCGGTTGGCATGCGGATAAGTTGCGGTCGTCTCGCCAAGGACTTGACGGCGGTCGACATCGATCGTTGGAAAGTAGGTCGGTCCGGGTTGGGCGGCTCGATATATTTCCGTTTCGAGTTGCATACCTCGCGGCCGGAATCACGACAATACCGCCTAAGTGAAAACTCGCGCTTGTTCAGGTCGTACATGCGCAGGTGAAACAGCTGGACCGTCTTCCTTCGTCTACCCGAAACGACGGTATCCACCCGTAGGTTCATGTTCCCATCCGACGTGAAGTCGTCGTGGCGAATGCTGAATCTGTTCAAGGACGGGAACAGGCCGGCGAATTCCTCGGGAGTCGAAGGCCTGACGTTGAGCTCCTCAATCTCGTGTCGGTAGGCGGGCAGGGGAGGGATGTCGGCGATGTCCAGGGATTCATCCGTATCCGAATCATCGGAGAAATCAGCACTCGAAGCCTGGGACGAATACGTATCGACCGACGAACGCGGATATAAACTGGTGGCCGGCGACAGGTCCTCCTCGTAGCATGGCGATTGGAACCTCGGAGAGCGAGAATTGGACTCCTTTGTCGACGTAGGGCTGTCGTAGAGTGAGGTAGGGGCGGTGCTTCCGGAGTCGTATGAGTCACTGCTCTGCCTCATGCTAGCAGTACGGCTAGAGAAGTCGGTGTCTCGTCTTCGGGTCATGATGAAGGGAGGGAATGAAGTCATGTGTGCGGCTTGTTGAAGGAGGAGTGTGGTGGGTTAGTGTGTATGTGAGTAGTAGGAGCGAGGCGAAGGAAGGCAAGCGGAAGGGTCTTATATCTATGTTTGCCTGGGAGCAATGCGCCTGGCGATCTCAGGGTCTCGGGATACGCAGTCGCGGGCGGAACACTTGGGATTCACGTAGTGGTAAGTGTTCGAGGGAAGCCCCACCGAGGCCTGAATATATAGATGGTGATCTTTATAGACGCAAGGGTTTTGTTTGAGAACTGCTCGACATGCGCCCGAACCGGGGAATGGACGCGGGACCCGGTAAGATGCGTAGCTGGTCAACGGGAGAAGCGAATGGGTCCTATGATGGAATATACAAGGCGAAATGGGAATGTGTGGACATGAAAGTGGGCTTTGGAAATGTAGCGGGAGTTTATGCACGAGTCTAACGTTGGATGAGATCCGTTATAAACGAGAGGAGACGACTGGAGCAACATGGCACAACGAGAGAGATATAGGGACTGGTGGGACGACGGGAGAGGCTTTTACGTCGATTATATTGGTTGGAGCTGAGCTGACGAAAGACAAACTGCCCGCGGCCGGAGATGTAGGGCAGGGCAGGGGGAGAGGTAGAGAGAGAGGGGAGGTCAGTATGTAGTATGTAGGTAGGCATGTATGTAGGTAAGGTAGTGTAGAGAGCAGGAGACGAGAAAAGGCGGCGCTACTAACCCTGCTCAGCATCGTCCTAATACTAACTTGGGTAATTGTCATGGTGCTAGCTGCATAGATACATGAGTTATGTGTAATGAATACAGGTACATGTAGGTGGAATGTATAGGCATGTGTACTTGGGTGTTGTAAGAGGCTATTCCTGTTGGTTGGAATCGGGAAGACAGAGAGGGAGAGAGAGGCGAGGGGCCCTTGGCTAAGCTGCCAGAGCGTCCAGAGCAGCCAGGAATCTTCGAGTGATCAAGTGGGGGGCACCTTTTTTTTTCCCGCCTAGCACTTTCCTCCCAGTCAAAAGGGCCAATGTCCAGAGGCCATGCCTAAGGCAAGAACACGAAAAGGTAACATTCGGTACAGTGACGGCTATGTATGCCGGGCATGTACATACCTTAGGTACCTTAGGTGCTATATTGGCGGTAGCTTTGCTTCCTTTGGCGTCGCACGCTTAACTCGAGTAAACCAATCCCAGTTATCTCCGTTCTGTCGCTCCGTCGCGCAGCGCTCTCTTGAGGTTATGCCCCCCGAACTACCCAGCGAGTGAGTGGCGAGCTTTCTGTCGCACCACTATCACGCTACGCTTACAAGCCCGCGGGGGCTATAATAAAGAAGCTGTCGCATTAGCCTCAGCGCCTCTGTAATATAGCTATGATGAGCTATAGCTGGGTTACGAAAGTGGTGACGGATGAGTGTTGGCAGTGATACTGTCACGAGGTCAACATCTGCTGCGAATTGGCATATACTCGGGATCGTAGGCGTACGAATGTTGGGATAGGTGCGGAGGAAAGGAACACGCCAAAAGACCACTACCAAAGGTACTCCCTACCTATTACATGTATTGTAATCGCTTTATGTACCTAGGTATTACTGTTGTATTGTCCGTACAACACAGCTCAGCTCATCTAGACGGTATGTACAGTCCAATCGGCACTATGTCGAGAGGCGCAATCTTGTATCCTCCTACGTATCGCCGTAGCCCGGAGGTACGAAGATAGGCAGTCGGCTATGAGGATAGTGGGGGTACGGTGCACTGTCCTGGCCAGTCAGGCAGATTCCAGGTTATGTACGGTATAAATCAGTCGGCACCTGATGCCTTCAGCTGCTGTGTACAATACAACATAATACAACACAAGTATCTAACTGGGCTATCGTACATGTACATGTAACAGTCCATACTACTAAGAGCTTAGGGGCGGTCCTTTAGGGATCTTACCTTCTACGCAGATTATATCCTCTAGCGCAGTAGACGTGGGAAGGAAAGGGTGAAGGGTAAGGGACAAAAAAAAAGTTTGGGAAGGGAAGAGGGGGGGAAAGAAAAAAAATAATGAAAGGGAAAAAAGAAAAAAAAAAAAGAAAAAAACTGCATAAAGGTAATACGGGCCCATCGAATTCTCTTCCAATTCTTGGCCAATTGACCCTCGTCTTCTTACTAATTCACCATTGTAGCTCGCATCCCAATGCATTCTTCGGCGTCGGAACCCGTTACACGGCAGGCTTACTTTTTATGTATAACTATTTCCCCTAGTCGCGGAGAGAACATGCCATTCTGAGTTACTCGTGTCTGAGAATAATGAGCTCACTCACCGTGCCACTCTCGGTCAGCGTCATCAGCCACTTCGTCGAACATCCCCGGAATCGAGGAATGGAGATAGAGGCGTACGTAGAGAGGAATAGAGAGGGCCGCGGGGCAATTCAAAAGCAGACAGGTCTGCAACGTTTCTTTCTCCGGACCCATTGGTCCCAGCGGGCAAGCAAGCGACCATCGTGGAATCCCGGAGCGACGCTTGCTCGACAAATGCGGATTTCCAAATCTCCCATCTGTAAAAGCCACGAGTCCAGCTAATGAAGCGTGCGTGACAACTCGTCATGTCAGCGGACCGCAGCGGTAACAAATGAAGGGAATACGCCAAAAACGGACAGCTTATACTGCTGCATTCGTACTCCGTTATGACGTTCCAGTGATGGGCCTGCGTCCTATAGCGCTCCTCTTCCGCTTTGGAACAATTACGGTCCTGCACCGCCTTACCCGTCTTATCACTAACATTGTGCGCTACCGTCGTCATTGTACCCATTATCCGTCCCGGCAGGGGGACAAATAGCTGCGAGCCTCAGTTCGCTTCTGTACCTTTGGATCTGGGGTGCTCCTCTGCCCAACCAGAGCGCTTCGTTTCGTGCCGAGGCGAATACACAATGGCTGTCTGGGGCTCTACGCCTTCTGATTGGCGGCGCTCTCTGCGTTGTCGACAATGTTCGTCGAGACTCAATTTGTTTCTAATTTGAATTTCTAACTGCCACGCCTGAGTTCTAGATGCTGCGAAAGAAAATAGGAGCACTACCCAAGGAGTGCCATCGCACCCCCATTACGCAGGGCCAATCTTCAACTCGACTCTTCAAGCGTTCACTGTATTGGATTCGAACTTCCCCTTACTTGCATTAAGGGGATCATTATTGGGCCAAGCCTCTGCCCCGGGGGAGACAGCTCAATAGATTGGCGTCTTGGGTATGTATGCCATGACCCAGGCCGCGATGCTTTCAGAGCTGGCCTCGAGTTGCCAGTTTTTTAATGCCCCGTGGTTCGACAATCCTAACGAGAATTTCTTGCGACTCTATCTAAAGCAAGGAATATCTCTTCCACAAGTTGTACAACGCTGCATCGCTGCACTGGCTAGTGCCCAGTTCACATGGGCGTCAATCATACGAAACATCTGTCGCCATCAATCCCCGTTTCCCAGCGCGCTTGTACTTTGTGCGACAGCTGGTGAGCTACCATCGGTTGCTCCACGAAAGCTCCAAGCACTTCCCGGTCTGGCAGTAGCTTGTGCAGCTGTTCCTGTCATCTCCCTGGCCCCTCTGCAGGTCGTCTAATACGGGTACTGCTGTGTGTCAACCGCTCATTCGCTGGCTTGTTTGGGCCCGACCTCAACGTCAGACGCGAGCCCATGCGCACAGGGAGGCTCACGCACGTGCTTCCGGCAACATAACCTTCCTCAACGCTAGATGTGAAAATCATGCTCCCCGAGACTATTAGTAGGGCCATTCCCATGATTGGTTATTGCGTGTCGTTCTCTTCCTCCACGCAAAGCGTTGCCGAGCGATGCAGTGCGAGAGATCCCCCCCCTCTGGTTAGGTCACCCTGCATACCTTACCCCCTAGGCACCTTGGGTTCCGAGAATGGAAAATAGATTTCTCGGCTGCGCTTTTCCATGGGCAGATGGCGATGGGTCTATTTGAGGGGCACCGGCACCATCCACGACGATGCTGGACTATGCCACGATGGCAGAGGCACGTTGGATCCTTCGGATCTCAGTCATTACAAGCCGTCTGCCGGACATTGATGCCTTAGGGCAGCTGGGCTGGCTCCCTGCTCGCGGAAGGCATCCTCATCGCCAGGTCCAAACTTCGGATAGGAGGTCGTTGCAGTGCATCGACGGTCGAAGAGTCCGCGCCTCTTCCCTACCGTCGACGATCTTCACGATGCCAACCTCTCGGCCACGACCTCCTGGCTGATTATCGTTGATCAGCTTCTCCTAGTCTCGTACGCGGCTGCTTGCCCTGCCTCATACCCCACACATGTGGGTTGCCGAAGTCGGCTTCCCAGATCGTCGGATACCCTATTCGACCAGATTGGTGTTCCCCCTTGACGCAAATCAGCCTGCCCCGTCGGCGGCCGTGGTCTTGCCAGTCGTAGATTTACCGAGTCCTCGCTGGAAGCCGTTATCGTAGCAGATGGCTCATATATTCTATGGAGTATGCCTCCATGGTCCTTGCGCAATCAATTGATCGTGATCTCTGACGTTGGTGGTACGCGTACTCGTTCATACCAGCAACTCTAAGCCTCGCCCATGCTGAGCACTACCGTACTCCCCAGGGTTTTAGTTAACATTACTATTGCTCATCCCTGATAGCCCACTTTGCTAGTCTTCCTTGCAACCGGGTAGAGCACTTGCAACGTCGCCGTTTGGGACGCTTTCGGTTCCTTGGTGGCGCGTACAGCGGCAAGCTCTGCATTACTTCCCCTAGATCCCACTTTCTTAAATTTCCCCGACATGCGAACTTGGGACCGCGCGGGTGAAGAAAAGAAAAATTTAGCGGGATACTAATTGGCTTAAAAATTCGGATTAGACTCTCGACGTCTCCACGTCCTGCTCGTCGCGTCATTGGACCAGGCGTGCTTGTTGCTTCCGTTAGTATTAGATATTAAGAAGATCTAGGGTCTTCTCCCTCTCGTTGATTAGAGCTTTCCCGAGCTACAGTACAGAAGGCTCGGAGCCCCCAATTGACGGCTTTAGAGATAAGCACTCAACTACACGATCCCTTGCGGTGGCTCCGACCAACGCATGCATTGCTTTTCTCCGATATGTTAATATATAGGAACGTGGGGAGCGTGGACGTCAGGGCATTGGTCGATTCATATACCCCGTAGTAAGACTGCGACCCTGCGATGCAAGATTAGTCCTATCGGGCACGCTCGGTAAATCCAACAACCAACTCTGCGCCGTCGATTAAGGTCCGAGTCGTCTCGACCTGCTCCCCTGTCCACGCTCCAGTGAGTTTTGCGCACTTCATTCTACTGGCCATTGACTTGCCACAACTCCTAGGAGATAGCCTGTCACAGCGGTTTCCCAACGCCAATTGCCGGGCCATTTTCGCTATCGAGCATCCCCCTTTTCATAAAAAGTCAGGGGCTCGGTTGAGAGCGCCGTTCGTCTGCCTCGAGTCCAGGCCGACTTATGTGATGGCAGGGTTATTGCAGCAAACAGCGTAAGAAGAACGGTGACTTGCTTATCTGAGACTCGTCGGTCTCTGGCCGGTCGTCGTACGTCTTAGTAGGTAGGTCGTATTTGAGATATATTGGGCATAATAACATGGTGGGCGTTGGGCTATTGGCTGTATCATAAATTCGGATCTGTCATTCGTTGCCCTCGCCGCTGTCAGCTGGGTTCGAGTCTTCCCTTCTAACTAACGCCTCCCAATCTACTGCTTAGTAGTACCTCTCCCTAAACGAATCAATCACTGCCAGCTTGGAGCTCGGACGGCCCAAGGAGGCAATCTTTGCTCCTTGTTCGTTTATCCCTGGCCTCGAAAGCCTCAAACAGAGCCCGCGATTCCGGTACTAAGATCGTATACAGGTGGTCTTAGCGGGCGAACAGTGCTGGGGATCGTCATGCTATTCGCCCGAGGCACGCGAACACATGGTCAAGTATCCTTCCGCATCGGCTTCTCACTGCAGACGCTACTTACAAAATCCGAGCCGGGTTAGAACAGATCCAACCAGGCACGTGAGACATACAGATGAGAGAGATCAGACAACACTCGCACGTGTAAAACGTGTCAACACTACGAACCAGCACATACTAGACGGGAATCGAAGGTCAAGTGAGGTGTCTCGGACATCCGCGTCGCGCACCCCGAATCACGCCCTTCTGACGATAGCCGATGAACGGAAGAGAGGAGGAGAAGGGGGAGAAAACAAGATGAAGGCATACGGCACGGCCGGCGTCTGGTATTATCGTGGCATACATACGTCTCGGTCTTACCTGCGAACACTGCGTACGCCACAATGGCGGGCTTGCTTACCTACTTCGTTATCTTCATCACCAGGTCGTACTGCATTTCTTCTGACTTTCGATTCAACTTCGTTCCTAGATTCCAAAGTCTACCCCTTCCAAGCAATTGACCTTAGGTAAGCTGATAACGTCCCCTATTCGTCCCTTTCTTTTCACCGGCTCCCCCCTCGAGGTGTCGTGCAACGCGAATAGACACACCACGTACACACCATATGTAAGCACGATTTCGTTAGGCATGCACGTATGCAGGTAAGTAAGTGTCTATGTGAGTTCTAATTTGAGGACAGAGGCTCGCTTTCGAAGTGATGACGTATAAGGTGACCATAGATCTTTCCCCTTATTTTTTTTCTTTCCTGTGACGAATTTTGCCTCGCTGGCGCGGGTAAAGATTCTTCCCGTAGATATTATGTGTCATGAAAGAAGAGTTAGGTAGACTGTAGAATAGCCTATTGGGATGCTTGCGTAACTAGAATACGATACTTTACACACGAGATGACTCTGCCTACGAAAAGGGTTCAACGACGGACTTGGGAAACTGAGGAAATTCTTCCCCGTTTATTCAGACCGTATTCTTGTTGCGACAAAAATAAATCAATAAACAGGGCAAGGAAAGGGAAAGGGAAAAGAGGAATGGGAGATTCGTACCAAGCTACGCGACCACGTTCCGTCGATCCCGCCATACGTCCAAACCAAGACGACGGAGACTCGGCCTACCACTGGTCCCCCCATCGAGCTCGTCAATATAGCAGGCATGCTATTCTTAGCAGCTGAAGCTTAAGTGGACGACTCCCTCTCAAACACACCATACCTGGCTTTTCTACTCGGAACGATTTTCCTGTAGATCATCGGGTGAGGTTGGGGGGAGAGCAACCATTGATGTTTCCGGGACTCCTTTAGATATGCTGGAAACATCCATTAGAAAAATTAAGAGATCTATAGGCTGTTGGTTTAGGTGGTAGGTAGGTAGGTAGGTAAGTACGTGTGTAGGTATTGGACGGACGTGGATAGAAGTACATAGACACATATACACATACCCTTTCTCTCGCTCTCTCGTTCTCTCGTTCTATTAGAAGTTAAGTCTTGCATTCTATTATAAGAACAAGAATAAAAAAACAAAAACAAGAAACAAGAACTAGCCAGTTGGCTAGCCTTGTCGATAGAGGTAGAGATCAACAGGAGATATTTGCATCTCCCCCAAGAAATAAACAGCAATGACTCACACATTACACAAGTTAAGATAAAAAACCATACCGCCTGATCTATTCAGACATGTGATACAGGTTAAGTAGGCGAATAGGTAGACGGGTAGGTAGACTCGTAGAAAGCAGCGAACTCTGCAACAACATCTCGGGCACCCAGCTACCAGCCTACCTACCCTCCTCTGCCTCGGGTAACGATAACCACCTCCTAGAACGTAGATATGTAGGCAGGTTAGGAGGCAGTCACCATACACAAGCAAAACACATCCATCCATATCAATCAGAATCATCAGAGGAAGCGGCGGTAACGATACAACGGTAATGGGTACTGGTGGTGGTAGTAGTGGTAGTGGTACATAGAAGAACAGCAAGAACATCATCATCCATAGCTACGATTATGACTACTATGATCGTGACCATGACGGCTGACTATGACACACACGAGCGACTTGTCTGGACACCTTAGCGAATGCTTTACCTTGCTTCTGCTCTCATCTCCTCTTCTCTGCTCTCTCTCCTTCTGCTCTGCTCTTCTCTTTGCACACCCGTCTTGGCCTTAGCCAGCATCAATAAGATCGTCCGATTACTTCTCTCCCCTTCTTTCATGCATAGTCAGTCCTCTCGAGATAGTATCGCACTGCATCCGCGATCTCATGCTTTCGTACCATAGGTTTGATTCTATTACGTCTTAGTAACTCCCCCCTATGTCCATCTCCGTTGTTTGCTGTTCGTCGATTGTCTTTTAGTCTTAAAACTAATGGAAATGAGGAAGGAAGAAAGGGAGACGAAGGAGAGGGGAGAACTAGAACGGAATCTGCATCGGGCTGTCCACGCTGACCCTCCCAGATGCGCTGATCCTCATGAGTATCGGCCACATTAATTCGTAGGATGGCCTTCGGGATCGCTAGTCCGAACTCCATCCGATCCAACTACGCGGCATCACCCGCCAGACCTTTACTTCGCCACTCCTGAGATCTTCTAGCTTGAAGCTCTCCTGCTTTACCTTCTTGCTCTCGCGACCCTGTTCCCAGGCCCGGACTTTCTTCTTCGTCCCGTCCCATTCCGCGACGACGGCCACGTGGTCCGGTTTGCCCACTTCCATAGAGTACTTGGCGTGCATAGGTCCATGCTTGCCTTGGAATTTGGCGTTGCGGATCGAGAGGATATCTCCCGGCCTAATCTCGTCGTTAAGCTGCGTCGAGGCATTCGCTAAGTTGGCATAGACTAGAGCACCGTAGGCGCGTGTACCGACGGGAAGGAGCGCGTCCTTTAGAGGCTTGAGAAGTTCGAAAATGAGGGCCTGCGGACTCCCGTCGCCAACCACCGCGTCTTTCTTCGTCGCAACGGCACTGGCAATCGCCCGGCCGAATCGTTCGTAGGCTTCCTCTAGCTGGTCCTGGCGAAGGCTCCGAGGGGGAGCTTCATGGCGCTGCTCGAGCTGGACCTCTGCGGGATTTTGGCTGTCGAAACGAGCGGTAATGACGGTTTGCGAATAATCTTGGAATAGGATAAATATCTCCTTGTTAACCAATGTCTCCGAGGTTGACTCGTCGGACTCAGTGTAGATATCTCGTCTGCCTTGGAAAACCGGGGGGAGTCCGTTTGGCGCGATCCACCACTGCGTATGGCCGGCCAGATCGATGTCGTTTGCCACGTAGCCGGTTTCCATTGATGGCCGGGCGGCGTCGACTGATCTTCTCCCACCTGGTCTTTGGACGTCTAATGATTTTCGGGGCGCCCTATTAACTGGTGGTGCTGGCGGGGGGCCTCGGTTGGCTGGCGGAGGCGGAGGCGGCGAATGAAAAGCCGAGGCCAGCTGTGGTGTTGGTGTCGGCTCGTCGTGGACGGCTACGCTTTGAGAGACCGCGGAGGGTGTGCTTTGGGCGGCATTGTAGTTGAAGGGATCATAATCATCATCGTTATAAGCATAGGCCGCCTCTTTCTGTGGCGGTGGTGGCGGAGGAGCGGCGTGAGGCACGTCTACCGAAGGTCTTGGGCCGGGAGCCGGTTGGTTAGGGACCGGTGGAGGGCCGGCCCTGGGGGCAGCTGTGCTAGGGACGGGAGGTGGCGAGGACGGCGGAACATCGGCAACCGGTGATCGTACCGGTGTGCTGTCATCGAAGCTCGAGTCCCGCGCATGTGACTTAAGCGCGTCCTTATGAGGGACCGAGGAAGCGATGTCAGTATCATAATCACCTTCATATTCAGTAACCTCTCCCTCTTCGCCATTGTCCAAGGTCCCGGGCCTCATCGGGAGCGGGAGCGGGATCCGTTCGTCGGCTGTCGAGGAGCGGCTCGGGGGACCGCCAGGGGGCGGAGGAGGTGGAGGGCGGTTCTGGCCAGGGGGAGGCGGAGCACCGCCTGGAATAGGAGGCGGCGGGCGACTGTTCCTCTTGCTCGGTTGCTGAGACGACGGTGGCGAAGTCGGAGAGGCTTCCTCGCCTAAGTACGAGGTCCGTCGATTAGGTGGACGCGGTGAAGTTGGGATCGTGGGAGATCCCAAGGGCGCCGGGGGAGCCCGGGTGGTGGGAGGAGCTTCGCCTCGAGGGGTTTCGGGAGCTCTTTGAGGGTTCTCGGACAACTCATCATCGGATTCGGAACCCTGGCTGGGTGAAGTTACACCGCTAGGATGAGGTCGAGCTAGGTGACGGTTGTTAGCTTTACTGCTATAGAGCGGAAATGGAGGAAACTGACAGTCAGTAGGCACCGGAGGCGGCGCGGGTCGTCCTCCAGGAACGGGAGGCGGAGCACCTGCTGTTTTAGATAGAGCTACCCGTGGTGTTAATCGTCTTACCGTAGTCATAATAAGACACAGCACTCGCCGGGGTTGAAACTTACGTTCTGGAGCTGAGCCTGTTGGCTGGGCGCTGACGACTGGTGTAGTGTCTTGCCCGCCTGGCTCGTCATGATCGGATGCGGCAGCTTCTTCCTCTTCCCGGCTGGGTCTCCCCATGCCAGGTAGAGCCATGATAGTCGGCACCGGAGGAGCGGCCATTCTAGGTGACGATGACCTGTCCGGTACTTCGCTCGAACGGCGCTCCACTGGTGGTGAAGCCTTGGGTTTCTTGGGTAATGCTGGGCCTCCGATGGGCATCATACCAGGAGGACCGAACATGCCGTGAAAGCCCATGCCACCGCTCATCTTCGCCATTCTGGCGCGGAGCTCCTCTTTTCGTCTGACCTCAGGGTCAATGTCATCCTCTTCTTCTTCTTCCTCTTCGCCCTCCGGAATTTCCGGCTCGGGACCAACTCCCCGGTGAGGGCGAGACTTCTCATCGCTGTCTTCTCTCTCAGTGAGGTCTTCTTGCCCTTCGGTTGTGTCTCCCGCGCCGGACATGTCCGCCTCGTTCCCGTCATTCTCGGTGTGCGCTACAGAAGATTTCCGTCGACCGCTGAACGACTGTCTGGGAGGTCTAGGCTCGTCAAGGGATTTCTTGCCGCCAGCCTCAGCTGTATCCCTCTTCTCCAAAGGAACTTGGGCATCTCCTGCCTCTTCCGCTGGCGCAGCTTCCTCGCTTTCGGTGCGCTTTTTAGGGGGGCGCTTAGGCTTCTCCTTCTTCGCAACAGCCTCAGCATGCCGTAACGCGGCTTCGGCCTGTTGCTTCTGAAGCAGGGCGATCCGCTCCTTCAAGCTGGTTGGCTTGGGTGCGTCTTCGTCTTGACCCTCGGATGTTGCGGAAGGAATGAGACCAGCTTTCTCCGCAATCTCTTGCGTCTCCGCCTCCCGGGCTTTGATCTCAGGATCTTCATCCCGTCGGTAGATCTTAGCGGTAGGTATATCACGGGGCGGGGGAACGTAAGCATTTCTACTTGGCGGAGGAGCAACGAAGGGCTTTTTTATAAAGCCGGAGCTGCCGGAGCTTAGACTACTAGGCTTAAAAGGCGCGACCGGCGGAGCTGCTGGCTTGTTGAAAGCTGCTATGCGATCCTTGAAAGAATTGCTGGTAGGTTTTTCGACTACTGGAGGAGTAGCCCGACCAGGTAGAGGAGGCTTTGGTGCTGCCTGTGGAACAACCGGAGAGCCCACAGGCCCGGGAACCTTAGGTGCGACGGGAACCGGGGCCGGGATGGGTGCGGCCTCTGGCGGTCTGGCTACGGGAGCAACAGGAGCTTGCGGAGAGCGAGGTTCGGGAACCGGGACTGGTGGCGGTGAAGCGACACGTGCTTCTCGCTCTTGGACCACCTCTGATGGTGTATACGCAGGCTCCTCCGGTGGGGGAGGCGAGAATGGAGCAGCAGTCGGCGGTGGAGGAGGAGAGGAAGCAGTGGGTTCTACGTCCTTCTTGCGTGCTCTTGTTGGGCGCGGCGGGGCGGTCGGTTCATATTTCTCCACGAAGTTTCGGGGAAATATTCCCTCCCGCCTCACACCCAAGTCGTCGACGTACTCTCCGCCGTACCAGTCCGCATCCTCCTCGTCAGTGACGGTTATGATTTGGCCGGCTGCGAAAGGTAGGTCGTCCTCATGATTCGAGGTGTACTCGTAGACGGCCCTCACCTTGAATGGCAACGCAGCCATGGTGATGGATGGGGTGTGTCAAGCGTCGCGATGCTGCCTAGTGGAACTCTGGAACTCTGGAACTCGGGGACTTGGGGGAAACTGGGTTGTGCAATTGGCGGGGTCGTAGGCAGCGAGCGAAATGGCACAGGCCGCGACAGTGTGATTTGCAGAGTTGGATAGCCTTCTTCCTTTCAACCGGCGGAGACAGAATGGGGATCTATCTTCGGGTGGGTTGAACAATCAAAAGACAAAAAGGAAAAAATAATATGTATTACAATCGGTCAAATTGTGTAGAGGGGGAAACTCATGAGGCTGAGTTATTCACGGGCAGCCTGTCACAGCTAGCGGCTGGGGCAGGTCGACGTCAGCGCATGAACTTGTACCCTATGTTGATTTTTGCAATAGATGAGGATGTAACCCACCGTAGGGCCAAGCTTGGCTGGCTTGACCGAGGTTTGCGCTTTAGGTTGGGAGTCGGGTTGCATAAGTCGTAAGGAGCTTGTTTATTCCACGATGAGCCGAGCTCGTCTTGTTTTGTTTTGTTTTGTTTGGCTTGGTTTTAACGGGCAAAGCTCAGTTAAATACAGGTACCATAGTAGCAGTACGGGTTAAGGGTTAATTAAGGGTTCGAAGGGTTTGGACGGGCGGTTGACGTGCTCGGGAGACTAAATTCAATTCAACGGGCACGCCCAGCGCATAAGCAAAGAGGTGCTGAAATGGTAACGGGTCGGAAAACGCACTGATGATAATCAAAGGTGAAGGAAAGGATGCAATGCAGTGTGCAGGGTTTCGTCGGCTTGGCTTAGCTTCAGCACTTAACCTTCGCACTTTCGCAACTTCTGACGCCCGCTCCGAACGTATGTCCCTGTCCACCTTGGTCCCTATGTCAGGCAGGCGCACGGGCCAATGACGATACCACACATGCACCTTTTTCCCACTTTCCCTTCCCACTCTTGCTTTTCAATACATAAGGCGACGCTTTTTGTTGTATTGTACCTAATAGTAAAGTTTGGGTGGCTAACTGTGGCACATGCATTATCTGATTTCGGAAGAAGAGGTTACAACTCGCACCGTGCGGGGTTACTGTCCTTTGTTTACCCTGCAATCTTACAAAGCCAATGTTACCTATCTTTTTTTTACCGTGCCGCTACGTAATCGCAGTACTGTGACGCCGCGATCTCGAACTTTCAGCATTTTCTTTCTACCTTTACATACCCAGGTATCCAGTCAGGGGAGTTAATCTGATATCAGTCGAAATACTGCAGACACACAAACCAAGCTACATCATATCTAAAAAGCCAGCATAATGTCCTCGACATCATCCTCGGCGCCCAAGAAGCCCAAGGGCATCCTCAAGAAACCCTCCGCCACCTCAACCACCGCAGATGCGCTTCCCGGAGCTCCCATCACCCCCCTCCCGATCGAAGAGCACAAGCCCGCCGCCGCCAAACCCAGCCTACGCGACACCGCCATCCAGCAAGCGCGCCTAATCCAGCAGCAGCAAGCCCTCGAAGACGAGATCCACGAGAACCTCATCGCGCTCTCCAAATTCCCGCTCGCCCACACCACCGCCAACCCCTCCATCACCCACGACGCCTCCAACCCCTCGCCCGCCGACGCCTCCGCCTTCCGGTCGCTGGTCCGGCTGTTCCAGCCGAGCGACTACGAGGACCTGATCGAGGAGCGCAACACGCTGAACAAGTGCGGGTACGCGCTGTGCCCCGAGCCGCGGACGCGGCTGGGGCCCCGGGCGGGCGAGTACAAGCTGGTGGGGTGGGGGCGGGCCGACTTCGGCATCGTGCCGCGGCGCGAGCTGGAGCGCTGGTGCTCGCGGGAGTGCGCCCGGCGCGCCATGTACGTCAAGGTGCAGCTGAACGAGCTGCTGACCATGGGCGGCGGCCGCGCGGCGGCGATGGCGAACCGCGCCTCCCGCATCGATCTGCTAGACGAGCCTAAGCAGACGAGTAGGGGGAGGGAGGACGAGGACGCGGCTAGGCGGCGGGAGCTGGAGCTGCGGAGCGTGGAGGAGAAGGCGGCGAAGGACGCGAGGGATTTGGCGCTGGAGCGCGGCGATGTTGGGGCGGGGCCGTCTACGAAGCAGGTCAAGCTTACGATCAGGGAGAAGAAGGTGACGATGCCGGCCGAAGAACCTTCACTGGATAAGGACAACGAGAGCCATTTAGTATTAGATGGTTACAAAACGAAGTTCAACCGAGAGGCAGGAACGAAGAATGAGGAGGACAAAGGGGATAATGTGGAAGAGGTTGACTCCGAAAAACCAACAGCTGAATGATTGTACAGAACACTTCTTTTTTACTAGCATAGTTCCGGCGTTCTGATTAGGAGCATTCGAGATACCCTTGGTACAAGAAAAATGGCAGTAAAGGTAATACAATGATCTCATGAAATACCAATTTCTACGACCAGTAGCGTAACTACCATTTTCTCGTATCTCATACCTACGGCCGGATTACTAACATACGAGAATCGGAGCAGTTAGGGGTGCCTAGATATGGTAAATCCGAATCAAGGACGGCAAGTCACGTATCAACGGGGGGAGATTAAAATTGGCCATCAACCGTCATCCCCAGAGAAGACTCTAGGGGAATCGGGGACACCTTGTGTGGGAAGATCTCGTCAATTGCGGATCTAGAATGTACCTACTCTCGTCCGTAGTAGAGACGCCGTAAAGCCATGTTTGCGTGACCGATGCCAGTTGCCCAAATCAACCATAAACCCTCCTTCACTCATTTTGAATGCTCCGTGTCCATTGTGCGCTTATCGCGGGGCGCGGTCGCCGAATCTTCGGGGTCGCTCGGCAGTCTGCTGTTGGGTGACAGGGACGACGTTGACGGGGACGTTGTCGAACTGTAAATAAATTATCGTAAGCAAATCAACCAACCAACAATTGACCGGGTAAACCCGGATAGATAATCAGTTTTGGGAATCTGGGATGGAAACGTACGCCAAGGTGCTTCAGCAGGTCCTTAGTCTCGACATCGATGTCGAGCTGGCCGGCCTCGGTGTTCTGGACGAAGTCGAGGGCGGAGACTTCGGGGACGTATTGATCCTTGCGCTCACGCTCCTCTTCT
The DNA here is from genome assembly GCA_902806595.1 of Pyrenopolyporus hunteri. Lineage (NCBI taxonomy): Eukaryota > Fungi > Ascomycota > Sordariomycetes > Xylariales > Hypoxylaceae > Pyrenopolyporus > Pyrenopolyporus hunteri. The sequence continues at coordinate 1,095,437 of CADCXC010000004.1, read as the reverse complement.
TGCAGCTTGAAGGAGATACCGCGGACGGGTCCTCGCTGGATACGCTTCATCAAGTGCGTGGTGTAGCCGGCAATCTGCAATGACACCCGAGTTAGCCCGGTTGCTCTCCAATTCGGCATTCGCGACCGTGTATTATAGCGCGTGCAGAGGGCTGCTGACCTTGTTGCGCAGGCGCTTGGAGGCGATGATGGCGATCTCATCGCAGACTCGCTTGTTGGTCTCGAAGTCGAGAGTGAGCTTGGGGTAGTATCGCTCAATGATGACCTTGGCGGACTTCTTCACGGTCTTCGTGCGGACGCGACCCATTTTGGCGGTATTTGACTGTGGGTTAGTAGGGTAGGGTGTGTTGTTGAAGGAAGTCCGAAAGTCGTCGAAGTTGAATCTTGAAAATGTTCTCCAGAAAGAATATTGAGAGTTGTGTAGAATCTGTGTGGGGGGAAATTCGGCAAAACTCTGGGTAGGGCAGGACCAGTTGGACTAATTGAGTGGGTCCCGTCTTATCAATGCTTCGACAATGCGAGTTGGTACGTACCTACCCAGGCAGCAGGTAGGTACCTAGGCCGTGCACCCGTTCCCGATAAAACCGTCAGCCAACTGGCGGATTCATTAGGTACAATTGTAACCAGTTGGTAGCATCCAATAATTTAATTACCAGGTACATATAAAAGTGATAAAGGAGGTAGACACGATACTTGAATTTAGGTGTTGATTCACTATAGCTCCTCTACTACCAAGGCCAATGTATATGGGACGCCCCTATCTGGTATGTACAGAGATCATATGTTACATGACGATGCCGGCCATCACCCTATCCCGCCTCAAGGACCGGTAACTAGACGAGCGCCAATTCCTATAGCTTCTCGCCTCTAGGGGGTGCGATTAAGGCCGTAGCTAGTTGCGCTGCCAATGATCCGGTTGCCCCCCCACGTACCGAAGCTGCTGCTCGGTGTGTTTGGATTTAAGGGTATTTTGGGCTTCTGCCTGACCTTCGCCAGCTCCTCGAACACGGCGCCCTCTCCTACCAATTCCCTCTGCACCAGCTCATCCTCATGGCTAGCCTCCCCTATGTTGATGCGGACCCTTCCAGAGGAGTCGATCGTGGCCGCGCTAGGCGACACGTAAATCTTGGCCCCACCAGGCTTTTCGAGGTCTAGCTCGGTAAGGAGCTTCCTGTTTCTCGACGAAAGCCTCGAATTGGCTGTGTTAAACACCGTGTCACCCTCCGGCGTGTTGCCAACAAATCCGGCAACACCGATGGTAGGTCTGGTAGAGCCCGTGGCGAAGTTCGTAGGCTTCAGAACCCTAGCCTCGACGGCGGCGTGGTGTAGCTGTGGACCGTAAAGCGGATGGTTCTCCTGGAAGTTTCGGGTACGCAAATAAGAAAGGCCGCCCGAGGGGTGCGTTATGGGAGGTCCGTTCGCTCCGTATGGGCTGCCGCGGTTCAGGATATGAGGTTTCATCGGCACATACCCCATGAGGTCCATGTCGGCGCCCGGTCCTACTGGGGCGAGGTCCAAGAACTGGCTAACGAGGTTGTACAGTTCGAGGCGGTCTTCTCTTAGTTTTTTCAGATAGTCCATAAATTGATCCTCCGTGATCTCGTCGACGGACACCGGTGATGATACCGTCTGGCCAGCCGCTAGAACCGCACGCGCTCGATCCGCCGTCATCTCGGCCGCGAGGGTCTTCTTCAAAAATGTACGGAATTCTGGGCGCCTATTTCGCACCTTCTTCTCAAGGTACCTCTTAAAAGCGCCATCGGTCATACCGGCAAGCCATGGCCCCGTGAACTTCCACCTCTGGTTCGCCAGTCTCGCCTTCTCTTCCTCGTTCAACGCGGTGACGTCGCCGTTCTCTTCGAAGACCGACTTGGGGTGTTTGGCCTGCAGGAACGCCTCGGCGGTGTTGCTTGATGCGGGCACGGTAAGCGGCAAGTTGAGCTCCTGAAACTTTCGCAACGTGAGGGTGTGGTCCGAGGCGGACTGGTAGTCCGTGACCTGTTCGGTAGAATCGACCTGCTTCACCCGGACCAGGGGATACGTGGTGTTTGCTGTAGTCTTCAGAGGTAATGGCCGTTTAAAACCCCAGTCGCCATTGATTCGAGAGGCGGTAGTCGTCGTCACGGTGAGGCGAGTCGGGTAGTTAGCCGTAGCAGTAGGGGAGTAATGTCTAGTCGCGGCAGAATAATCGCCGGGAGGAGGAGGTATCGGGTTAGGAATTGAGAACATCCGGGACGATCTCAAGAGCGCCGCCCCAGGAGAAACGCTCCGGCTAGCGACGGTGCAGAGCTCTGAGCCCGCAGAGGAGCTCAATGCTGCCATGCTGATGTAGACCTTGAGCGGAACGGTTCGGTAACTACGTAGCTTGCCAGCATCGGCGCTGAGGATTTTTCGATAAAGCGCATTGAAGTCGGTAAATCGTCGGAGTCTTTTTAAGAGGTACCCCCCCATTCTCTCTTATCGATTAGCTCCGTTTCGTCAATGGGTACATACCCGCTTGTTGTATGTACCTAGGTACATAAATCTCTCCCGGGTACGTACCCGGTCCTAGGTGCCCCTACAGTACGGGTAGCGCAAGTTCCCACAGGGCTTACATACGACATGCAGCCCGCCTGCAGCTCATGAGGGGAAGCTACCAAATAGGGGCAGGCAGCACTCCCTAAGGGCTCAGGGGTCTAAAGCTCCGCTGCTGAGCCCCGTTCCAGCTGCACTTATACCTGGTATAGATACCTAAGTGAGGTACATCGCATACAAGGCAGCACAGTAATATACGGGCATAGAACTATCGACCTTCAAGTCTTCTCTTAACATTCGAAGCCAGGCAAAGGGCATCTTGCGTATGTTCTATTTCATAAACTTGCTCTCTTTCTCCCCCTCTCCTTAGGTACCACTCGAAGGGAGAGAGATCCCTCTCCAACCAAAATCATCATCCGAATAAAATAAAATAAGTCGGGAAGAGAAGCAAGCATGGAGACCATCGACCCGGCAACCGGGCGCCCGCTCCCGCCCGACGCCATCCAGCGCGTGCTCTTCGTAGCCAGCCCCGTGCACGTGTACAACATCCCGCCCATGACGCCGGGCAAGGGCCACGTGGCGGCGAGCTGGACGGCCGAGGGGAGCGACCGGCAGATCTTCACCGCGCGGCTGCGCGTCATCGAAACCGCCATCCCCGTCCCCGACAGCGACAGCACCGACGAGCGCGAGCAGGTCAAGGCCGACGTGGTCCTCGAGGACGCCCGGACGGGCCAGCTGTTCGCCGCCGCGCCGTACGCCGCGCCCGCCGCCGTCGAGCCCGTCTCCGACAGCTCGCGCTTCTTCGCGCTGCGCGTGCGGGACGAGGCCGGGCGCAAGGCGACGCTGGGGATCGGCTTCGAGGAGCGCAGCGACGCCTTCGACTTCGGCGTCGCGCTGCAGGAGGCCCAGAAGACGTTAGGTTGGGCCGCCGCCGCCGGTAGCGGTAGTGGTGGGGCCGGGGCAGGGGGTCCGGCGGGGAAGAAGCAGGGCGGCGGCGGCGGCGCCGAGCGCAAGGATGCCGCGAGAGATCTCAGTCTGAAGGAGGGCGAGACCATCACGATTAACCTACCCGGCAGATTCGGCAGGCGCAAGCCCGAGCCGCCGCCTTCGAGTAGTGGCGATGGTAATACGTCGTTCTCGCTGCCTCCGCCGCCGCCGCCGAGCGCGAATAGCGTACGATCGAAACGGTTGTCCGCGCAGGATCTGGGGTTCGATGACGGCAAGTTTGGCGAATTTGCGTGAGGCGCTAGTCTAGGTGATTCCGAGCTCGGCTTTCATTGCCGTAGGAGGACACGATGGGAAGGTATTGGTCAAATAATTGTCTTGCTACTAAGACGGAAAAGAAGTAGATTTTTATCATGAACACTCTAATCAAAAACCCATGGTCTCCCTTGCCTAAAAATTGCCTCCTTTCGTCCATCCTCATCCTTCTCAAGAAAGCGCAGCAATAGCCTAAAAAATTACAAAGCTCTCTCTATTTTCTTTATCATGCCCAGTCAGCGCAGAGCTCAGCGAGGGCATGCTCCTCCGCTTCTGGGGTCTTAGTATCGGTGTACGCTCGGGAGGATCCAAAGTGTTGCGAGGCGCATCGCCATATCCATTATCAATAGGTACACCGTCCTTCTCTGGTATATCTAGCCCATCGCTATATTCAAAGCTACCTTGGGCGTGCAAGTGAGGTTGAAAATCCCAATTATGCTCAGGATAAGTCCCCTGAGCGAAAGGGGTGTCTGCATGGCCGTAGGTTGGATAGTAAGGGTAGTAGATCACAACCGGGGGATATGGCGGAGGATACCACGGCAACAGCGGTAAATGCCAATCTGCGTAATCAGTATTATGCTGCTGCTCCTGTGCGTGGCCCCTCGACTCCCTCTCCCTCTCGACCTGGCACCATCGCTCGCGGCACTGGATCTCCACATGCAGTTCGCTCAGCCGTGCCAATATCTTCTTTTCCTCCTCGACCGTCTCCACAATGCGGTTTCTCAGCCAGCCGCGGTGCTTCTTCGCCCGTCGATGGTCGTCCGAATTCTGGGCCTGGCGGATCTTCTCGTCGATGACTGGCACCAGTCTAAATAGTTCGGTAGCCCGGCCGTTATGCTGGTTGAGCATCTCAAGGAGGTACACGCGCTCGCTATGCAGCTTATCGAACGAGCGCGGTTTCAGTCCCAGTTGAAGTGCGCTGACGGATTGCCAAGGGTCGCTGCGGACTTGAGGCGTGTGTGTCTCTTCTGTTCCTCTTGGATAATGGCTCGATTGTGGTCCCGACATACGATGGGAGGATCCATTATGACGCCGCGATTGTACGTCTCGCGGGTTGCCTGGCATGATGAGACTACGGCCACCGCGGGCGTATGGCGTATGGTATAAGCCTCTTCTAGGCCTTATACTTATGTGGAAACTAGATTGTCTATGTTTATATATCTTTTTAGCTTAGGTTAGATGGTAGTTAAACAGGACAAAGGTATAACAAGTACCTGGATAGGGTTATGAAGAGACAATTGTCTAGGGTGTTCCGGTTTTACGTCAACTATGTCGGCGCAAGGCAAATTATGGTTCTAGTAGTAGCTGGAATTTCTAGAGAGAAAATAAGGAATGAAGATAAGTTGTGGAACTAGGTAGCTGGAGTTCCTTCAGTGCTCAGTAGTCGATGTTAATATCAACAAAAGGTCCTCAAGAGGAGAACTCAGGGGTTACTTACTATTCTTAATATACTCCGAACTCAGTGTAAGTGAGACTCCGCTCTATTCAAACTGATTCACACGGACAATAGGGGATAAGTCTAGAATGAGTGCAGTGCATTCCGGAACACGGCGATTTCGCTTCCAAGCTATTTCAACATTATCCAAAGGGGCTTTTCATTTACTACACTTTTATTAGGTACTTATTCTAGACGTCACTACTTGGGTTACATAACAAGGAGATCTTCCCTCGTGTTGGCGCGATATCTAAGGTAAACCTTGAGTAATTGTAGATATACGTGGTAACAATCCACGAGATTGCGGTACGGATAACAAAATTCCCAGGCGAAGATATCATATAGCGAAACCGTCATGTCTTGGTGGATCGCAGAAACGCCACTACAGAGTTTAAGTCAGTTAGCTTCCAATCTCAAAACTTACCCAGTCTTTTACGTATTCCGAAAGGCTTCTCAGATCACACTTACCAGGCCCGCGGCCTCAGCGGCTTTTCGTACGATAGAAACCTCCTCCTGGGTGACCGGGCGGTTGATGTCCGCATACCTGACCTCCTCTTGGTCTCCCTGCTCGGAATCGTCCTTCGACGCCCTCTTCGGCTTGCCGACATAAGCATCTGGTCTATACTGCTCCATGATATTCACAAAAATGTCGCGCGAGACATTCTTCGCTAGGAACCTCATGATCTCCTCGCCCTCCGCCTCCTTTCCCGGCATAACTAGGTGTCTAACTAGCACACCTTTCTTCGCTATGCCGTCGGCGGTGAAGCACAAGTCGCCCACCTGCGCGTGCATAGCCTTGATGCTCTCAGCGGCGGTAGAGGCGTAATCCTCGGCCTTCAGTAGGCGCTGTGACGTAGCCTTGTTCCATACCTTGAAGTCCGGGAGGTAGATGTCGATGAGACCGTCCATAAGCTCTAGAGAGGCGAGCGAGTCAAAAGCGGACGTGTTGTAGATGATAGGGAGCTTCAGCCCCAGATCCCGAGCGTGCAGGATGGATAGAGCCACTTGCGGCACCACATGCTCAGGGGTGATTAGATTAATATTATGGACGTGACCAACGTCCTGCAACTTGATATACCATTGCGCCAATTCTTCGGGCGTTAGGTCGAACCCATTCCTTCGATGGGCGATATCGTAGTTTTGGCAAAACGTGCACCGCAGATTACATCCGGAGAAGAAGACGGAGCCACTACCGTTGTGACCTTGTATGCAGGGCTCTATTATCTATGTTACTTTGATTCGTCTTGATGGGTGTATGAGAGTCAGGCGCACTCACCCTCCCCAAAATGCGGCGCGATGACGTTGACCTTGACTTTATCTCCGATCAGGCACATGCCCGTCGTCTCGTAGCGGTTGACGCCGCAGAGCCGCGGGCAGAGGTTACAATTCCGGAGATGCGCGTGCGCGAGCTCGCGCTTCTTAGCAGCATCGGCCTCCGAGAGGAGCTGGTACCGGGGTGTGTAGTCATCTAATAAGAAGGGTGGTGCAAGATGGAGAGACCGACGAGGACGCGACAGCCGAGTGTGTCTCGCGGTAAGGGAGAGACCTCGGCCAGCGCTGGCCCATATTCTGCTACTGCTACTTAATAACATCCTGAAGGGCGGCTTGCATGACTACGGCGGGCTCGGTCGCGAAAAGCTGCCTTAATATCGATGCATCACTCGTGTATCGCGATCTTTACCGCAAAGGGAGGGTATATAAGGTAGGTAGGTATGATTGCAAATGCGAAGTGCCTGTTAAAGCCGAACGTCGATGACGAAAATTGGCCGTATGGAGGCTTCTTGTGGGTTCGGGCCGGCGGGCTTGCGGGGCACCCCTTTGATCCATCTATGGGGGGCATTTATCACCCACATGCCCGGGTTTTCCCTAACTATGTCCATACAAATGCCGGCATGACACCCGTGCGTCTCGATAACGTGCAACACCTTTACTAGTATATAAGACCCCTCTAGGTAACGTATAAGCTGAGGCTGGCTGTGCCGTAACGATATATTCTCTATACGTTCGTTAAGGGGGTAACCTGAGTAGAGTTACCTACTCCTCAAAAGAGGTAGCTATAGTTTTCATCGCAGCTTATAGCTTTTAACTTAGCCGGTTTTACTCGTATAAACCGCAAATACCACTGCGACTAGTGATAACCAACGAAGATGGCTCCTCAGCTGCTATGGATCGGCTTAGGCAACATGGGGAGGGTAAGTCAACGAAACCGAAATATCGCCACTTATCTTACACTAACGCCTTCGTTAAGGGGATGGTGAAGAATCTGGTGGAAAAGGGCAACCTGGAGAAGCCCCTGCTCATATACAACCGAACTAGGCAGCGCTCCGAGGAGGTAGCGGCCAAGCTGCCCGCGGGAAAGACGGAGATCGTCGACTCGGTAGAAGGGGGCGTCAAAAAGGCTGACATAATCTTTGTCATTCTCTCCAATGATGCCGTAGTGGAAAGCACATTCGACACCATTCTCAAAGCCGATGTTGCGGGCAAGGTGTTTGTCGAATGCTCTACGGTACACCCGGATACGACGGAGAAGATTGCCAATTTGGTGACGGAAAAGGGAGCTCAGTTCATTGGAAGCCCTATATTCGGTGCGCCAGCGGCGGCCGAAGCCGGCCAGCTCATGTAAGAGGCCCCTTACATACCCTAGATAACTCAGCCACTCACATTTAAATCGTATGTAGTTTCGTCCCCGCGGGGCCCAAGTCTGCTCTGGATAAGATACGGCCGTACATCAAGGGCGTAATGGGGAGGGCGGAAATCCTCTTCGAAGACGAGCCGGCTAGCCAGTCGCTGAAACTTAAGCTACTCGGCAACAACTTCATCATCAACATGGTGACGGTGCTAGGCGAGGGCTACGCCGTGTCCGAGAAGATCGGGATCGGCACCGAGCCGCTGAAGCAATTCATCGACCTGATGTTCGGCGGCGTGTACAGCCTGTACTCGCAGCGCATGCTCCAGGGCACGTACTGGAAGATGGAGAAGCCGCTCTTCTCGGCCAACAACGCGCGAAAGGACGCGGGTCACGCGTCAAACCTGGCGAAGAAAGCAGGGGCTGAGCTCAAGCTGCTAGCGGTCGCAGATGAGTATCTAAAGGGTGTTGCGGAGCATTCGGGCGGTGAGAAGGGCGACATCGCGGGAATATACGGTAGCGCAAGGAAGGACTTTGGCCTCAAGTTCGAGAACGATGCGTGACATGTATATTGAACTGAAGGGAAGAGTCTATTCCTACCTTCTCATTCTATAAGTAGTTATTTATATATATATATATCGTACGATCTTGTTAAGGTGATAACTGCTGTAATATTGGTGAAATTGATGTGTGTTTATTAATACTATTAAGAAGTAAGTAAGAATAGGTAAGTTGGCATTGGCATCTCGATTTCCATCTCAGAGCTGGCTGCTCTAAAAAGCGAAGGGTACTATGTACCTACCTACCTATATACGTACCCCTTGTCATATGACTAAGCACAGCTCCAGCGTATTAGGTACAGTAACCTCCAGCGCAACAAAGCCTACAAGCCGGGCCTGGAAGCTTAGAAGACAACCACTAATAACCAGGCAAGCTCTAATCTAAACTCGAGCTTCCAACTTCCACCACTATCATTTTACATCTTACAAGCGACCAATCCGCTCTACCTACTCAAAAACTTGAATCGCCTCGCTTACTTACAACATGGCAAATGGGTGCGTTGCCATTCTCCCACTCCTCTTCAGCCAAGACTAGTATTGTATATCCGCAGCAACCAGCTAGGTACTAACCGCGCTGCCTCCTCTAGTTATAGCGTCTTCGTCGGCCTCGCCATAGTAGCCGCCTTCTGCGTCGGCGCGTGGTTCCTCGCTCCGAAGGGCGAGAACCAGACGTGAGTGTGCCCTCGTCCGTTGTTATTCTGTTATTCTGCTACTATGCTATTCTATTCTTCTATTCCACGTTTCCTAGACGGATCCCTAGAAAGAAAGGAGCTTCCAACCCACCCTTTACTAACGCTGACCTCGGCCGAAACAGAACGTGGCGCTCCTCGCTCATCATCGCCTTCGTCAGCTGCTACCTGATGTGGTTCATCACCTTCATGGCGCAGCTGCACCCGCTGATCGAGCCGCGACGGTCCAACGTCCGGGAGGGCTTCCAACACGAATGAGCTCAGGCTCCGGAGGCTTCCTCACCTTTCGACCCGAGATCGCGATGCGAATACCGGATTTAAAGGGGGTGCTACGATTCGAATAGGCCGGGCGTTACTAAGTACCTATATAAGAGCTATGGGAGATAGGGATGGGGCATAAGATAAGCCGACATTCGGCTTGGGTCTCAACGAAGAGGAGAATGAAAGCAACATGGCGGAGCCAGGAGAGAGAGAAAGATGAGGAAGCTGAGCTGGTAGTTGGAGCTAGAGTGGACTTGTATCATCAGCATCACCATCGTCACCACCATCATCTACGTTTCTGGTTTCGGCGTTCTGGAAGACGGCGGGCATCGATTCCAATCCTCGGCAGCAGCCGAGCGGGCATTGCGGGCAGACAGAGTTGCGCGAGGGCGTGTATACAAATCAAGCAGTCAGAGTCGCGCTAGAGTTCTTGATCCTGTTCTTAATACGACGCGCTTTGAACGGTCGTCTCGCCGAGTCGTTTCATTACGTTTCGTTTTCATATCATATTCAAGTCATTTTATTTCATTGCGTTTCCTATTTTTCGGTATAGGTTATCGAAACTCTAACAAACAGATCTACCATCATCCTCACCCAACAGCCAACCGTCCAGCCCACTCCCTCGCATACACCAACAGCGCCCACAACGCCCTCCCATCCGCCGCGACGCCGCTATCCCCCGCGGAATCCACGCCCTCCAGCCCCACGACCCACAGCACCGCGCGGCCGACGAGCCAGCGCGCGACGGCGCCCGCGGCCGCGAGCGCCATGGCGACGCCGTACCCGCAGTCGAGCAGTATGGCCAGGGCCTCGACGTTGTTGGCGACGACGGCCCAGCCGAGGCTGCGCGCGGCCGCCGGCACGTCGTAGTCCCAGATGACCATGAGGATGGGGAACAGCTTGGTGGAGGACGAGACGAGGAGCGCGGTCGAGACCGAGTTCGGCCGCGGGTACGTCGGGAGGAGGCCTAGGAAGGCGAGGGGCGAGAAGGGCGACGAGGTCAGGAACCGGATGCTCAGGTGGAAGGCGAGCGTGGAGAAGGTGCAGAGGATTACTGGGGGTGAGAAGGGTGGTTAGTATGGGTTGGTAGGAGTAGGAGTAGTAGGGATGGTGGTGTTGCGTGGGGGCTGGACTCACGGAAGAAGAGGTACTGGCACACGATGGGCTGTCGCGATAGACTGCCCAGGTTACTCCCCGTGGGAGAGCTCGGGTCCGGCGGAGCTTGCCTCTCGATGCGGGCCCACGTGAGGTAGACGTCGAAGAGGAGGAGGAGGGTTCCGAGGCGTATGATGGAGTGCTGTTCGCCGTATTCCGAATCATTAGCGTCCTATAATGTAAATATATCTTTACCCTTTATAATACGAATCTCCATACGATATGAATATAAATAAGAATAAGAGAATAAAAAATGAATAACTTACGTCAAACCGGTCCCCCTCGCGCATGAGCGTGTTGTGCAGCAGGTGGCGGTAGACCTGGGGCTTGATGAGGACGAGGTCGATGAAGAGCACGACGAAGTCGTGCTCGACGTACTTGTCGCAGAACCGCCCGCACTTCTTGCACACCGTCAGCCGGATGTTGTGCCCGCTCGACGGGTCCCCGGCCCCCGAGTACTGCGTCCACAGCGTCTTGACCGGGTGCCGGCACTCGATGCAGATCGGCATTTTCGCGTTCCCTTCTTCTCCCCACCCCCTTTTCTATGTTGGGTTTATTTTTGTTTTACCGCCTCCCCGCCCTTCCTTGGGATTTTCTAAGCCGGGTGGGTTTCGGTCTTGTCGTTGGGTTTGTAGCCGGAGGTACGGTCGTGGTTTGGTTGCGACTTGGTTATGACTGGTTACCTTCTATGCGACGAGAAGGGAGGCATTCGTAACGGTGGGTATCGCGTATGTATGGTATCGCATTTCGCCACAGCATGACTGCTACTTTGCGCCTCAGTTAGCAAGGATATCTGCATGGTATAATAGGGATTCGTACGGCCTAAACTATGAAATGATAACCACGTACCTACATAATTCATGACGCAGCGAAGTTCCAATTGAATGGAACGCGGCAGTTGAAGCTATGTACTATGTAAGTTCGAATGTTAAACGGCCAATCAGTTATCGGTCTCGCCCAATCTTATCGTAGCCTAGATAAGGTACCTATAATCCAGCACCTAAGATGCCTCCTTATATCCTTACATCCCGCCCCTTACGTCTATGAAATTAAGCACATGAAAAAGTCCAAGATCGAACCTATACTAATATCACTTAACATAGCCCTTAAAGTAAGTAAATGAGTTAGATAGTTAAGTAGGCACTTATAAGTTAAGCAAGTAGGTTGTCTCTATAACATCCCGCGACTCTACTCCATATGTAGGTAGTTCTGTAAATAAACATCTAAAACATGAAAACAAAAAAATTGCCCCGATACCATACCATGCCATAACTTTAACAGGTCAGGTTACATACCTGGTAACCTCTTCTTCTTCTCCTCGGCTGTAAGCCTGCAAAGTAAACCTATATGTGTAACGACTACCAAGGTATATACAAGACACAAGACGGTGAGAGAAGGGAAAAAAAAGGCTGGCGATGTAATAGAACGCCATGGGGTCCCCTGAACGCCGCCGGCAATGCAGGCCACACACATACACTCCAAGACACTCACTCGCTCACCCACTCCCTCTCGGAGTAAACCAACACGCGGCACACACACAAACAGCGCCTCGAAAATAGGCCGCGCATATTCCCGCGAACCAGTCGAGCGCACCTATACGTCAAGCCGGACTGGGTCGTATCTTATTAGCCCGAATCCCACATCTATCGGAACAATCCGTACTCGGTATCGCCTTCAATCAGCCTTCTTCCCCTTCCCGCTCATCGTTGTCGTAGCCGGCGGCGCAGAACGGCCTCTAACCGAGCCAACGCCATCGCCCTCGCTCCGGCCCGTCGAGCCCTGGAAGCCCTGGCTCAGCAGGCCAGACGGCTCCGGCATCCTGCGGCCGTCATCACTATTAGTGTCAGTGAGCTCGATGAGGTCCAGGTCGTCGGGGTTCTGCTTGCGATGGGAGCCCAGTCTAGGCGTGGCAGGGCGCTTCGCCCAGGCGCCGCGGAGCCAGGACTCGATGGAGGCGGCCGCGTGCTCGAGGCCGCCGCCTCCTCCGTTGCGGGACGGGGACGCGACGTCCCGGCCGTCCTCGAAGGGGCTCTCGACGATGCCAGCGGCCTCCTCGGCCGCGTTGGTGTTGAAGCCGAAGTGTGCCGTCTCGGAGCCCATGACGGACATGGAGGGCATCGAGTCGATGTTGAAGCCGGGGAGTCGCTTGTTGACCCACGTGTTGAAGTAATCCTTGGCGGGCCCCGGCGCCTTCACGCTCTTCCCCATCGACCCTACCCCTCCCGGCCTCCGCATCCACGCCGGCACCCCGTCCGCTTCTCCCAAACTAGTGACCCTGCTCCTAGCAGACGAGGAAGTCCCGAGGCTTGCAGGCGTAGGTTGCGCGCTAATAGAACTCTGCCGCCTGGACGAGAATCGGGCCGGTGTGTCGGCGGCTTCGGTCGAGTTTGTAACGGCTTTTGACAGATCGAGAGAGTGGCGTGGGGTCGAGAAGGCCGAAACTGTGTGGATGCTCTTCTTTCGTCTGGGAGGGAAATACCCCATCGACTTCCTCGAGACCCTAACTATCTCGACCGGTTCTTGCACCGAATCGAGCTTAACCCATCGTACATGCGTCCAGGGCGGATCCTCGTCCTCCTGTGGGGGAGGCCCTGCTGACTTGCTGCTAATTGACTCGAAGTAACTATCGTGCACCGTCCGTTGTGATGGCGGGGGAGACGAAATAGGGCTTGTGAAATCGGTAGGTTGGGGTGTCGCGGCTAGATGGTCGACTTTCTGAGAGTACTGGGATGGAGGGTCGCATGGGCGTCCCTTGATTTCGCACGCGTCGACGGGTATCATCAGGTATTTCCGTATTTGAATATTATCCCGAGACCATAGGCCGTTCGCCTTTCTAAATGCCTGCTCCTGACATCTGTAGCGAAGAACTATGCCTGCGTATGTGTCTGTGGGTCGTACGTGGTGCAAATAGGCCAGCTGCTCCTCGACGGCCGGATCGCTTGTACCCCGCGGGGTCTCATCTGAATTCCGCCTCTTGTATTTCCCAGCTACGTCAAGGCCGCCATTAACTCCCTCGTAGCTCTCCAATACGCTGGCGGTCTTCCTAGCTTTTAACTGCGCTTCCCGCTCAGCGAGAGACCCCGCTGCGATGTCTCCGGCGACCGGTCGTGATTCGGCCGGAGGGGCCGGTCCCCAGTTGCTGGACGACTTCCCAGCTTTTGCCTTTCCACCCCCAAATCCTTTCCATATCGACGTCGGCCGTGATTTGCTCCGGTCGCGGCTATTAGGACGCGAGGGCTCGCTATTATAGCCGCCCTCGAGCAGGGAAGACGCAAAATCCTGCACAGACGCCCAGCTCGGGGCCCAAGACCCCTCGAGCAAGCCCCGCGAAAACGCGGCGTTAGACGGGCTCGACCGCCCGCTCGAGAGTAGTTTGCTGTTCCCAAGGTGAGGGGATGGCATGGGACTGGCGCCTCGACTGCGGGCAGCAGACTCGCTGCCGGGTGTCAAGCCCGACGTTCTCGCCGTATCCTTATTATCGGGGGCCTTTCTGCCCCGTGACCTCATGGTGGTGGCATCGTCAGCGCCGGCAGGTACTAGACCTGTGGTAGACCTAGGCTTGGGGCTCGACATCCTATCCGTACCGGCCGTGACCTAGGGCGATACGAGCCTGAGAAGGCTAGGGCTGTTTTCGATTGATAGATAACATTGATCGCGCCGGAGGAGACGTAGCTCGCGAGCGGGTTTCGTTCTTATCGTCGTGGGAGAATCGGTATCTATTTTGGTTTTGGGGGGAGGGCCTTTCGGTCAAATCGGCAATAAGCCGAATGGTGGCATGCGTGATGGTATACGAGTTGCCTTGCGTTGCTTCGGTCGAACGGTGGTCTCTCGACTAATAATAACGTAAGAGAGATGGATAGAGGTCGAAAACCGGTGAACTACCTAGAGACAGGGAGAGGATGGATATAGGTACCGAGTATCAGAAATTGGTATCAGGAATTGTGCTACCGTTTCTCGATCAATTCTAACAGAAAGAAAGTTCAAATTACATTACAGGAGTTTCGCTGAATTGTACACGTACCATTGGATTCTCCTTTTAGGGACTCATGTACAGTACATTCCCGGGCTAGGATCTGCAAGTCGATTCATTGCGATGTACGGTTCTTATATACATCGGCAGCCATGTGCTTCACGTACCTAGATGTACCTACAATGCCCTAGCTGCTTAGGTAGGTTAGGTACCTACTTTCAGCCCCATACCAAGCGTCACCATACAGCCAAGACGGTTGGGACGGCGCTGTGGACTCCAGGGAAATGCCCTAAGAATAACTGTAAGAATACTGCTGCAGGCACACCCTAAGTGCTATGTTTAGGTAGGTGACCCTACCTTAGGTACAGGGACGTATTGTACACACTGGCCTGTGCTTCTAAATTCACATGCACCTACCCAATCCACTCGAGCAACAGCGTGAGACTGTGTGAGCTAGGCGTCTCACTTGACGGACCCTTTGGGTATCATTCTGATATTTAGGTACGTATAAGGTCCCTAAGTTTCAAAAACCATGCAACTACAAATGGCGTTTAGCTGTCCCCTACTAATACACGTACAAACATAGGTAGGTAAACCCTCGCTTTTATAAATGTTAAATATATAGGTGTATTTTATATATAGTATAATATTGCCCATAGGCCAAGTTATGTCCCATCTTCATATATACCTAGGTACGTATGGGACAAGGCCATTTTCCCAAGTAAATCCCTACTTAGTTTCACCCCTGAGAATCTCACCGGAACTCCAAGCAAATAGGATGGCGCAAGCCCATTTGCATGCGATCATATAAATCGTACCCCGATACGATAAGAAAAGACTGACAATATTTTATAAAACACCATGCGTTCTATTGTACAACGGCTGACCTAGCCTATGGGCATGTCGAGGCCGGAGAGATTTACATCGTTTCCGTTTATACCGAAAAATTGGAACCTAAATCATGGTTGCCGTCAGTACTCCTAGATCGCAGTCATGTCACTAAGTCAAGTAGGCGACGTACCAATCTTCGACGTTCAGCGTAGCCGGTACGGGCTGCTGTCCGGATCCGGTGCTCCAGCTGTCGCTAGGACTTTGGCCGTCCGTTAAACCGGTATTCACGTCGCCGCCCGGCCACAGGCTATTCGTCTGGGATTGAAATCCTCCAAGTCCTGGTTGTAAGAAAGTGTTAGCCTGTTGGGGACTGGGGATTGTTGCTTTGTGCGGCATCCGCTGTTGGAACTGGTCGGTTCGCCCGGATAACTGCGGTGACATACCAGCCTGCATCGGATTGACAAGAGTTGGGTCTAGACTCTGCTGATTCTGCTGAGGTGACGTATGTGGTATCGGCATGTGAGAGTTCTCGGGGAAAAGTTGGTCTGGTTGGAAGTTCTCCCAAAGGGATTGCGAGATGTTCGGCGAGTTGCGGGTCACGAGATATAGGTCCGGAGGGGTGGCTGGGACGGAGAACGATGGATTGAATGGGGTCGCCGGTCGAGTATGTGGCCTGCTGTTAGTACCTCCCATAAACGCGTCCCCGGACCTGGCATTTGGCGAGTTGAGAGGCGGTCCCATACTAGGCGGCTGGTTTTGGGCCGGCTCGTTCCTTGGAGTCTGCGGTCGCGACCGCTCGTACGATTCTTGATGTACCGGTGTATTTATACTAAAGTCGAGAGCCATCTCATCGTATTTCCGCTTCGTAGCCTCCTGTTGTCTCTGCTGATGCTGTTCCAGTACAGCTAGACTTTGCTGAACTTTCTTGTGATGTTTGCCTGCAGCTTTCTGTAATCTTTCTTCCATAACCCTATTACCCAAAATCGACTCGAACAAGGTATGAACCATCTTGCCTACCAGCCACACCTTGGATACCTCCTTAAGCGCTTCCATGCAGGTGCGGATCCGGACCTGTGTAACTTGCTGAATGGAAAGGACGGGCGAGCGCATCTGATATACGTGCATAATAAGAGCCGAGAACAGACTATAAACGACAAACGCAGGACAGAACCGGAGTTCGTCATGCGCCGATAAGTTCTCGATGATAGAAGTGATCATTCCTGCAGCCTGGAAGGCGATGTTTCGCGAGGGATAAGCAGAGTCCTCTGGGAACTTGGGTGCGCTATTATGATTAGGAGGCATATGCGCCCGGTGTAGGAGGCAAAGAGTCGTATAATAGGTGGAGTGAAGCAGGGCGCTCCAAAAATGATGCCGCGGCATCTCCCAGTAAACCAACTTGGGGCAGTTCTGCAGCCAGTCGGCCAACGCCATATCGCTATGAGTTAGGTCAATGGCGTTTTGGCGCCGACCCTTTGACGCCACAGAGTACTGTTGAGACAGGACCAAGCCCATGATCTCGCAGAGTTTGACGTATTGCAGGAAGAACTGGACGTGGATAGGATCAGGGGGGAATCCACTCGCGTTGTCCGGTTCGTCTTCAATAAAATCATCCTCGGTTAGCATCTCAACGTCTGAATCGTCCAGATTGATATTGCATGGCCGTCCTAATGCGACAGCTACGGATCGATCACGGGTGAAGAGCGTCCACCAGATGCGCTTCCATAACCTCTTGTCTGCTTTACTTAGCTGCGATCCCTCAACGCTTCTGTGCATCCCGGATCCCTGGGCGACGATAATGGCAACCCGGCTCCAATAGAAGACATTCTTAGTGACGTCTTCTGGACCTTCCCAATACCAACCCATCAGAAGCAGAGCCTGGACAATTGTCACGCGGTCATCCTCATAATTAGCATCGTAAAGGGCCTTCGCCCTCTTGTAAAATGTCAACGCGGCCGGAGTGGTCGAACCGTTCGCGTCCATAAGTTGCGGATTATGGCAGACTCGTGACCCCGCGAGCAAGATAGCTTGCAAGAGGAGTAGCGAAGGCGGGTTCTTTGGATCTCGATATTGTCTCATAAACCGAGTCTTGTTTATAACGGGGACGATCGGGTGTATCCATTTGAAGTAGGAATCGATGAGTTCGTCGCAGAGGGACCTGGGCGGCAACAAGAAAGCTCCGCGTCGATGAAGGATATCGATCTCGATGTTATCCAGCTCAGTCAAGCGGGCCCTAGACCCGCGCACATTCTCCGGGAGCGGGTAATGTACGACGTCCGAGTCTCCTTGACGATCGTGAACGAGCAATGTTAAATTCGACGATTCCCCCAGAAATGCCACCCTCCCAGCCTCAGTGATGGGCGCTCTCGTGAACTTAGGCTTCATGACCAAGCTGAGGTATGTATCATGATCAGCCTCCTCTTTCCTAGCTTGCGCTTCTATGACGGTTGTCGAAGGTACGCCATCGGAGGAGTGGCACACGGCTGGTCGCGCTGGGAACGTGCTGGACGAGCCGGCATTGGATGGCGGCTTCGGAGAGGCGTCATCGATGATATCGCCTCGTTCGCTAGAGACGGTCGGGTCAACATCCCGGTTTTCTGTTATACCGAACTGGTAAGGGCGCAAAACGTGCACACACCTGTCTGAGTCCTTCGTTGCATTCGCCTGGGTTTTCTTCCTCTTGGGTTGCGGGATCTTGCACTCGATTTGGAAGGCGACACAGTTGGTACAAGGAACGCCGAGGCTCGCCGCATCACACCGGACCTGTGAAATCTGTGAATATGGTATCCTACCTATATGGAAGTCTCTGGGGTGGCTATTTGTTCTTTGCTTGTGATCGGCGAATTAAAACATGGCGTCAATCCGTACCTTTCTAGCATGGCATGTCTGTTGGTAGCCGAGTGGTCAGTTTGGAGATGCAGGGTAGAAAGGAATATGGATCGCATTCTCGAAATGCCTCGGCTCGTTTGGAACAATCCCACCTCGAGCCCCAGATAAGTAGTTCGAGCATAAGACAAATAAAAAGGGCTGAAACCAGCCCTACTTGTTAAAGAAAGGGAGGGGAAAATAGAACCAGAATACGCACCTCGCATGCCCTGGAAGCACGTTGCCTAATTGAAGTTCACGCTCGGTCAGCTCACTCGTCGCGGCTCGTGGCGCATACATTGTATGTATTGTACAACAAAGGCATGACCGCATCGGGGGAGTTATACTAACCTTCGGAAACTCATTTGGCCTTGCGCGTTCTGTGTAGCCGTCGTAGGACCCGGCGGCGTGTTGTGGCTATTGGAAGAAGGCGTGAGCTGAGAGGGCGAGTCCCCATGTTGTTGTTGTTGCTGCTGTTGGTGCTGCTGTTGCTGTTGCTGTTGGTGCTGTGGCGGCTGGTGCTGTTGCGGTTGTTGCCTGGCCGGGTCACCACCGCCCGAATTCATCTCGGAGAGCATCGACATTCGAATCGCATACAGTGGATGACACGTGGGTTACTGGACCTGTGGCGTCGTTGTTCGTATGGGGGGTCAATGTCGTCGTCCGAGCTGAGAGCGTCGTTGGTGAACCGGGATCCAGCGTTTAAATTTCACGGTTGCTCGTCATCTACGTAGAGAGTGCATGGATATTGTGAGGCGTGGTAGGCTAAAGATGCACTAAAATTATGTAAAAATGGTATCGGGACGGTCTGCTAGCGAAATCCTTCTGGAAGGGCCGGGAGGTATTAAAGAAATAGAGTTGGTAAAAGTTGAATAGGGAACCCGGAACCACAAATAGAGGCGAGGCGATGGGCGGGATAGGAATTCGATGCGACAAGGGGACGTCGGAGCGGATATCGATCTTTTTTGCACTCTTTTTTTTCGTTGTAGATGGACGTTTCGCGCGTACTCCAGGAGAAGGACTCGCCTTTGATATTTCCGTCTCCAATGTCTACCTCTTACTATGTGTAGGTATTTTGTATTTTGTATTTTGTATATTGAAGGTAACAGTTCTTAGCTACGTGTAGACGGAGCTTCCTGCCTCCTATGTGAACGTCTGCTAGGTATAATCCACCATCTACTGCAAGTATGATTCCCGTAGCTGCCGGGATGGGGAGAAATGTCAAGTTGGTGGACTGAGGTACCTTGTTCGTTTTGAGCTGTTCGTATGATAGTATGTATCTTTGTATAGTAATCTGGGTACGTCGGTACATGGTACGGATATTAGAATTTAGTGCACATGTAGTTTGCCCCTTCCTGTGTCACACTTACATGGAATAAACCAGTTCATTCTCGGGGGCTATTCCAATTTACTCCTTATATACGCAGATACATAGTAGAAGAGTTAAAGGGGAATTGTTAGAAGCCATTACCCTTCACGATATCTAGGACCCTTCGCCATAGGTAATACCAAGCTCCAGGTAACTTGGATGTAGGCATATACATACATGTGATTGTACTGTACATGCAACTATGCTTACATCTCCAACCCGGTTTTGATATAGAAGACTCCTAGAGGTGGGAAAGGAGAAAGTCCCCTATTCGTTTGTGCGAGTCTAAAATAATCCCTGAGCATATATTAATACGCGTACGTAAATGTTTTATATGATAAGATCACTTGACTTCCTCCGAACAGATTTGTTTGCCCCGTATCCAGAGAGTGGTTCGGAGAAAGGTCAGGCGATGATTATACTATGCAGCTCGTCAATGAAAAACGACTATTCGTCCCGAATCCCAAGAAACTAAATTCCAGGCTTTCAGCCAAACTGCGTGCGACAATAACTTACATGTATGTACAGGCGCGTCCGTATTCTACGATATAGATCATTGACATGTGAAAAGCGGGAGGTCAGCCCAGCGGCGAGTCCGTTCTCTTTAGCTCGCTCCGACCCCTGTTGCCACGATGGACCGTCGGGCTACGAGCTTGACAGTATGTATAGGAAAGCTGCGGTGACGATGACCTATGTATAAGAGGTATCGTTTCTAACCAATGAGCGGGTTATAATAAAACGACGCGTTTTGATTTGCTAATTAATTGTCTTAAGGCTACCTTATAATATACCGAATATCAACGGGCATGTCATTACTTAAAAAAAGAGAAAAAAAAAAAGCATAAAGCAATTCCATAAGCCTAAAAGTGAGTTATTAAGGAGGCTGCCTGAGAAATTCGATCGATCTTCTCCAGCACGAAATCACGGTAGAAATTGGAGCTATGCGCGGATTTAGGTCCCATCCCTATTGGCGCTATCCCCTATAACTGTGTTACTGCAGCTCCTTTTCCTGCAGATAGCCGTTGAATCCGACTTAGAACTTGCTTGGCGCTCTAACGGTCGGAAGCTGTTTAGATACAGTGTGGGGGAGGGGACGGTCCTTGCTGAAGTTGAGATGGCGCAAAATACGTGCATACGTGCATACGTGCGCAAGGACTGCCGAGGTATCTAGGGAGATCGTCAAAGCTACATGCGTAGCCACTTCAGCTATGTTTCATTTCAAGATTGCATAGCATGGAAGTGTTCAATTTTATGCATAGGGAACAGCCAATTACGACCGCATTATTACCAAGGCGCATACATGTCCGCTATACCGTAATTATACACAACTTTTATTCAGTTTTCTATTCATGATTCTATCGCAAGTAGTTCCGCATAGATTTACAAAACTATTTCTCGTCCGAAACAGGGTTCGGATCTTGATCCTTGGGAACTCCGTTGGTCGCTTCTATTGGCGCCTCCGCCGTCTTCCCGTTGCTCGCAGCCACTAATTCATGCAGGCTGCTCACCTCCACGCCAGCGATGAACAATGCGCTCACACCCTCTAGCGCGGCGACGAACACGCAGAGGAGGCTGGCTATGGCGAAGTGGCTGATAGTCGACCCGATTTCAAGCCATGAGCCCTCATCCTTCACTACCCAGAAGAAGTAGAGAGTCAGGATGTCGCTCAGGGCCATCGCGACCATGAATAGCGCGGACGGTGCTACTCCGATCCTCTTGTTGATAACGCCTAGGTTGGCTGATATGAGGACGAATGGGATCATGATTTTCAGGATTAAAAGCGCTCCCTGAGAGAAGGGGTCAAACAGTGGGAAGAGTCTGCACACGCTTTCTAAGCTGAATGAAGAAACCGACGCAACATTGCCGGTACTGAAGAAGGCCGATTGAAGTAGGACGAAGAAGAACAGGGCTACACGAGCATCCGACAAAGTCAGTGGCCGGAACTGGGACGTAGCTGCTTCCGTTGCCGTCTGTACAGCATTGTTACTTTCTGTGGGCGACTTTCTGGATGACTTTAGGAATATGTAACCATGATGTTCTAATCGTACCCAGGTGAGTAGCATTAAGCTAAAGGCAAGGTAGAACAGACCCTCATATGATATCGTGAGGATAACGAAGGTTGGCGCGCACGTCAAGAATATAAGCAGCAGCCTGCGAAGGTAGTGGTGGTTGGGTTGGAGACGATGGGCGAACGGCATTAGAAATGACACGATCAACACTAACCATCCTACGAACAGGTTTCCACGGGGTAGGCCTTGCTTTGCTTGGAGCGATAGAGCACTGCTTCGGGTTACAAGCGTAGCTAGCAGGATAAGGCCGATCTGCCGAAGTTAACGTTGTCCTTAAGCTAAGAGATACTAAACAACTTACCTGAACGCCAATCAATGCTCGCGAAACTACGTTCCCCTTTTTTTGCGTGTATTTCTTTGGGCTCGAGGAGTCCGCCAGAAGCTGTTCCTCGAAGATTAAATATACAATGCCAACAACCGCCATGAGGAGGCCACTGAGCACACTACAACATATTAGCCCAATATCTTGGATTAGAGGCACATCAACTTACATAAGATTTACGTTTTCGACCTTCATTGCCGGCAACAGAGTGAAAGTGCTCATTAGTAGACTCGATACGAACCACGTCGCAGAAAGAGCTGGATGTCTCCGGAGGAATGATATTCCCATAGTCAGAGGGTACAACGCCCCAACAATGTAAAGCACTGTGAAGACTTCTCGGTGGATATACCCAACAGCCTACTCCGCGTTATTAAAAGAAAACCGCCGGCTAGAACAGGGTGAATTACCAGTGACTGGATAACGCCAATATACGTGACCACATTGAGCGCAAGAGACAGCGCTTTGGGTCCAGTTTTAATATGTCCAAATAAAGCCCGTCTTCCTTTGATCAAGCTGTCTCTGCGAGCGAATACCTCTTCCCAGAAAAACACGGGAAAGAAGGCGTACGCGTAGTAAGTAATAGGTGATTTGGACATGATGAAGGACGCGTAAAGCATAACGAGGATGGAAGAAAAGGCAATGGTGCCGCCGACGGTCCTTGAGGCTTGTGTGGTGCCTTGCAGTACGTGGAGATCCAAAACCGTAGTCAGGGCGTATGCCATCCATCCCAAATACCCAATGGTAATGAGAGCTCTTAAGAATAGCCAATCGTAAGTCTGGAGGTAGCGCATTCCCTCGAGCCCGATCTTCATCAGAGCCGCAGATTCCTCAATAGCTTCTTCATAGTTCCCGCCATTGATTAATTCTCTGATAGCTGATACTCGGCTCTCTGGGGACGAGCCGCCTTCCCCGCTTAAAGGCTTAAAGGGGCGGTATCTTATTTCGCTTTCCTTCTTTCTGTTCTCTTTCACTTTGTACATTTCCAGGATTTCTTGGGCGTTTACCAATGATGCTTCGGCCTTTTCTTTAATACTCGCGGATAGATACGAAAGTGGGAGCTCGCCCACGGAGTTGGCTGGAAATTCTGTGCCAATCAAGTAGGCCATTAGTGCGGCAACGTCGGCTTGCTGTACGTCGTTCCTCTTGATTTGATCCAGATTCCAGTCGGAAGAGTATTCATCATGGCCAGGGGCAATGACACCGGGATATATGGATGGCTTTGCAACACCAGATCCCCATGCGATTAATGGCGTTCTCGTGTTGTCTGGGTGGCCATCTCCATGACTTCCCCAATCGCTCATACCATGATCTGCCGTAAAGACGAAAGCTGTCCTATCGTCGCCATAGAACTTCTGGATCAGCTCAGTTGTCTCCTTCACACCTTGGTCAACCACTTTGATATTCCTTAAGTATTCCTTCGAGTAGGGTCGGTACGAGTGGCCGGTAGTGTCGAGTCCCAATAGGTGCAGGAAGAAGACAACTTTCTCCTGTCTCACAGCTTCGTTTAAAGTCTTGTTCTTTTGCGCGGCCGCAAAGAAATCCTTAACGTGGTCGAATACGTAAAGATCTAGCTCAAGCGCATCTTTAGAGAAGTCCTCGAATTCGGCATCGTAATAATCCGCATCTACCCTGCCAGGCACGGCGCCCTGTTGGAACATAGGAAGGATATCGGGGCTACCCCAGCTCCATGTATGCGTGCTCCTATTGAAGACGCTATCGAAGTCGACCGGATTAAGCTTCCAGCCAGTCGCAACAGCGGACACATCTTCATAAAGCCCCGCTATAAGTGCGACATGGCCAGGTCGTGATTCCGTAGGCACTCTCGTATGGGATATACCAAAAGTGCCATGTTCTAGTACGCGGGAACGTAGGTAGGGCGCTAGAGGTCTCGGGACTTCGTCTGCTTCGGTCTCGGGAAACGGTTCAGGATGCGATTGGAAAGCCTTGTCTGCGCGCAACCCGTCGCCTAATTGATATGCCGTTAGCGACGGTGCCATGGGGTATCTTACCCACTCTCGAAGGAAAGGTACACACCAACAAAAAGGACAAGTCGATCAGCCGGCGCTTTTACCCCCGCGGGCCTCTCGACATGGAACAATTGCATCCCACTAACGATAGGACTAACGAAGTAAATATCGAAAATGGAATATATGTAAATCAAATGGAATACCATGGCTATAGCCAGGAATCTAAAACGGTTGGCGCCCGCCATCGCTAAAGACCGGAATGGAGAGGTTGCGTCGTTAAGCGGGATAGGCGGGAGGTTGATGGAAGAAGGCCAGCGCCAAAAGTCGAGGAATTTACACAATTACGCAGGGTGTTGGTCAGCACAACGCGGCTCCATAGGAAATAAGAGAAGGGAATGGACAAATGAGCGCGCGATATACCCGTATATAAGCCATGCGCTCCGTCCGAGAGAGGACACGGGTCTATTTTGCGACTTGGGGGAAAGAAAAAAAAGTGCTGGGTTGAAGTTGAGATGGACGAATTGTAATCGACTTTTTCGTTGCGGCCGTCAAGGTGTCGTCGAGGGAAATCGCGTTTGCGTTTACAGGGATCGTTAAGTGGTAGATGCCTAATACCAGGTACCTATATGTACCTAGAAAGGTACGTTCGGCGCTAATTAGAGTTACGTACCCCGTACCTGATAGGTACCAGCGACCTAGGTAATTACCCATCGCAAATCAGATCGGAGAGCAGCTCCAGAAACCCCCCCGACAAAGGTCCACCAAGGTTCGACTTACATGATCCTCCTAATTCCACACATCATTCAACATTCATAGGAGAAAGTAAGAGTGACAGCAAAGATGAGGTATCAAATAAGAATATTATTCTGGTATCCCGAATATGTACAGTTAATTCATTTCCTCTCCGTCCAAACTTCGTAACAGACAATTTAGCGGAATGCGCTAGTTTGTCTTTTATATCGAGCTTTATTCCAGTCGTTCCGTCAAGGATCTCATGACCCTCGAGTAGAAGCGCGCAGCGTGTGACTGCGGGAAAGTGATTTCCTCCACGAGGTAATCAGGCAGCATATCGATAAGATCTTGATCCCGGCTTGGATCCAGCTGTGGCATGTATATGAATTGTGGCTCATCAAGCTTTTCTGTGAGCTCTTCACCACCCACGGCCAATTTGAAATGGAGAGCTGCGATAGTGGTTAGTCTAGCGGTTCACAATGCGGGTATTTCATCATGAATGAAGCAATATATGGTCGAGAGAGAACGAGAAACAACAAAACAACAAACACTTACTTCCGTTTCTACCTGTCTGGATGCAGTCGTAGGTCTCTCCGCCCCCTTCTCCCCTAACGCCACGGATTATCAAGCCAGTCAAATCTCCGTACAGGTCCTCCTTCATTTGCGCTATCTGGACGGAGGCCTCGGCGTTAGCGAGGAGACGATTATTTGCGCTCGATCCTTTAATAGCACTGCTTGGGATCTTCACGTTCGCTGTCTCAGCTGATCGGGCAGCAGCTAGCTTCGTGGTGAGCGTCTTGACCTCCGTCTTCGCTTCCGCCAAAGACGCGTGGGCATCGTTGACCTTATTCTGTAGCTGGTCAACCTTCGTTTGGCTAGCTTCTAGCTGCTGTCTTAGGTGTTGTGCTTCCTTGGCTAGTTCCGTCTGGGCAGACAATTGCGCCCTCAAGGTCGCGATGAGCTGATTAGCAGCTAGCAACCGTCAGTGACACTTCGTACACCAAGATTCCCTTCTTGAGACTCACTGTTAGCCCTCTCCTCGGATTGCTTCTTGAGCCGGTCATAATTGCGCTCTGCCTCCTTAACACCAATTTCACGGAGATCCCGATATTTCGCCTCCAAGTTTTCATACTTCCGATTTAAGTCTCCTACCCGCCTCCTCATTGCCGGTTCGTGAAGCTCAGAATCTGACGCTGGTACTGTCCTCTGAGATATACCGAAAACATTATGTGGCGGAAGGCGTTGAACCGAGGACAATACGTGACGACTGTGAGAGGGTAGATCGTCTATCTCGTCATACTCTTCAACGCTGATCTCGGTCGTCTCCACCGCTTGCGTTTCCGGAATCTCAGGCTCAACAGGTTGCGTCTCGGGGATTTCAGGCTCTGGAGGTGGAGTGTCGGCTTTAGCTTTTGGTTTACGGCCCCTCTTGGCAGCTGGTCGAACCGTAGGGTCAGGCTGATCCGCCGTCGACGTATCTGCATCATCTGATAATCTCGGGGCCTTAGCAACCCTCGGGCGACCCCTTCCGCCCTTGGGCTTTACATCGCTACCCATCGAATCGTCGTTTTGGTCATCCTCGACCGGCGCTGTGATTTCCTCGGTAGCAGGTCGCTTGCCCCTTTTGCCCCTTATGGGCTTCTCCTGTACGTTCGTAGATTTATCAGCCAAAGCCTTTCGCGCCGACGCTTTCGTTGTACCGACGGCAGCTGTTCCCCCACTTGTCTGACGCGTCGCATTAGCCGTCGCTTTCGTGACCCGATTCGTAGCCGTCGCGCGCGTTTTCCTTGCTGGTGCCATTTTTGTGGCAGTTTCCGTATCCTCCGCTAGAATATCCGCCGCCTCGTCCTCCGAATCCACTAACCCAAGTAATGCAGCACCCTTCACTTTTGACATCGAACGCGAGTCCTGGTCAACAGCGCGTCTCAGAGTCCTTTGGGAAGGGTCGCGAGAAAGTTTGGTTGAAGCCAATTATATGCAAGCCGAATAATGTTGTAATGCGATTGTATAAGTCGAAATGTTCTAGGTTCTCTGAGATTATGTCAATCACGCGAAAGAAGACCGTAGAGATATGTATCCTAGGGTAGGATGCGATGAGGGCGATTTTAGGTGGGATGTGTTACCGCCAATCATGTTCGAAGTTGAAGGGGTCCGAGTAAACAAAAAAGAAAAAAAAGGTCTGCAGGGCGACGAAAGAGATCCACAGTGCCTCCGTATGTGGATGGCTTGAGGATGAGATACCAAGGTACCTGCATAAGTCCACAGTCAATTTATGTACAGAATTATGCAATCCAATGCATAGGTACACAGGTACCTACCTACATATGTGGTACATGTCTTGAGGTAACATAGGTGGCATAAGGCAGCCACACATTCTGCATGTGGCGTTTCATTTCCCTTGGCCAGGCCCAAACCCGAGCCAGGAACATCCATTTCAGCACATAATCCTTGAATCGGACCTGTACCTACGCCTTGTCTCCTGGTATTGTGGCGTACTTCTCTCAAACCCACACGCGGCCTTGCATTCTGACTCTTCCAAATTCTCCCAGCCAACTGGGAGGCAATACCCAATGATTCTCAACGGGATTAAGGAGTCCTTCGCCATGGTTGACCGAAGACGAAATGGTAGCGATTACATCTGGGACATACTCTTGATCCTAGGTACCGTAAGTTACCCGGCCAAACACGTACACGGACGGGGCAGCACCACTAACACCGTTTGGTCAGGCTGGAACGGCATGGTTTCTTACTAGGAATATCATATCAACCCTCCAGGGCACCCTCGCCGACCCCGACAAGGAGAAGCGCGAGCAGGCTCGAATCAAGGCGAAGGCGAACCTCCAGAGATTACGAAAATCGAGAGAGATCGAAGAGGGCACTGAGGAAGAGCCGAGCAATGGCACACGAAGGGGTCCCCGAATCGAAGACCTGGTCCTCAACGAGTACGAGAACCTCGTCGCGTTGGAGGTTGTCGCGCCCGAAGATATACCCGTCGGGTTCGATGGTGAGCATTCCTTCGCCTCTGGATGACCAAACTTGCGATTCTAATGTAGATGGCAGATATCGGCGGACTAGAAGATATCATCGAGGAGGTCAAGGAATCCGTCATCTATCCGTTAACGATGCCCCATCTCTACTCTCACGCGGCGCCCTTATTATCCGCGCCGTCGGGCGTATTGCTTTACGGACCCCCGGGTTGCGGAAAGACCATGCTAGCAAAGGCCGTTGCGCACGAGAGCGGAGCCTCCTTCATCAATCTCCACATTTCGACCTTGACGGAAAAATGGTACGGAGACTCGAATAAGCTTGTGCGGGCGGTATTCTCGCTTGCCCGCAAACTCCAGCCCGCCATCATCTTCATAGACGAGATAGATGCAGTACTTGGGACCAGGAGAAGCGGCGAACATGAAGCTAGTGGCATGGTCAAAGCAGAGTAAGGGCATTGTCTACTTGCGCGATACACGCACATACAAAGTGTAAGGCTGACAGACGAACAGGTTTATGACGTTGTGGGATGGCTTGACCTCGGCAAATACTCAAGGTCTCCCCGCAAGGATCGTTGTCCTTGGTGCCACAAACCGTATCCACGATATTGACGAGGCCATCCTCCGCAGAATGCCCAAGAAGTTCCCCGTGTCCTTACCGGATAAGAACCAGCGGCTACGAATACTTCAGCTCATTCTTAAGGATTCCAAGACTGATCCTAGCTTCAATATGGACTACATAGCGAGGGTGACGGCCGGCATGTCTGGCAGCGATATCAAGGAAGCCTGCCGCGACGCCGCCATGGCCCCCGTCCGAGAATATATCCGTCAGCACCGCGCGAGCGGCAGCTCTATGTCCACCATTGACCCGACCAAGGTACGAGGCATCCGCACCGAGGATTTCTTTGGGCGCAAGGGCTCGGGACAAATTCTCATGAAGAATCATGCACGAGCGAAATCATCAAGCGACGAGTACGAAGATGTCGATGACGATGCTTTCACGGCTGAGACGTCGACTACGGGCGCAAAGACTACGGAGGCTCCCACAGAGGCTTCCGCGTAATTTTGTGTATGAATGGGCACTATTTTGAGAATCGAGAGAGAATCAGGGGAAAGGCGTTCACGTCGGGATACGTTTGGCTTTAAAACAATCGCTACTTGGGTCTTGTAGTCGGCACTAGACATGGGTTAACGAAGCATCACTCTGTATAATGATCTCAACTGCCATCCCAGTTGTTTCCCATAAACTTGATGCTCGAAAGGGATTCGAATCGTCGATGTTAAGGCGTCCCGATTGTCCTAACGTATCTGGGTACCTGGGTCACGTTATAGTCATGAGATGGGTATTAGGTAGTGGACTAGATTGGCCGGAAGCCAATCGTATGATAAGTCAGCATTACGAGTTTCTACCGCATTGTAATTAGTTCAGTTCCCTACGGATATTCAGTTTTCTTTTCTCGGGGACCCAGCTACTTACCTCTAGTTTTCGGGCGGGACTTGAGTGGGAATTTGATATAGCATTAGGCGACATCCAGTTGATATATGAAAGACTTCCATTCAGATGATAGATAGGCACTTACCTAGCAGACATTATATTCGAAGTATGCGGGTTCGAGGGGCTTTACATAGGTGGGAATAAAGTATAATTTGTTCAGCCTATTTATACTATGGGTTAGACGGTCTATACAACATATGAACATACTACGTAAATAGAGATCACTCCAGGCCGGCCACAGGGGTCCCTTAGGTGCGGTACCTACGTAAGGTTCTCCCCGTGGGCCATCATTAGCCCTGTAAAAGATTCGACCAGGTACTTGGCAGGGTGCTTTGTCCACTGCCAGAATCACGTCATCTGTAGCGATACCCGCGCCTTCCCCAGATTTTGCTTCTTCCAACCGATAACCGGAAGCTGCAAGGGGCGTTGGCCCCACACCGCCCTCTGGAGTTCAAGAGTGTACTACCTCAACTCGCCTCGGGGATCAATCACGGAATTTCCTACCAGCTTTGTATCTTGTCAGCCTCCATACCTAAAGGGAAAAAAAAAAGAAAAAGAAAAAGAAAAACTTCATTACGTCCTCACCTAGAATCTCTCATCGCCCAAAATTGACTCATCCGAATCCCTTCTATGTTGCATGCAACAAGTACAGCCAGGAGCATACTGTAGCTTAAGATTCATGATCCAATCGATTGGTCTCTTCCGATCCCGCTAATATATAGAAAGTGGCCGTCGAGTCTGGAAGTTCAAGTTGCTCAGATCACTTTTTCAACCTTTGGGAAACGCCGGTTTCGCCGCCTCAGCCAGGTACCTCCTCATGGACTCTAAACCTCTCAACAAAGCCTTCTCCAAGGTTGACCTCGACGGTCACAACCTACCTCCGTCACCTGCGCCTTCGAGCCCGTCCAACGGCCGTCGACGCTATGCCCTGGCCACTGAGCTAGTCTATACCGAGTCAAAGGATCAATACGGCGCTTCTAGCATTCCGATCTATCAATCTGCCACATTTAAGCAAACGTCCTCCAACGGCGGCAATGAATACGACTACACGCGGTCGGGTAACCCGACCCGGACGCACCTAGAGCGCCACATGGCCAAGATCATGAATGCTAACCGAGCTCTCGCCGTCGGCTCCGGCATGGGCGCCCTAGACGTGATCACTAGACTATTGCGGCCTGGAGACGAGGTGATCACCGGCGACGATCTCTATGGAGGTACCAACCGGCTACTTACATATTTGTCGTCGAATCAAGGCATCGTCGTCCACCATGTGGACACCACAGAAGTCGAGAGGGTACGCGAGGTCGTCTCAGACAAGACAGCCATGGTGCTCCTAGAAACCCCGACCAATCCTTTGATCAAGATTGTCGACATCCCTGCCATTGCGAAGTGCGTCCACGACGCCAACTCGAAGGCGCTTGTCATCGTTGACAACACCATGCTCTCCCCTATGCTCTGCAACCCCCTGGAACTAGGTGCAGATATAGTCTACGAGTCAGGTACCAAGTACCTGTCGGGCCACCATGATATTATGGCCGGCATTATCGCGTGTAACGATACCGCCCTCGGCGACAAGATGTACTTCACCATCAACGCGACCGGCTGCGGCCTCTCCCCAAACGATTCGTTTCTTCTCATGAGAGGGGTCAAGACGTTAGCCATCCGTATGGAGAAGCAGCAAGCCAACGCCCAAGCGCTCGCCGAGTTCCTCGAATCCCACGGCTTCCGCGTGCGTTATCCCGGACTAAAATCTCACCCGCAGTACGATCTTCACTGGTCAATGGCACGGGGCGCTGGCGGAGTCTTGTCGTTCGAAACCGGTGACATAGCTTTGTCCGAGCGGATCGTCGAAGCCGCCAAGTTGTTTGGAATCAGCGTAAGCTTCGGATGTGTCAACAGCTTAATCAGCATGCCGTGCCGTATGAGCCATGCGAGTATCGACGCAAAGACCAGAAAGGAGCGGCAGTTGCCCGAGGACATCATTCGACTCTGCGTTGGTATCGAAGACGTCAATGACCTGATAGACGACCTCTCTCGCGCAGTAAGTGCCACGACGCTGATTCGTCTTAAAGCGCAATGGTAATACTAACGTCAATTAGCTCGTACAGGCTGGCGCCGTGACTATCACACTTGACGGTTTCCACGCCGTAGGTACCGCAGCACAAGTCGGAAGCACAGATTCGAGCAACGATACGTCCTCCGAGACTACGTTATCTTGAGATCCTGCGGGAGTTCCGTGTTTCGGAGCAACAAGCACATGTCGCTACGTAACACTGCAGCAAACCCATGCTCTAACAATATAAGAAGGGAGACTCTATTGTTCATCCATTGCTCTACCTAAGCTTAATCATTCTACATTAAGGGACAGTAACACGCGCCCGCCTCCCGTGCATGGGCTTAAGTCTCCTTTCGGTTACATGTACACGTTGGCTCGGATTCCGGCAGCGAGTCAATGCTTCGTGGAGGATCTAGGCTGGTGTTTAGACGTGAACAAGATCAGGTCAACAAGAGAAGGGGTGATTAACGTACCCAACGCCCGGTTGCTGGATCACTTCTGTGAAAGGGAGCTTCTCTCGTAAGGTCTCGTTCGCCCAGATTTCCAACATAGTCGTCTGAGACGAAACTTCCCCATGCTTTGCATCATTTGCTTCGGCGGAACCGTGGTCGGCCGAGGTATCATGACTACTATATACGTCGTTTTAGAAACTACATCCTTGATCGCGGTGTTTCTCTCGACGAACCGGTCAGGCTCTTTATCAGCCTCATGAGTACTGTGCGGCATTGTGTTATTTAGGGGGAGTTTCGACCCGATAAAAGAGGTGTGACCTCGTATTAGCTTGTTGGCTCTCAGGGAAAAAATCCGGAGCTGAGAAAATAAGAGAATAATGAGAAATTCAAAACTGACTGAGCAAACCTGATGATCCAACATCGTCGCTTCGGCACGTCCAGACCTGACTCTTTATATAGACGAATTCGCAGCTGTCCTATCTCACGCGTCCAGGTATTTCGACGTCTACATCACCTTGTGATATTGCATAGACTCCAGCCCATAGGCTCATCACATTTTCCCATGCTAGCGGGAGACGCTGAAGACAAACTTCATTGGTCTCCGCGACTTTCCGAATCAAGTATATGGAAGAAGACACCGGAGTTGATGCAGGACACGATCGTTTCCTTAGTACGCATGGAGGGAATGAATGACTCAACTTCCCAATCCTAATTGCCTTGCTTTCCCTTCGACGGACCACTCAATCATAACTCCCCGGTCACACTTCAACTGGCGGCCCCGGCTCGTGGAACCGATCACTTTTTATTATCGATCTGGATGTGCTACTGTGGCTTGCAGATTCGTCCCCAATAGTACGCGGCGCCCAAAGTTCGGCGAACAGAAATCCTGCCTTTCTGGTAAGGCTTAGCGAAGATAGCCGGGCTTCGTGGAGGATCCCGCTTCTTTTCCCTTTTCTCCCTCTCTTTTCCTCCGTCCCTTTTCTCTCATCTCTCAAGTTTCTCGGGTACCGCATCCTCCGACTCTTCCTCTCCCCCCGGACCCCTGAAACTCATAGATAGGTAGGTAGGTAGGTACCTGGCTTCCGGTACGACAACACCCACCACCTCTGCATTTCCCCTGGTTTTGTTTGCGCTGACACTTCGTTGCGGCTTGGCTAGGTACTTCCTGCTTACCTACTTACATATCTACCAGGGTAAGCTGGGATTCCTCCCAATCCAGCAAGAATGGCGGCTCCCTCCTAAGCTAACCCCATCCCCATTCCGGGACCGGTGAGAGAGGCAAGCAACCAGGAACTACCTACCTAGGCCATTGCTTTTTTCTCTCTTTAATTTCTGTACGGGCGCGGGCCGAGCCCGTCTCCTCTTCCCCAACCCCCAAATCTACGTAAGGGAGAGGGGAGGAAAGTAGAAGAGGAAAAGGAGGAGAAGAGAAAAACACCAATCTACCTGCCAGAATCGTTAGCCCGGCAGATGGACGCCACATACCTAATCTCCCTATTGGCTACCTACATAGTGTACCGGCGCCTAGTGTACTAGCCGATCTAGCGGGCCTAAAGGCGAGCCCGAGCCGTCTCGAGCTGTCACGTCGTGGCGCGAGCGAGTGTGTGTGGTTGTGGTCAAGTGAGCTTGCCACCTGCATCTGTATAATGCGCCTACCCGTCGATACCTACATACCATCGCGGCCGTTTCCCCGTCTAGATTGGGCTAGATACCTGGTTTGAATAGGTACGCAAGCAGTGTCGCTGACCTACCCAAGGTAGGTACCTATTTACTTGCATATCTATCTAATCTATCTAAGGTTACGTACATATGTATATTTACCTGACGCCTCACCGCCTTTGGCGTGGCATGGCGTGGGACCCCTCCCTTTCTGTTTTTCGAACATCTCCGGATGCGGTTCTCTCAGATCTCGCTTAATCGGGCGGACTAGGATGGAGGTATATGCCTGAGATAGGTGCCTACATGCCAGGTAGATATGCAGAGTATCTGATGTAAGGTATGCTACATGTCGTCTGTCGTCCGCGCAAGCCCTATTGATAGCCAGCGAGTCTATCCGTCTGGAAGTTCAGTCAGTCAGTTAGCCCATCTGTCCGCGCCCCGAACCGCAGCTTCCGGGCGCTTAGAACTCGATGGCTTTTCCCGTACGTAATACGTTTTAGACATGCCAATCAGGCCCTGCATTTGCAGTCGCTGACGGCTTGGTTTTCTTCTCTTTTCCCCCGTTTTTGCGTGTTGGATAGGTGGGCAGGTAGATAAGAGGTGGGTAGGTGAGTATAACCACTGTATTTGTAAGACCCTTCCTCGACGTCCGTGGGACGAACCCCCCTTGTTGAGATAGTTGAGGCGGTGGCACGTGAATAGACGATAGCATCTGTTACCTAGCAGGCGCCTTGGCGGGATAAGGGGCTGGAGGAGGAGTCTGATTCTTGGTAATGAGATCATGTTCAAGTTATGTCAGGTTCGGTACCCAATATGCATACGGAGAGCAGAGCAACAAACAAGCCGGGCAACGTCTACGTGGACTTGGGACCTCCGTTTGAGATTCAGCAGTTGCATTGGTGGGTTAGGTACACCTAATGCACGGTGTTCTTGTCCATCAGTCACGATATGGCCTGATTCATGCCGCTTCCCCTAAGCGAACGTCATACCCCCGGTCACCGCGTGGCTTCTCTCTCATCTCATCGAAATCTATCGCCTGCATATACATACATGAGCTTTTGCGAGATTCCTATCTATCTCACTCATGCAACTGGGGTATTATGCTTGGGGGGGAAGAGGAGGGGGGGGAGGGGAGGGAACCATTGGCAATAAATCTACTATGTCAGGTATCCTTCCGCATCAGCCTCGTTCCAGGGTCCAATGGGACGGCGTCGTGCTTGTCGAAGAAAAAAAAGTTGTCCTTTTCCCTCCCTCCCCTTACGTGCCTAAGATAAGGTTTACGGGTGGTGTCTGATACTCTGCAGATGACAGGTCATATTTCGTTCCTCGTCCGCGCAGGCTGGGTGTTTTATAAGCTACCTGACAGTACGTACGTCAAATCAGCTTGTCTACCTACCTAGGTAGGGTGCCACCACGAAAGAAATGCTGTTCGACGCGGAGGGGTACAAAACGCGCATCGTAGGGGAGTCATAGATGTTGCTTACATACCTATGTGTATCTTTCTGCGTAGCTTGGCTACTTAGCTAATAGCAGGTACGGTTACATGTTAGGTAAGTAGGTAAGTTTGAATAGGTAGTTACCCACGAATACGTAGGCCTGTCCAGGCGGTAACGCGTCCGGTCGTACTAGCATGCCCGGGGTAGACGGATGAGGCTCTCGACTAGGTACCGTCTAGTGGGTGTCACCGTGTAGCGTAATCTAGGCGTTTAACGCTCAGCTGTTAGAGCAAACATCTTCAGTGACACTTCGGTTCTCGTCTTTAACGGGACTACCTACACATGGTTGTGTTTGCGTGGGTATATGTGTTGATTCGGAGGAAAGATAGCGAGATGGGTTGTCCCCCCCCCCTTTCCTAGTCCGTCGAGGCCGTAGCTAGGAGCCATCTCTTTTACTTCTACCTGGTGTACCGGGGTGGAGATTGTGCTTCGTTTTGCCCAGTATTTTAGCTGCCCCAATAGACGACAGTTCTTTAAAGCATTCTACTCCAGCATGATATCATGAGAAGGCGGTTTGTCCACTTTGTTGTCGTTTACTGTTGAGTGCCTTAATATTAAAATTTCAGGCGTAGTTAAGGTCATTACGAAGCATCTCCATCACAGATTAGCCTCCAGGTCTTCAACAGACTCACTCCTTAAAACACCGTTATACACCGCTATGCTTTCAGATATGTTCCCTATATTCATCTCGAACTACTCTAGGGAAGAATGCGGAACTCCTTATATCGGGGAAGCCCCTTATCCTTCCGTATCCAGCGGATTATACACATCTACGTATTTCAAGAGCTGTCTGGGAGATTCAAACGAGAATATTTTGCAAAGAAGACGCCGTAACTACAACCTTGGGTTCTCATTTCAAATACTAATAATAGGGAATGATTCAACACTCTAACCCGCTAATTAGGTAATTACGCCAGAAATACACGTGCGAGTCAACTCGCCCATTCTAACAGCCACTGCTTAGAAGTCGAACCGCTCCGGGAGGACGATCGGGGCCACCAGGGTCCAGATATACATGCTATAGCAGACCCACGCGCTCACGATCTTGACCCAGCTAGCCCAGTACGTCCTCCCGACCGTCGCAAAATCGCCGTCCTCCGGGAGATTGTCCAGGCCGTCCACCGTGCCCGTGAGCAGCGTGCCGACCCAGCAGGTAGCTAGGAAGAATATGATGTGGAAGACGGAGTAGTTGTACTGCGTGCTACTGCGCTCGTCGTCGTGGGGCGTCTTGCTGCTACTGCTCTCGTCATCGTCGTCGTCATCATCGTCGAGCGCATCGGCTGGGAGACTGCCTTCTTCGACTGCGCGGCGTATGATCTCAGCCCTCATCTCGCGGCGTCCTGGTTGCTGGGTCACGAGACCGTGCTCGTCGTCTTCCGCAAGCCTAATGGCACCCTTGTTGTTGCCCAAACCTAGACTCTGAGTTGCCGCGCGTGTCGTAGTGTATGCCACGGTCAACATGGTAACGATGGCGCCAATGACCACAGACGTGGTTCGCGTGCCCTGGGCACGGACTAGAGGGTTGCACTGCTTATCGTCGGGTTCCATCGAAACAGCGGACATAGTGAGGTATGTGCAGTAAACAGCGACCATAGCGGCCTGCGCTAATCCAGCCTTGGGGTTATACTCCTGAACGGTTGGGTGTACAGAGACAAATGAAATGGCGATCCAGAATAAGA
This sequence comes from Pyrenopolyporus hunteri, assembly GCA_902806595.1. Classification (NCBI taxonomy): domain Eukaryota; kingdom Fungi; phylum Ascomycota; class Sordariomycetes; order Xylariales; family Hypoxylaceae; genus Pyrenopolyporus; species Pyrenopolyporus hunteri. Next base: position 1,058,995 of record CADCXC010000004.1, on the reverse strand, counting down.
GGTTAATAGTTATAGCGGCCTGGTTCATGGAGCAACCGCTATGAGCGAAGAATATGTACTGAACGATAGTCATGGCGAGTGAAGCGAGGTACATGCCGAGAGTCGAGCCGATAAGGACCACTCTCCACACCCTCGATTCACTATTCTCAATCTGCTCGAGACAATACTCGGCCCAGTTGTGGGCAAGGTCGACGAGGAGGATGAGTCCTAACACGAGGAAGAGCATGGCGCCAAAGAAGGCGATGTAGTTGCCGTAGACCTGGAAGAAAGAGTCGGGAATCAGGAAGGATAAGACTATAAAGGCGAGCCAGGCGATGATCTTGGGTCCCCAGAAGCCGTTTTGAATAGAAGCACGCGGGTTCTTCGAGGACGCGACACCGAATAAGAGACCAGCAAATATCAGGTGGAAAAGCCCGAGGGCGAAGTTGATTCGGTGGACGGCGAGCCAACCATAACACTTGCCGCTGGGACAGTTGATCTTCACATAGTCCAACATCAGATGTTCTAGTTTTTCGATAGCCCAAGGGGTGAGCATGATCCACGAGATGATCGAGTTGACGAGGAGGAGGAGGGCATAAGCGATACGGGTAGCGACACTTGAATTTCTCAATGTTAGTCTCGGCTTTGCGACACGGCGTAGAGCAGAGGGGGGATGAGGTTTGGGATCGTACCTGTTGCCGCATTTCCCGCAGGCGCTACATACCATAGAGCATGTGGCAGCGCCGCAACAGCTCGCACCGGCCGTCACCAGCTATTCGCTATTATTAATTTGACAGGTTCCGCGGTAAAATCGATGGGGGTTGATCGACGTACCGTGCTAACGCCGGGTAGGGCCATCATAGGGAGAGATAGAAGCGCTCCCATCCTGGATGGCGAATCGCGAAATCCGAGTTACAGTAATTCGTAGTCAAACGTATCTAAGGTAGAATCGAAGAGGTTCGTTGAAGTAAAGAGGAGGTTGGAGGGAGGGTCGTGATGATGTTGAAGCGTTGCCGCTGGGTTCGAAGTTTGGCGTGAACGAGATGCGACGGGGAAACTATGCACGGACCACCTTCCTTCGGTCATGGCATTACGTAGGTCATCCGACACAGCCCAGCAGATGGAATAGAGCCGAAGCCGAACTATATAAGCGAATTATGGTGATACTAGTAATATTACTATATAGGGGCTTATTTTCAAACCGGGGCAAGCGGTATGCGTTATATCCAAACTTTTCACACTACGATCGTTGTACGACATCAACAACTTCAATTATTTTTTTTTTCTCAGATTCATAGCATTTTCGTTTTCTACGCAGGCAATTGCAATAGCCAAGTCTATGTACACTTCACTCGGATAGCTCTACTCAGATGGCCGCTGCTCAATAGAATCACGAAGCTTTGGGGGTTAAGCCTTTAAAGGCAGCTTAAATATTCAACCGGCACCGCTTCCTCGAGATATCTGCAAACGGCTTGCCTTCCCTGAAAATTCTCTCGTATTCCTAAGCAGCATGGCTCGCTAGCAACGATACCACCCCGAAACGTCCTCCTCCTAACCGGTGAACAAGGCCGGGCCGGGCATCGGGTAGTTCGTGATGGTCACGTACGGGTTGAAGTGGATACCAGGGTCGGTGCTCTTGTACAGCGCAGTTCCGAGGGTTCCGGCTGGCTTCGCCGTGCCTGAGCCGGTGATCTTGATGTTGAAGCACTGCGGGTAATTCTGCGCGCCGTTCACCGACCCGGCGCCGTGCAGGGCGATGATCTCGTGGCGCAGGACGTAGTTGCCGGGCGCGATGGACTTGGGGATCGTCGTCGTCCACGTGTTGCCGTTGGCGATCAGCTTGGCGCTCGCCCACTCCTGCGTCTTGTAGTCGATGCCGCTCTCCTGGATCTTGATCCACTTGAGCTTCGTCTTGTCCACCTTGCTGCAGTCCCCGTCGCAGGGCGCGATGTAGTCGATGATAGGGCCGTACGGGTGGGGCCACGCTCCCCCCGCCGCGGTGCCCCATTGGAATACCACGTTGCTGCCGGCCTTGACCTCCGTCGTCAGCTGGCCCGGCGCCGAGTTCTTGTGGCAGTTTATGTCGGCCGTTTGGTAAGCGTTCGGCGCGACGAAGCCGCTGTCGAGGTTCTCCGCGTACCAAGCGGCGATCGGAGGGACGCTCATGCCATTCTTCTTGTCGTAGTAGTACTGGAGGAGAAAGCCTTGCTCCTTCACGCCATTGGCCGTATAGCTAGTGACGTACCCGTGGCCGAGAGTTGTGGTAACGAAGGCACCGAGCAACGTCAAGAGGGAGGCGGTAGACACAGGCATTGTGAAAGAGAACCAGAACTGATACTAGGAGCCCAATAGCTGCTTACTACTCTCGGGAAGACCAAGGAAGAAATCCTCAGCGCCACGGGCGATCGGTAGCAGCAGGATATCCCATCATTTATCTATTACGGAGACTCCAACACTAAGGGCTACGAACTATATGGGATGCGACGCTATATTCGAGGCCCAGAAGATGCATAAAGAAGACGATGCGAATTGGGTTGTGGGCCCGGCCGACGGGACCTCAGTCCACTGCTCTCTAAAAATAATGGTCGCTAAGACGCTCACACTTGGTTGGTTCTATTCGTCGTCTCAATTTACGAAAAGGGTATCCGGAGCTCAAATTGCCGCGTCCGGGGCTGGGCAAGCCGAAGTCACATATCGGTCTTAGAGCCATCTCGACGACCGCGCCTTTCCGTTTTACCGAACCCCCATATCCCGTGTTATATGTACTGGGGCTCTTATACTTGATCACCTGGATGCATCGTCTTGCCAATTTCGTCCGTAATGTGCATTTGTTTCTATGTTGAGAGGTGGAATATTTGACAAGGCGACCGAGGCGATCGAGAACGGCCGGAATAATTAGCGACCAGGCCATTATACGCACGCAGAAATCAATGTATTAAGCACTATCTGTCAACCTTGGAGGTCATACCCTAAAACGACAGTATTTACTGGCGGCTTCAACTCTTTCTAGCTACATGGTTGGGCGTGTAGAGCATCCATTCCTGAACCGACACTATGGATTCCGCTAGAGAAGAACATCTCTTGAGGCGTCTAGCAGCGTATTGCTTTGCCATGGCTCGAGCTAGTGGGGTCATATTTGGAACAGTGGAAAATTCCTAGACCTCATGGCCTCTATTATGAGTGTATCATGGTCGAAGAGCATCTAATGGATCTTGTGAAAATGCGCAGTGCGACACAACCCATTCTCGGAACTCATAGGGGCCCCGGCCGCGATTTCTTATTACATCTGGAATAAACTCGCGCAACTCATCCTCGTATAACCGCAAGTGCTGGAAGGGACCGACACGATGGACTAAGACGAAGAAACCATACTGCGGGCTGATGTAGATGACGCCTCTCGCTCTTCCGGTTGGTCTAATGACATCTCTATAGGAATATTTATCCAGGACTCTGAGGCACGCGACATCTAGTTTGACTATGTAGAACGCCTTAGCTTATTTGCGGCTCTCGGCGTTGACGGAGAGAAGATGGTGAGTATAACAGTAGCATCCGCGAATTGTTGGACCATTAGTAGGTGGTCGTAGGCTTCCTGGTGTAACGCGAAATCCCAGATCCGAAGTCGTAGCGCTCGGGGAAACCTTGCGAATCTACACGTGGTGGCGGAGGTTATGCGCCGCTCAACTATCACCGGGCGGCGTCTAAGGAAACAGTTCTGTGACCTTATGGTGAATGATACTAAGCCGCATATGGGGGTTTAAGTATGGTTTATCTTTATATAAAACAGAAAAGGTTCTCGCTTCTAACTAGGCTCTTATAGAAGCTATACCTATAAAGGATATCCATAACTGTGAAGGCTTATGAGCCATTTCCTTTGGGGCGAGCATTTACTAAAGTTCTCTATAGCTCGTTTAAGTTCTATAGAGATTCTGGTGATAGAATAAGTTATACTGAGGTTTTGTTATGGGGGCCGAGAGGCAGGATCTGCTTCATAATCTTCCAAGTCTCTTTAGTCATTTCCTTGTAAGGGATGGATTATAACAAGGCCTATTCTAGGAGTATCTGTAATGGGTTTTTAATTTGATTGATTCTTCGCTCTCTGTTACATAATAGTATGCATTGCCACGTCGTCTTCGTGTGTAAGGCTTTCTAGCAACTCGGGCTGTAAAATCGGGAGAACGAAGACTTTTAAGGGGCGAGTTGAGCGTTGGCGTTAGTAATCAGAGCCAGCAGATAGGATGCTCATTCGTATTTAGGCAATTATAGAGCCACAGAGGGGTGCCACTATCCGCCCTGACATCCTCCACAGGCTCCAGTCCTCCTTTCCTCATGCCGATATACCGGAGGACGCTAGAACCAATAGGGATGGTCGAGGCGTTGTCCAGGCCCGAAACGGGCAGGGTTCTGAAGCGAGATAAGCTGATAAAGGAACCCGTGGGCAGGCGCCTATCATAGGACCTAAGCAGCTAAGAGAGGTATGGTACGAAGGTACCGTATTATTGTAAGGGTCAGGATTGCGACACTTGTAGCCCTCCATTCCTCCTGACGCCGCCCTATCGACCCTATCAACTACATCAACCACATCATCATCTTGACAACGAACCCTGATTACTTTCCTATACTCCATTCGTTCTTATTTTTTTATGTTCGGCATGGTAGATCCGGCACGATAGGAACTCGGATAATTCACTTTCACGGGAATAATCCAATATATTGTGCCGTTTCCAAACCTCCGATCTTATTATCTGCCCCCTTTGGATAATCCTCGTATTCCGTCACATCACCGTATCTCGGTCCAATTTTTTCTTTTTTCTCCTTTGTATAAGGGCGGACGGGGAAGTAAGCGATGAAAGTTAACTTACCAAATTCCCCCAATTTCGCATACTTCTCAATATGGTAGTGATGGGCCGGTTGTACGACGCCCGCGTCGTATCGAGCGTCGCGGCTACTGTTATCTCACTGGCCTGCGGAACCAATGTAAGGGGTTCCCTTTACCTCCAGTCGTTGGCATGATTCTCGACGGACCGTCTGACAATGGACGATAGTATGTCTACTCGGCATGGGCACCCCAGTTCGCGGATAAGTTGCTCCTGTCCGCCACCGAGAGCAACTTAATCGGTCTCGCAGGGAATCTCGGCATGTACTCCATGGGCGTTCCCGTAGGCATGTTCGTCGACAGCAAGGGACCGAGACCCGCCGTCGTCGTCGGAGCTTTCCTGCTTGGCCTCGGCTACTTTCCGCTCCACCAGGCGTACGACGCCGGCCACGGTTCCGTCCCGTGGTTGTGCTTCGTTTCGTATCTAACCGGCCTCGGCGGCTGTATGGCGTTCGCCGCGGCCGTGAAGACGTCGGCGCTCAATTGGCCGCACCACCGCGGCACCGCGACCGCGTTCCCTCTCGCCGCCTTTGGCCTTAGCGCCTTTTTCTTCTCTCTCATCGGCACCGTCTTCTTCCCCGGCAGTCCGAGCAAGTTCCTGATGCTGCTGGCTTGGGGCACCTTCGGCCTGACTTTCGCCGGATTTTTCTTCCTGCGCGTGCTGCCGCCGCATTCGCCATACCATGCCGTGCCCGACGCGGAGCCAGGTATGACGGACTCCCGACAGTTGCACCGTACCACGTCGGACGAGGCGAAAGCCCGCGTGACCCGCGGGGAACCATCTGAACCTGGTACGTCCAACACCGCTGATATCTCCTCCAACAACACCAAAATGACGCAAGATGCCTCAGAACAAGAGGACCGAAACCCCCCAAACCCCACAGGAGACGGCCGAGCTACCGACGCCGAGGAAGCTCCGTCAGGCAACCGGGACGGTGCCGATGAAACGTCTTCGCTCCTATCTCAGTCTACCTTGTCCTCCTCCTTACCAGGCGAAGTGTTAGTGCAGAGCAGTGTTGATATGGATCGTTCTCACCGTGTAGATATCCGCGGCATCAATCTCATGAAGAGCTTTGAGTTTTGGCAACTGTTTACCATCATGGGCATACTCTCAGGTATCGGCCTCATGACTATCAAGTAAGTGATTACCTACCTAGCTACTTTTAAGACCTTTGTGTACTCCTGAGATATCAGGCCTAACACTAAAGTAGCAATATCGGGAATGATGTCACGGCGCTCTGGAGGCACTACGACGACACCATCGACGACAAGACCCTCGTTCTCCGCCAGCAGCTGCACGTGTCCATCCTGTCCATCGGCAGCTTCTCGGGGCGGCTTCTCAGCGGCGTCGGCTCCGACTTCCTCGTCAAGGTCCTACACGCCAGCCGGGTATGGTGCCTCGTGGTGGCCTCGGGCATCTTCTCGCTGGCGCAGATCTGCGCGCTCAACGTGACGAACCCGCACCTGCTCGGCTTCGTCTCCGGCTTCAGCGGCCTCGGCTACGGCTTCCTATTCGGCGTGTTCCCGTCCATCGTCGCCGAGTCCTTCGGCATCCACGGGCTCAGCCAGAACTGGGGCTTCATGACCCTCGCCCCCGTCATCTCCAGCAACATCTTCAACCTCTTCTACGGCGCCGTCTACGACGCCCACTCCGTCGTCGACAGGGACGGCGTGAGCTCCTGCACCGACGGCCTCGAGTGCTACCGCGCGGCGTACCTCGTCACCCTGGCTGCGTGCGGCCTCGGCTTGGTCGTCACCCTCTGGGTCATCTGGCACCAGCGCAGAGCTAGGCTTGCGGAGGCCGCTGATAAGGGCCACGCTAGGGAGTGAAGTGTCCTGACTCGAGATTCTCGAGAAGAGTACCTACCTACCTAGGTGCTCAAGAGTATATGTGTGCTATCTTCGATGTCTATATTGGCGGTGTTAAGCCCTGAGGGTGTTTTTTTTTTTTCCTTTTTTCGTTCATTTTCGTTTGGTTTTGTGTTGGCGGGAGATGTCGAGGATATAAACGAGGACGGACATTCCTCTTTCGCGTGTTTGCGGACACGGGGGGACCCGCATATATATCTATCTTCCTACTTACCTACTTACCTACCTACCTATCTAGCCACCTAAACTTACTTAGTAAACCGGCGTTATGGTTCTCTCGAAATTTAGACGGAGCAGAACGGGGAGTTGGTTCGTTGATTGGCTCGTTGTTAGAGCTTGGGGCTCTCCGCTAGGGCGTAGGGGGTATAGACTCTGGATCCAGATAGCAATAGACTTTTTCTTTTTCTTTTTGGGTGAACGTACGGTGCTAGTAGGTATGGTATTTAACTCACGTAGTGTCTCAGCTGAGGCTTATTCTTGTATCTGTGCGCGTTTTAGGGATTAGGGAGGTGTGTCGTAGTATATCCCAAGGCCGTCGTGGTTGTGGTGGAAGGTTTTACTTGCGAAGGAGGTGTGTGGAACTACGAGTAGGTGGTTGTCACATCTGTTGTAGACAATTACGTATAAAGAACAAAGAACATATAGGGTAGGAGGGTTAGGTTAGGTGGTAGATAGCGAGACATATTAAGCAGGTAAGGTATCGTAGTTGAAACATGAGTTCTTATTGCGACGCGGGTTATCCCAGCTACGTAAGGCCAAGATACCAGCTACATATCCATCCATCCATCCATCAGCCAGCCCCAAGCGGGCTGCGATCTCCCCCTTTCTAAGGGACGTGTCCTTATTAGTTTCCTTCTTTCCCTCCACCGCTATCATCCGTCCGGGCTCACCTAGATCCGCCCTTCGGGGTGGTATCTCGGCGCGTCCCTTACTCTCCGTAGATTATAATTATGTTGGGTACCTAACGTAAGGTAAATTTGGTACCAGGTAGGTAGGTAGATAAGTGTTCGTCGGACGTGTATAGTTGATTGATTGATAGATCGATCGATCGAGGAATGAGTCGGTCCTGAAACCACGTCTATAACCCTTTCGTAGACTCTGTAATGTAGGGAACCCCGACCGACCAGCCAACCAACCGACCAACCGACCGACCTGACCGACTGTCTCTTAATGTCTCCTCTCGAAGAGGATAGGAAGATAAAAGAAAAAAGAAAAAAAGACTGTGCTCCTGATTTGAGTTCTTCGCGTAGCTGAAGGTTGGGAAACCGGCGTTTTGTACAATAATTATTTCAGCTACGGTCGAACCGGCGAAATCTACGAGACGATACTAAGGTATTGATTGAACGGCTCGAAGACCAAACCGAAGCACCCGCCATCCGGACCATAAATGCAACCAAACACCAGACCCTAATGCAGATGCAAAGCCGTAAAAACGGATGTGAGAAATGTTCGTACGGAAGTAGAAATCAAGGAAAAATTTAGCAGGGCCATAGTACACTCATTTGGTACGATGCGCTCTAGCTTTGCGAAGCGCCGAGTATGATTCCAGTGGGGGGTATCTATCTTGATATTATTTACCGAACAGGCTTAAGGTTCGTAAACAATCCGTGAGTCGTTTTTAGAAGGGGGTTTAACATCGGTTGGTGTTCATATTCGGCGGGAAATAACTATTATGGATTCGAGTGTCAAGGCTGGCGGGTTATCCAGATCTTCCACGATCTCTAAGGTCTATCTAGGACTATGGAACGGGCAAACCTGGTTCGCGATCTTATATTAGGGAGTTTTGCCTTGTTTGCGGTTTTCGGCTGGCTCGTTTTCGAATATAGAGTAGAGTCCGGCGAGGGTCCAAGAATCGGACGTCGAGTGGATCGCAACCAGCCACGCTGCGATCAGGTTCACTAGATAATGTAGCATATAAGCGTGCGACACGCCGTAGATAGCTGCGTAGACAGCTATGCCAAAGAAGACGACGTTCGTTACATGTCGGAGTCGGCTCGTTACTGGCGGGATCATCTTGCCGGTTGTGAGGGTTTCGACCAAAAGAATAAAAGGTAGGACCGACAGAACATTATGGTGAGACGAGAAAGCCGTAAACCAACGGACACTCAGGTTTCGCACCCAGACTACTAGGGTTGGCAGGTTGATCGGTAAAATCCACAGCATCAAGAGAAAAACGGAATGGACGTAGTTGCTGAAGTTGGTGCTTGTGGACGACGGGGCGTCGCGCGCGGACCGATGGGCTCGAACGGTAACACTCAACTGCACAAGACAGGCAACCACATATGCAAATTGATATGGGATGAATGTGGAGACGAGAAGGAGAAGGACCACTGCCGTTATAAGTCGTCTCCGCGGCGGCGAAGGCGCAAATGCTGGTGACAGGGCTCGCTTCTTCTCATGATGTTGGGCAATTGGCCGAACGAAAACCCAACCGTAGAGGGTACTGAGTAGCCAGGTAAGGAACAGCGTAATGTAATGGAGAGCCGTACACACTCCAATACAGATGATCCCAATCATTGGGATCAGAAACCAGAAGAATGGGTCTGAAGTACCGACTAGCAGGTCGTTTTGCGCAAAGTCGATCGCATTCGTGCTGTTTTGCCAAAACCGGAGACTCTTTGACCCTGTCGAACTTGATTGGCCCATCGAGAGAGATAAGAGGGTCATAGACAAGAAAAGCATCGGCAACGATCGTCTGAGACAGAAATCTAAGCTCTCAGAAAACGGGATAAACACCCCGGTATTGTCGTATACCTGGAATTGCTTTCGCAACACGAGCGCAACGATGAGTAAGGGGAACGATGCAAAGATGGTGCGGTATCGCATGTACAACTTCCCGAGACTGCCCATGACGTCGACCGTAATGTGAACCGAGACGCTTGAATCACAGGTTGGATCCGTCCAGAATTGAAGGCTAAGGCCATCGTCAAACTGCCTAGGTTTTAAGGGCGGAGGCATGTAAGGCGAGACGCCATGAAGACTGATTTCTACCTCATGAGCGTTTACGAAATACTTTGATTCGTAAGGCTCAGAGATATACTGCCGAACAAGGGGAGTGAACAACTGCTCCCGTTCATCGCAAATTGGACCTTCGATCTTGAGATTGTACGCCAACAGGCTGCTCTGGACGGATGGGAGCTTCACTTCGGTTACCATTGGCCGGTCCGCGGGAAGATGAAGCGACAGACCAGAGTTAAGCAAACGCGCCGGGCTAATATCTCGTCTCAAATGAGCATCGTCTCTGTCACGAAACTCGGCCACCACCCATCCAGGGGTTGGAGATGCGGTCTTGTCGATAACCGCGACAAACCCGTACCCAGAAATATCCTCGGCATCGTACTCGAGATACGAAAACGGTGGAATTTGCCACTCGTCGTCTTTGAAGAAAGGGTTCTTGGTGAAATGGGAGGAAGCTGGCAAGAAGGCCACGTCCGAGGCGGCATTTTTGCAGGCAAGTTTGGTGGAGTCCAGAATATCGTCAGAGAGATCGATATGCATCGAGAACGCCTGGCTGGCCTGTCCGGCTTGCGACGGAAATAGGTTGCAGAACAGAACCTCAAGTTTCCCGTCTTCGCCAGGTCGATCTAGTTTGCTATCTGTGAGTAAAGTAAACCTCTTCCCACCAGCAAAATCGCTCGATGGAACCGTGAGAAGGTATGCCTTTGATCTCCTGTCCGAACCTAGACTGCGAAGGACGAGACGATGGTTTGAAGTAAGGATAGTGGTTAAATGATCCTCCAATGTGACCAGCGTCGACGGAGCCGCCTCTGGCAGGCTCTTCTCAACGTAACTCTCTAGCCCGGTCAAAAATCGCCTTTTGAAAGCTTTCATCCTGTCGGCCCGCGGCTTAGTCTGCGATCTGCCGCGATTATCGACGACATCGTAAAGCGCCCGAACGATAACCTTTCGGAATTGGTCGCACCATGTAATTGCTTGGTGGTCCATACTTGTCCAAACTGTAGGAATCGTCGATGTGAAGACAGTGAAGCCGTGAGTTTCGGGTACGATCGATTCTAAGCCGGCGTAGTCTGATGGAACGACGGTATCTAAACCACCGCTAGCAATGGATACCAAAGTAACTTGGCCCAAAGCATTTTCCGCCGAGGACTTCTTCGAGTACGCGTTCCTCCAATAGCTATTAATATCGTTATAGATGCTGACGATTTTCGGGTCAAACGTGACAGGCGGTCGAGCGTGTGGGGCGGACATGGTGATGATCGTGTTGACGGAATCCGGCTGGTAGTTCGGCATTATGAACATGGTTCGCGCCACGATTCCTCCCATCGAATGGCCTAGTATAATGACTGACGACGGATCTGGGAGACTCGGATCTCGTTCCGAGATCTTCGGGTCTAAGTAGAGAGATAGGATATATCTGATGGCTTCGTTTAGATACTCGGCTTGGTCGAGCATTGTCTGGCCATGGAAAGCGGTGAAGTCCTCGTTGAAATCGACGGTAAAGAAATCCAAGCCCCTAGCGCCCGCCTTCAAAGCTGCGGCGTCGTTCTGTAGGACATCGTGGAAATACCTAGCAGACTCTGACGCAATGGATCTGACTTGCTTGTAGCTACCAGCGTTCCCTGGTATAAAGAGCACAGGTATACCTTTAATCTGCATATCAAGTCAACAAATACCAAAATTTGGGCAAACTAACATTCGTCCCAGACGTTCGTACCTTTGGTCCATTGTCAAACCCCTGTTCTCGATATAGATATAAGGAATATTTGGTCGCAAATCGGGTATGCTCGGTGTCGAAATCGCTGAATCTAGCATACGATGGACTCATCCAAGACATGCGACAGCCTTTAGGATCACAGTGCAGGCTAGTGGAGGAGTATAAAACAGCAAGCATCAGGCCGAGGCCTAAAATACTTGTGAGGAGGGTTAAGGGCGACATAGCCCAGGGGCTCCAAGACCGGGGAGGCTGATTCCTCCGTCTTGAAGATGCCGCCTTTTCACTTTCCATGCTCGGGTAGTCTGGTGATAGTGTTGTCGATGGGAGACGGGAAGTCGCCGCCGCTTTTTCGGTAGATCCATCGCGGCTATGCGAAAGCCTCCAATTGATATTGCTGCTCGGTCTCCGGCTTCTCGCGGACGAGGATCTTGCGCCAGCAGTCTGGGGGTGGTCTGATTGGCGTACGTCGTGGGACTGTCGGGTAGAAGAGCTTGCTTCGTTTAGCCTCGTCTGCCCGGGAGGACGCGAGGGTTTGACAGGGACATCGGCGCTGTCATCGGACGACCCCGACGAGCGCCTCTGCATGGGGGAAGAAGAGGCTCTCGTAAGAGACCTCTTATATAACGAAGGCGCGGGCTTGCTAACGTCAACAATGTGGTGGTGGTGGTGGTGGTGGTGGCAGCGGCGGCGGCGGTTTGGATCTCGGTGGACTCGTAGATACCGGCTCGATATTCGTCATTCGCTGCGAAATGATTCTGGCGCTGAAACCCGACTTGTGCTAAATACGGGAAAGGCAGTCCTGGTCGAGGCACAGGCGCGGACACGGACACGGATTGACTTTGCGCAACGGACGGGTTTTGTATACAGCTAAGCTGCAGGGACTTTGGAGAACTGTCGATCTTATTAAGGAGAGAACCAATCCGGGGCACTTTAGCTGCTGAGGCTCGTCGGTCCACCAATTATTTTTCCTTTCTCTTTCCCCTTCAGCTTGCAAAATATTTGAAAACGAATGTCTGTCCTCCGACCCACCAGTTTTCGCAACAGCTCCAGTGGGTGGACGTTGGTTAAAGGGGTGTGTAGGTGGTTTTGGGAGTGGGATGTTGTTTTTGAGTTTTGATTTGAAGAAGACTTGGAGGGAGAAGACGGAATGGGTGGGAATTGCAGGCCCGCGCGGGACTTTCTCGAATAGAATCTGAGATGGCGATTTGGCAATGGTTCCATCTGTACTGTACCTGTATGTAGGTACATCCCGTGGCTCATTAACTTGGAACTTGCGCCGGTTTCTGGCGCCTCGGCGCTAAAATTTGGTGGTAAAATTTGGTGGTAGGATTAGCCAAGTACTAAATCCCGATAAGCCTCTTATTAGAGATCGTGGTAGGAGGTTAAGTACCAGATGTATCCTATATTGGACATGTATTATACATGTACCCTACACTTGTACCGTACATGCGCCTTGTACCGTACATATGTATGTGTGCATAAGCTGCACATATGGAGCCCTTTTTCCCACCCCAGTACCTCTTATCGGATTTAAACGGCCGCGGTATGACACGGGCCACAAGCTGGCTCGGACCATGTTTCCTATCAATGGTGTTACCACGAATGACGTTAACCAAGCTTATATTCCGCATAGTACCTTATTACCAAGCTTTAGCTACCGACTCGGCTAATCCTGGTTGGGTATAGACGATCGGGCGACAACTGCTACGGGTTACGTATGTGTGCTAGGTACAATACATAGCTACATACATAGTACATAAATCTCTATGGAAGTAGGCGCAGATCAATACTGCGTGCATACAAAACCGCTGCATGCATTGTTAGGTGTAGTGTTGCATTTCCAAGTCTTTCTCTGAACTGGAGGATATCGTTTGCGAGACTCACATTTCTCTCATCAATACCTGACAACACCTCCCTATGACATGCGATAGCTGTCATCCCTACCTATGTATTCTATTGATAAATTGTCATTGAGAAGAGAACGCCGTCCATCACACGTTATGATAAAAGAAAAGCTTAGCAAATAGAAATTGTGATCTGCTATACCGGATACCATATTCATCTTGATCAACACATTAAAGTCCTGTTGATTTGCGGGGAGAAAAAAAAAGAATCGTCAGGACACAGTACAAAGCACGAACTTGGTGATCGGCAAATCCTGTCCCATCTGGCTGTCTCACGTCGTGTTTTACAGGAGATGGGGCCAAAATCGAGGTATTACACGTGTCCCAGACGTGTGTATGTGTGTATGTGTGTATTAGAGAACTCGCAGCTCTCCGCAATCCCCGTCAACGGTCCGCTGCGAGCAAGGGCTGTGCCGAACAGAAGGAGATTATGGGTTACGAATCTCGAAATCGAGGTTGTCATGGTAGACACCTTGTATTGTACGCTTACATGGGTACGTGCTCATGTATGTATCTCGTGGCCATCTTGGCCCTCATCTTATTGGCTAACTTCAGCAGCGGAGCTCGTGTTCACAAACTCCCATACATTAATAGATACCAACTTGGGTAATGAACGTTGCATAAAACCAGAGCCTACCTCTTGCCCTTACATATTAAGTCCGTAAAGCTGCCTAGGCAATACTTAACGTATGGCTTTAGTATGTCTACCTAACACCTAGGTATGCTTAACATATTTGAACTTAGGTCCGAATAAGAAACGCACCAAGATTGATTCGGTAAGGAGTTTGGGGGGTCCTCTCAACGTTTAAGCGCGCAGGTATCCTCTAGATTACGTCCTTGGATGCAGCTTCTGCAACATACGAGTGGCTAATAGGAATGTGTTGGGATATGTTTAAACGTTCCGGCGCGCGTTCCACAACGGGACGCCACAAAGATAACACCTTGAATTTTCAGGGTTCAAAATATTTCTTTTTATCTATAATAGCTGAAAAGGCGGTCGGACTACCAATTTGCGTATCTATAGAAATAAGAGGTAAGTAACTTGGTTATGAACAAAAGAAAACCAACCGACTTTCCCCATGTATCTCGTGACTCACGATGTTGGGCCTCGAGCGCGGCCTTCGATGTGTGCTCATACGTTACAAGAAATGGCAATTACACCGAGTGCGACGGCAAGGGTACGTGAGTTTTGAGAGAAGAACGGCATTCCGAAGCTTCCGTCGTCGACATCATCCTGCCTGGATAGCACACCCTCTTATTCAAATCAACGCTGGAACGGCTAGCTTGCCAAGCTTTATTTTGGGGTTCCGTCCTGCCGGCCCCTATGATGCGCCATAGGTTCGCACCTCTGATAGATAAGACGGCAAGCTCACTTTCAGGGCAAAAGTAACGCAGGACCACAATTGGAGGGATCGTATGTAGGGCCTGATGCCAGGCTTCTATTGCGGTGTTTTCATATTGAGGCTTGCTATATGTAGGTAGGCATATAGTAGTGGTGATAAATTCCCAAGTAAAATAATAGGCAGTAAGACTTGGAAGTAAAGTAACGAGTGCCAGTATTAATCATTTAAACCACATAAAAGTACATAATCCCGTTTGTTCGTTTTAAATCTAATGGTTTTCAACTGGAAGCTACATCTAAATTCAATATTAAACTTAACTCTGTTAAGCGGTAAGTAGGCGCTTATAAGTGGTGTTTTAAAGGTATAATATAAATCGGATTTAATAAATTTTCGAACGGTTTTAATTTATATACGTTTATATTTAAACATTAATAACTTAATTATTTTTAAATTAAATAAAATGAAATTTTATATATAAATATTTATAAATATTTTAAATATAAATATAATTTTTTTAAATTTTTAATACGTATATTTATAATATTATAAAATAATTAATATTTTATTTTTAATAATAAAATTTTAATCGAAAATAACTTTTAATTTAATACGTTATATATATAATTATAATTATAATAATATTATATAAAATTTAAAATTTTTATTAATATAATTTTTATTATTTAAAAGTTAATAATAAATATTTAAAAATAAATTTAAAAAACTTTTATAAATATTATAATATCGTATAAATTTAAGTAAATTATTTTAAAAATTTTATTTTTAAACGTAAAATAAATTTTTAAATATAATATTAAAATTTTACGGCGAAAAATAAAAAATTCGTTAAAATAAAAATGAAAAATAAAAATAATATTATTATAACGTACGAGTTATATAGACTTTAGGGCATAACTTATACGTTTTTTAAAAACGTATATTTACGTTATATTTAAAACGAACGTTACGCGTTTATTTTTATATATAAATTTTTTTTTTTTTAATTTTATTATAATTAATAATAAGTTAATAAATTAAATCTTTATATCGCATTATATTATTTTTACTCGTAATAAATATTAAAATATAATATATATTTAATATTTTATTAAAAATATAAAATATTAATAAAAATTTTCGAAATTTTATATTTAAATTATTTAATAATTAAATTAAATTATAAATATTTTTAAATTTTTTAAAATAAATTATTACGGTTATTATTTACGGTATAAATATTATAAATTTTATAATTAAAAATAAAATATTAATTATTTTATAATATTATAAATATACGTTTTAAAATTTTAAAAAAATTATAATTATATTTAAAATATTTATAAATATTTATATATAAAATTTCATTTTATTTAATTTAGAAATAATTAAGTTATTAATGTTTAAATATAAACGTATATAGATTAAAACCGTCCGGAAACTTATTAGACCCGATTTATACATAAAATACTTCAGCCTTATGGGTTCGGGGTCCGTTTCAATGCTCGGACTTGTATTTGTATTACCCCCTTAGCAATTGAAGTCTACAACCCACGTGCAAGAATCTAAACACTACGCACTTTAAATCATTTTTATACGAAACTCTTCCTTTACAATTAGCTAACGTATGTCGTTAGCTATAGTAAAAGCCTTTAATTCTTTAGAGTTCTTCTATAAGGATAAGTGAGACGAACCTAAGTCTAGGTACCTACCTAGGTAGGTACTGTACAATTTCAACGGTCCTCACATATGTAAATCGAAGTGCACAAGTATTCGGTCACTTACATCAGCCACCGTTTGAACCAAGCAAAATTACTTAAGCATCAGAAACGCCACTTTATCGGGTACGCCACACTCTAAGTACCTTTGACGCGTTTCCCATTTAAACCCAAGAAGACATGACGCGACGAGGCTGAAGAATCGAACTAGAATCGAACTAGAATCCCGAGGCTCTCTCCATATACTTTATCGGCAGCGAAGAGTCGTGGTGGGTACCTACATAGGTACCTAGTCAGATGGATTGTGCCAATCTGAGGATATCATGATCAGGGCGTCCTCCCTGAATCTCATCTACCAACGGCCAGATTGTTAAGATAGTGAATCATCCCTGGTGATGGCGACCATTAAAGCTATTGAGGCCCGGACTGTGAGTAACATCCTGACACCTTCAATGATTATATGACACAAAGTGCTGAGTCTTTTCCCAAGATCCACCAAATCCAATCTGGCCAAGTCATCGTCGACTTATGTTCCGTGGTAAAGGAGCTAGTCGAGAACAGTTTAGACGCCGGGGCCACAAACATCGGTTCGTATCCCTCGCTACTCTTAACTCGCTCTCGCTATTCCATTACTAATAGAACGTCTATCCAAAGAGGTTCGCTTCAAGAATCAAGGTTTGGATTCTATCGAAGTCCAGGACAATGGCTCGGGTATATCAAAACAGAATTACGAGACATTGGCGCTAAAGCACTATACCTCTAAACTATCCACTTACGCAGATCTTGCCTCTCTTCAGACATTCGGTTTCCGAGGAGAAGCTCTATCGTCCCTATGCGCATTGTCTAAATTCACAGTGACGACATGTCTTGCGTCAGATGCCCCAAAGGGTTCGAAGCTAGAATTCGAAACCTCTGGGAAGCTTCGGAGCATAAGCATGGTAGCGGCTCAGAAAGGCACTACAGTAACGGTCGAAGGGCTCTTCCACAATTTGCCCGTTCGTCGCCGTGAGTTAGAACGGAATATCAAAAGGGAGTGGAATAAAGTCATTGGCGTTCTCAACCAGTACGCCTGCATCCAGACAGGCCTCAAATTTTCCGTGTCTCAACAGCCGAACAAAGGCAAGCGAATGGTACTATTCTCTACCAAGGGAAACCAGACTACTCGGGAAAACATCGTCAACGTGTTTGGAGCGAAGACCCTAACCGTCCTTATTCCTCTCGACTTGAAGCTCGAGTTAGAACCGACAAGCGCACCAGGTCAGAGATGGAGCACGCAGGGAGACAAGAACGTCCACGAGATTCGTGTCAAGGGACATGTATCCCGACCTGCTCACGGGGAAGGCCGGCAGACCCCCGATAGGCAAATGTTCTTCGTGAACGGTCGTCCCTGCGGCCTACCGCAATTCGCCAAAGTATTCAACGAGGTGTATAAATCTTACAATGCCTCTCAATCTCCTTTCATCTTCGCTGATATCCAACTTGACACTCATTTATATGATGTTAATGTTAGCCCCGATAAGCGCACAATTCTCCTACACGACCAGACACGGATGCTTGACAATCTTAGGGAGTCTCTCATCGCTTTATTCGAATCTCAAGACTACGCGTTACCGACTTCCCAATTATCGGGGTCGAAACAGACTCTTTTTAAGAAACCTTCTCTCAGTAGACATAATACACCCTTCTCCGAAGTCGGCTCGAAGCGTTCCATATCCGTCGAGGCTAGGTCTCAGCAAGGTTCTATATCCGTAGATCCGGAAGAGGATGCAGAACGCCTAGATGACCCTGAAGACGACGAACCTGCGAGCGGATCCGCCCCAACAAGCTCAGTCTCAGCTAAGTCACCTGCTCGTGATGGCCGAGCCCTTAGCTTAATGAGTCGACGGACCAGCCAGAAATCAGAGCCGAGCACCGACGCCTCCCCAATGATTGCCGATGAGCCCGACGACCATGAGCAAGAAAATACGGTATCAAAGGGACACATTTTCTCAGAATTCGCAAAGAGATATACGGAAGACGGAGACGACCATTCCGAGAGCAATACTCGCGATCCACCATCCCCTTCCTCGCCTCAGGCGGTGCCGCCTAGCGGAGAAGATTTCCGTGCACAACTAGCAGAGTTGAGCAGGTCTAAAAGAACCAGACGCAACAGTAGTCCTGCATCAGACGCTCGAGAGGTAATTGAGCCACCCATACCAGCCGTATCTACCTCGTCTCGTCTATCGGACGTCAGGACGAGTAGAGCTAGCTCATCTGCAACCTTGAAACGATCGGCACCGGAAGTGGCTACTATTACGGTAGGAGACCATACCGTCACTAGCATCATCGGTTCTCCTCTGAAAAAGCAGCGTATGGGAGAAGATGGAACCCGTGGACCGTCAACGAGGCGGCGTGTAACCAAAGAGGTGGCCCCGAAGCCTTCGTTTGGCGGGCGTCTCACTCAAATGTTTGCGGCGTATTCGCAGTCAAAGCAGAGCGGCCCAGCTAATATTGAAATTACGCCGGAAACTGCGGATCCTCCAGAGGATGAGGATTCTGACTCCAGTGAGCAGTTATTTGTGGGAGATAACGACGATGAGCAGGACAACGAAGATGAAGAGTCTACTCAGAACGAAGTTGTCCCAGAGAGTGATATAGGACGAGGCGCTGAATCCGACAAGTCGTCCCCTAAATCCAATGATGATGATCAAATACAAGACGCGCCGTCACCATCTCCGGCCCGATCATTAAACGATGACAATTCAGATGAGCAGGCCGAAGAAATGCAGGACGAAGTTAAGCCGCAGGATGCAGTTGATCCAACTCAGGATTTAGAGCCTACGGTTTCCGAAGAGACTCAAAAACGAACGCAAAGCTTTGTAAAGGGGAGCGCGAAGAAAAAGGATTCGACTATCTGTTTACTTCAAACGCTACGAATAGACGAAAAACATATACGAAACGCCCTAGCCGCACATCAGGACTATCTTAAAGATACTTCCTTATCAATAGGATCTAAACCTGCTGCGGAAAGACTTGATGCCGAAGATGCTGAGGAGAAGCTGTCGCTAACGATATCGAAAGCCGATTTTGGTAGGATGAAGATCATAGGGCAATTTAACCTAGGCTTCATCATAGCGGTTCGTCCAGCAAAAAGTGATCCCGGCAGCGAGGAGAAGGGCGATAGAGATGACGAGCTATTCATTATCGATCAGCACGCAACCGATGAGAAATATAACTTTGAGCGGCTTCAGGCCAACACAGTTGTGCAATCCCAGCGACTAGTCCAACCCAAGACGCTCGAGCTCACGGCTCTTGAGGAGGAAGTGATTAAGGAGAACCTAGAAGCCCTCGAAGCGAACGGCTTCATCGTGACCATGGACGAGAGCGGCGACAAACCCGTCGGGTCCCGCTGCCAGCTCCTCAGCCTACCACTCAGCCGCGAAACCACCTTCTCGCTCGCGGACCTCGAGGAGCTCATCTCGATCCTGACAGACCACCAGTCCGCGTCGAAGAGCGCCATCCCCCGGCCCTCCAAGGTCCGCAAGATGTTCGCCATGCGCGCCTGCCGCAGCAGCGTCATGATCGGCAAGTCCCTGACCGTCAAGCAGATGGAGAAGCTCGTCCGCCACATGGGCGAGCTCGACAAGCCCTGGAACTGCCCCCACGGCCGCCCGACCATGCGCCATCTGTGCGGCCTCGGCGCGTGGACGGATATGGCGTGGAGGGAGGGCGATGGCCTCGATGGCGAGAGGGCGGTGTCGACGGATTGGGCGGCGTACGTTAGGGGGAAAGAGTGAGATGGGGTAGTTTGTACATATATCCGACCAGTGTTAAGAGTGCGGTACTTACTTGAGGTTTCCGACTCTACAGATATGCTGCATTATTCCGGCGCTTGGCAATGGGGTTGCTGTCATGCTTGTATTGTTTATGGATATACCCCTTTCCATGGAGAGCGGAAGCGTCTTGACTAGAATGTGCGTAGGAATGGATGGTATTTATTGCAGCCCCTTGTCTTCAAATCCAGGTCTCGGAAAGGTGCATGGGGGTAGGCGGCGTAGTGTTAGAATAAACAAGCTTTTCTCTTCTAGATGACTTCGGGTCGTTATTGTCGAAATAAGGAGGCCTTTATAGTAAGAATGCGTACCTAGACTACCTACCCATATACGACACACCGACATATCACGTTCACCTTAAAGGGATCTCATGTAAATGCAATAGTTATCATTATGGCCTTGAAACCAAAATCCTAACTTAGCCAGTTCCCAGTTCCAGTCCCAGCTTCATGTGCCTTACCTTGGTATTCTAATATTACACCCGTGAATCATCTCGCATACATCGGTATCAATCGCACAATCACACACACACACACTCCCCTGCGCTATTATCTCGACCCCGTCCATCCATACATCCGACCGTCCACTCATCCGGTCAACCATCCGTTCCCCCTATCCGTGATACGGAGGATAAAAAAAAAAAATCAAAAGACCGCAACAACTCCAACCGGCCTTCCCAGCCCCCCTCAACCTCAATCCTCATTCAAGATACTATACCTCGAATACCTGCGATTCTCCCCTCCAGCCAAGCCCTCCTCCGCAATCTTCCCACTCACATTCCTGCGCCACGCACCCCCATTCCCGCCGCCCAAATCGCCGTAATCATTACCGGACGAAACCTGGCGTCCACCCGTGCTCGCACCCGCACCCCCGATCATAACCGGCGGCGTAGCAGGCTTCAACTCGCCGTACGGCTTGGAGTAGAAATCGCCGTCCGGCTGGATCGACGAGTCCCTATTCCGCCCGCCGCCCGCCGCGGCCGCGGCCGCGCCGCGATCCTTGCCGACCGTCAGGCTCCTGCGCCAGAACGACGGGGCGCGCGCCGGTTTCTCGTCGACGATATCCCCCCCGCCGCCGCCGCCGCCGCCGCCGCCGCTCGCGCCGCGCGCGTTGCTGCTGACCTCCGCGAGCGCCGGGTCGCGGAACGGGGTCTTCTGCCGGCCCACGACCTCGGCCTTCTTCGGCGGCGACGCGGGGTTCAGGCGCAGCGGGTTGGGGCGGAGGTGTCCCATGACGTCGATCGGGCTGCTCGGGA
Organism: Pyrenopolyporus hunteri; assembly: GCA_902806595.1. NCBI lineage: Eukaryota > Fungi > Ascomycota > Sordariomycetes > Xylariales > Hypoxylaceae > Pyrenopolyporus > Pyrenopolyporus hunteri. The sequence continues at coordinate 1,037,570 of CADCXC010000004.1, read as the reverse complement.
CGTCCACATCACCGTCTACGTCGCCGTCGGAGTTGTACGCGTACCCGTAGTCGTCGCGGTCGGGCCGCATCATGTTCTCGCGGTCGTCGTCGTCGTCGTCCGAGTCGGCGAAGTCGTACCGCTGGCTCAGGGCCTCGTACTGCCGGGAGGAGCGGGGGTTAGAGGCGGCGTTGGCGCTGCGGCGCTCGCGCGCGTCGAGGGCGCGCTGCCGCTCCTGCGTGCGGTTGATGAGCGATTCCGACGCGTACCAGGACTCGGTGAACTTGGCGATGCGCGTGGGCGACGCGTTGGTCGGCTGCTGGTCCGGCGGCACGGGCGTCGGCGCGATGGTGATGCTGCTGGGTCGCGAGGAAGAAGAGGAGGAGTGGGGCGGTGTGGTCACGCCCACGGTCTCGTGGAGCGGGACCTCGGTGTAGCTCCCGCGCTGGGCGAGGCGCGGCGTCGAGAGCCGCTTCAGGTCCGCGACGCTGGCGCGCGGCGAGTTGCCCGGCGTGATCTGGTACTGCCTGCTGGGCAGGTCGCAGCGCGAGTCCCGCTTGGAGGAGTCGAACGAGTCCCGGGAGCCCGAGCGCGTGTGCATGAAGGGGATGCTGGGCGGGCGCGAGAGGTCTTCGTACGGCGCGCCGGAGTGGCGGTAGTTCTCGAGGGGCGTGGAGAGACGCTTCGAGTCGTCCGAGACGGCGGTGTAGCTCGTTGCGACGGACGACTTGTTGCGCTTGTGTTGCTTCACGCGGGATGTGAGGTGCGATTCGAGCGGGTTCATGTCCGGCGGCATGTTGGCGATTCGTCGGAACATCAGACCCAGCCAGATGGAGATGCCGAGCGAGATCGCGTGCAAGCCGATGGCGCAGATGAGCGTGAAGTACTCGCTCTGGATGAGGATATCGGTGAGCTCCGGTGAGGCGGTCACGATGAGTTCCCACTCGGTGCGGTGGTTGACCACAGCGATGACGCCGAAGGCGTACAGCGGTATGACAGCCAAGTCCATGACACCGGCGAACATCTGGTAGGCGGCCGATGAAGCGGGCGGCCTTGAACCGGCAGGTCTTATGAGATGCCAAATGGCGTACACACAACTAATGGCTACGACGCCAGGCTGTATATCATTGTTAGCAGAATTGCCAATGGGGAGACTGGCGAACAAAACAGCATACCGTAATTCTCATGACCCAAGAAGTGAGGGGGTCGACCTTGGAGATTAGAATCATAAGTGTAAGCAAACAACCACCCCCGATCATCTCGAGGATGCGAAAGAATAATTGCACGGATCTCATAAACTTAATCCACCATTTCGTAGTGCTGCTCATGGGCCTGTACTGCGAGGTTCGGCCAGCCGGTACGGCTTGCGCACTTTGGATAGGTATTATATTAGCCATGATGCTCATGCACGTATTTACTTCAGTTATTTACTTGATGACTTACTCGGGGTGTCGGCCAAAAGAGATGAGAGGACCAGTGTGCTTCGTTTTCTTCTTTGGCTTCGGCTCCCAACTCGCTCGTGTTATGGCCTTGGGATCGAACGGCTTCTCGGGGGATCTCGAGTCGCGCCTTTCGGCTTCGTACATGTAGGGTTGCTGAGAGCCCATATCTGGTATGAACGCCTTGCTCTAAGCAAGGCTGAAAGACATTCACGATATGAATGGTTGGTAACGGGCGAGATCGACGGGCTGACTGGAATGTACGGTATGCGTGACCTTATGACAGTTATGTGCGAAAAGGCGAGAGCGCCATGGTGGGGGGAAGTAGGTGGGATGTGTACGGATGGACGTACACAGGCACATAATAATAATGTTCTCGCAGGATGTGGGATGTGTACAGCGTGCTGGTTGGAGGTCCGGGTTTCCATAGCAACAGGCGCCAGAATAAAACAGGATCAGGACGCCCATGAAACTGCCGTCGTAGGACTTCAGCCTAGCCGACTTGCATCACCGCGAGCTCCTAATTTCCTAGATTGACGATGCGGCTTCCCGCCATGTAACCTTACGATGCGGGAACCCATAGATTATTCGGATCGGCCTCATACCTAGTATTATGGGTTGTTCTGTGAGATCCTTGTACGATGTTTTGCAGAATCGAAGTTGGTGTTTTGAAGCGGTCAATCAGTGGACTAGGTAGTTGGATTAGTGGGTTAGTGGATTGCTCAGTGGATAAGATGTGCTGTACTTCGTACTATGGCCTACATTGGTTAGGTTAGTTTAGGCACCTAAATTCAACGGCCACCTTAACAGCGGGTTGGGTAGGTACCTGGGTAGGTACCTATAGGTTAGACGAAGTCCTAGAAACCGCTAAACCGCCATTCATTTTTATTTTACCGTATTATTTAATATATAATGCGATATATCGTATTTTTAATTATTAAAATTATATATATAATTTAATATATATTTTTATTTAATTATATAATATTAAAAAATATTAATTAAATTAAATATTTATTTAAATATTTAAATAAAATAATAAAAATTATTAATTAATTATTATTAAAAGTAACTTTATATATTTTATAAATTTACAACGTAATTAAATTTAAATTTTACGATTTAATATACGTAATATATTATCGAAAAAAAAAAAATAAAAAAAAAAATAAAAAAAATAAAATAAAAATATTTTACCGTTTAATATAATTATAAAAAAATTTAATCCGTTTTTTTTACTAAATAATTTACCGCCTTTAATTAACGATTTATTATATTTAATTAACGGTATATTATCTTTAATTATTAATTTAATATTTTTAATCGACGAGTCGATTTTATCGATATATAATATCGAAATTAATAAATTTAAATATTTAAATATAAACGCTTTTAAAAAAATTATACCATTAAATTCCTCGTATAATTAAATTATTTTAAGGATCGAAATTTCTTACTTAAATTATAAATATAACTACGATTTATTATTATATTTCGACGATTTAAACGACGAAAATATTTTATATTATTTAATATATTATATTTATTATATTATAATTAAAAATTATTAACGTAACGATAAAAAATTAAAAGAAAATATTTTTTCGAATAATTTATATTTATTTAAAAATCGAAAAAAAAATAATTATATTAATCTAATTAAAAATAATTTAATTTTACGAAATAAAAAATATTTTTTCTAAATATTTAAACCGTTCGAATCATTAAAAAAACCTCCGTCGTTAAAAAAATTTCGAGAAATAATTTAAAAAATCTTTTTATTATCCTTATTTATATAATTAAAAATATAAATTTAAAAAAATATCGAATATATATATATATCTTTTATTATTATATTTTTTTTATTAATAATTATTTTAATAAATTTTAACGAATATAATTATTTAATTATTATATTTTTCGAAAATTAAATATATTTAAAAAAAATAAATTATTAAAAATATTTAAGTTTTTTAAAACGTTTAAATTTTCCCGTAAATAATAAAAACTTATAAATTATTATTTAATTAAAAACGTTTACTTCGTCGATAAATATTACATACTTTTTCGCGAAAAAAAAATTAAACGTTAATTTATACGAAACGATATACGTTTATATATATCGAGTTAAATAAATTACGACTTTAACCGAAACGAATAATATAATAAGATTTTTTTTCGTTATAATTTATATTATATTTACGATTCGAAGATATTTTTTATATTTTCGAAATATATAACGTTTATAAATTATAATAATTTTTAATACGTACTTTATATTTATATTATATAAAAATTATCCGATGATAATTATATTAATTAAAAATATTTCGTTAATTATTATAACTAATAATTAAATCTCTTTTATAATATCCCTTCTACGTATTATTTAATTCGATTCGTTTAAAGTTTTTTTAATATTTATCGTATATTAATTTTATATAAAAATGTATTAAAATTTTTTAAAATATATAATATTATCTCGAAAAAATACGAATATATTTATAAAATTAAAGGGATATTAATATTTTTCGTTAATAATAAATATTAAATACGATTAAATAAAAATATTAAACCGTTTAAATTTAAATCGTAATTTAAATCGTTATTTAATAAAAAATGTAAACTAAATAATTTAAAAAATAATATTAATAAACGACGAAGTAACGACGAAAAAAACGACGAAAAAAGCGACGAAAAAAATAATAAAAAAAACGACAAAAAAAACGATAAAAAAAACGACGAAAAAAATAATAAAAGTAATAATAAAAATAATAATAAAAGTAATAACGATAATAATAATATAAAAAATAATAAAAATAATAACGAAAACGATAATTAATTTAATAATAAAGTTAATAACGTAAATATCTTCGATATTAACGATATTTTAAAAAAATATTTAACTTTTATAAATTTAATTTATTATAAATTAAAATTCGAAAAATATAAAAATCGATTCGATTTTAATAATAATAAATATATCGATAATAATTTTAATATTAATTATTTTTTAAAAAAAAATCGAATTTTTATAAATTTAATTTATTATAAATTAAAATTTAAAAAATATAAAAGTTTAACTAATTTTAATAATAATTACGAAAAAAAATATATTCGAAACGATGGTTTCGTTTTTATTAACGAAATTAAATTTATAAAAAAATTATCGTTTCGTAATTTTATTAATTCGATATAATCATTTAAATCGAATTCGTTTATATTTATTTCTATTATTAAAAATAATTATATAAACGCGATCGACGTTTATAAAAATAATGAATATTTTATTAAATATATATTCGAATTTAAATTTTAAACTTCGAAAAATAATTCGAATATTCGATTTTATTATATTAATTAATCGTATATTATAAAATATAATTAATAAAAGATTTTTATAATAATCGTATATTAAAAATTAAACGAATAATTTATAATAGTAAAAAAAAATATTATTATTTATAAATTATTTAATAATTTTTTTTTCTTTTTTTAATTTATTATTAATAATTTTTAAAATTTATTAATAAAAGATATAAAAATTATAAAAAAAATATTTAAGTTTAAATTAATATATATATTTAATCGTATTTTTATATATTTAAAATTATAAATAAATTAAATAATTATTTAATTTAATTAATAATTATCGAAGTTTATTCGTTTTATTATTCCCGTTTAATATAAAATTAAAAATTTCGAGAAAAAAAAAAAAAAAAAGCGAAAATATTATCGTTATTTTAAACATTATAATCAAAATATCGCAATTTACGCTACATCGTTAAACTTAAATTTAAAATAATAATAAATATCTTCTTTTTAATAAAATTAAAATAAAATTACATCACTTAATATAAATTTAATTAATAACGTTTTTTTTTAAAAAAAAAAATATTTTTATTATTAAAATTAATTATAAATAACGCTACATTCGTTATTAAACTTTTTTTCGTTAAAGTTAATTAACGTTAAATTAAAAGAAAAATATAATATTATATTCGAAATTTTTATAATTAATAAAAGTTAACTTATAAAAAATAATATTAATTTATAAAATTACGTAATTATAATATAATCGAATTAAAAATTAAATAATAAATCCCTTTAAATAAAAAAATTATTTATAACGTAAATAATTTTTTACGTTATTTATTAATCGAATTATTTTTTTATAAAAAAAAATATTAAAATATAATAATTAATACATTTATAATTATATAATTTTATATTAAAAAATTTATCGTAACGATAATAATAATAAATATATTTTTATTAAATACTTCGTTACTTTAAACAACGAAAATTTAAAACATATATTTTAAAATAATATATAAATATCGATTAATATAAAATTAATTAATTATACTTTTATATAAATAAATATAATAAATATAATATTTTTTTTATAAATTTTTATATTAAATAATCGTATAATATTTTTCTTTCGATTTATTAATTAACGACCCTTTTATCGTTTAATAATATTATATTTTAAAATAATATAAATATATAATTATAAAATTAAATACCACGTAATAATATTTATTAAATATATTTTTATTAAAAATTAATAAATATTATTATAAAAAAATAAATTAAAAAAGAAAATAAATAAACGATACGTTTAAATAATTAATTAATTAATTAACATTTATTTAATATAATTTACATTTTTTTATTAAATATATAATATAATTTATAAAATTAAAACCCGTAATATAATCGTTTTAAAATTTAAATAAACTTACTTAATTTTTTTAAAAAAAAAATTAAATTCGAAATAAACTTTTAATAATTTTAAAATATATTTTAAAAATAATTATTATTATAATTATATATATTATAAATTTAAAAATATAAAATTTAACTTATTATATTTTAATATTTTTTTTTATAAAAATTAATTAAATTAATAAATAATAAATATTACGATTCGATACAATTAATTTAACCTTATTAAATAACCGATTATTAAATAAATAAAAAATCGTAATATAATGCGAAATATTAAAAATTAAAAATAAAATTTTATTAATATTATAAAAAAAAAAAAAAAATTAAATCGCGATTCGAAAAACCGCGATTTTATATTTAAATTTCGACGATATATTCGATTAAAAGTTCGATATCGATTATTTAATAAAATTAAATTTACCGTATCGAATTATAATAAATTATTAATTAATAATTAAAAAATTATTATATAATTATAAATTAATATTAAGTAAATAAAAAATCGTTAATTAATAATTAAAAAATTATTATACGATCGTATAATAAAAAATATAAAAATAAAAAAAATTAATTAAATTATATATATATAAAAACTATAAATAAATTAACTTCGTATTAATCGATATTTATATTTTTTTTAAAAACTTATATTTTAAATTTCCATCGCGTAAAATAACGAAATATTTAATAAAAACATATCTATCGTTATTATTATTACGATAAATACTTTAATATTAAATTATATTATTATATTAATATTAAAATTTTAGTTAAATACGTTATTAAAATTTATATATAAAACCGCGATTTAATTTTTTTTTTTTTTTATATATATATAATATTAATAAAATTCGATTTTTAATTTTTAATATTATGCGTTATATTAAATTTTATTAAATTTATTAATTTTATTATATTTTAATTTTATAAAATAATAAAATACGAAATAATTCGTCGTATTATATATATATTAAATCGTAAATTTTCGAATTATTTTTTAATTCTTTCTTTTTTAATTTTTTATAAAATTAATATAATTAATTTTTAATATTTAAATTTTATTTTATAATATCGTAAAATTAATAAAATTAAAATAAAATATTTTATAAAAATTTATTACATTATTACGTAATTTAAATAATTTTATATAAAATATATTCGTATATTAAAATAAATATCGAAAATAATAATATAAACGATAATATAAATAACGATATAAACGATAATTTAAAAATTAATATAAATATAAAATATTAAAATTATTATAATAATATAATTTTATATTAAAATATTTATTATAACGATAATAATAATAAATATACTTTTATTAAATACTTTATTATTTTACGTAATAAAAATTTAAAATATACATTTTTAAAATAAATATAAATATTAATTAATATAAAATTAACCTATTTATAATTTTTAAATATATATAATTTAATTAATTTACTTTATTTTATATTTTTTATTATATAATTATATAATAACCTTTTAATCATTTATTAATAACTTTTTATTTATTTAATAATTATAATTATCGTCGTTATTATTATTATTATTATATTATTATTATTATTATATTTATTTTTATTATATATATTATTATTTATTTACGTATTTATATTTATTATTTATATTATTTATATTATATCGATAATTTAATATTATTTTATATATTTAAAAAAAATAATTTATTTTAAATTAATATTATAAACTTTTAAATTAACGTTATTATTTTTATTATTTATATTATTATTATTATTTATAATATTATTAATCGATTTAAATAATCGAAGTATTTTACTTTTAACTATAAAACGATTTTTTTTAAATTCGTTATTATTATTATTATTATTAAATAAAAAATTATAATTTTTATTATTTTAATAAATTATAATTTTTTTATTAATAAAATAATATTAATAAAATTTATTTTTAACGTCGTTAAAATTATCATCGTTATTATAATTGTAATTATTAATTTAAAAACGAAAATATTTTTTAAAAATAAAAGATTTGTTTTTAAAAAATTAAAAGATATTTGTAATAAAAAATATAACTATAATTTTTATAATTAAATTATCGTTATTATTAACATTTTAAAAAACGAAAAATATAAATCGTTTTGTTTTCGAAAATTCGAAAAATCGTATAATTTTATTATTAAAAATAATTTATATAAATTAAATAAATAAATATTTAAAATTAATATTATAAATTTAATAACTTTTTTTATTATAAAATAAAATTTTTTATTTATATAATAATCGTAGCGTATAAAATATATAAAATATTAATATGTAACCGTTATTTTTTAACTTAAAAATTAATATAAATTTTTTTATATCGAATATATTATAAACATTAATACGAAAAAAAATAATATTATTAATATTTTATATAAAAAGTATCGTTATTTAACCGTAAATATTTATTTTATTATAATTAAATTAAAATTTTTATTTTTTAAAAATAAAATAAATTTATTTATAACCGTAAAAAATTTACGTAATTCGATAATATTCGTTGTAATTTACCGTATTTTCCCGTTTTTTCATCTTTAAATATTAAACTTTATAATTAAAAATAAATAAAATATTAAAGTTTTATTAAAATAAAAATAAATTATTATAAAAAAATATTTAATAATCGAAATTCGAAGTAATCGAATAAAAATTTATATTTAATAATTAATATATAATAATAATAATAAAAATAATATTAATAAATTATAATATATTTATAAAATCGTTAAAAAATTAAAAAATATAAAATTAATATTTTTTATTAAATAAAATATTATTATTAAATCGAATAAATCGTAAATTATTTATTTTATTAAATATATTAAAATAAAAATAATTTGTGTCGTTTTTAATAATTTAAATATTATCGATTATTATATAATAAATATAATACATTAAATTGTAATTAACGTTATTAATATTTAATATAAAAAACTTTAAAAAAAGTTAATATATATTAAAATATTCGAAATAATAAATAAAAATATATAATAAAAAAATTTAATCGATTTAATATTAATAATATAAAACCGTATAAACGATTTAATCGTAAAAAATAACGAAATTTAAAATTTTATTTTTAAATAATAAAATAATAAATAAAAAAAAAATAAATAAAATATTTATTTATTTAATTAAAATAATAAACGTCGATTAAATAATAAAATTAAAATTTAAATGTAAATTATATAATTATATATTCGAATAATTAAACGAATTTTCGTTTTATTAAATAACCGTTAATAAATCGAAAGGTAATTTTATTATTTACTTATTTATATAAAATCACGGCTTTTTAAACTTTAATTTTTTATAAATTTTACGATTATTTCTATAATTATATAATTTTTAATATAATTTTTATAACATTTTTTAACTTTTATAAAAGTTTATTTTATATTATTTTTAAAAAAACCGTCGTAAAAATCTACTTTATATTACTTTATACTACTTTTCGAAAAAATCGTCGTAAAAATTTACCTTATATTATCTTTAAAAAAACCGTCGTAAAAATTTACCCCATATCACTTTATATTACTTTTTAAAAAAGTCGTCGTAAAAGTTTACCTTATATTACTTTTAAAAAAACCGTCGCGAAAATTTATTTTATATCACTTTATATTACCTTTCGAAAAAACCGTCGTAAAAATCCACTTTATATTATCCTATATTATTTTTCGAAAAAACCGTTATAAAAACCCACTTTATACTACTTTTAAAAAAGCCGTCGTAAAAGTTTATTTTATATCATTTTATATTATTTTTTAAAAAAATTATCGTAAAAATTTACCCCATATTACTTTTAAAAAAATCGTTATAAAAATTTACCTTATACCACCCTATACTACCTTTCGAAAAAACCGTTATAAAAATTTATTCGTATAACCTTTTTATATTTAATTTTAAATATATAATTCGAAAAATTTTTCGAAAAATATTATAAAAAATACATCGAATTAAAATTAAATTTATATAATTAAATTATAATAATATAATTTCGTATTAAAATATTTATTATAACGATAATAACGATAAATATATTTTTATTAAATACTTTATTGTTTTATATAATAAACACTTAAAATATAAACTTTTAAAAATAATATAAATATTAATTAATATAAAATTAACCTATTTATAATTTTTACGTATATATAATTTAATTAATTTTATTTATTTTCGTATTTTTTATTATATAATTATATAATAACTTTTTAATTATTAATTAACGACTTTTTATTCGTTTAATATAAATTTATATAATTAAATATATATAATTAAATTTATTCGATTCGAATTTTTTAAATAAAATTATACGTTAAATTAAAATTAAATTTATATAATTAAATTTATATAATTTAAATCTTTTATATAAATTCATTTAATTTAATTTATTTAATTAAATTAATTTAATTAATAAAATTACTTATTAAAATATAAATAATTTTAAATATAATAATATAACGTTTAATAAAACGATTTAATTAATTAAATAAACGTATAATATAAACCGTTTAACGTAACGTATACGTAATTCGTTAACGTAACGTATAATTTATATAACGTAAAAAATATAACTTATAAATTTTTACATAATTAAATTTTTTTTATTTAAAAAAAAAATTAAAATATATTTCGAAGTTTTTTTAAATAAAATCGGGTAATCGATAATAAATTTAAATATAATTTTATTATTTTATTTTATATATATTTAAATATTTAAAATAAATATATAAAATTATAATTAAAATAATAAAACGATTATTAAACTTTTTATTTAAATTTTTAAAATAATATATACATATATATTTACGTATATTAAATAATTTTTTATATACATAAATATATATATATTTATAAAATATTAATAATATTTAACTTTAATTATATACCATTATATAAAAAATATTTAATTAAATATTATATTAATATATATTTAATTAATAAAAATAAAATTAAATTATTATTAATTTTAATTTTTTTATTATAAATTTATATAAAATATTAAATAATATATTTTTATTAAAATATCTTTAATTATAATTTTAACGAAATATAATATAATTTTTTATTAAAATCCTTTATTATATTTTTTATTATTATAATAAAATTAATTATATAATAAAAAAAATAATTACGTTTTTATATAAATTATTTAATTATTTTTAACTTTTAATTTAAATATATATATTAATTATTAATTAAAGTATTTAATATATATTTATAATAAAATAACTACGATTTTTTTTTATAATTTTTTTTACGATTTAATATTATAATTTTATTTTACGACTTTTTTTACGATTTTTTTTACGACGTTTTTTACGATTTTTTATTATAATTTTATAATATTTATAATTTTTATTAATTTTATTACTATATTTATTTCGATATATACGATTATATAAATATTATATTTTTATATTTTTTAAATAAAACTTTATTTTTTTACTTTTTATATCTTTTTAATACGAAATAATTATACTTTTTATAAAAAAAATCTTTTAAATTATTTTTATATAATTTATTTTAAAATAATTAAATATTAATTAATATATTTTTTATTAAATTTTATAAATATTTATATTAAATTATATTATATTTATATCTTCGTTTTTAAATACGTTCGTTTAAATAATATTTATATTTTTTTTATATAATTTTAATTATTATTTATATTATAAAAATTCGTTATTTAAAATTTCATTAAATTTTAATTTTAATTTTCGATTTTTAATTATATATTATTCGAAATATTCTTTTAAAATTATATAATTTTATATATAAAAATATATTATATTATTAATAAATTTTAATAAATAAATTATAAATTATTTATTATATAATCGTTACGTTTTTAATATTAAAAAATTATTAAAATTATATTCAATTAATGGTTTTTTTATTTTTTATATTAATTATATTAATTTAAAGTTATATTTTAAATTTATAACGTAATTTTTTATATTAATTTTTCTTAAATTTAATTATATTATATTTATATAACTAATAATAATATAATTTTTATTTAATTAAAATTTAATACGATAATTATTTTATTAATATATAAAATCGATAATTTTTTATTTTATTATATTTTTATATATAATATATAACGCGATTTAATTAATTAAATTTTCCTTATCAAATAATTAAATTTTATAAAATTTATCGAAATAATTTTAAAATTATTAATTATAAAAAAAAATAAAAATAAAAATAATTATATTTTTTAATATATATAATTTAACGTAAAATTATATTAATTAATAATTATAATTATTATTATTCGATTTTTTAATTTTATTTATTTATTTTTTATTTATATAAATTTGAAATTTAATAATTTTATATTTTAATTTTTTTAATTTCGTTCGAATTTTATATAATTATTAACGGTTTTTAAATTATAATTAATTAAAATTACGTTTAAATTATAAAGGGGGTTTCGATTTTATAATTTATTCGTATATATTATAATCGAATTTTTAACTCGAAAATAATAAAAAAAAATTAATTTAATATATTTAAAAATTAAAAATTATATTTATTTATATTAATTTATAATATTTTACGAAAATATACGTTAATATATATATAAATTTTAAATTTAATAAAATTTAATTTATAATATTTATTTATAAATTAAATATAATTAAATTTCGAAATTATAAATTTTTTACGTATTTTTTATTTTATATTTAATTTATCGTTAATTTGTTATTGTATAATTTTTAAGTAAAATTATTAATATATAATATAAATTATATTTTTTGTAATTAAAAATTAAATATTTTAATAAATACGTTCGAAAATATTATCCCTTTTTAAATTTTTAAAAGTATTTAAAATTTATTTATAATTTTTAAAAAATTTATATATTTTAAATATATTATATATTTATTTAATTAAATTATTAATTTTTTTTTTATATTATTTTTAATTTTAATATAAATAAAAAATATTTTATTAATATTAAAATCTTATTAATTAAATCGAAGTAAAATTTTATTATTATAAAAATTTTTTTCGTAAAAAAAATAATGTATAAATTAAATAAATTTTTCGATATAAAATATCGAATCATATCGACATTTTCTTTATTATCGTAATTTACGTTATAAAAACCGTAAAAATAAATTAATTTTAAATTTTTTAAATTTTAAATAATTAATAATTTAAATATATAAAAATTTGATATTAAAAAATTTAAAAATTCTTTTTTTAATATTATTTATATTTAATTTATTTTTATAAATATTTTATTTATTAAAGTATCGTTAAAAAAACCGTTAATTAATAATAATATTATATTCTTTTCGAAACTTTTATAATATTTCGTTTTAAAAATTTTTATTCATTAAATATTATCGAATAATTTAATTTTTTTAAATAATTATTTAAGTTTTAAATTAATGTATAATAATTTAAAACGATTTTAACATTATATTAAAATATAAATAATTTTATAAATAAATAAATATATTAAAATTTATAAAATACGGGTTTTTATATTATTAATATCGATTTATTTAATTAATATAATTATTATTACTTATATTAAATATAATATAAATTTTATAAAGTATATATAAAACATTTACCGTTCGTTATTATATAAAATTAATTTTTCTTTAAAATTAAAACTTTTTATATATATATAATATAATAAAGTTTTAAATTTTAATTTAATTATAATAATAAATCGATTTTAATAAAACATATTTATTTTTAAATCGCTATTATTTTAATAAAAAACTTAAAATTAAAATTAAAATATATAACGTCTTTCGATATTATCGAAAAAAAAACGTTTATCGAAACGCGTAAAAAAAATTCTTCGATTTTAAAAATACGTAAAGTTTTTTAAAACGACCGGTAATAAATATCCGTTAACGGTCGCTTAAAATAATATATATCGATTTATATATTTATTAAAAATATATTTAATATAAATAATTTTATAATAATTTTTATAAAATATTATTTTTTTATAAAAGTTTTTTATAATATATATTTAATATATAAAAAATATAATATATAAAGTTTTATTAATTTAATTTCGATATAATAAATCGATTATTACATTAACTTATCGAAATATTTCGTTAATTTATAACTACTTTTATAAATAACGTCGTAATAAAAAAATAATTATATAAAATTTGATATATATTTAAATAAAATTATATAAATAATAATATATAAATTTTCGAATTTTTTTTTTAAATTATATAAACATTATTAATATAATTATAAATAAAATTTACGTATTTTTTATTTATTATATATATATATATTAAAGTATATTTATTTATAAATAATTTTACGATTTTATTATTATAATTTTATTATTATATTTAAATATATTTAATTAATTAATTATATATTTAACGTTATAATAAAAAAAAAAACTTAAACCCTTTTTAAATTATAAAATTACATTTAATTTATATTATTATATTTTATAAAATTAATTTATTAATATATATAATAATATTTTAATTTTTTTCATTAATTTTTTCGAATAAATTCGCGTTTAATTACGATGTTAAAATATATTTAAATATAATTAAATCGTTAAATATTTGATAAATTTATATATTTTTTTCGTAAAAATTTATTTATTGTTTTTAATATAAAATCTTTATAATACGTTTTTACTTCGATATTATAATCGAAATTAATAAATTTTAATATAAAATTAATTAATTAACATAAATTACTTCTTAATTTAATTTATAAAAACGTATAAAATAACGATTTTATATATATAAAAAATAAAATATATATTTTAACTTTTATAATTATTAATTATATTATTTATATATTTATCGAAAAGTTATAACTTCGATATTTTTTTTATAAATTTAATAAATTAAATATTAAAAAAAATTATTTTTTTATTTACTTTAATTTTTACCTTATTATTACTTTATATTATACATTATTATTTATTTTTTAACGATATCGAAAAACGTTATATATTTCGAATTTTATAAAAATAATTTTAATTATATAATAATATATAAAATAATTTTTAAATTTTATTTCGAAATAAATTATAAAATTTATTATTTTTATTATAAATTTTATTATTTTTTAATTATTAATTTTATAAATAATTATTAACCCTTACGTAAAAATTTAATTATTTTATTTAATATTTAATTTAATAATATAGTTATAATATTTTTTAATAAAATACTTTTTATTTTATAAAATAATTTACTTATTATATAATTTAATAATTTAAACGTTATATTTTACGATCGAAACATTTTATTATCGTATAAATTATTTTTAAATATATTATCTTAAAACTTATAATCGAAAATTAATATAATCGAAGGAAAGTAATTAAAATATAAACCACTTATCGAATATAATTTTAAAATAATTTTTATTTAAATAAGTTTAAAATTTAACGTAATAAAAAAAAATATTAAATTATAAAAAATTTAATCGATTTATAATTAAATTTATAATACGATTCGTTTTAAAATATATACGTATATTTATAATTTTTATATATATATTAATAGAGATAATAAAATAAAAAAAAATTAATATCGATCGAAACGACGGGAAATTATAAATTTAATCGATATAAAACTTAAAATTATTTAATAAATGTTTACGTTAAAAACGATTAATATTTTAATTTTTTTACATTTAAATAAAATTACGTTATAATATTAATTAAAATAAAACGTTTTAAATTTATATAAAATTAATAAATATATAATTTATAAATATATTAAATATATAAAATTTGTTTAATATATTAAAATAACGTAAATATTTAAAATAAAAGTAATAAATATTATTAATTATAAAAAAATAATAATAAATAACTTATTTAATAAAAATAATATATTTTAAAATTTCGTAAAAAATATAATTAAAAGTAAAACATATAAAATTTATATAATTATATATAAAAATAAAGTTTTAATTTTACGAAAAAAAATTAAAACGTTATTTTAAACGTCCGTAAATTTATTCTTCGATAAAAAAAATTAAAATACCCCTTTGTTTAATTAACCTTTTTTTTTAAACTAAATAACTTCGCCCCTATTTAATTACCCCTTTCCGTTAAATTATATTTACCCGTTTAATTAAAACTTTCCGTTAAATTAAATTTTTACGTTTAATATAATTATTAATTTTTAAATCGATCGTAATTTAATTTTATTAATAAAGTTATAATAAAAATAATTTTTAAAATTACTTAACCCGCTATTAAAAAAAATCGTAAAAACGTATTAAAATTTTATATTATCGTTAAAATTTAAAATTTATAATATAAATGTAAGTTTAATTAAAATTTTTATAATTATTATTAATATCGAATTAAAATAACTTTAACGTTAATATTTTTAAACGAAATTTCATTTTTATAACATTTAAAATTTTAAATATTATTACTAACCCTATTAAAAGTTTAATTAATTTTATTAAAAATTCCATTAATAATAATATTTCGTTTTTAAACGTTAATAAAATAATTAAATAAACGATGCGAAAGAAAAAATTAAAATTAACCGCATTACGAAATAAATAAATTACAAATATATCGATTATTAAAAAAATAATTTCGTTAAAATAATTTAATATTCGTTTATAATTAAAATTACTTAAAATATAAAAAAATATTAAATACGATTAATTTAACTTATTATTAATTAAAAAAATACCACTTTTATTAAATAATATTATAAAAATTTTTATTACCGTATTAAACTTTATTAATAATAATTATTTTAAAATATTTATTAATTCGATTCGTTATATCGTTTTCGATATTAATCGTTTACTTTTATTTAATATATAAAGTAAAAAACGAAAACTTAATTAATTATCGGCCGAATTTATTAAATTAATTAACGAAAATAAATTAATAATACGTTTTAAAATTTATATTATTTAATTTATAAACGTTTATATATACGATATAATTAAAGTTAAAACGCGATATATTATTATAAACGTAATTAATATAAAGCCGTGTTATAATTTATTTAAACTTTACTTAAATAAAAAAAAAATTAATTAATTATTTTTTATTATAATAAATATAAATTAAAAAGTAAATTTTAAATATTATATAATTAAATTATTTAAAAATAATTAAATGTATTTTCATTATCGTTTTTTTATTTTATATAATATATATACGATATAAATTTATATAACTACATTTTAAATAAATTTTATTATTTTATTTAATAAAACTTTTTATTTTTTATTAACGATTTTATCGTTATTTTCCCTTATAAATAATATTAAATACGTTATTTCTTTTTTTTTTTTTTTTAATATACGTAAAATCATTAATTTATTTTCGAAATTTATTCGAATGTTAACTTATTTAAAAACCGTTATATATTTATATTATTTTTTATATTCTTTTTTATAATTACGTACTTTTTAACCGATAAAAAAAAATTATAAAATTTATTAACATAAATACGAAATTTAAAATAAAAATTAAAGTTAATATTAAAATTAACATTATTATATATTATTAATATAATCGTTTTAAATTTTTCCTTTTAAATATATAAATTTATAAATAAATAACGTAAACCCCCGCCGTTATAATAATAATAAATATACGCGTCGTTTATTAAATTTATATTTCGATTTATAAATATAAAAATAATTACACATACCTTTTATAAACCGTACCCATTTACGCATTAATTACACTATTATTTATTAATACGTAAAAAGTTATAAATTTAAATATATAAAATAAAAATATTTTTTAATAATATATTAATAATATATTATAAATAAATGTAAATTTTAATTAACGATTATATCGTCGATTTATTATCGAAAATAATTTAATATAATTAATACGTTAACTATTTTTCGTCGATATACGTTTAAAACGTAAAACTAATAAAAATATAATAATATCGTAAATAAAAATAAGTAAATTAATTATATAAAAATAAACGATTTAAACGATTTTTCATACAATTATAAAAATTATAAAATTATATTAATTATATAAATATCGTTATAATTAATTTATTTAATATATATATAAATAAATTTTTAATTTTTTTTTTAAAAAATTAAAATAAATATTATACGATATATTAATTATTAAAATTATAATTATAAAAACATTTAATAAAAAATAATATAAAATGCGTTAAATAAATTTATATTATTTTATAAAAAATAAAAAAAAAATATTAAAAAAATTTAAATTTAAATATAAATTTACTTTTATTAACGCGCGTAAAAATAAAATTTATTATATATTTAAAAGTAAATATAATTCATATATAAAAGCGGTAAAATATTATTATATTTATTATCGATTATTTAAATTTATTTATTATAATTTAATAATAAAATTTATTTAATAAAATTATAATATTATATTTATTCATTTAATTTAATTAATAAAATAAATAAAAATTTAAGTTTAATTAAAATTACGTTATTAACATTTTATTAATTATAAAATAAAAAATAAAATGTAAATTACGATTTACGAAACCGTTAAATTTTAATATATATTTCCCTTTTTTTCTTTTTTTATATATATATTATAATAACGTTATAATATTAATATAAACGTTTATTTATAACTTCGATAATTATAAAAACTTTTTTAAATTTTATCGATTTTATTTCGTTAAAATTTATATTTAAAGTTTTTAAAATTTAATTTAATTTAAAATTTATCGAAAGTAAATATATTAATTATAATTTAACTATATAAGTATTTATTAAATAATCTTCGAATATTATCTATCGATTTACCTTATAATATTTCGATAATAATATTATCCTCGATAAATTTAAATAATTCGAATATAACTTTAAAAATCGTAATATAATTATTAATAAATCGTATAAAAAAATTATAATTTTTAAAATAAAATTTCAATTAATATTAAAATATTCGAAGAATTAAATATAAAATATAAAAAAATAATTTACGATATTTAAAATCGAACTTTAAAATAAATGTTAAAAATATTAAATTAAATATTTATACGCGTATTTATTTAATTAAAACGCGTATTAATATTATTAATGTTTTTTTATACGTATTAATATTAATTTAAAAGTAAAAATATTTATATTACTTTAAATTTATTATAATATATATAAAATTTATTAATTTTATTAAACGGTCGAAAAATTCTTTAATTTAAAAAGTTTTTCGCTAAATAAAATTATAAATTATATTATAAAATTAAAATCGAATTATAAGTCGAATTATTCGATGTAATTAACATTTATATTATTTATATTAATTTAAATATATAATGTTAAATTAATGTTTAAATAATAAAAATATAATAAAATATTTAAAAAAAAAATTAAAAATTAAAAAAATAAATTTAATATATTTAAATATATTTTCATTTTATTATTTAAATATACGTATTATATATACGTATTTATTAATATATTTAATATATATAAAATAATAACACGAAATAATATAAATAATATATATAATTGAAATTATAAATAATTCGAAATTTAAAGTATTTATTATTTTAATTAATTAAAATATAACGTCGTTATAATTACGTAATTATATAATGGTTTATATTTCATTCGATTTTTATATCGATATTATAATTATACGTAATTAATATATAACCCGTATATATAACATCGTAAATTTAAAGCGAATTTTTTAAAGTCGTTTAAAAAAATATATATAAATAAAATAAAAATTTTTAAAATAAAAATTTAAATCGAAATTACCGGTAAAACTTATAATATAATTAATCGATCGACTTAATAAAATCGATTAATAAAATAAATAATAATAATAAATTTATTACGTAATTAAATAAATACGGTTATATCCCCGGTAAAAATTATAATTTATAATCGACTTTCGATTATATTAATTAATTCTTTAATTAATAACGTTTATTATTACCTTTATTTTTATAACTTACATTCGAAATTTAAATATATTTAACTTTATTTTTTAATTAATATTTTATATAATAAAAATTATAATAAATAATATTATATTATAATTTATTATAAAATAATTTAAAAATTAACCGTTTAATTTTATATTATAAAACGAATTTTAAAAATTAAAAATAAGTTTTTATTAATATTATAAAAAAAAAATAAAAAAAATAAACTATAATTTTTTAAATTATAAAGTTAATATAACGTATTTATATTATATAAAACGATATAATTTAACTTATCGATTATTTTATATCGTTAAACGACTATATAATATTATAATAATAAATTTAAATAAATAATTACTTAATTATTATAATATAATAATTTATAAAAAAATTTAAATTAAATTATATTATATTAATTCGAGTATAAATATATTAAATAAAAGTCGTAATTATATTTTTAATAATTATAAAAATATAAAAAAAAAAAATTTTTATAAAACGTATAAACGTATAAATTTTTTAAAATTATTTTTATAATTTTATATCGTAAACGTATTTTTTTATATATATATATTATATATAAATATTTATGTAAAAAATGTAAAAATAAATTATCGTTTTATTATATTAAACGTTAAATTAATCGATTCGAAGTTATTAATTTATTATTAAAAATTTTAATTAAAAAATTAATTTCTAAGTAATTTTAAATAATATTCGTTATTATAAAATACTTAAATAAATAAATATATAAGCGTTATTATTATAAAATTTTAATTATTTTAATATTAATTTAAGTTTTAAATTAATTTTTTTTAAAATATTTTATTATTTTATTATGTTTCGTTTTATTATTTACTTAATATTTCGATTATTATAAATTTTTTAATATAATTTAATTCGTAACTTAATTTTATTATAATAATTAAATATAATAATAAATTAATATAAAAATTATTAAAATTTATAAATTTTTTCGTAATTTATAAAAGTTAATAAATTTCGAATTTAATTAATATAATTAATATGCGGTTAAATAATTTAAAAATTCGAATTATTACGTAGTTAAATAATTTTAAAGTTTAAATAAATAATCGATTCGAAATTTTAAAAATTCGATTAAACGAATAATTTATTATTTTAAATATTCGTTTAAAAATTACGTAAAAAATTTTATTTATGTTTATATTTAATTATTTACGTATTTAAATATTAAAATTATATTATAAAAATATTAATATTTTTATACGATTTATAAATAATAATATTACGTAAATAAATATTAAATTCGAATCGTTTTTATTTATATAAAATAACATCGTTATTAAAAAATTATAAAATAAATTAATAAACGATATAATAAAATTATTTAATAAAAAGTTATATAATAAAATTATAATTAATATATTTATTTTTATTTTCGATAATTTTTAAATTAAAATAAATTTCGTTAATTTTAAAGTTTAACGTTAATAAATTAAAAATAATTAAATTTAAAAAATTTTTATTAATAATTAATATTATTAATATACGTATTTAAATAATCGAAGTTTAAATATAAAAAAAATAAATATAATAATATAATTTTATATTAATATATTTATTATAACGATAATAACGGTAAATATAATTTTATTATATATTTCGTTGCTTTACGTAATAAACGATTAAATTATAAATTTTAAATAAAAATATATTTTCGATTAATATAAATTTAATTTAATTTTTTTTTTATATTTATATAATTTAATTAATTTATTTTTTTTTATTTTATATTATATAATTGTATAATATAAAATCGTTTATTATTTAATAAATTGTTATTATATTAATAATAAAAAAAATTATTTTTTAAATTAATTAATTTTTATAATTATTAAATTAAAAAAAAATGTATAATTATTTAATTTTAATATAATTTTTCGTTTTAATATTTATAGTAATGTAATTTCGTATTAACGTATTTATCGTAACGATAATAACGGTAAATATATTTTTATTAAATATATCGTTATTTTATATAATAAACG
Organism: Pyrenopolyporus hunteri; assembly: GCA_902806595.1. Taxonomy (NCBI): domain Eukaryota; kingdom Fungi; phylum Ascomycota; class Sordariomycetes; order Xylariales; family Hypoxylaceae; genus Pyrenopolyporus; species Pyrenopolyporus hunteri. Next base: position 1,015,428 of record CADCXC010000004.1, on the reverse strand, counting down.
ATTAAAGTATAATTTTTAAAAGTAAATATATTTATCGATTAATATAAAATTAATTAATTTATAACTTTTATATTTTTATAATTTAATTAATTTATTTATTTCGTTATTTTTTATTATACGATTATATATTAATTAATCGATTATAAATTAATGATTTTTTATTTATTTAATAATATTATATTTAATTTTTTAAATATTTTATTTTATAATGTATAAATTTCGTTTTAAATTTATAAAAACGATCGAAAAAAAAAATAGTTATAATTTAAAAGTTATAAATTTAATATATATCGTACGAAGTAATAAAATTATTTTTAAATTTACCGTCGATTATTTAAATTTATTAAATATTTATTTACCTTAAATAAATAAATAATAAATTATAAATTATAAATATTATTTATATTATAATAAATAATTTAAAATTTAAATTTTTATATAAACGTTTTATAATTTTTTTTTATTATTATATCGATAAAATAAATATTTTATTTAAAATATAAAATATTTTATTAATTAAATGACGAAATTAATATATTTAATTTAATTTTTAAATCGATATTAAATATTAATAAATAATAATTAATTCGAAGGATATTTAAATATAAAAGTTTTTATTATTATTCGATTATTTACGAATTTATATATATTTTATTATAATAATTTTTACTTTTTTTACGTTTAATAAATTTTAAATTTTATATTTTAAAATTTTCGATATATTAAATTTTAAATAAAAATCGAATAATATTAATTTTTTAATAAAATTATATTTATTAACGTCGATAATTTTTTTATTAAAATAAAATTTAAATTTTTTTATTAAATTTATATAATGTTATTTATTAATATAAATAATATTAATTACATTTATATTTTTTAAAATATATAATATAATATATTTTAAAGAAAATAAATTAATAAATTTATCGTATTTTTTTTTAAAATATATTTTAAACGTTATAACGTATAAAAAATCGAAGTATTTATAATTATTTTTTAATAATGTAATAATTTTTTCGAAATCGTAAATTATTATTTTATATCGATTTAATTCGATATTTTATATAATAATTATATTATACGACGAAATGTTTCGATGTTAAAAATTTTATTTATATATAAAATTTAAAACGTTTAAAATATCGTAAAAAAACATTAATTACATTAATATTAAAAATTTTATTATAATATAATACTTATAAAAGAAATATTTAATTAATAATATAATAATATAATATGTATTACGAAGTGATTAATAATAAAACGAGTTTAAATTATAATTATATTATGTTTTTAAGGTCGATACGAAGTAAATGTTAAAAAATAATTTATTAATATAAATTTCGTCTCGTAAATTTTTTAAGTAAAATATTTTATAATGTTTTTTAATAATTACGTTTTTTACGGTAATAAATTTTTCGTTAAATATTATTATATTCGATATAATAATATTAAATCTACCCGCTATTATTAATTAATTATAAAAAATAATATTATTAATATAATGTTAAATAACATAAAAAATAAAATTTAATTTAAAGTTTAATCGTAAAATTTTTTAAAATTATTTATAAAAAAAAAATTTATTTCGTTATTAAATAAAAACGTTTATATTTTTATTATAAACGAAAAAATTTAAAATAAATTTTATCGATTCGATATATATTCGATTATATTTTTTATAAAAAAAAATTTTTTAATTATATTTTAAAATTATATCGCTTTTATTAAACGTAACGTTAATATATTAAAACGAATAATTAAATAATATAATATGTAATATAAAATATTTCGAACGTTAATAAAATCGAAATAATATTAAAATAATTAAAAACGTTAAATACGATTTTAATATTTTTAATAAAATATTTACGTTTATATATAAACGGTTAAAAAAATTTTTTTTAATTATTTATTCGAAGTTAAATTAATTAATTTTTTATATAATATTTAAATAAAAATAAAATTATAAAGTTAATAATTTAAGGTTTAAAATAAGGGTTATTATTACATTTTATGAATAATAAATAAAGTTATTATAATATTAATATTAAAATATTTAATTTAAAAATTTAATAATTTAATTTATTAATCGACGAATTTTAAAATTATTAAAAATTATAATTAAAAATTTAATAAAAGTAAATAAAAAAGGGAAATTAATATACGGGGCGTTTTTTAAAATAATTATATTTAATAAATTATAATTATTAAATTAACGAAAAGTTATTATTTTTAAAAAAAAATAAATAAAAAAAAATATTATTATTTAAATAAAAAATATTAAAATTTTATATAAAATATTAAAAATATTTTTAAATAAATAATTATATATTAAAATATAAAATGTTAAAAATATTTAAATATTTAAAAATATTTATAAATATTTATTCGATATTTATTTTAATAAAGAATTACGATATAAATTAATATTTTTATATAAATATATTAAATAACGAAGTAATTTATTTTAAATTTATTTTAAAACGTATTATTATTTATTTATTAAATAAAATTTTAAAATATATTAAAAAATAAAAAACGATAATTTAATTTATATAAATAAATATTAATAAAAATTATAATATATTATAATATTATATAATTTTTATATATAAATTATATATAAAATAAACTTTTTAATAAATTTAAATTAATTAAAACGTTAACGTTAAAAAAATTATTAATATTTTTTTATATATTTATTTAATTTTTTTACTTATTTTTTATAAATTTTAATTTATTTTTATAATAGTTTAATTTAATAAGGAATATTTTAATTCGAAATTATAAGTTTTTATACGTCGTTAAATAAAAAAAATTTTTAAAAAATAATTTAAAAAAAAAAAACGAAAAATTTTAATATTATATTTATACTTATATTATCGCCGTCGATTTTTTTCGTTAATAAATATTTCGAAGAAATTATCGATTTTAACGAATTTGTTTTTAAAAAGGTTTAATTAAATTATTATCGTAATTTATTTATTTTTATACGTTATATTTTATTCGAATTTAAAAAAAAAATAAATTTAATTTTTAATTAATGTATTATTAATCGTATATTTCGACTATTTTATAATTATAAGTTAAATAATTTAAGTTATAATAAACGTATAAAATTATATTAAATTTATAACGTTTTTTTATTTAAATTATTAATATTTAATTTTAATAAACGATTTTTTATTTTTGTTTATTTAAATTTAACGTTAATTAAAAAATAATATCGTCGTTTATTTTCGAATATAATTATTTTATCGAATTCGAATACGTTAATTTTTATTATATTTTTTTATTAGTAATATTTTCGCCGTTTATTTTTAAATATAATTATTTTATCGAATTCGAATACGTTAATTTTTATTATATTCCTTTATCGATAATATTTTCGCCGTGTATAAACCTTTTTTTAATATTAAATATTTTACGAAATAATTTATAATATAATAAATCAAATAATAAAATAACTACGTTAATTATAAAATAATAAAATAAAAATTTTAATTTTTTAAAATTTAATCGAAACGATACGTTTTATTGTTTAAAATAAAACGTTATTAACTAATATAATAATAATATTTAAAACGATTTTATTATACGAGAAAATTTTAAACGAAAATAAATAAAAAATTATTAAAAAATAAAATAAAAAAAACATTAAATTAAAAATATAATTATTATTATAATCGTTATTTTATAATTTTAATAATAATTTATATAAATAAATTAAATTTATATAATATATATTAAATTATCGGGTTTTTATTTATATTTTAAATTAAAATTATTTTTTACATTTTTAAAAGTTTTATTTATTAAATTATATAATAATCGATTATTATTATTTTTTTTAATATTATTTTTTATTAATTAATAAAATTAATTTTATTAATAACTTCGTATACGTAATTTAAATCGACGATATAAATACATTTATTATATATAATTTATAAAATTTATTAATTTTATCGTATATTTTTTAATTTACGATTTTTTAATATAAAATTACGAGTTTATAATATAAATTAAAGAAAATTATTATAAAAAATTAATAACTATATATTATTACTTTTCGTTAAAATTATTACTTAATATTTATTTATTTACGTATAATAAATAATAAAAGTTAAACGTTAATCGTTTAATTATTTATTAAAAAAAAAAAACCGATAAAGTAAATTCGATGACGTTTTAAATCTTTCGAATTTTAAATTTATTCTTCGAAAATATTTTATATCGACTAAATAATTAAATGTTAATTTTATCTTAAAAAAAAACATTAATCGATAAATTCGATTTTTTAAACGTTTAATAATTATATTTATTTATATTATAATTAATAATTAATTTTTTAAAATAAAAGTAAATAATATTTATTATTTATATTAATAAAATTAACTCGTTAAAATATCGACTTATATTTTTAATATTAAAATATTTAAAAAAATTATATCGATATATAATACATAAAATCGTAATATTATATTAATATTATACTTATTTTTATCGACGTTTTATTTATTAATTATTTATAAAATAACGATTTTAATACGTTTTAATTAAATAATTAAATAAATTTAAAACATTATAAACCGATAATATATTAATAATTTTTTAATTCGATGTTTAAATTTTAAATTTTTTTTAATATTATCGTAAAATATAATTAAAATAATATAAATTTCGTGTCGATATAAATGGGAAAAATATTAATTCGAGTAAATTATTAATAAAATAAATAATCTTAAAATAAATTTTTTAATATATATTTAATATTATTAATAAAATATTATTATTCGAATAAATTATTTAATTAAAATATTTAAGTATAAAGTTTTATAATATTATATTTTATTAAATCGTTTATTAATTTAAGGAACGATTAATTTAACGATATTATTTTTTTCATTCGATTTTTTATTCGTTAAATATTATATTATTAAATATTAAATTATACGTATATTATTTATTATTTTTTCGTTGTTTTTTTTTATAATCGATAATATAATAATAGTATTTTTAAAGAAATAATTAATATTTAAATTATACGAAAATAAAAGGTATAATAATAATATTTTTCGAAAAATAATTAATATATATATTTAAATTATATTAAAACGAAAAAAAATATCGTTATTAAAAACGCGAATTATATATTTTCGCGGATATATTTAATTAATAAAAGTATTATTATTATAAAAGTAAATTTTATAAATATAATAAATTATTAATTTAATTTTTATATAAAGTAATTAAATTTAAAAAAAATTAATAATAAAAAGAAATAAATAATAAAAATTATCGATATTTATATTATTTAAATAATAATATAAATGAAATATTTATTAAAGCGTTATTTAATAAATTAAATATTTATTTAAATAAATAATTTCCCGATAAATATTAAAGTAAATTAAATATTTCTCCGTTTTTTCGTTTATAAAAATTATTATTTTCCACTTTTTTATAAATTTATATATATCGAAGTTATTATAAATATTTATTATTATATATAATTATTTTTTTATTAAATATTATTTATATTATACGATATTTAAATATATAAGTAAATATCTAAAATTTTTAATGTTAATAAAATTATTATAAAACTATTTAACGTTTTATAAAGTAAAATTTTTAACGCCGTTTAAAATTTTTAAATCGATAAAATTAATAATTTTTCGTTTAAATAATAATTATATTTCGTATTAATAAAAAATAATATCGCGTTTAATATTATATTATTACTCGTACGACTCGTATAATATTAACGTTTTATTAACGATTCGTAACTTTTATTAATTTTTTTTTTACGTTAATTTAAAAATATTATAAATTATAAGTTATTTTTTTATAACTAAATTACCCTTTTTTTTTTTTTTTATTTTTATTTTATTATACTTTTTAAAATTATATTTATAATTAATTTAAAATTTTCTTTTAAAAAATTCGATAAAATTAAATATTAATTAATAAATATTTAAATAATTTTTATTAATTCGATTAAAAAATATAAATATTTATTAAATTTTATAATCGTATATAATATTAATCGAAAATTAACACGTAATTTTAAATTTTTTAAATAATTTAATTTTTTTTTTTAAAAAGTATATTATTTTATATTAATATTTAATTAACGTTAAAAAATTTACGCGAATAAATATAATTTTAAAAGTAAATTACGTAATTATTTTTTTTTAATATACGTATATATATTAACTTTAATTATTAATATTAAACGTTTATTTTTATTTTTATAAAATTTTAATTTTATATATTATATTTATTTTTTAATTATTTTTTATAAATTATTAATTTTCGAATATTTTATTATATTTATTTTTAAAAAATCTTCGAATAAATTAAACCGATAATAAATTATTTTAATGTAAAATATCCGTTTTTAAAAACGAAATATTACCATTTTTAAATAAAATAATAAATTTATTAACCTTATAATAATCGAATTAAAAATACCCGGTTTTATTAATAAACGTAAATTTAATTAAAATTAAATAAAATTTTTTAATTAAAATTTAAAAAAAAAAAAGAATTTTCCTTTAAAATTTATATAATCGATTATTTTTTTTATCGACGATGATAATAAATAACCGAAAATAATCGATAATATTTTTTTAATCGATTTTATTATTTAAATTTTAATACGAATTAAAAAAATCTTTATAAATAAAACGGTAATAAAAATAATTTAAAATTCGAAAATATATTTAATTTCGCGTAATTTTTATTTTTAAAATAATTTATTTATAATGTTTTATTTATTAATTTAAATTAAAATAAATTATTATTTTTAATAATTATAATTATAATCGAAATCGCCGTTTTTAAAAGTTAAAATTAATATAATTTTAATCATTAATTATTAATTTCGAAAATAAATTTTTACGTTTTTTAAATTAAATATATTTATTAATAAACTTTAATTATATATATAACGATAATTAATATTATTTTATTATAAAAGTATATTTACGTAAATTATAAAATAAATTAAAGTTTTTTTTAATATTATATTATTTTATTTAATTATTTTTACGATATTTACGTTAAATATTATTATAATTATAATAATAATAAATGTTTATTTAAATATAATATATATTAATTTATTAATATAAAATAATTATTTTAATTATTTATAATAAATAATAAAAAACGTATATAAATAAACGATATATTTAAAATTATTTTTAATTCGTTTTTAATATTTATACGCGTTAAAAAATCGTAATTTATTTCGAATTTTATTTTTTAAATAATTAAAAATATTAAAACTTAATTATTTAATATTATCGATTAAATTAAAAAATTTAAATATTAAAAATTAATCGTAAATACTTAACGTTATATTTATTTAAATTTATAAAATTATATTTATAAAATATATATTTTTTATATATTTTTTATATATATTTAATTTAATAATTTAATTAATTATTTAAAAGTCCTCGTATAATAAAAAAATTATTTTTTACATTATATAAAATTTTAATTTATTAACTTCGTAAAAAATAAAAAAAAAAAAAAAACGTAAATTATAACTCGTAAAAACGAAATTTAATTTATATTAAATATATTTAATAAAACGATAAAATTATCGCGTACTTTATTATCGATTATTTAACTTCGTTAAATAATCGTTTAATATTTATAAAAATTATTTTTTTTATTTATAAATAAATATTTATAATAATTATATAATTAACATGTATTTTATAATAATATAACTTCGTATTAAAGTATTTACCGTAACGATAATAATAATAAATATATTTTTATTAAATATTTTATTATTTTACGTAATAAATATTTAAAATATAATTTTTAAAAATAATATATTTATCGATTAATATAAAATTAAACCGTTTATAATTTTTATATATATATAATTTAATTTATTTTATTTATTTCGTATTTTTTATTATATAATTATATAATAATTAATCGATTATTAATTAACGACTTTTTATTTATTTAATATATTTAATTATTTTTATTAAAATATCGAAATTAATTTAAAATTAAAATTTATCGTAAATAAATAATTTTAAAATAATTAAATAATTTAAAACTATTTATAATAATATATACGAATAAATACCCGTTAAAAAAGTCCAGTTAATTATAATTAACCATATATTATATATTACGTAATAACGAAACACACCTTTACCGAGACACCCTTTTACCATTAAAACTCATTTAATTAAAATGCGTATATTTAATTAAATATAAATCGTAAAAATATAACGTTAATATTATTAAAAAAATATTTAAAAAGCCATTTTTTAAATATATTAAAATTTTTAATTAAAGCCTTAAATTAAAGGTTATAAAGTAAAAAATTTTACTTTATTTTAATATTATCGTATTTAAATATTTATATTTATTTATTTAATTAAAAAAAAAGTTTAAAACTTATTAAAAAATTCTAAGTGTTTTTTTATTTAATTCTAAATATATATGATAATTTAAATAAATTTAATATACGTTTTTAATTTATATATTTAATTTAAAATAAATGTTTAAAATATTATAAAAAGTCATCCTTTTTATATTTATTTTAACGTACGAATATAAAATATTTATAAATAAAATCTTTTTTTTCTTATAAAATAAAAGCCGCTTTTTCGACTAATCCTAATTTTAACTATTATAAACTACGGTTAATAAAGTTATTATAAAATTAAAATAACATATAAAAAAAGTTAAAAACGTTTATTTTTAACTATAAGTTTTTAAAAGTTTCTATTTATTTTAAATTTATATATAAAATATATATACTTTAAAAATAATTAAAATATTTTTTAAATAATTTACGCATTAATATTAATGAATATATTATCGTTTATAAATATTTTTTTTTACTTTTAATAAACTTTATAAAATTTAACCTTATAAAGCCGCTATTTTAATAAAAATAAGTTTTAATTAACTTTTATAGTTATATAAAATACCTTTAAAGTTTTAAAAAACTTTTAATAAAGCTTAAAACTACGCGGTGTACGTATAATTTCCTTATAAATATAAGTGAAATTATTCACACTTTAAAACGTTTTAAAATTCATTATAACCTTATTAACTTCGAGAAAATATAAAAGAGTTAATTAGTAAAGCTCTACATACTTCTCCAGAGGCTTTAAACTTAATTTAAAATAGTAATTATTGAAATAAATGTTGAATAAAGGTCAAAATACGACGAGGCTGACAAGGCTGAAGCGAGGTAAAGTTCTTCACCTTATAGCTTTTATTTTAGGGCTCCAATTGAAATTCTCAATGAAGCTATAGAATGACCTTCCAATGGCCTTTCTAATGGGCCTGGTTTTATATTTTTACGATTTATATTCAATCAAATATACACATTTCAATTAGGTGAGTTTTGGTGGTGAGAGGGTGTCCCGGTGGGGGTGTGTCCCGTTGTCACGTGATGCATGGTACGGTATGTCGCATTATGTGCTAAACAGTACGGTAAAATAAAAATGAATGGCGGTTTAGCGGTTCTCTGGACTTCGACCAGGGTTACCTAAGGTAGGTATATGCATAGTAGCGATCTCGGACTTCGGAAGACCGAGACAATGGAGGCAGGTGCAGGTACCTACCTACCTAGGTATCTACTATGTTACCAAAATTTCAATCCGACGTCATTTTGAGATTATCTGGTTCTCCATCTCTTTGGCCAATTCAACGCAGCATTCTCATATTTTCTGAAAGATCTCGACTTATATCCTCAAGAAGAGAAAGAGAGTAAACACGATGAGCCATGAGACCTCTAACGAACCCGTGGCTCTGCGCCGCTTGCCGGCGCAAAACACCCACGTTCCTTGCCTCTCGAATGCTTCATTATTCCCCCGAAGGTCGATATTATAAGCATCTCCGGATGGCCGTCGTCGGATCCGGCCCGGCCGGCTTCTATACAGCATACCGGGTCATGTCCAAGATACCCAAAATCAAGGTTGACATGTTCGAGGCCTTACCTGTGCCGTATGGTCTTGTAAGATTCGGCGTGGCCCCGGATCATCCCGAAGTCAAGGTATGAATCAGGCGGATTGACCATATATACCTACTTGCCAATTCGATGAACAACGTTTTAACTGTCCGGAAACTCAGAATTGCCAAGAGAAATTCGAAGAAGTCGCTAGTTCGCCGGATTTTACTTTCATTGGAAATGTGTCTATCGGGAACCCCGGCGGCCACTTTCAAGGATGCACGATTCCGTTGGCTTCTCTGATGCGGCACTACGACGCCGTCGTCTTTGCCTACGGTGCATCGAAAGACAAACAACTCGGCATTCCCGGCGAATCCGAGTTGAAGGGAATCTACTCGGCCCGGGAGTTTGTAGGCTGGTATAACGGTTTGCCGGAATACGCAAACCTGGCCCCGGATCTTACTAAAGGGGATGAAGCCGTCATCATTGGCCAAGGCAATGTCGCCCTCGATGTCGCCAGAATGCTTCTGGAGAACGTAGATGTGCTGAGAAAATCGGACATAACGGAAGCGGCTATCGAGACTCTCTTGAAGAACCGTATTAAACGAGTCCACATTGTGGGAAGAAGAGGACCAATGCAGGTATGTTCGTCGTATACTAACAATGAAGACTACCCAATATTGACAGAATCCCTAGGCGGCTTTCACAATCAAGGAAGTTCGGGAGCTGATGAAACTACACGGGGTTGCCTTCCACGACGTTGACATGTCGCTCATCCCGGACGAGATTTCGAAGCTACCCCGGGCTCGGCGGAGACTCATGGAAATCATAATGAAAGGCTCGACGACGCGGATGGAAGAGGCCGCCAAGTCATGGTCTCTTGATTTCTGTTTGGCGCCCACCGAATTCCTCGGCGGTCCGGATGGGTTTGTTAAGAGCACGGTGTTTGAGCGAACATCATTAAAGTCCCCCTTTGAGCCGTCTTCGGAAGTTGTTGGCACCGGGGAGAAGGATACAATACCGTCTTCCCTGGTATTCCGTTCTATTGGGTATAAATCCGTTCCTCTTCCTGGATTCGCCGAGGCAGGCATCTCGTTCAATGAAAGGAACGGATTTATCGACAACGACGGATCCGGGCGTGTATTGCGGGCGAGCGGCGATGGCGGTGACGCTCGTAACCAACTGCCTCTGCCAGGGGTTTACTGCGCAGGTTGGGTGAAGAGGGGCCCGACGGGCGTCATCGCCTCGACTATGCAAGATGCTTTTGCTACGGGCGACGCGATCGTCTCTGACTGGACGTCCGGTAACGCCCCGTTCCTCAAGGGAGAAAGTAGCGCTGGCTGGGAAGCTCTACGGGCGGGGGTAGAACACGGAAAATGTAGGGTTATCCAGTGGGATGACTGGCTGAAGATAGACAAGGCCGAGAAAGAGCGGGGTCTGCGGCTAGGAAAAGAACGAGAGAAGTTCACCAGCATACCGGAAATGCTTTCTGCCGCTGAGAATTAAGTCGAAGAGAGATACCCTCGCGGGCGCTTGTAACATAATATATACCTACTTATATAGGTGGTTATCTAAATGGGTACTTACGAACTTTTCAGCTTCTCCGTTAATTCAGGAACCTTTTCGAATAAGTCCCCGACCAGACCCACGTCAGCTACTTGGAATATGGGTGCCTCGGTGTCTTTGTTAATAGCTGCGATCACCTTGCTATCCTTCATACCCGCCAGATGCTGGATCGCGCCGGAAATGCCGACGGCCAGGTATAGTTGAGGAGCGACGACCTTGCCGGTCTGACCAACCTGCAAACTATTGTCGGCGTATCCAGCATCCACGGCGGCCCGGGAAGCTCCAACGGCGGCGCCCAAAGCGTCCGCAAGCGGTAGCATAATCCTATCGAAGTCCTCTTTCGACTTTAGACCTCTGCCTCCAGACACAACCTTGCCGGCGGTCGCCAGATCGGGTCTATCCGATTTAGCGAGGTCCTCGGAAACCCACTCCACGGATATTTCCACGTTAGGATCGACGCCGTTTTCTATGGCTGCGGAGCCGCCTTGTGCTTCGGCAGCAGGGAATGCTGTGCCGCGGATGGTAATGACCTTAATCGGGTCCGAGGATTCGACGGTCGCGATCGCGTTCCCGGCGTATATCGGGCGTACGAAGGTGTTCTCGTTCTCGATAGTGGTTATGTCTGATATTTGTTGGGAGTCGAGGAGCGCGGCGACCCGCGGTAATAAGCTCTTCCCAAACGCTGTGTGGCCCGCAATGATATGGGTGTAGCCGCCCTTCTTGATATTTTCGACCAACAGCGGCGCATAGTTCTCTGGTAATCCCTAGAATTGAATATGTGTTAGATAACTACCTGCTTCGTACGTCTCAATTGGAGAGCGGATCAACCCTCCCGCACCTTGTCGTAAGCAGCATTGTCCACGGCGATTATCTTCTCGACACCTTCTACTTTCGCGGCCTCCTCTGCGACAGGCTTAATATTGCTTCCGGCAACGAATCCGTGTATCGAGCCACCCAATTTCTTCGCCGCTGTGATTGCGCTCAGCGAACCGTGGTTGAGTTTGCCGTCGCGCTGTTCTAGGATCGCTAAGGAGGAGAGTAATCTTCGGAGAGCGGACGGACTGCTGAAGGGATTCGAGAACGCCGAGGTAGGGCGTGGCAGACTGCCAGCGGCCCTAAGAGCTGTTCTTCTAGCTGTGGTGAGAAGCATTGTGTTGCGCAATTGGATTTTGGCAGCTTTCGCACAGCGAGAATCAGCTTGCTTCGGTGTTGGTCTCGAAGCGGGCTGTCTTCGAAGGGCCGGGTTCGTTCTAAATCCTCGTCATGAATTCGGTTGTTCGCGGCTCCCACCGAGGTCATTGCGTGGGGGATGAGGTACATAGGTACCTAGGTGCTCGGACCCGATCGCGGCGGCAAGAGATACATCTTCAGATGTACCTTAGGTAATCGTTGAAGTGCATTGACTCAATACCTAGGTACATGTAGGTACGTACGGTGTATGAGTAAGATTCATCACGTGCCATCACTAGCGCTCTTGGGTGCTACGTTGAAACCGTGCACGGGCCAAGGATGGAAGCCAGGGCCCCAAAATTCAAGTGTGCTTTTCCCAACTCGTTGCTCCAGTTCTCTCAGTCGCGCCAAATTATTTCTCCAAACACGCGGTCGACCCAAAGCTCATCGCATCGAGGCCATCCAATGAACTGACATCTCCCGTCCTCCGAACAATCTATAGAGGCGCAAATTCTACTATTAAATTCCTCTCGCTCGTTTAATGTTCCGTCGCAAATAAGGCGTCCACAGTTGCGATACGTCGCGCCCAGACTTTTTTTTCGACGTCGATACGACTTCGCACTAAAATCTTCCCCTTCAAGCATCCTAGAGACCAGACTTCGCATTCTTCCAACATGGAAGGCGAACAGGCCAACTACGGCTCACCGGCCAATGCGGCCACCCCCGGCAGCAACCAGATCCTAGCGCAGCCGCCTCTTCAGTCCGACGTGTCGGGAGCCCCCCAAGGCTCAGAAGGTGAGTTGAGATTGCGTTGATTGTGCTCGACAACGGTCGTAGCCTCCACATGTCCGTACTGATGCGCGGGATAGACGTACAAATGTCCGAAGGTCCCTCTAACGATCCTGTGATCAAGCAAGATAGTACTACTCCTGCACCTGCTGGTACTTCAGATAACCCACTTGATGCCCCTCCTGCACCGCCTGCTGAAACTACCCTAGCTAAGGAGGATGAGGAGATGGGTGAGGCTCAGGCCGAGAACCAGGACGGCCGACCCCAAGACAAGGACGGCGAAGACGCGGCCGCTGGTGCTGACGGTAGCGCTCAGGAGGCGAAGTCGAAAGAAAGCATCGAGAACGCCGCGCGCGAACACCTCATCTCCCAGACTCACGCAATTGTCCTGCCGAGCTATAGTACCTGGTTCGACATGAACACGATCCACAGTATCGAACGGAAAGCTCTCCCGGAGTTCTTCAACAGCCGCAACCGAAGCAAGACCGCCGCCGTCTACAAGGACTACCGCGACTTCATGATCAACACGTACCGGTTGAATCCTATGGAATACTTGACGGTGACTGCGTGCAGACGGAACTTGGCCGGCGACGTTTGCGCCATCATGCGCGTCCATGCTTTTCTGGAGCAGTGGGGGCTGATCAACTACCAAGTACAAAATTCACATGTCTCCTACATAACAGCAGCTTCTAACACGCTGACACAGGTTGATGCCGATCAACGTCCCTCGCAAGTCGGCCCGCCATTTACCGGTCACTTCCAGGTCATTTGCGACACCCCCCGTGGCCTCCAGCCCTGGCAACCTTCGGCCGACCCAATCGTCCTCGAGGGCAAAAAGAATCAGGATACGGACCAGAAAGCTAACGCTGCCGCGACCGCTGCGGGCGAACGAAACCTGGAGATCGGGCGCAATATCTACGAGGCTAATGCTAAGGGCACGAAGATTAACAAGTCCGAGAACAAGACCAACGGCGAGGCTGCGGCCACAAATGGTGCTACCTCCCCGGCCGCGGATGACGGCCTGACTAAACCTATTATCAAAGTCCACTGCCAGAACTGCGGCGTCGATTGTACCCGAGTCTACTATCACCTGCCTGAGGCTAGCTCACCTAACAAGACGAAGTATGACGTCTGTCCTAGCTGCTACCTGGAGGGCCGAATACCTAACAACCAGACCAATACTCAATTCGTCAAGATGGAGAACAAGACCTATTCAACAATTCTCGACCGTGATGCCCCGTGGACGGACGCTGAAATCCTTCGATTGCTTGAAGGATTAGAACGATATGATGACGACTGGGCCGAGATAGCAGAGCATGTTGGCACTCGAACTAGGGAGGAGTGTGTTCTACAATTTCTCCAGCTGGATATTGAGGATAAGTACCTTGAAACTGAAGCCCCTATCCATGCTCCCACGGGCCTTGCCATGTTGGGAAAGCATGGTGGGCACCTCCCTTTCAGTCAAGCTGATAACCCCGTCATGTCCGTTATTGGATTCCTTGCTAGCCTTGCGGATCCCAAGACAACAGCCGCAGCGGCAAAGAAATCCGTAGAGCAGCTTCAGCAAGGCTTACGGAAAAAAATCGAGGGCGAGGCGTCCAAGGTCAACGGAAAGGGCAAGGAGAAGGAGGGTGACTCGATGGAAATAGACCCTCACCAAGAGAATGCCAGCACGAACGCGTCCAACTTAGCCAGCATACCGCTTGCTGCTATGGGGGCGCGCGCCGGTGGCTTAGCTTCCCACGAAGAACGAGAGATGACCCGACTCCTCTCTGCGGCAGTGAACGTCACTCTGCAAAAGATGGAGCTAAAGTTGAAGTACTTTGACGAAATGGAAGGGATCCTGCAGGCAGAGCGGCGCGAACTGGAGCGGGGCCGGCAACAGCTCTTCCTCGACAGACTCGCTTTCAAGAAGAGGGTGAGAGAGACGCTAGCAGGCCTAAAATCGGCTGGTGTCAATGGTGATATCAAGCCCGACGGTAACGGTCTAACGTTCACCTCGGTACCAGCATTAGGTGCCGTCCAACCGCTTAGTGCTGACAGTAATATGAAGAGCTACGAGGCCTAATTTCATAGTCGGCAAGCTGTATTTCACGCGAGACAAGTCAGGGGTTTATCGTGGCGAATCAGGCATTCTAAAGGGGCTTTGATATTCGAGTTTGTTTTGCTTTTTTGGCAGGCCGTACAGGCTTCCGTGGGCGTCAGGGAGAGAGGGACCTCGCTTTTATTTTTTTTATTAAGGTAGTCTTTTTTTTTCCGCAACCCGCAGACAGAAAGGGCTTTCTATAGGCGAGAAAGATCGAAAGAGTATCGGGTGTCTTGTACTAAAGGCAGTGTATTACCATACTACCCCTAGCACCACTACCACTACCCATAAATAGGACACGTCCGCGAGAAATGGAAAAGGGATCGTTATTCGTTTTTTTTATTGATGAATTTTGGAGGCTCGTGGGCGAGCTTCTATTCAGGTATCATGAGTGTATGTTCCTTCGGACAGACCCCTATCGTCCTAGCTAGATTCTGAGCGTCTTAATAAACCCCTAAGAGCCGTCCTGCCCGTATTAATACCTAATCAGATATCAAGTACCCAGTAATCAATCACCAAGCTTCGTCCCTCGACTGCCTCCTATCCGCCCCACTACCTCCCACTCACTGTAATACTCAACATAATCCCTCCAATCCGGACCCAGATCCACCAACCCGGACTTCCTGCCCTCCGGCGTCCCCCCCAGCACCCCGTCTTTATCCTTTTCCTCCTCGCTATCTTCATCCTTCTTCGCCGCCGCCCGAACCCCCCTGTCCCGCAACAAGCCCCACAGCCGCGCCTCCTCCCTCGCCCCGGCCTGCTCGTCGTGCTGCTCCGCGTCCGCCCATAGCGTGTGCTCGGCGCGGATCCGCGCCCGCAGCGCGTCCCGCCCGCGCGCGGTGCCGAGGTCGTGGGAGAGGTGTGTGGGCGCTGAGTATGTGAGGGCTTCGTGTAGGTCTAGGGCTATGGATGCGCTGTCCTCTTCTGCTTCTGCTTCTTCTGATGCAGGGGAGCCGGGGGGATCTTTCATGGGGATGTCGGGGTGGTCGGCGTTGGGATTGTAAGTTGGATCGTCAATGTCGGAAAAGGAGTCTGAGAGAGAGTCGGAACTAATACTGGGGCTGGGAGTCGAGGGACGGTCGGTTTGCGATTGGAAGGGGTGCGTGGTGGGAGGAAAGCCTAGGGCTGTTTCGACTTCGTCGTAGGTCATTATAGGGGGGTCGTAGCTTGGGGAGTCCTGTGCTTCGGCCTCTATGTCTGAGGACACATGGCCATCCTCGTCGTCATTATAATCATCATCTTCGTCTCCATCATCTTCGGCAGCGGTATAAGCATCGCTATCTTCGCCCTCCGATAAACCTGCTCCCTCCTCATCATCATCCTCCGCCACCACTTCCTCGTTGTCATCATCGTCCCGCTGCTCATCATACACATCGAGCCGTAATCTCCGCGCCGCCTTCGCCCAGAACCCGCGACTGTTCGTCGGCAGCCCAACGGACGCCACCGCGGCCTGGACATCTTTCGTCTTGACTACAGCACTCGTGCGGTTCCGCCGGTCCCCGGCCCTCTTAGCACGAACCCGGGAGCCAGCGACCCAAAGCGCAGCGCTCACGAGCCGACGCACGACGCTCAGCACCAGAGCGTGGAAGTCCGCTAGCGCCGTGGCCCGGATCGCGGGGGGCTCTTCCGACACCCCGCGCCAGTTGCTGTCCGGCACCACGCTCGAATTCATGAACACGCGCTCCGATAGGCGCTGCCAATTACGCAGGACGAACAGCTCCGCGAACGGCGGGAGGACGTCTGCGCCTACGCTTGCGTCGGTGGTGGTAGTAGTAGTAATAGGAGCAGCCACTTCACCGCCATCGCCCCCCCCTCGCCGAAGACCCTCGACCGCCCGGCGATCCAGCACCCTCGCCAACTCCCCCGTGACCAACCACCGGCCCGCCCAGCGCTTCTGCTCCACAGCCGCCTCGTGGGCCTCGCACCGCAGCGCGAGGCTGTCAGCGGCCTGCTCCAGCGCGGCGCATAGCTCGGTGCTGAGCTCCGCGGCGGCGGGGACGTCGACGGGGCGCAGGGCGCGGCGCCTCTTGCCGTCGTCCGCGCGGCGCGCGCGCTCCGCCGCGTCGAGCAGGCAGACGTACTGGCGGACCTCGAGCGGGGTCTTGGACGCGACGCGCGCGGCGACGCCGGCCGCGTCGTCGCGGCCTAGGCGGCCCAGCGCCGTGAAGAAGGCGTGCTTCTCGGCCGCGGACCAGGACACGGCGCCGACCTGGGTGGGCGCGAGGTCGTGGGCAGGTTCCTCCTTGACGGATGCTGCGGCGGCGTCGGCGATGTCCTCGTTCAGCAGGGAGAGGTACCCGGGGTTGAAGGACCCTTTTTGCCGCTTGAGTGGCGGGGCGGCGTGCGAGGCCTCGGAGGTTCGCCGCCGCCGCTTCTGGGGCGAGGTTCTACCTGGGCCTATGGGAGAGGCCGGCTGCTGGTTGCTGGGTTTGATGCGGGTGGGGAGGTACCTCTCTTGAATCCCTTTTAAGTCCATGGCCTTGAATAATATTGGTGTAAGTAATCAGGCTGGTTCTTCAAAGTCCCTTAGGGAATAGGGGGGCGGTGCATGGAATGTGTATATGCAACTATCCGTAGCTGTGAGGAGCACATGGAAATAACTTTCCCTCTTTGCTATTGAGAGATATACTACCTATTCGAAGTCAACGTTGATATCTGGTAATATTATATTATCCTATGAAAGGTTCTAGAAGCCTTACAAGATAAACGCACTCAGCTGGACACTATTTGGAAATGTAGATGTAGGGTGATGCTCGAAGACGTTAACAGTTGATAATAGTTGGTAGAGGGGACTGTAACGATACGACACTGCAAGATTTATTTTAGGTACATATACATAGCGTACTAACACCCGATAATACCTAGTTCTGCATAGTCGCATACGCCACCAGAGGAGAAGGGGGAGAAAAAGAAAAAGGAAAAGAAACCCGGTTTACTTCATATCAGACCCACCCAAAGTTTTATCGCGAACCGCAAGTCCAAAGCCTCAAACTCTCAACCCGCAGTCTACCACAATTGCCGTCATGTAGATGTGCCATGCCACCCCTATATGCAAGATGGACACTCTTATTGAGGCCCGCGTACCGCTCCTCGGTGAAAAGATGCTGCTGTCGAAGCAACTTCTCAACGTCCGTGATAGCCCGTGCTACCGACGCCTCCAGCGTATTTCAAGGCATTCGCCTCCGTGACTACCAAGAGGAATGCATTCAGTCTGTTGTGAACTCCCTCAAAAGCGGCCATAAGCGTTTAGGCATATCGCTGGCCACCGGCGCTGGAAAGACTGTTATATTCACCCAGCTGATCGAGAGGATCAAGGGACACGCAGCCGGGGCCACTCAGACGCTGATCTTAGCCCACAGGCGAGAGCTCGTCGAACAAGCCGCTAGGCATTGTACCTCTACTTATCCAGGCAAGACGATAGAGATAGAGATGGGCAATATGCACGCCTCGGGCGCCGCAGATATCACCATCGCTAGTATACAGAGTATCACCTCCGGAGACCGCATTAACAAGTTCGATCCGAAGCGCTTTAAGCTCGTACTTGTCGATGAAGCGCATCACATAGTCGCGCCCCAGTACTTAAGAACCCTCGAGTATTTTGGCCTTCATGAAAAGAGGGATGACTCGCCAGCGCTTGTCGGAGTGTCCGCGACTTTCTCCCGAACCGATGGACTCCGGTTAGGAGCCGCAATCGATGAGATAGTGTATCATAAGGACTACGTCGACATGATAGGAGACAAATGGCTGTCGGACGTCATCTTCACCACGGTCGAGTCAACCGCTGACATTTCGAAAGTCGGGAGCAACAGCCACGGCGACTTCCAAACCCGTGAATTGTCGAGTGTTGTAAACACCAGGCAAGTGAACGAAGTTACCGTCCGTAGTTGGTTTGCGAAAGCCCCGGAAAGGAAGTCGACCCTGGTGTTCTGCGTGGACCTTGCACACGTCGCCGGGCTGACCCAAACTTTCAGGCAATTCGGCGTCGACGCCCGTTTTGTGACGGGGGAGACCCCGAAAGTCGAGAGGGCCGAAATACTCGAGGCTTTCCGGAACCGAGAATTCCCAGTGCTCGTCAACTGCGGCGTCTTTACCGAAGGAACCGATATCCCCAACATCGATTGCATTATTCTGGCACGGCCGACGCGCTCCCGCAATTTGTTGATACAGATGATAGGAAGAGGCATGCGGCTTCACGCCGATAAGACTAATTGCCACATCATCGACATGGTTTCGAGTCTAGCAACCGGCATAGTAACAACTCCCACCCTGTTTGGTCTCGACCCATCCGAGCTAGTAGACAGGGCCACCGTTAACGACATGCAAGAAATAAAAGGTAAGAGAGAAGTGGGTGAGACTGCGCCGAGGAACAATGTCACTTTCGTGGATTATGATTCGGTCCTCGATTTAATTGCAGATACCTCCGGCGAGAGTCACATTCGGTCGATTAGCATGCTTTCTTGGGTACAAATTACACCGGTCAAGTGGGTGTTATCAGGCCCTAGCGGAACCTATATCCGATTGGAAAAGGAAATTAGCGGGAAAGTGGACGAGGAGATGTATGTAGCTTGGGAGGTTCGAGCTCTTCCTAAAGGTGTATCGAAGTCTCCGTACGCTACTCCTCGGATGCTACTTAAGTCACCTACATTCACCGACGCGGTGCACGGCTGCGATAAATACGCAACCGAAAATTATCCGTACGGCCTCATCTCGAGGAACCAGAGCTGGCGTCGCTCCCCTCCTACGGACGGCCAACTAGCGTTGCTCAACAAGCTGCGAGGGGAAGGGGATAAATTGACAGCATCTGATCTCACAAAGGGAAAGGCGACGGACATGATAACGAAGCTAAAACATGGCGCTCGAGGCCGGTTTGCTTCCCTCGAAGCCGATCGGAGGCGAAAGGAAAGGCGGCAGAACTTGGAGGAAAAGGGGAAAACCTTGCAACTTCGAGAAAAGGTGTCTGTTGGTCCTCTATCGGCATAAGCATTTGTGAATACTACCACTCATCTACCATTCATCTACCACTCATCCACCTATAAATCAGTACAAGCCAGTACAAATCAACTATGAACTACGACTACTATTACGGTGCAGAAGCATTCGGTACCTAGGGACTTAACCCTTTTTAAGTCTTCAGCAAACATGATTCCTGCCCATTTACGAACCCGATAGGGAAGTCTAAGTCGGGACGTGCTGACCGTTCAATGTGTACCTGGCCTATGTGTTGGACTTACAACCGTTAGTCACTCGGTTGATTGTCCTCCTTCCACAACTTTTACGGGAGACCAGTTCATTCCAGTCACGTTCATATTCTTCAACTGTAAATCAGGACTACAACTTCCTATTGATTTTTTTTCACTTCGGCTAATGCTCGTTCGCATGCTTTTACCAACCTCTTTTTTTTTATCCTTTCTTTTTTCTCTAACTCATACTTCAGCTAAAAAAGAGGTTGATTATTACCCATCGCAACTGCACGCGTGCCCCTTATTCCAGTTTTCAAAATAACTTCAACCTATGCAGGCACCATGGCGCATAAAGAGAAACAGGGCGTTAAGCCTCAAACCCAATACCAACCACCGCACCTTTTGCAGTCCTTAGTCGATTCTATAAAGCCGCTCAACCCCCGACTTACGCCTTCACCCTCAGGACCTCCAGCGTCACTCTGGCCCGAACCAACGCGCCTACCTCGGACTACAAACGACGATAGACGGATAAAATGGGCAGATGAAGGATTAAGAGCTATGAAATCCAAAGGAGCCACGGCGCGTATTACGGGCACGGAAATCGCTATGGACCCAGACGATAGCCCCAGCAGCGGATCTTCCAGTGCGACGCACTATCGCGAGGCCTCCTCAGCTGAATCGGCGAGTAGCGCTACATGCTACTCTTCTAACTCTCCTTCTTCCAGTACAGCCCAACCTCTGGAGCCGCCTAAGTTGAATGCACCAAGTTTAATCGGTTGGACTTCATACCCACCGCTTGTTGTACCCAGATTTGACTTATCAGACCCTGCACCATCGTCGGGAAAAGGGTTACGAGACATCGAGGAGCTCACAGATGAGCACATCAAACAATCTACAGCTCTCCGAGAATGGATGGAAGTGGTAAACGACGAGAGGGAATCGGGTCAAGAAAGCGCAAACAACGAGCAGACAAAAACCAACACGGTGGCCGACGGTGATACGATGATCACCGACAAAGACCAAGCAATCAACAGAGAGATCCAACAGACGTACGCCGCCTTCGTAAACATGGAGGCTTGTGAAGCCCATGCATCGGTCTGTCGCCGAGCTTCAGAAGCCCTCTATCAAAAGCCAGGAAAGAAGGTATCAAAAGTCGAGCGCTTACTAGGATCGGATGGATCGGCGACCTCCTCCAACCCCTACCTGCCCAAGGACAACCAACTCTACTTCATCGGGTCGCCGCCCCAGCTATCCCGCATCCCCTTCGACGAGGCCGTCGCGGCTGGGTACGAGAACGTCCGGGACCCCCACCACCCTCTGCCCCCCTCCCTACCCATCATTCCCCGAGCCGGCCCACCGCGCCCCCGCATCCCCGTGCCCGGGGCGCCGTTCCTCTTCGAAACGCTCTCGACCCCACGCTACGACGCGCATATCCCAGATTGGTTCGGCCGACTACGGGAGCTAACACTGCCCCTCGAGGGCCGCACCGAAGCCGCGCGGTGGGCCAGCCTCCTGCGCTTCATCGGCGCCCTGCGCAAGGAAATAGACGAGACGCGCCCCCAGTGGGAAAAGCACTGGCACAACCCCAGCCGCAAGTGGGCGCAGCCGCACCGCCAGCGCCACGGCGGCTGGTGGAAGTGCAGGTCCGGCCCCGACGCGCCCGAGGCCGAGGCCGGGTGTCGCATCTGCCATGTTTGGACTATAGGACACCAGGGGCAGGGCCGGGTTCGGGTTCAGGATGAGGCTCAGGATCGGGTATCGGACCTCCAGGCGGAGCTCGACGGGATCATGGGTAAGATCGCGAAGGCGATGGCCGAGGTCGCGGAGGACGACAAGAAGGCGGCGCTGGAGATGATACGCCTGGAACGCGAGAAGTTTAATGGGGGCAAGGGGGTTCCGCGCTCGTTCGCGTGAAGGGGTTCGATTTGCGTTGGGGCGCTCTTATGGTATGGTTAAGGTTAAGGTTAGTAGCGCTGGCGTTGCGCTCAGCGATCGGTGATTCTTAATTTGTCCCGTGGCATCGGGCGAGGAGTTCAGGCGGGGGACGGGCCACGAGTTAACTGAAGTCGACGGGTTTATGAATGGAGTTTAGGTGAAGCGTGGACTGAAGCATGGACTGGCGGCATCAAAAATCGGAAAAAGGAGCAAAGCAGGGGCTCGGGAGGGCTAAGGCGTTAAAGTAATTTAGTGTTAATGCGTTTTACCTTGCATCTCGAGAGCACTCGAGGTGTGTTGGTATTTCAAAAGGGTCTCTGACGTTGTGTTATGATAATGGTTTAGCTTTGACTCAATGAGACTCAAGAAACGGTGCGAGGGTCGTTGACTATTTAGTCTAAAGTATGAAAGTCCATCATGATTCTTCATCAGATATGGGTTTCTTGGTATTGTTATAAGCCTTCGACTAAGACCTGCTATCCCTTCCTATCCAGAAACATAGTCAAATATGGAAAAGTACACAGTTTTCGGTCTATTATCATCTATATGGAAATTTATACGCAGACTTCAAGATGGATAGAACCTTTAAAAGCGATATCCCGTAGTGAGAGACGAAGGACCATAGGTTACTCCTTAAGAAAATCCGCCAGTTGTAATGTTATTTTGCCAGTGCAGCATCAGTTGGCGTATTCTTAAAAAGGCATCAGGACTAGTGATTATCTAACGCTAAACGTCCAATAACCCCCACAACTTAGCGGGTATTATTGAAATTTAGTGCATAGAGTAATCCGTATAGTGGTGCTTGCTCCGAAGCAGAACAGCTGGCAAAGCGGCTGTCAAAACTATTATGCAGCTGGCGGATATTTCTAGCATGTGTAGAACCCTTTGAAAGCGATATCTGTGCTCAGTTAGGATAGATATATATATAGTTCAATAGTTTAGAAAGAACGAACGA
Source organism: Pyrenopolyporus hunteri (assembly GCA_902806595.1). Lineage (NCBI taxonomy): Eukaryota > Fungi > Ascomycota > Sordariomycetes > Xylariales > Hypoxylaceae > Pyrenopolyporus > Pyrenopolyporus hunteri. Next base: position 991,792 of record CADCXC010000004.1, on the reverse strand, counting down.
AAGAGAAAACTCTCTATAGTTCCTTATATGGGCCATATACACATCGACACGAGGGCCGTAACCAAAGTGTAATATTAAAGAGTTCGAAACGTTTACCTCGGCTACGATTTGCATGTTCGAGGTATTCTGTCAGTCTCTTCAACGCCAACACCTCAGAGAGATAATAATGTATATGTATGTACAAAACGAGGCTAATCAATTAAGACGTTAGAGGCTATCGAGTCCTGATATCGATGTAAGGGGTATACGCTAGATTACGTAAACCGGACCCCATAGTATCTTCTAGCGGTCGCTGGGGCGCTGGCTGTTAACCCACTTGGGCGATGGCTTAGCTTCCGTTACGGGTGGCTCGACAGCCGGCAAGCTTAGCAAGCGATGATGTATTACGCTGAAATCTGTTCGAGCTCTAAATCAAATTACTAAGGCGATCGTTGAAGCTGTATAGAATTTTTCGCGGGGCGAAGGGCAATGGGCTTCCTCCTTCCGAAGCCTTATCGCCGTAATTTCTGTAATTCTTACCCTTTAATTCTCTTTTTTTCCTTTTCCCTATTCTAGGTAAAACCACGGGCCTCGGTGCGAGTTGCACCCCTCTGTATTGTATTGTACCAAAGCTCCGGATCTCCCCTCCCCCGGTTCTGCCACCGCCGCCTCGACGAAATTTTCTTACTCTCAAAAGACTTCCCCGACAATGCTGTGCCGACAACACCTGTCACGGCAACTCGCCGTGAGGGGTTCTTCCAGCTTTGCGTCGAGGCTCAGACCAACCCTAGCATCACGTTACTACTCAATAAGTAATCCGACTCGGCCGACCGAAACAACGATCGCGTGCTCGAGATCGACGACAGCCTCGAGACGCAACGCTTTATTAAGGACAAGCTTCTCTACCTCGTCCATCAGGAGGAAAGAGAAGAAAGACAAAGACAACGACTTCTTCAATGGGTCTGTAGAACCGCTGTCGGAGGAAGAGGCGAAAGCGAACTTAGAGAAGAAGTCTGAGCCGTCCAGAGACGAGGTGAGCGAGGCAAAAAGCTCCAACGCGGACACTCCGCCGTCCGGTAAGAACCAGGGCCAAGGGGAATCGCAGGATGGCAAGGCAAGCAGTGCAGCCGGAGGCGCATCCTCCGGTTCAGGTAATGACTCGCCTGGAGAGGGAGGAGGTCGAAGAGGTCGCAAGTCGGGAGCCGACAAGGCCCTGCAGAAACCCGTCGTACCCGACGTATATCCTCAGGTCATGGCCATACCAATAGCAAAGCGGCCTCTGTTCCCCGGATTCTACAAGGCGATCACGATTAAGGACCCGAACGTCTCTGCCGCCATAATGGAAATGATTAAGCGGGGCCAACCTTACGTAGGCGCATTCTTATTCAAGGATGAGAACGCCGACGAGGACATAATCAGAGACCCGTCCGATGTCTACGACACCGGCGTTTTTGCGCAGGTCACGAGCGCGTTCCCAGTACACGGCGAAACAAACAGTCTCACAGCTATCCTATACCCCCATCGCCGGATAAAGCTATCCACCCTCATACCCCCTAACACCGCCGAGCCCAAGAAGGCAGATTCTGAATCCGAGCCTACGCCCGAACCGATACCCGTCAAGGCGGAGGAGGAGCCGCCGCAGGAGAAGAAGGGCGACGTGGTCGCGAGCTTCGAGGAGAGCGCCATAGCTCCAAAGTCCGATACCACGGCCGAGAAATATGAGCCGACATCATTCCTACGGAAGTATCCCGTCAGCCTTGTAAATGTAGAGAACCTATCTGAAGAGCCTTACGATCCCAAGAGCCCCGTCATCCGAGCGGTAACAAATGAAATCGTAAACGTCTTCAAGGAGGTCGCCTCGATGAACAGCTTATTTAGGGATCAGATATCGACATTCTCTATGAGTCAGTCTACAGGAAACGTCATGGCAGAACCGGCAAAGCTGGCCGATTTTGCGGCGGCGGTATCCGCTGGTGAGCCCGCAGAGCTACAGGAAGTTCTTGCTAGTTTGAATGTCGAGGAGCGGATGCAGAAGGCCCTGGTCGTATTAAAGAAAGAACTCATGAATGCGCAGCTTCAGTCTAAGATCACCAAGGACGTAGAACAGAAGATTACGAAGCGGCAACGGGAATACTGGCTAATGGAGCAGATGAAAGGGATCCGCCGCGAGCTGGGCATCGAGTCTGATGGCAAGGATAAACTCATCGAAACGTTCAAGGAGAGAGCCGATAAGTTAGCAATGCCCGAAGGTGTCCGGAAGGTGTTCGATGACGAAATTAATAAGCTCGCTCATCTCGAACCGGTCGCCTCCGAGTTCAACGTAACGAGGAATTATTTGGACTGGTTGACGCAAATCCCGTGGGGACAGCGAAGCGCAGAGAATTTCGGGATACAAAACGCGATGAAGGTACTAGATGAGGACCACTACGGACTGAAAGACGTCAAGGATCGCATCTTGGAGTTTATCGCCGTCGGCAAGCTCCGTGGTACCGTCGAAGGCAAAATCTTGTGTTTCGTGGGACCCCCTGGTGTTGGCAAGACGAGTATCGGCAAGTCGATCGCCAGAGCCCTAAACCGAGAATACTACAGATTTAGCGTGGGTGGTCTTACGGACGTGGCTGAAATCAAAGGTCACCGGCGGACGTACGTCGGCGCTCTTCCCGGGCGAGTCATTCAAGCCTTGAAGAAGTGCCAGACTGTAAATCCTCTGATATTGATTGACGAAGTCGACAAGATTGGCCGAGGCTATCAAGGCGACCCGTCGTCAGCTCTCCTAGAGCTGCTCGACCCCGAGCAGAACAACTCTTTTCTAGATCACTACATGGATGTTCCCGTCGACCTCTCCAAAGTTCTATTCGTCTGTACAGCAAACATGACTGACACCATCCCGAGGCCTCTCCTGGACCGTATGGAGGTTATCAGACTTTCCGGGTACGTGTCGGACGAGAAGCGAGCGATTGCGGACCGGTATCTTGCCCCAGCAGCCAAAGACCTGGCTGGCTTGAAAGACGCAGACGTCGCTCTAACAGACGATGCGATCGACGAGTTGATTAAATCGTACTGCCGCGAATCGGGCGTTCGGAACTTGAAGAAGCAGATCGAGAAGGTCTATCGAAAGGCAGCCCTAAAGATTATTCAACAACTCGGGGAGGACGCCCTACCCGAGTCGGCGGCTCTAACGAACGATGGAAAGGCAGCCATGGAGCAATCGGAGAAAGAGAAGGAGAAGGAGAAGGAAAACCCCGACCCAACTGCTCCCCAGGCATCCGAGAAAGAGACCACGGAAACGCCGCGCGTACCCTTGAAGGTGCCTGACTCGGTTCATATTGAGATAAATAAGGACAATCTCAAGGACTACGTCGGCCCGCCTATATTTACCTCTGACCGTCTATACGACGTGACGCCACCCGGCGTTACGATGGGTCTTGCGTGGACCCAATTGGGTGGTTCTGCCATGTACATAGAATCCATTCTCCAGTCCGCCCTGAGGCCTAGCAGTCGCCCGGGGCTCGAAATCACGGGTAACCTGAAGACGGTGATGAAGGAATCCTCCACGATTGCCTATTCCTTCGCCAAGTCATTCATGGCGAAGGAATTCTCTGATAACCACTTCTTCGATAAAGCTAAGATTCACCTGCACGTGCCAGAAGGGGCGGTGCAGAAGGACGGTCCATCGGCTGGCATAACCATGGCGACATCGCTCCTATCATTGGCGTTGGACACGCCAGTAGACCCCACGATCGCCATGACCGGGGAGCTTACCCTGACTGGCAAGGTGCTTAGGATAGGGGGCCTGCGGGAGAAGACGGTTGCGGCAAGGCGGGCTGGTTGCAAGATGATCATCTTCCCAGAGGACAATATGTCCGACTGGCTAGAGCTTCCAGAGGTGGGTAATCTAACTAGCTGAAAACGACGGTCCAGTGTGACGGTTCGGGCTAACATTTTCGTGCAGAACATCAAGGAAGGTCTCGAGGGCCGTCCAGCCAGCTGGTACAGCGAAATTTTCGAGCTCGTCTTCCCCAACCTGGACCGGGAACAGGCGAATCGATGCAAGATCTGCGAATGGAAGAAGCAGCACGACTCCAAAGCGGAGAGCGACAAGGACGAATAGGAGACGAGACGGAGGATGGGAGTGACGGGTACACTCCCACAGCCCCATCGTCAACCTGCATATTTTTCCATAGACATACAGCAATGCATTTGCGGGATTGGGCCATCAGATAGGCGTTCAGGCGGCAATACGATGACTCGACGAAACGGCTTCGAAGCAACCCAACCATACAATGTACTCCCTCCCCTCCTCACATTTATTTGAAAGCAGCGCACTTCTGTATCATACGATCTACCCACCAAAAAGCCCTCTAGTTCTCGTCCGTTATAGTAGTGGACGGATGGACACGCGGCGGAGCGTAGCATGCTCGCCCCCCTTACTCTTGTTAGGTCATTTTTGAATAGCGAGGTAACTAGGAGGGAGGCAAAGCGAAAGGAAAACAAACAAATAAATAAAAAAGCCTCGAGAGGTAGATATCAAGGAAACCTATCGTAGCGACGTGTCAAAATGCTAGTGATACACTCGAGTCATATGATGAGTCTTACTCAAGAGAAAATCAAGTATTATGTTGCCGTGTCGCTATTACCGTAACTGCGGAGGGCGGATCATGTTAAATGTTCATAGCTCAAACTCGTATAGGAGTGAGCATCAACGGCATTTTGTAAACAGTCGCATCGAAAGTCAACATACTCCATACCACGCCGCATCCTATGACGGAGTTGAGGTCCAAGGTTGCGCGACCCGCGATCTGATGTATACCCGGAGTCACATCATTACGACTGCAGACATAGTTGGGCTCCGAACAGGACTATGGTAAAAAGTTAATTCCTCCAGTAGTTTCTTTCTTCCTATCACGGGATACAGAATATACCCTTATTCCAAGTCGGAGCTACCTAGGTACTGCTTACGACCCTTCGATTACCCGCGTAAGTTGGACGTGAGATCACTGATTACGTGCATAAAAGCCCGACCCGAACGCCCCCCAATTAATACCTAAAGCACCTAAGGGTCCTCCTAGGTGGGTGTGTGGGCTGGGTACTAACCTAACCTACCTGCTTTGCCTTCCTTCTACCTAAGCTGGGGGTCAAGCGCGTGTTACCGTGTGTATTTCTTACCTATATGTATGACTTGGAGTAATTAACAATAATGGCCGGGGGAGAAAACGGCGGTGGTGAGAGAACGAGCAAGCGAGTACCCGGGTAGGTAAGGCAGGTCATGTAGGTGGGCGTAGGCACCTAGCAAGGCGGTCGTTCAGCCACGGGAACCAATGCACGGTGAGATTGCCACGATCTATCTCACAGGGCATCTCCACGCGAGACTAACTAAAAAGACCAGCAGGATTTGGGACCGCGCAAGACCTACGTACCGTACCTCGTACGTATGTACCTCCTTCTTCGCCTTACCCTACACGTACATACCCCTACATTACATTACATAGGTACGGACGGACTCACGTACATACGCGCAGCATGTAGGTAGGTACCCGTACGTAGATCCTCCTTCCTGCCTCATGCCGGCTTCCTCTTATATTTGATGAATGGGTCAACCCATGGGGAACGGCTCCGCCTCGAGTGGAATCGTCAACGGGGGAATGAGACATTTCCCAAACTCAAGACAGATGGGGATTGCTACTAAACGATGGTGGTGTTTGGTGGTGGTGGTGGCGGTGGTGATGGTGGTAGCAGCAGTAGTGGGATAGGTGCGTCCCGAGCAACAAGCAAGGTCCCGCAGCAGCAGACTGACGGCTCGGCGCTTGGGATCGGGCGTTGCGATTCGCGAATTGGAATTCCCCGGGGTACGAATACCTTGGATAGGTACACCAACTCTCATACATACATGAGGAAGACAGACGTACAGAGAGAGAGGAAGAAAGAGAGAGAGACATACAGACAAGAGTTTTTACAGGGCCGCTCGTGTCCTGGTGGCCAGTTGTCTTAAGCAGCAGCCTCGCTTTTGCTGCGTTTGCGTGGCTGGCTGGCTGGCTTGTCTGTTTATCTGTCTGTCTCCAACTTGCACTTACACACGGTACATACCTTTCCCGTAAGCAGGTAGAGCTATCGCATGTATCGCTGCCCAATTCCATCACCCCCCTGCCCCCCTTTCCCGGGCGAGCGACGATAGGTACCTAGCGGGCTTGTCTAGCCTACCCAGGCGGTAGTTAGCCAAGTGCGCGTGGTTCCAACGGCTGGGAAATAGCGTTGGTCTCAGATTGGGTAGCATCCGGGAAGGGAGGGCAGAAGAATTTTTTTTTCTTCCTTCTGCTGCTTCTTCTTTTTCCTTTCCTTCTTCTTCTTCTTCTTCTCTGGGCAAGGGTATACTAGGATATAATAACACGCAGAACCGCGGGTTGGATCGATGCGGGATCTTGGCTGGGGACCAGCCCTAAGCTGTGATCTAGCGGAGGCTGACGACATGGCTCTCGGGACAACGCATCAATCACGGTTTCTATCGGCAGGGGTCTGTATACACATACACACACACACACAAATACAACATACATACTAGGTATGTATGTGTCTGTGGTGAGAGGACAGACCAAGAAATGAAAAATTCTCTTCTCTCGGCTTGTATACATAAGTCATGTATGTCTTATATGCGTCTGTAGACTAGCTTGGGCGAACCGGTTCGTCTTCGCCCCATGCCTGCTTACCCTGGGAGTCATATTTTCGTTTTTATACATGCCTACATACTTAGGTCATTCCGCCTTACTGGGTAGTATACAATGTTGATGAACTGGTCTTAGTCATGAAGAGATTATAGTATATTATATCTTTTACCCCGTCGATCCACATGACCAGCAGACGATGTACAGGCGGCGTCGACGAGCAGATATCACCCTGTGGCGCTAGCCCCGGGCCGGTCTCGCGGCTAGGGCAAACCGTCAACTCACAATACTATTCTCAATTTGTGACCTGTCAAGCCTGGGAACCTGGAAGAACCCGGGAGGTCGATTGCCTAACTTGTAAGCTTCGATCAGATAATCTTACCTAAGGCGTATTGGTAGGAAAAGATGCGTATGTACGATGATTCCGCGAGGTAAAGACCGTCGCTGCGCCAAAGTCGGTGAATCCAATAGGATAGCGGTGTGCGTTCGTCCCCGTATGTACCTACCCAGACAGGACGTACGGACTGATCCTTCAAGGGGCTCCACGTGTAAGTGAAGTCATACATGCGCTCCCGCGGCTGGCAATTCGTTGAAAATTAACGTGACGGGTGTTATTTTGTTTGTAGCGGATTGTACGAATGGCCTCTGGTGACGATTGTTGATGATGAGCGTGATTATCCTTCATCCCTTAAGGAACGTCCGAGGGATCCAGGGACCCTCAGGAATCGGCATTACTTCATATTGGGTCCTCGAAGGGTTATTATTATAGGGTTAGTTAAAGGCCACATACGCATACAGTCACGAGAGAGGCCTGATTATCTATGTTTTCCCTTCAATCCTCGTCCCGCCTACCCCCCTCACGTATTTTCAGAAAATTCGTCCCAGACACCCCTCATTTGGGGATCGACCACTAGAATCTTTGTACAACACATCGATGAATCATCCTGATTTTCCCGACTTGGTTTGATAACCTAGCAGACCCCCACTAGGAGCGGAAAGGGGACCATGGCGGCACGGCCGATTTTGGGGAAGATATGAGAGGAGAGTTGACGTCCAATCCGAATTGGTCAAAAGAAGAAAAAAAACCCCCCCCCCCCCAAAAAAACCCCTCCACCACTCGATTGCAGAAGGCCAGTTTTATAGTCCATATGGAAACTCCACGGGAGCACAACCTTGCATGTTACGTCTGACGAGCTCCGCGTGTAAATGCTCTCTCTCTCTCATTTTCTCTCACGCACTCACTCGTTGCCATTGAACGAGCATTGGACAGGTCCCGAGCGTATCCCGTCCACAATTGATAAGAGTGGACGGAGGCGAAACGAATTGGAATTCAAGGAAGAAGCAAATGGACATGACGATAACAATAACAATAATAAAATGAAAATAAAAGTATCGTGATATGTGCAGGGTGTCTTAGGTACAGCGCCTAGGTACCAACCCTAGGTACATAGGTGCCCATTTATTTACAACATCGAAGGCAAATTTACAAGGATTCCTTCCATTATGTACATACAGCCCCGCGAGATCATTGAAGAGCCAAGCGAGACAAGGTAGACCCCTAGCCCGCTGCTACCCCGGTCCCATGGCAAAAAGGGAACTTGCCAGCAGTAGAGCTAGTACATTATCGGTATGGGCAGATAATGTAGTTTTACGCTTGTGCCTGCCCGCGCTGCGTTGTCCTCCGCGGGACAACTGTACAACTATACATATCGTATGCAAATTGCATACAAATTGTACGTAGTTGTGTAGACGTATGTAGGTATTTTTGCGTCAACTGCTATCTCGAGGTAGGTACCGACACATGAACTCGCAGACCTTACACGACCACTACCACCTTATACTGAGGGAAGGTACAACGTTCCGAGGTCGTATGTAACTCGTCGTAAGGAAGTCGGACCGCCTCCAATTTCTATATTCGCTCATTTCCAGATTCTTCTTCTTTTTCTAACCCTTCTCCCAGAATCTCCCCCCTCCGTCACCCCGTCACTTTTCAAATGGCTATATCCTCCATGTCCTGCACCCCGAAAGCGGAGTTTTCCAGGATAGCTTCTGCTTGCATATCTCTTGCATGCCGCCAACCTAGACTGGTCGCAGCTAGCAGGCGCAGAGAGAGATCATACCTTGACCATTAAGACTATTAAGACTGTTAAAACAAATAAGGAGAGCGGCGAGCCAAAGAACACGCGCGCGCATTACCCGTTAAAACCCATGTCGGCACATCTGAGCCGCCATCGTCGTCAATTATCTACCTATAGATACCAATAAGGTCTCGACAGCCTTGCTGCTGAGAATCCCTTTTCCACTTCCTCCACCCCATTAACGTTGGGTCCGCCTGCGTCTATGCGGCCATGACCTTTCCTTTTCTCTAGCATATTACCTTGTTATATCTCGCATAGCTACATCTTCGGTTGCTTAGTCTGGGCCCGCTGCGCCTTGCCCTTATGCATATACTCCCCGTACTTTAGACAATTCACATTTGTCCCCTCTCTGACTCCAGTACGTCCAGATTTCCGACCCGGTTGGAACTGGGAACACGTTTAAAGCTAGAGCCTCAATTGCCACGATATCATTGTCTCTCCCACAGCGCGACTTTGCCCCGCCGGCCTCTTGTCGCGGACCCATCGAAACTTTCTTTACCTTGTCAGAGGAAGAATTCGTTTTCTAGAAAGCGGGATTCGGGGAATAAGCAAGGTCTATGAAGTTTGGACGATAGGGCTCGGCTCTACTTAGCTTAAATCCCGCCGCCATGGCAACATCGGCAGAGCTGCTGTCGTCGCGCGAACCGCCGCCTCCATCGGATACCGGTAGACTGGCCTCCATCCTGAAAAAGTTTCTTGGAAAGGACAACACGCTAACATCCACGTTTACCCACGACCAAGAATCTAGGGCGTCTTTGGATTGTTCGGCTGGCTCAGGCTTGATCCGGAGGGTGTCGAGAAAAGTAGTTACCGGGTTACCCCGCGCCAAAACGTTTAAGAGGCAACTGTCCGAGGCGAGGGAGAAACTCGAGGCCGTAGAGTCTACGCCAGCGGAACGCAGGGCTGTTTCCGTCGACAGGCGTTTGCGTCTCCAACGCAGCGCCTCCCGCGTGAACCAGGCCTTGCCACGTGCAAGTGCGCCCGACTTTCTCGACGACACGCAACCTTCCCCTAGCCCTCCTATCGATGATTCTCAAACGACGTCGTCAGCTCCTCAAACTCCCCTCGATGAGAAGCATTTCTTAAGTCTCCAAGATATAAATAGCATTAACACCGCCAGCCTAGATAGGGAGCGCCATGATTTCCTCGAACCGGTACCCAGTTACGCCGAAGCCGTGTCGTCTATTGATGTTGACTCTACTACGACGTCTCAGTATGACGCAATGATCAGCGAGGAGTTGGAGCGGAAATGGATTCTGAACTTGAGCCTGTTCTTCAGGGATGGATCTAAAAGGGAAAAGTTTTTTGTTACTTACCGCGAAGATGAATTCGTGTGGAGACGGGTAACTATTTCTCTGGACTACCGGAACGCTCCGGACGACTCGCTTGAAAAGGGTATACAACACATCAAACTTCAAAGGGAGAAGAGTGCAAAGATCTATGAAGCCATACGCGAGAGTCTCCAGGACATACAGTTCTACCCCACCGTGACCAACCTAAAATTGCAAACGACGGACGGAAGGCTACACGTGCACGTAGTGGAAGATAGCCAGGTAGGTTCCTTTTTCCGATATACCGGCGTGATACTAATAGCATTGCCCCTCGTAGGAGGTTATAGAATATCCAACCGTTCGTAAAATCGAGCATTTGAAGTGCCGGCTTGTCAGGGAGAGCGATGTCGTGTTTGACTCCCATATGTCAGGCTTTGTCTACAAGGTTCACGTCGGCGGAAAGACGCTCGTCAAGAAAGAAATTCCTGGCAGGGATACGGTGGACGAGTTTCTCTACGAACTCAATGCTCTCAACTCCTTAGGATTCTCCCGAGACGTCATCGAATTCTACGGAGTAGTGGTCGACGACGAGGGAGAGTACGTCAAGGGTCTGCTAATACACTACGCGGAGAAAGGTCAGCTCATCGACTTGATTTACGAGTCCGAAGAAGAGGGGGGTACTTACCTGCCTTGGTCCCTTCGAGAAAAGTGGGCGAGACAGATTGTTCAGGGCTTGTCGGACGTGCACGAAGCCGGGTTTGTGCAGGGCGACCTTACGCTTTCTAACATCGTCATCGATCACCAGGACAATGCAAAAATAATAGACATCAACAGACGCGGCTGCCCGATGGGATGGGAGCCTCCGGAGGCGACTCCACTTATCGGAACACAGCGGATATCGATGTATATCGGCGTAAAATCCGATCTCTATCAGTTAGGGATGGTGTTATGGGCACTCGCGACGCTGGAAGATGAGCCGGAAACGCACCGACGCCCGCTTCATTTAGATCCCGAGATCCAGGTCCCGAGTTGGTATCGCACGATAGTGGAGTATTGCTTGCATGAGGACCCGCGCGTACGACTTCAGGCCTCTGTCCTACTTAGGCTATTTCCCCAGCAAGTGTACGACGACTACGATAGGCATGCGTTACCTTCGATTTCTGTCGACGATGGCGTTTCCATGCGGGAATATACGGTAGACGGATACCAAAGCGGCGGTCATCCGCAAATCAGAACGGTTCAGCCTCGTAACACTTGGTCATATGCCCCGTTCGGTAACACACATGTTACGTCGACCGGTTTCTCCGAGGAACCGTATTACTACCCCCCTTCGAGAGGCAGATCCCCAACCAGATCACTGCCAGACCATTACGACACGTACAGCCCGCCATATACTGAGCGGCGTGATACGTGGCCTAGCAGTACTGTGGATCCGTATACCGGGTATATGGAACGTGGAGAGAATACTCCTAGAGAAAGGCTGACACCGGAGGAAATTATTGCGCAAATGGACCAGGACTTGAACCAATTAGAGGTGGAACAGGCTCAAACGGCCGATGAGGAGGGTCATACGAAAGCGAATACACAGGTGACGGAAGCCGGTACAGTGGCTGCGATAACCGGCGAAGACGTTAAGACGACCTTGCCTCCGGCTAGCAACGACACAGCAGGTATCGTTCCTGATGGCAGCCCCGCAGCGGCAGTCGTATCGGATGGGGGGCAAGCCCTAGAGAATTCGCCGATTCACTCTAAAAATAAGGAGTTGGGGCAGACCGAAGGAGTGCCACCCGACCGACCAAGGGGCGTAGACACAGGTGTGGATTTGGATTCTATCCGAGTCAGAAATGTCGTTCAACCGCCTACCGAGGGTGACAGAGAAACCGAATCACTTAATAACAACTATACACACGACAGAAGAAGAGACATATCGACGCGATCAACGGCAGCGTCATCAACGGCAGCATCGCTGTCGAGAACCAGCGAGTCCCCGCCCTTGACGATATCGGCTGAATTGACGGGTGTCGGAGGGGGCTTGTACGAACACGACGAATGCCGGAAACTAAGCTTCTCAGACGAAGATCTAGGTATTCCTACGACGGCCGCAACAGCGAATGTAACAACCCAGGCTTGAAAATGTTGCATCAAAATGCATATGCATTTTTTTTTCTCTTTCGATTTGCTTGCTTGCTTGCTTGCTTGCTGTTCATGTACATACGCACATGCAAAAAAGAGGCGCGCATGGTGGTTTAATAATGCGTAGGTTGAGCGATTCTTTTTGGAGGTTACCTTTATTTGTTTGTCTGGGTATATCATCTGGTGTCATGAATTGATCTATGCGGGAGGACTACGTCATGGATATCCGTCTATCTTTCTATTTACTCTCACACCGACCCACCCTATCTACAATATCTCCCTACTTACCTACCTACCTACCTTCTTCGTTTACGGCGGCGGCGAATGGGATGAAAAATACCTCATTATGTATTGTTAGAAAGCAACTTTGCCATATTGTGTGTATTTGTTTGTGTTTCTTTTACTTGGGGGATTGCTTTGTATTTACCTACTTGCTGTACCTACCTACCTTACCTAATGAGATAGAACGATCTGCTACGAGGACAGACGGGTGGGGTGTAGATCTATCTGTCTGTCTGTCTTTTGTCTTCATCTACTCACGCACATATCTAACCTCGTAGGTGTCTATCAATCTTTATGGCTTAGGTTAGGCGGTGAATGTGTCTCGGGGAAATACATACGTGTGTACGGACATGATATAGAGGGATCCATTGGAGGAGGATTTGGTTGGATGGGCGGAAGGGAGGGAGGATAACTGGTTGGTTGGTTGGTTGGTCATACAGACGGTGTATTCAAGTGTGTTAATGGCGTTTTATATCATGTTCTTGTCTAGGTATTATCCGAATATAATAGATACCTACATACCTCTTGACTGTCTTAGATATGACTTACACGTGGGTTATTCGCTGCGCCGGGTAGATTCTGAGTTACATACCTCCCTCCCCGCCGATTTTCTATCGATCCATCAGAGATAAGTGTTACCTGCCCCTTACGAGTTCAGACGGATGTAGCTGTCATACTGCACGTGTATGTAGATAGGAATACGGACATATGTAGATCCCAACGAGGCCTGATCAGTCGATGGTGTCTTACCCGGTGCATGGTGTCGTTCGATGGTGGGATGAGATGAGAGTCCCAACGAAGGGGGTTTTTGGGGAACGATGTGTCGAGTCTGTTATTGTTGTTGATGGGGCGTTTTAATGTGTTGTGCGATATTTTGTTATGTTCTGCTTTGCTGTGACTTGGGAGGAATTTGCCGTGGGGTTTGTACGTGTATGGATGGGTCAGGAGGCGCTATGGATGTGGTGGTCACGTCCTTACCCCGTCCTCTATTAAGATCACACTAGGGCCTCGATGAGGAGATCGGGGGTGTTCTTTCCTTGCGGTGCGGGCGGACGGGTTCGGCTCTGGGTATTGATCATAGGTAGATATTCTAGGTAGGTATTCTAGGTAGAGAGCTATTGATCAGGTGATGGTCCCGAGGGATCGGTAGCGGTTGAGCTCTATTCGCTTGTAGAGTCAGATAACTACCTATATACTCTCCCGCTGTCTTCAGTTGAGGGATGACACCTCTTGTGGGATCATAGTAGATAAGTCACTACGGTTGGCCTGGGGTAGGATATACACCCATACTATAGCATGTGACGGAGCATCGTATGAGACATTACTACGGATTACTATGAGTTTAGTGGTGCTGAATAAGAACGGCGTTGTATGCGAGAAGGTTGGTGGTATACCTACATGAATTAAACTTTGGAGCTGCTTCATGTAGGAATAACTCCGAAGTGGCATTGATTATATGCATAGATAATCCGATTTTTGAGAGAGTGTTGACCTAACTTAACTAGAGTTGATCATACTCCTTATGAGCTATACTCTTAGGCTAGCGTCTTCTTCTCCTTCTTTTTAGTAGTTCGGACCGGTAAGTGATATATATACTCTTATAAGTCATGTATACATAGTATACGTAAATAGATAGGCCGTGCGTGTGTAAGCATATCATACATAGTAGATGGTATGTCCTTATAAGTGACGAAAAGAGGCTCAGCAAGATCCATGGAGCCTTAGATATGGGGCGCACAGCATGGAAGTGGCGTTTTCAGATCGTCGCGCCCAATCACACTCTCGGGAAAGCGGTTTAAGGTTGTTCTAGAAGATGTGGAGCGCCATGACTATGTATAGCCGCTCATAGGGCGTTTCAAATTTCCTCTTTCCCGAGAGGACCCACCGCGTTGAGCCAGGGGTCGGGTGCGAAGACTTCGCTCTTGTTTGTTGGGGAGAGGAAGGTGCAAGATCGACAGCTCAGGAGCGGATCTGCTGTGGGGAACGTGGCTAGAACACGCAAGTATCCGCGTCGACGGGAACACATGTGCGTAACCATGTATAATACATACCTACGTACCCATGTACCTTTAATCGACAGCTACCTATCATTCACGGTCGTGTTCGTCGGTCTCGCGGAAAACCCTTGAGAAACATCTTGCCTTTGAAGCAGGGCAGGACAGAATAGCAGAGCAGAGCCTCGTACGGACGGGGCTGAGGAACTGCGTGAGCTGACGTCCAAGAATGGTTCTCCGAGCTCATGCAAGGGCGGGCTGCGAGTTTCGCTTGACTGGCTATCTTTTCTACGAGAAACTCAGCCGACATGTGTATTTCTGCATATTGCGACATGGAAGCAATAGAGTGCATCGGCGAGTGCCGAGGTTAGATCTGGATGTGGGTGGGCGGTGGCACTATGTATAGGTAGGTAGTCTTGAGGGTAAGGTCAAATATTCATGTCGAGAATTATATTCGTTGGTTTGATAGAGGGGAAGAAAGAAGAGGAAGTTCGGGAAAGAGCAGGAGCTCGGTTAGCAAGGCATTCCTCAGACAACGTGGATAAGGCAAACGGTGGGCCCTGTAGGTTACATATCGATGTACTTCTCTGTGATATGACCAAATGCGGAAAGATCCTTGGATTTTCCCTATGTCTGATTGGGCACAGACTTCCATGCGGCTTCGAAACCGCCACCTCGGTCGCTTCCCCAACAATTCAACAAATTTCAGACAGCGCTCCCAAAGAACACACGCAAAACAAGAGGGAAGTGGCCAGTCGCGTATTATTTGCTGGAGCTAACTGCGAAGGAATTGAGACCCAGATGCGCACGTAGGCAGGCACACCTGTAAGGTACTTCGGCAGTACTGTACTCTACCTAGTGTACTGTAAGAAATAGCGCCTGTTTTCGTCGCCCCGCGCATCTTGTAATACATGCAGAAAACAACATCTTTCTTTCCCGCCCATCGCCTTAGTACCGTCGTCCACTATCAGCAACCCCAGCATTTGATCGTGGGCCTATAAGAGCAAGTAGAATTCGCCAGGGCAGCATAGCAGCATAGCAGCATGTAAATGATACGTACAACGACTACCTACGAGTTCGTAACTCGGTCGTCATTCTCTTACTTCTCACCCGGCTACGGGGTGCCGGTTTCTACCGTCTTTTCGTTATTTGAGAGGGGGAAAAAGTGGTGATTGCATTCTCAATCCGTACGCAACTCATAGCAGCGTATATGCTTCCTAAACGTTGAGTAAAAGCATCGACCGACTATCAGACGTTTCGATCGAATCACGTATTTCAACAAGTACACCCGTCGAACAATTCACTTGGGTGCCTATCCACACACCGCTCTGAGTTCGACTGCTTCGAACGTACAATACATACCGATATCAATTGATACCTAGGTATATACATGTAATACCGACATCCGCCTACATCTCCCTGATACATCTAGATCAGGGACGAGTTGGGGCAAAAGGTCCCTCCCTGGTACCTAGCGTACCTTACGCAACCGAAGACTCGTAAGACTCGCCCCATCTGGATTGGCCCAACCGGGGTCTCGAATACCTTCCGTGTACTTTCCCGCCACCCATCTATCCGGCTCTGTTGCTACTAGGTTAGGTACATACATACCTACATACATAAGGTACCTACATACTAGGGTGGGAAGCTCAAAGGGTTACTCAAGGGTTGTGTAGGTATGTGCATATGTCCCACCTATTGGCCCCCCGGTCCACCCCCCATACATATTGTGTATGCCCACTTACTTATACCTACGATTACAATCCATGTCACAGCCCTTTTACGCCCTTGACGCTCCCCCCCCCCCGGAATAATAAATATATCTTTTTAAAAAGCTGCCACGTCCCTCTCCCTCCTCTTCCTTTCTCAACCTCGTTGTTCATCCGTCAAACACCTCCCCCTCCCCTTCACCGATTTTCCGAAGAGAGGGCCTTGCTGATTCAACCTAACCATCGTCTCAGCTCCGATCATCCTCCTCACCATGGCTTCTGCCACGACGGACGCTTCCGGGCCCGTCGCCGCCTCGGCCTTCCCTGACGGCACCAAGGACTACAAGCCCTTGAGGTCGACCAAGTACGACATGAAGAAGCCTCACATCTCCGAGCTCCCCATGACCTGGAGCAACTGGTACAAGCACGTTAACTGGCTTAATACCACCTTCGTTGTCTTTATTCCTTTGGCAGGGTTGATCAGCACATATTGGGTCCCTCTCCAGTGGAAGACGGCCCTCTTCTCCATTTTCTACTATTTCAATGCCGGCCTCGGCATTACAGCCGGTATGTTTTGGGTTAAGGTTCGCTCCGCATCATTGCTACGAGACTAACGTGCCGCTTAGGTTACCATCGACTCTGGGCTCACAGCTCGTTCAGAGCTTCCCTCCCTATCAAGATCTACCTGGCGGCTATGGGGGCTGCCGCCGTCCAAGGTTCCATCAGGTGGTGGTCCAGGGGCCACCGTGCTCACCATCGCTACACAGACACGGAGAAGGATCCCTACTCCGTCCGAAAGGGTCTCCTATACTCGCACATCGGTTGGATGGTGATGAAGCAGAACCCTAAGCGCATCGGCCGAACCGATATCTCGGATCTAAACGACGACCCCGTCGTCGTCTGGCAACACACGAATTACCTCAAGTGCGTGATTACCATGGTCGTGATCTTGCCAACTGTGGTCTGCGGTCTCGGCTGGGGCGACTGGTGGGGTGGATTCATCTACGGCGGCATCATCCGAAGCTGCTTCATCCAGCAGGCTACTTTCTGTGTCAACTCTCTTGCCCACTGGATCGGCGAACAGCCCTTCGACGACCGCCACTCTCCTCGAGACCACGTCATCACTGCTCTAGTCACTCTCGGAGAGGGTTACCACAACTTCCACCACGAGTTCCCGTCCGACTACCGCAACGCTATCGAATGGTGGCAGTACGACCCTACTAAGTGGACCATCTGGGCGTGGAAGAAGCTGGGTCTTGCCTACAACTTGAAGACCTTCCGCAAGAACGAGATCGAGAAGGGCCGCCTCCAACAGATGCAGAAGAAGCTTGACCAGAAGCGAGCTAAGCTTGACTGGGGTGTTCCTCTCGAGCAGCTCCCCGTCATCGATTGGGATGACTACGTCTCCGAGTCTAAGAACGGCAAGGCTCTGGTCGCCATTGCGGGTGTCATCCACGATGTTACCGACTTCATCAAGGACCACCCCGGTGGTAAGGCTCTGATTTCGTCCGCCATCGGAAAGGACGCCACCGCTGTTTTCAACGGTGGTGTTTACGACCACTCCAATGCTGCCCACAATCTCTTGTCGACCATGCGTGTTGGTGTCCTCCGAGGAGGTTGCGAGGTGGAGATCTGGAAGCGGACTCACATGGAGAAGGAGGGTGCTTTTGTTACCGACTCATCCGGCCAGCGAATTGTCCGCGCCGGCGATCAAGTTACGAGAATCGCGCAGCCTCTTGCTAGTGCGAATGCGGCTTAAGTAGTCCTCGCCAACGATACACGGATGGGTCCGGACTTTAATTCAAAGGATTGTAATGAAATATCGATAGCGCCCTCACTCCCTCGTCCAAGGGAAGACGGACTCGGTCCGTAAATTTGTACATAACAAGGGCCGCGGCACAGCTACAGCATGTTGAGGCAACTCGTCCTCCGGCGTTTTGAGGAATTCGGTGAAAAAAGGGGGTCACGTTCTTATGCAACTAGGTGGGCGTTGGCGTATCACTTACGACAGACTGAATGATTACAAGTTTGGGCTGGCTATGAGAAAAGAACCCATGTAGCAGGAATCGAATGAACAGATTGAATTCACTTCAAGAGTATTGTGTCTACGTGACCTGGTAATATGTATATGCTTTTCGAGTAACCCACAGCATCAATTTGTGGTGAGTTGTAAGCATGTTGCTATATGCCGGAGTAGTAAGGGAATGCTCTGCCTTAAGAAGCCGTAAAATACACCAGAGTATGTTTTCAATATCACCTGCTCTAATATTAACCTACCTACCAACATAACACTAGTCAGGGACGCTCGAGAAGCACCCAACAGAACTCAGAGTCTCCTCCATGCCCTCTTCGAGCTATTGCCATCACACTATAAAAAACCAACTGGCTCGACCTAGCCTCATCTACCTTAGTACCTCCACACAACAAAATACAACGGAAAAGGAAAAAGTAGAGAAAAAGGATTTGAGGATCGTAGATTGTTTCCACCAAACATTCATGCCGCGGCGGCGAATCACACATGTATGCCTCTTTACCTACGTTTCTCAAGGTCTTTGGACAGTCCTTTCAACTACTATCATGTGTTTCATAATACAATCGATATTGTTTGTTATAGCTAGTAGTAGCCATTATACCTAGCGAGAATGAAAGTAGTTATATACTATGCTCTGGATGAATAAATTCAAGATCGAGATCCAAACACGAGCAACGAGCTGTCATTCTTATTCGGCATCCCTGTGTATTCCCGCAACACTTATCTCATACACAAACGACGAGGCTTTTGTAAAACAGGCAGATAGGTGTAAAATGAAACGTACCTAGATTTTCATTATAATCTATTTGCAGTAATATTTTCCTATTTTTTTTTTCCGCTTTTCTCATCAGCCTTATCAACCCGCCGAGTTGACGTGGGAAATCAACGGGAGCGCCGAATAAGAAACCTACCTATTTGAAGTCCTGATAACATCAACCCTCTGCTATAGCATACACCCAACACCACCTCCCCCCACCGACACCACCCCGAAACCAACCCTTACCGACGAACCGACGAACCAACCAACCAACCAGAAGGGCGTCAAAATAAATGCCTCAGCCACACCCACCTATTTCACTAGCCACACCTGGTACTTAAGTATCCTAAATAATACTAATTGTATTAGTTGTAACGTTATACATTATTAATATTATCACAATTAAAATTTATAAATAAATAACATTATGGACAAGTTTTTCATATATAAGTTTTTTTTTAACGTTAGTAAATTTTAGGAACGAAAAGGCTGACGAGAAGTTTAGGGGTTGGTGTGGCTGAGGCATTTATTTTGACGCCCTTCTGCCAACCAACCAACCGACCGGCGACCCATGGCCAAATGTACCTGCGCCTGCGGCTGCACGAACGAAGCGCCGTCCGGCAGGGCGCACTGCGACTCCTGCCGGGCCGGGGACTGCGTGCCGGCGTCGCGGATCAGGATCGTCGGGATCGCGGGCGCGAACGTCGCCGGTAAGTACCACGTATGCATCCGGTGGTGCGCGTGCGATCCGCCTTCCTGCAAAGGCGGCGCGCAGTACGCCCTGAGGTAGGATATAGGTAGGTATAGGTAGGTATTTGCTTGCATAGGTATATATGCCTACGCATACACCTACGTAGAAGATGCGTATACATATGATATGTAGGTAGGTATACCTGGTGGGAATATATAGGTACATATACCGCTAGCTACTGTGAACCGCCGCATATGCCTTAGCATGTTCCGGTAGTGTACCTACCACCAAGGTAATAAACGACATACACACTTACAAACCCATATAGTGAATACCTACGTATAAACAAAATCAAGCATCCACCCCATCTATTCGATACTTTCACCTTGCATTTAGACCGGGTAGGTAGCTCACCTGTTTACACCCAAGTATACGCATCAACACCTAATTTCCTTCCCTACCTACCTACACGTAACTTAAGCACAGCAACTTTCCTCTAGACCGAACTACATGGATGTATATATGTACGTCTCGGCTGAGCTAATAGGTGGCACCCTATTCTCCCCAACGGGTGGGCGAGCCTGCGTCTAGCTGGGTACATACATACATGGACATGCATACTTTGCCTTACCTTACCTTGCCTTACATGCCTTACATGCCTTACATGCCTGCCTAGGTACGATATGGTGTCGGACTTATGCGTGCTGCAACCTAAACGCATGTGATTCTAGCAAGGAGGAAAAGGAGAAAGATAATATAGACCATGGGAATAATTGCTTAATCGTTAGACATTCTTACAATATAACTTACCATAGAACCCTTTTAAGCGTTTAATAAAAAAAAGGTTCTGAACTGTGATCGTGGCATTCCGCCGATTTTCTGTATTATACCTACCGTAAACGGAGGTGAACGAGGCGGCCGCCTACCTTTTGGTACCTATTGTACAAATAAAGAAAGCCGAAGGCTGTAATAAAGCCCTTCGTGAATCCACCCGCGACGCCCCTATCCATAATATCTGGTGGGTAGGTATGTAGTGCCCTGGCCGCTACGGTACAAATCACGAATGTCAATCACACAATCTCAAAGACGAGGAGTGTAAAGAAGAGAAGAGAAGAGAAAAACGGAAAAAGACTGCAAGCATGAAAAGCACGAAGAGCTGTGCATCGGAGACACGTAATTCATTCGGTCTGTCCGGGAAGCATAGTTTTGCTTTTTGGACGACTGCAATACCCTGGTATCGAACGTGAAGTACAGCGGGTGAGAATAAAAAGCGACATAGGGTGAAAGGCATCACAGTCATAATATATCCCTGGCGAGGAATATTCTTTCGGCATTAACCCCCCTTTTCTTTTTTTCATAACCCCAAGACAGAAGACAGTACGGCCTGAGCCGTGTACCATCTCGCGAGAGTAGTTTGGTCTTTGTATCCGGCCCTTGTATCCGGTGACGATCCCTTTCCATGGAATGGTTGGAACGGATATGAAGTTATTTGAGTAACCTGCCTCCCCCCTATGGCAAAAATGTAGCCGGAACGCCATGTAAATGCAACACGGGTAACCCTTCCTTTATAGTGTTTGTAATTAGACCTAAAACGCCATAATACCGGCTCTGTCAGACGGACCGTGCGGCGTGGGGACAGGGCGCCGTCTATCTGAAAAGGCTGCGCAAGTCCATGAGCTTTTGCTTCGCCGCCTCCGCCTTATCTATAACACGGTTCCTGTCCATGCTGAGGCTCGCGAGTTTCTTCTTCTTTTCCTGAAGCTCGAGCATCTTCTCCTCTATGCTGTTTTGCATGATATACCTGACCGTGCGGACCGGTCTCTTCTGTCCGAGCCGGTGTACGCGATCCACAGCTTGCGCCTCTGCCGCTGGGTTGTACTGGGGCTCCATCACGTACACGTAGTTCCCGGACGTGAGATTCAGGCCCAGACCACCGGCCATGATCGATACTAGTATCACGTGTACCGAGTTATCCTCCCGGAAAGTGTCCATAGCGGCTGTTCTGGCCGTGCGACTCATCTTACCGTCGAGGCGCGTGTATCGAATACCGGCATTGTCTAATGCGATCTGGATCAGGTCGAGATGAGACGTCCAGGCGGAGAAGACAACCGACTTGAACGGGGGTTCGTCAGGTCGGGCCTCGCTGTCGGCTTTAGCCTTCAAAAGGTCTTCGACGAGAGCACGGGTCTTCGTATGGGGCCCGCTGTATCCGGGATAACCCTCTTTCGTTCTGACCTTGGCTTCGGATTTGTGTGATTGGTGGTGCCCCTCGTGCTCGACTTCGGCCTTACTCTTACGAATCTCGTTATAGGTGAAGCGGATGTGGGCCTGACAGACTGGACATGTCCCTGAGCCACGGTTCCCAACCTCTTCCCTCCAGGTCGAGATGCAACTGGGGCAAATAAGATGAAAGCAGGCAGTCATATAGCCGAGGACGTCCTCCTCGCGCTCCGATGCGATACTGGCACTGTCGTTCGACCCGATCTTCTTCTGGCAGAAGAAACATAAGTCGCTGTTGGTCTCTTGCATAAGCTCGAAGGTCTCATAAACCTTCGATTCTGCCAATGCTGGCTTCTCGTCATCGTCATCATCGCTATCGACGTCGATAGCGGATTCCTGGGTCATGCCCTGAACCACTTCCAAGTCTTCGTCGCTAAGAAGATCCCTGCCATGAGCAGAGATGAGACGGAGCCTGAGGATGGATTGGAGAATATGGATGTAGGTCCTACCCCCAATCATCTTCTCTCTACCTGCCGCTAGGACCTGAACCTTATCCTGCGCATTCTTCTCAAAAATGTCGTAAAGCTTACGCTCGGCAGGGGAGAACTCGAGCCTCACGATCTCATCCGTTCGGGGTGGAAGATCGATCTTATCCTTCAAACGTCTAAGAGTCACGCTGTCCACGAGAATCCGAAGTTTAGGGACGATCTCCGGGTCGCAAACTTTGAACGGAAATGTGATATACTGCGTGAACTTGCTCTTGTCATCGAAAGGTTTTAGGCGGAGAAAGGCGAGTAGCGCCGCGAGGTCATCCAGCTTGTTTTGGACGGGAGTACCGGTAACTGCCCAGCGACGGCTGGCTTGTAGGCGGCAGATGGCTTTGAACTGTAAGGTCGACTGTTCTCGTATCATATGAGCCTCGTCGAGGACGACGCGAAACCACCCCACCTCCTCTAGCGGATAGGGACCCGACCTGCCCTTGTTGCGAGATGCCACTTCGCTAGCAACAGAGCCGTATGTCGTCAGAACCAGGTCGAAGGAAGCGAGCCTCTGGGGATCTTTAATTCGATTGGATCCGTGATAGATGTAATACGTCAGCTGACCAGGTTTGATGTGGGTTTTGATCTGCTCTTCCCAGTTTGTTATCGTACTAAGAGGGCATATCAAGAGCGTCGCTTTACCATTCTGCTTCAGCTGGGTCAAGCCGAGCGGCTGCGGTGTGGGGACGTCGAACTGTCCCGTAGAATTAGCCTTCTTTTTCGGCATGGGAGGCGGCTGCGGCTGAACGGGCGCGAGTTTTGACCACTCTTCGGCTTCCGAAAGGGAGCTGGCGACGAGAGACAAGATGCTCAACGTCTTTCCTAGGCCCATCATATCCGCGAGGATACCACCAAGCGTGTCGGGAGGGGCTTCGCGTTGCGATTGGCCCGTGATCACGTTGTAGTAAGTCTTCTGGCCGTTGTTTCCCGTCCGGATCTGCCAGAAAGAGCCGGCGGCTTTGCCGTCACTCCCGAACTGACGTGGCTGCTCCTTGACCATCATGAAGCTGAGCCCCTGTTTCTGATGCTTGAGAAGTTCCGTCTGCACCCGAGAGTCCGGTTCCATCTCGGGAAGCTCCTCGTTCTTCGTGAGGGAGTCGAAAACTCCCATGACCTCGGAACGGATCTCTTCCACGCTACGTGCCATTTGGGACGGCGCGGGCGCCGCCGCAGGAGTCATCTTAGGTTGCTCCTTAATAGCAGGCGGCGGCTTGGGTCCTTCGACGAGCTGTGGGTTCTCGTATCTTATACCAGGATCCACCCTCGGGGGATTTCGAAGCCAGAGATTCTTCTGAGAGAGATGTCTCGCCACAGTTTTGGCGCTCTTACGGGGACCGTAAAGCATCAAGTCTAAGGTGTAATTTCTTGATGTCTGTTTCCCGGCTTCCTCCCCTAAAACTTTCTGTCTCGTGGGTATTCTGCAGTCAGTCCGGAGCTGGAGGCGGGAGTCTAACAAGCCCGCGAGACCGGAGGAGGTGCTAGCATCGACAGTTCCGACTATTTTACGCGTATAATCGTAGGCGTGAATGACGTGCGATGCCTCGCCGAGTTTTCTCCTGAGTACAATCTTGACCTGAGGCCACCAGCTTGGCATGAGCGCGATGGCGCCCGGCTTGGGGCTTGGAACGATGTGACAATTTAGGCTTGCATGTTGGATCATGCCGTAGCAGATCTCTTCCTCTATCGGAGTTTGTATCATGACGACATCATTTTCTTCCACTATTACGGCGTCAGATAGGTAATTCATTCAGACAACCACGGAATAACGACTTACCGGCATCGGTGAGGTCCACGGCCTCGACGCGCTTGGTCGGGCGCTGCTGGCCGGCCGGATCTTGTCGCTTCTCCCTAACATAGTGGCCAAGATCCCCGCCACTGCTGCTGCCAAACGCGCGCACTGGACCGATGCTATCTTCCGGCTCTACCTTCCGACGTTTTATTTGCGGTGCGGACGTACGCTGCTCGACATTGTTCATCCGGTCGATCATATTACCGAAATTGTTAGTCTGTGGCGTGGACTGGATGGTGCTGGCGTTGGCAAAGCCATCCTGCAGGTTGGAGAACTGGAATTCGACGTCGGCCGCATTGTTTGGGTTGTTGAAAGGCCTAGTAGAGGGGGCCTGTCGGACGGACGGGGAGGACGCAGTGTAGCCTTTGGGGTTGAGAAGTAGGGCTGGATTTAGATTGAGTCTCGAGGCTCCGTTCTGTATCGAGGCTGGATCCGGGTATGGGGTGTCAGCATCATCGTGAAGTCTCTCTGTAGGTAGGTCTGGTAGGTCTGGTTGGATTGACTGGGGGGAGTTGCTTTGACTTGGTGGCGGGGCTGGAGAGTGGTCTGGGTGGTGAAGAGGGCTGTTACCCTGTGAGCGGTGGTTTGAGGCCATCTTGTGTGGCTTCCCGGCCTATCGCTGTGAGTGACGAGGTGCGGCTGCATGCAGAGCTATCTTCCGTTAAGGCGTCCGCAGAGGTAGTTGAGAACTCGGGACAAAGAAGATCGCACGCCCAAAGAGGTTATTTGCGCCAGTGGAGATGGGCATCGGCAGCGCTCCTCTAAATGGTGAATGGGGTGTGAAAAGAGCGATAGAGCCCTAGTGTTGGGGCGAACCGGGCGTGTAAGTTAAGTTAAATGGGTTCAAAGAGTACCTAGGTAGAGATAATGTTGCAGATAGGGCGGTGCGGGCGGTGCGGGAGGATGGTAGGAGGAGAGAGAGGAGAGAGGAGGGCGGAGAATAAAGAGATTGTTTGACGCGCGTGAGGCTTGGGGGGAAAAACCAATGGTTACGCTCTAAAAGAAAGGACGAAGAAAAGTATTAGATTAAAAAAAAAAATCTCAATCGTTAACGTCGTCACGAGGACAATGTTAGGCACGGCGGTAGGGTAAGATAGTTGTGAGCGGATGTGACAATCAAGCTTCTGAAATTCGCGGATGGCCGAAGTTGGTTGGTCGATTGCTGTTGACTAGGAACAATTCGGGACGCATTAGGTTGACGTTGACGTGAGAAACGTAGGTAGCGACCCTACCCACATGTTTTGAACCTACCCTACCTAGGTACCTAGGTAGGTATGGAGGGGTTATGCCCGCGATAGCAAGTACATGTACTTTCTGGCTCTTTTCTGCTCCTTTTTAACTTGCGTTGTCTTGCGTTATATTGTGTTATCTTGCCCTGGCGACCTCTATTCTAAGCAGGCGAAGCACTATAAGGTTTCGAGGGAGGGACGGGCAAAAAGTACATATACACAACAAACTTATACGTACATTGTAGTGCTTGTAGTAATGGGAAAAGAAGGTACCCCCTACCTACCCTACCTATGTACCCTACCACCCTACCTGCCTACCACATACCACCTACACCTCCTAAGCAGGGTTAGCTGCCGATAGGCGTAACCTTCCCACCCCGCCAAAGATGCAGCTATGCCACCTAAGCTTGCCCTTATTCACTGCCAACTGCCTGAACTGCCTGGCGCGTCGCAAATCAGAATCCGAGGTGAAAAATGCTTGATTGGTCTGCTGACCAGCTGAGGGCACCAACTTCCGCTATACTCCCTTCCTACCTCTGTGCTCCCCAGGCCACGTGCCCCGCAGATCTAGGAGACCCAATTAAGCTGATGCAGCTGCAAGCATTCGTCGGCGTGGGGTCTCTTGGCATAATCTAGTGCTAGGTAGGTAAGTAAGTAGCTAAGTCCCTATCCCCTTCTCCCCTTATTCACCATTCACAATTCCCATACTCCGCCGTCTTTGCCTGTCCTGCCTACCCGGGAGGTAGGTAGTAGAGGTAGGTAACCGATATTGGCCTTGATTTGTTGATTAGGTATTATCAGTTAACGTACCATGACAACTGTTTTTCTTTTCTCTTCTTTTCCTAATTTTTTTTCTCTCTTCATATCATCCTTTGTTTCCGCAATCTTCATACCTAACCCCTTTCGCTAAGGTTCTCATATACCTCGGTAGGCAACCCGCTTAATCCTTCAACATACTGGTGCTGCTTATAAATGAGAAAGATCCCCAACGCCAACGATTAACTCCTTGATGCAAATTGTAAGACACTAACACCATGCCTTTAAATCGATCGTCCAAGCCATGTGGGCTGTGGGCCATGTTTTGTTGTACAAAATTTGGCGGTTGTGATATAAATACAACGTCATGTTGCTGTTTCTGCCCTATGCCAGGCGTAGGCGGGGGCAATGCTGATCCGTATTATTCTGGATTCTGGATTCAAACTAGCGGGTTCTAGCCCGGTTCATTCGTTTGGTTTCGATTTTTGAGATAGGTTATCGTTTCTTATTACGACCTCGTGGCGGAGGAACGAGGACACGACGGGCTCAATAGCCTTTTTTGATTCGACTTCGTGTTTTCGGCCTCGACTTTGCGTCCTTTGCCGCCTTCTCTTCGAAATCTCCTGCGTGTTTGGAGAATGGGATCTAGACGGTGATTGGCTTCGATGGCGGTTTAGTTGTACTACACGGATCAACTTTCTGCGGGTCGGGGATAGGGAGCCGCCCCTGAGTCGTGATGTATTTCTAGAAATATCCAGCCTCGAACAAGAGCGGTGTCTGCATCGCCCACGAAGAGTAGAAGATTCTGTGGACGGTATTCGAGCTGTTGTAACCGCTAGAGCTTCCGGCGGGCTGCGTCGGCGTTTACGACCCCGTTGTCCATCCGGCTCGGGAGACGAAAAGGTCGTGATAGTGATGTCGAGGTAGTTCTCGTTTGCCGCTACTTCGGCAGCCATCTTGGAAATGACGATAGAGGGCTGACGAAGTTGGCTCGCTTAAGCTATGTTTTCCCTGAGATTGTGTGATGGTTCCTTTAGCTGTCAATAGAAAGCAACGGCAGAAACGTATGCTAGACAAGAGATATATGTGTTAATGACAAGGTAGTTGGCAGCCTGGATTAGGGGGCCGGCTGGGAGATATAACAGTAGGACCGAGTCATGCAAATCCTGGGGAAGGGGGCAAGGAGCGGTGGACGGCGAGGAATTGGCATAAAATAGTTCTGAACAGACACAATCCCGGACGGTAATCTGGATCACATCGGCACGGAAAGCCAAGAATAAGCTTCAGAACCCCAAGGTGGTAAGGAGACGAGAGATCAACGAAACTGGCCCGCCTAAGCCTACAAGAACCAAATGGCAGGGTTAAGATCAATGGGCTACTCCTGGGATCTTCAAATCAGACCGTCCTGGATTGGTGCATCTCAAGACGGATGGATCAGATACGATTGGCCAACCATGCAGTGGAACTGACGTAAACTTTGTGTTGAACCAGAGAAATTCTACTAAGGACAGGGTGGACACAACTAGCCGGGAGCCTCTCCCTTATTTTCGGCTAGGACCAGAGGTATGTAGCGAGAGACGGTGATATGTTGGCTTGGAACGGCGACTTTTGCGAGGCCCGGACTATGTTGAGAACAAAGCTCAGGTAAGTTGGATACGCGTACGAGCTTGGTACAGCTCAGGCCGCAGATGACTCGGGTAACTCAGCCTATTGCAGGTGCGGACGGGTTAGGAGTTATGTAGGGTATCGCGTGATAGGGGTCTTATTGGAGCGATTGGGGATGATCTTTTCAGAGTTGGGTATATTTGATTCGAGAGAAGGGGAATGTTTTCTGTTCAAGAAAGGGTTACTGCTGCCTGTTATTGCTGTTCTTATTGCTGCTTTTCATTGCTGTCGTCGCTTATCTGAGATATTGTGTGATAGGCGACGATATTGTTCCCCATCCATGGATATTTCCGTAGATGAATCGATGACTTGGCCCCCTATCTAGGCTGGCTATTTAAAACGTAATGGATGTTTCTAACGTAGGCTGTGAGACGGCGTTTCTTAAATGTGGTGACTTAATCCAGCGGAAGTCTCCGATAGGTGGGGTTTGTGATATTTAGCAGGTCAGAGTCTTAGACACGGTGCCTAGCGTGTATATAGGGGCCTTAGAAAAGGGGGTCCAAACGACGTAGGAATTTCGATATAATCTCGACATCCCTCATTAAGCTTCGTGCTATGATTGAAGAATTCGGATCGATGGCGCCAGCAGCCGTCTGTAACAGCCGAACTCACTGCCTAACCCAGGTGCCTTACAATAGGTATTGGATGTGGTGATGGATATGGTAAGGTAAGGTAGGTAGGCAAAGTTGTGGAAGAATGGAAAACGAACAATTTATCCGGACGAGACTAAAAGATCAAATACCTCTAATAACCATCTTACAGTTACAGAGATATGTATGACAATAAAAGGTATAATGCGATTATACGATATTATGCTGTTAGTTCTCCCTGCATACCCGGGGTTCTTCAGTAAATGGAGTGCCTCCCGTATGCAGGAGTGTGGTATTATAGTGGGGACCTCAGTGTACGTCGGTACGAATCCCTTATGCCTAGGATTACGGTAGTACCTAGTTCCAGCGGTTCCAGCAGTTCCAGCACCTAACCTAGTTCCAAGCTTCAGGGAGAGAATACGGAGAGAGAGAGAGAGCATCAAATTACGCACAGCAGCAGCGACACATTCATCGTATTTCTTTTTCTCCCTTCTTCTTCTAACTTTGACTACTCGAAGTTGTGTTGTTTTATTTATTTATTCGTTTATTCTATACCTTCTCTCTACTCGGCTCCGACTTTCCATTCTTTGCCCCCCTGGTTGGGAAGAAACCACGGACGTTCTGCATTTGGCTAATATTTTCATACGAGACGAGACAGGGGCGAGGCCAAGCAGGCAGAGACATCCAGTTTTTTTTTTCTATCTTTGCTAATACACCAGAATGCGATAATTCCCCAGATACCAGACCACCAATCCAACCCCTCTGATCTGTATCTACCGTCTCGTGTCCGTGATCTCCCCGTGATCCGCCCGCCATGCCTCGAAATCGGCCAGCTACTACCGGCTATGAACGCCTGGCACAGGCCGACCAGTTCAGTGACGACGATTACGACGATGATGCCCTAGCTCAGAGTTCCGCCTCCCTTCAGCCTCAAACAGCCCCTCGCTATGCTCCCATCACCCAACCCCGGCCTCACTCGGGCATGACGTCGCCGAAAGCCCTCGCGAAGCTGAAGTCCCGGTCGAAGCGAATGAGGAGTAATTCGGGCGTTGACCTCAAGGCTATCAATGCACGCCTAGAACGGTGGGCCGACGAAATTGCTTCCAAATTCAAGAGGGGGAAAGGTAAAGGTAACTCGGGCGAGGAGGAGCGTCTCGAGATTCATTACAGCGTCTTTCAACCCCCTGAGGGTGTGCGGCCTGCTACTTCTGAGACCCTCGCTACCATGCCCGAACCTCCTATGTCCAAGGCCGAGTTCGAAGCTATAGTTGAGAGCGTGCGTGTTGCTATTGACCAAGGCATGCATCCGAGCTTGATTACCCAGGGTAGCTCGGGGAGTTATTTCGCACGAAACACCGACGGTAAGATTGTCGGTGTGTTTAAGCCCAAGGATGAAGAGCCGTATGCTGCCGGAAACCCCAAGTGGAACAAGTGGATTCATAGGAATCTATTTCCCTGCTGCTTCGGCCGAGCATGGTGAGCCCCTATCCCCCGCAAGCGATTAGCACCGTTCTAACTTGCTCGCAGCCTAATTCCTAACCTCTCGTACGTGAGCGAAGCTGCGGCGTATGTCCTCGATTGCCAGCTCCGCACTCACATCGTCCCTTACACCGACGTCGTCTGGCTATCATCCAAGTCATTCCACTACCCGTATTGGGTTCGTAGGAACTTTTACAGGAAGAAGAAGCCTCTTCCTGCGAAGCCGGGGAGCTTTCAAGTGTTCCTCAAGGGGTTCAAGGACGCCAACGTCTTTCTAAGGGAACATCCCTGGCCGGACCAATACTGGTCTAGCTTTCGATCAAACGACACCCACCGGCACAAGCAAAAAAGATGGGCAGATAACTGTCGGCCGTCCAGCAGAGCTGCCCGCCGCGACGATAGCGAGAGCGAGGATGAACAAGACAGCCCGGAACAACGGCCTCTC
This sequence comes from Pyrenopolyporus hunteri, assembly GCA_902806595.1. NCBI lineage: Eukaryota > Fungi > Ascomycota > Sordariomycetes > Xylariales > Hypoxylaceae > Pyrenopolyporus > Pyrenopolyporus hunteri. The sequence continues at coordinate 961,438 of CADCXC010000004.1, read as the reverse complement.
GGGCCGGACAATTTTAGGTGGACCGAGTCCTTAAAGCAGTCATTCCGGGAAGAGTTGGAAAAGCTGGTCATCCTAGATTATATCATGCGGAATACGGATAGAGGTCTCGACAATTGGATGGTCAAGGTAGATTGGGATACCCAAGCAGTCTCGATCACATCCGATCCTCCACAGCTTAACATGGATGTTGAGGAAGAAGAGGAGCAGCCCCCGAGGCCCGTTAACCTGCCAGCGAGGAGTAAATCAAGGAGTCCTAATCCTTATAAAACCCAGAAACCCATGAACCCAGCTGGCACGAGCAAAGTCCCTGATCCCAAGATCTCGATCGGAGCAATCGATAACTCCCTGTCATGGCCGTGGAAACACCCAGACGCATGGCGAAGGTATTTATATTCTCTTAAATGTGTATTATCTAGGAATCTAAGCTTACTATTTTCAGTTTTCCTTTCGGTTGGCTCTTCCTACCTGTTGATCTTATCGGACGACCTTTCTCCCAGAAGACGCGGGATCACTTCCTCCCTCTACTCACTTCTACGCAATGGTGGAGTCAGACGTCACTTGAACTACGCAAGGTGTTCCAGATCGACCCGGACTTTCAAGAAAAGATGTTTTCCCGGCAGATGGCTGTGATGAAGGGCCAGGCCTGGAACGTTGTCGAAACACTGAAGACGCCAGATCATGGCCCGCTAGAGCTTACACGACGTGCTAGAGTATGCGTTTGGGACGATCTCGTCGAGGTCCCCGTCGCCGTACCCATGCGCGCCACATCGTCTGAAGCGCGCCGCAAGGCCGAGCCCGAGGTTCACAGTATGATCGAAGAGGAGATGGATATCGGTGCGGCCAACTCGTCCTCGTCACCTACGAACGACGTAGACGACCTGTTGGGGTTCTCGAGTCCGCTACCGAATCCCGGGCGCTTCGAACTCTCGAGCTCCCACGAGCAGTCGCCGGATCGGGGCGAACCCGCTTCTTTCGATTATAGCCCCAACGGCACAACCCAGAATCCGTTGGACGCGCGCTCGGCGACAGGCCAGCCCAACGGTAACCGCCCGAGACCGTCGCCCGCTCCCAGATCGAGCTACCAGGGCCCGTCGCGCCCGCAGATGAATATGTATGCGCCGCGCAAGGAGCGGCGGTACTCGTTCGCGACGGCCGTCAGCACGTCCCGGCATAGCAACTCGATCGCCGCGAAGCTATACGGCAACGGTAGCGCGAACGGGTTCGACGAGGACGAGGACATGGAAGGGGACTTGGGATACGCGGCGGCGGAGACCATGGACGGCAACAGGCGCAAGGTGATTGTGGAGCGGCTTGAGACGGTCAAGGCTAGGAATCCTGTTTTCACCTGGTGCTAAGGCGCGCCTCGGCTAGAGCATGAAGAAGCGGAAGAAGGTCGCATGTTTGTTTATTTGCTCTCACGTACATGCATGCATACCTGCGTGGTATGGTACGTATGTGCGTCTGTACAGTATGAGCCCAGCCCCATGTAGGATATCATACAACCTCGTGTTGCTGGACCTTGACGGCTCGGCGGAACGGAGCGAGAAAGATACGATATGACAGGATACGATAGGATAAGGGGGGGGGAAACATGGTAGGACAAAGGCAGGCAAGACATGGCGAGCGAGCCATGTGTGTCGTGTGCGCGCGTGTATGAAATATTAAACGTACCTCATAAGAGAAAAAGGGCACGGGATTACAATAGGGTATGGGGCCGGCATTGAATTGCATGATCTTATCCATACATACATACATATATACCTACATATATACAAACATGGAAATGGCTAGACGGCAGACCAAAACCCGAAAACAAGGATTGGGTTCGTTCCAGGAAAGACAAAAAAGACCTGGTAAATAATAGTGAGGGTAGCTAGGGTATACAATATATGTACACAATACAGCAGCCACACGGCGCAGGGGAGACACAACAGCAACAATACAGCATCAGCACAGCATAGGTACCTAGGCAGCAGCATAACAACAGCATAACATAATATTTAACATATAAACATAACATGCCTACCTAGGTAGGTACCTTGGTAGGACGTTAATAAGAAGTAGCGTGGCATGGCATGGCATATCGCATGGCACCGCGCGACATGGCAGGTGTTGCGAATCTAAACTGCAATCGTACTACTCGATGGGGCGTTATGGAGCCTACGGACGTTTCTACGCGCGTGTATGTATGCGTTCTAGTTTTGTTATGCTAACCTACTTCATGCCTTACCTACCTACCGTAGCGGAAATGGGTGGAAAAAAGTAACGGTTATTTACCCAGCAACTGTCCGGCTGTATCACAACCATAATTCAGAATTCTACGGTTGCTTGAAAAAATAACGGTTACTCTAGTAGTAGGGGCCAAAAATAAATGATTCTAATTGGTCGGATTTTTGATTGTGGGTCTAGAAAAAAAGATTATTCGAAAAATTTAAAAAGCGTGGGCTTCGAACCCATAGCTTCGGTACATGTACTTTGTACTTGTAACGATTGAGCTAATCTAGGATTGGGTGGCCAGCCCAAGCTTCGATTGTGAAAGTTTAATGTTTTTATGCTATATATCCGTAATGTCCAAATTTTTACAGCCCACTCTTTTCGACCAATCAAATTAAAGGTACGTACCCCTTCGTAACATTCTGCAACTTCAGCAACGCTTTATTCTAAGCAACCGTCGCCTACGCTACATAACGTTTCTTAAAATCAAAAAACCCACCAATGACAACGGTTACCCACTATTAGAACGGTTACTCCAAACCACCCAATCCCGCTGCGGTAGGTAGGTAGGTAAATTGCCGTAAATACCCTATATACCTAGGTAGGTAGGTATCTATTACCTATTATTTCCATTCCCTAGGTATGTCTGGGATTCGGTATTTGCTTTTTCGCGGGCTCGGCGACCTAATCCCCATAATATGTGTAGAACATATAAGCTCATTTGGAAGGGGTTAAAAAGCGGTTGGTAGTCGTCGGCCGTCAGCTTTTGCCCTGTTACCGACACAATGGAACAGAGCCAAGCCCAGCACGGGCATTACTTCTCCGACGTTCGTAGTAGATTTAGGTAGGATACCCACAGCAATGGTTCAGGAGATGATATTCCTTCCCCCCCTTTTTTCCCCGTTCTGCCCCTGGCCCTTGAAGAGCTAGCCGGGTATCGACGTGAAGGTGTGGATGACGAAGGAAATAATATGTACGAATACTTAACCTTGTTTATACATAATATACTAGCAGAGCATTAGCATGACATGGAGCTACCGAACTGTTGGACGTGCCATACCATGTCGCCGAGAGAGTGGAAAATCCACTCTGCGCTACCCGTGTGGTTGATGCGGGTCAAATTGTAACGGGTATCTTACCTATTCCCCTGATATGTCAACTTGCTACGCCTCTATGTAATATAAAACCTCTCTCTATATTAGGTAAATTACACTTTACTTCTAGCCAGTAAATCCTAGCTATTAAAACGCGCCTAGGTTTATTACGCGTCCGTCCGCTCTAATCATGCGGTTAGGGAGAAAGGGGGAGGAAGGAAGACAATAATAATAATAATATGGAATAAAATAACGTAAATCATTCTAATAATAATAGCAATAAAATGCAGTGGCATGCAATAAGACTTCAATAGCTTACTAAGACAATGAAGTCACAAGCGATAGCAGAAAAAAATACTGCTCGAAGAAACCCCATAAAAATAAATTAAAAAGGTTGACAGCAGTGCGGTTCCGAGAGAGAGGGTAAGCGTGTCAGGGTTCAGGGAATAGTGGAAGGGGAAAGGAAGGAAGAGGAACAAAAAGAAAAGAAAAGGGAGAAGTGATATGTGACAGGTCACATTTCAGCGGCAGCGCATCTGTACGGACCCCAGCAGGATCAAAGCAGCAGAGGTAGAAACCACGTCAAGCCCACACAGCAACCCCCTACCGAGGCCGCGGGCCGCCCGCGATTGGGGGTCTGCCCGAAGGACGCGCCGTCGGGCCAACCTATACGTACCTTAACCCTGCTTGCCTCGCCTTGCCATGCGGTCCCAAGTCTAGGGGTGTCGCGTAGGTACCACATCGTACATAATCTCTACCTCGCACCCCTTATTTCCTCCATACACGTCGCTTCTGTAGGCACATGTAGTGTAGGTTGGTATGCCTGGCCTACCTTTACCTACGTCAAGACGGCCGACAGGGACCAGTGACGACTCCCTGACACACCGAATAAGAGGGGAAACAAAAAAGGGAGGGTAGCAGAGGGGCGTGAGCATGGAAAAGTAGAGAAACGAAACGGAAGGAAAGAAACGAGGGGGGACAATAAGAATAAAAATAAACTTGACGTATCAGAACGATGGTGCGGTTTTGGGGGCTTAAAGAACAGCTCATGCTGCATGTTTGCATGCCCGGGACTACTACGCTATCTTGTCACCCTACCGACGTACTTACCTGGCACTCACCAGGTGCGGTATCGAACTCGTACCTATCAAATCGGTGTCGACGTCCCGCGGATCAAAAGCCCATGTCTTGTACATGTAGCAAAACTCCTGGACGGTGTGGTACAGCCTGCATGGGACGCCACCATATGTAGGTATGCTCGGTGATGGCCAGGGAGGGTAGCATGCCGCGCTGCTCGGTAGATGCAAAGGATGCCGTCGTAAGAGGCCTCCGGATGTACGTCATGGCGGCTAGTAGGCGGCGGCAGCGGCGGCGGGTAGATCGAACCAGAAGGATCCGCGACCACGTACATAGCAGAAGTTTGAAAGATGGTTCGACGCGACTTGCGTAGATGGCGCTTTGAACGAGGCGCAAATTTGTTTGGGTTCGCTCCTCCGTGGGGAAAGGGGTACCGGACGGCAACAGGCGAGGGAGATCCTCATACCGGTCCCGCGGAAATGTCGTCAGACTTACCCATAGAGATCGCCTTACCGACCTGCTGGGTAGAGAGCCCTCGTTGCAGTTTCAACGCTCCCAGCCTGTCAGTCCCGGGCATCGACTCCAAAGTCGCAGCGGAGGTGTAGGGCGCTCCCGCGTACGCGGTAAGGCACCTTCGCCTCGCGTCTGCATGCTGCCGCACCCGAAAGGAGCGAGGAGGGCCTGGCAACCCGTGTCCCGCGTGCTGGGAATTGAAGACGTCTTGGCCTGGATTGACCCTGCCAATCAAGGGGTGGCGCAGGGACGGGAGAACTGCAAGCCAATCTAGCCTCAAAAACCTCCCAACGTGTAGACCCTCCCGCAGGGTACCACCCTGTCTTACCGACCCCTCAATTTCTAGCGTTGGTAAGCCAGCCAAGCTACTCCGGGAAATAGATCCAGTCCTTCGGGCTAGTGATACGAAAAATCATGTACACTGACTCCTCTCGAGCTATACCTCTATGTAACCCACCCCAATTCGCACGTGATGGATATGTAGGGAGGATAAATCGCTGTGCGGTACATACTATACCGTGCCGCTCGTACGGAATACGGGATCCTTGCTTACGAGGGCTCGCCTTCTTTCTATGTATGTACCTAATGCATCGCACAAATATAGGCCGTAGCGACCAAGAGCGTCGTAACAACGGCTAGCGAGGATTTTCCAGATTCGCAGGGTAATAAGGAGCAAGGGTGGCCATTGGTGATCATCGTAGCGGAGAGCGAAGCTGGGCCAAATTAGTCGTTTGACACCGGCGCTTTTTTCCGCTCGTTTCTCTTTTAGATCCGTGATACGATCACGCCTGTAGTGTCTGACCCGATACTCTGGTACACGCTAATGCATGCCTCACTAGAGTCAGACACATGATTGAGATGATGACAGTGAGGAGACTGACGACGGCGAGGGTAAGTACAGGCTAAACAGCGAGCTGCAGGATGTTGGGATTAGCCAGCGAGGCTGTAATCGAGATCGCAGCTCTGCGAGAAGCGACAAAAACTTAAACCGAAGTGCCGGGAGAGCCGACTTCAACCGTGGCCGACTAGGAGACCCGTCGCGAAGCATGAGAGTGTGATCCAGAGGGGCGGGCGCTATCCCAGCAGCAAGGAAAAATTGCGTGCGTGTGTAGTACCGTTATGTATGAGGGTCACAGAGGCTTTAACCGTGTGTGGGCCTGTCCCGACCATAATCCTGTCTGTAGACCAGGGGTAACTGAGCTAGCGTCGAACAACGAATGGACCTCTGCCACTCGTCCTGACAAGGAGTTCTTACCGGAAACGTGGTTATCGACTTTCGCCAGGCCGGCATTCGTAGCCTTCTTTTTACGACCTGCGAAACCGCCCACGGGCTGCTAAGGTATAGGTATCTAGCAGTCGTCATCGAAGAAGACCTTTACTACGCTTTTCAGCAGGGACGTCCCGTTGTCGAGAACGAAACGATAGGCTGCGTGGGATAGCGTCTTCACCACACCCCCCCTCCCCCCTTCGCTCCAGCTGATGGGAAACTCCCCGTCTGGAGGCCAGTACAGTACAGTACTCTTCGGTCCAGAAACGTACTGGTACCGCCGTACCGGCCACTTGGAGATCGCCGCCACCCCCCCAAAATTCCTAGCGTCGTCCCTCTTAATGCTATCTCCACTGCGACGGCCCGCTTTGTTTTTGATCTCTCTTGTAGCGTAGGTGTTCTCTCACCCATTTATTAACAGTGCAGGCCACATTACGCGCCCCATAGCGGTCCCGGAGACCCTAGAGACGTCCGTGTGTAGTTCATCGTCCTGCTCAGGGCGGGTTTTCGAACTAAATAAATCTGCCATTCGACTATGAAGCACCATCGCTGATTCTTAGCCGGGTTGTTAAACTTAGGTAGCTTTCATCAGACCACAGTGGCGGTGTGAGGAAGCCATGCTAAAATAAGGAAATTCCGTAATCTCTTCACCGTTCGGGTAGTCGCACATAAGGTCCTGTGAGTAATAGTAGGTACCGCGATCGTCACTCCAATCTCGTCGTCCCAGGACCCGGGTGAGCCTGCTCCTCTGGCGCATACGTACTAATACTAAGAGGGACGCAAACGTTCCGGGCTAGTCGCTTTGCGAACAAGTTACTGTAACCGGGCGGCCATTCGAGGTCCTCATCCCTGTCGTCAAGGTGGCCCGCTATGTACGTGAAATCCGTCCGCGACTGACCACATCCATAACGTAGTAGATTAAAAAGTCATCGGCAAGTGATATATCCTCTCTGAGTCAGGCTGCATACGGCACGCTTACCAAAGCCCTCTCGTGTGTCCTTGTCCGTCCTTGGTCGTCAGGGGTCTCGGAATCTAGCTTTCCAGGATATCCAGCGGGAAGGAAGGATGTAAGAATCCTAAGACGTAGCCAAGGCCCATTGAGCGCTGGAAAGTACCCCGTTGGCGTGGCTGACACGCTAGGTGTACTCGGTATAGGGGCACATGGAAATAAAGCCACAGCCGGCCCAGGAGCTGGGTCCTCGGACTCCCTAGAATAACTCTCTGTGGGATCGCTCTGGTTCCTCTAAAACCGGGCTAAAAACGTATAGGCGGAGACGTTTTTCATGCTCCTGGATAGTTCCCTTTGATTCTTCATCCCCTATTGCCGCCGCCAAATCTCATGGGTCGTCTGGGAGTTCTCCGCGCTGAACGCGGCTGCATAACCATCCAAAGTTCCAAACCCTTGGTCGTGGCCGCATCAACCGACCAGATCTTGGTGAGAGTAACACGAGGCACAGTACAGTGAACTGTCAGCGACTTTAAAAAGAAGGGTAACCTAGAGTACCGAGGGACTACCGAACCGGTACGATCAATCACAGGCATACGTTGAGTCTCATACGTGGCTGCTTAATCCCACCTAGCCAGATATAAGACCTTTTCTGCGCTATATGTCATTCAATGCAATGTAAACCCTCCGCAGCGCCCAATTCAAATAGCCATTGGGCGGAGTATACGCCAAGCATAACAAGCAAAGAAGCAGGCTTGGGCAGCAACGTCCCTTCTTTCCGATGGATAATGCAAGAGCAGAGACGGGAACTAGTGCGGATGCACTTTTGGTCGTGGAATGGTTAGAGAGAGGAACAGGCCTAGGAAACTCGGATGCCTGTCCTTATGCCTCAATGATCTATAGCGAGGCGGATTTGATCAGGAAGGTCTGGTGCATACATAGGGAGTAACCGTAGTACCCAGGATCGGCGAACAGCAGCTCGTGGGGTGCAAGCTGTGGACGTGTCGACCAATGTGGTTGTTTCGACCGGGCCATTGGCTCCACACACGCCTAAGCAGCTTTATTATTCTTGCAATATACCACTTTCCACTAACGGTCCCATGTACCTAGTGAAGAGGAGATCGGACGGCCTCCTCGTCGAGAAGGTGGTGAGCGTCGACGGTGTTGGAAGCCCAAACCGAAGATGCCGGTCTGGATAAAAGCCGTCATTCGGGAGCCTATAGTTGTTTGCCCAGGCCACCCATCACCTCAAAACCCATAGCTGGCTAGCTGTAAGACAGCCTCACGGTACCCTCAACTAGACTTTTTGCTTGGTCCCCCCTTAGCAGAATTTGCCATACTATAAAATGACTGGGTAGATATGCCCCTAGCATCAGCAGAAACGTTCTGCTCGCTAAAGCGCTGACAGACACGCCGACACCGAAGAGCTCACCGACGAAGTGCGCGAAACGTTTACGTACCACAACCGGACATACCAGCGATATTCAGTCGACCGTAAGATATACTTTGTGCCGGTTGACGAGGTTTGTAATCGCAAAATAAAGTCCCCTATTCAAACAGGACCCACAAACTGATGTCGACGAAAATCGTAGGATGAGACCATTCGCTTGCGCATACAGCACGACGTCCTAGCCATGCTATTTGATGGAAGATCCGTCTTCCCTCCCATGGGAGCACTGAGGCGAGTACTCGATTGCGGATTTGGAACGGGGATGTGGGCTTTTCAAGTAGCCTGGGAAAATCCCAGGTGTGAGGCATGTATAGCGCGGTTCCTTGCATTGGTTGTACTTTACGATTGACCGGCCGGCGTCCAAGACAAACACCCCCTCGGAAGAGTTTCCCACGGTTTCTACGTCTCCAAGCGGAAAGCTATTCCGCCTTCCCTCAGGATGCAACGGGGATCTGGGATTCTCTCTCGTCGTGACTCGGTGGTAGAATACCGCTGCAACCGGCGTATATTAACAGCAGGGCAGCTGGTATGGTGAGCTAGACGCAGATGGTTGGCGCTCGAAAGAAGCTATTTGCCGTTTGAAGTGCCCCTTTTAAGCTAACACTGGACTGTCCAGGTCGTTGGTATCGACGTGAGCCCCCATCACTACAACCCCGAGGAGAGCGTTGATAATCTCTACCTTAACGTCGACAACCTAAACATGCCGTAAGAACCGAAACACCCGATTATCAGAGCGAAATCTTAGCTTGTCTTTCTAGGCTTCAATTCCATACAAATCATTTCGACCTCGTAAATAGCAGATTAGTATCAGGAGGCATCGACCGTAACCGATGGCAAGGATACATGCGCGACATCCTTCGGGTTCTGCGCGGGGGCGGATGGTGCCAAATGGTCGAAATTGACCTCAACGCTCAGTCCGACAACGGCACATTGACAGATGGTAAGCTTGAGATGGGTCCTGAAGTCGGTGGTGGCCGTACTCATGTTGGGGTCCCTCATAGGTCACGCACTTCGCCAATGGTCGGATAAATACAATCGGGCTCTGTCACAGTACAAGAACGTCGAGGCACCACGACGTCTCGGACATTGGATGAGGCACGCCGGTTTCACCGACGTCGAAGAGCGAAGTACGTATTTGAGGCTTCATCTACCCCTGGGCTATTCCTAGCCTGGCGGACGCGTCTAGCCATTCGATTCAAATTTGGGGAGAAACCCCTGGATTATAGTTCAGTTCTCAACCTGCTGGAGAGGTCTCCTGCTAATTTTTAGTTTAACAGTGCTGCCCCTACCTATGTGCGGTTGGTCTGGAAGTATGAATTTCGGTAACCCTTCGATATGTTTCATTCTAACCGTCGCATGTGTAGATCAGCGGGATTTCGATATCGGCGCCGCCAACCAAGAAAACGTCCGGCTGATGCTCGGGTCTCTGGCTTTGTATCCGTTCACGGAACAACTCGGGTATGTTCGGAGCCTATTTCTTCGGGGATATCCCAGCTGTGCACCTAGGCGGCATCGTTGATATTTTGTAGCATGACAATCACGGAATTCCATGTCCTAGTGGCACAAGCAAGAGCAGAAGCTAGTAACCCTGCGCTCAAGGTAAGTTCCAACACAGTGAACAAAAACCCGACATGCTTAAGATGGGTCGTGGGTGATGCTGACAGGGAGTGTCGCAAAATGACAGCCATATTTCCGATTGTAAGTCACCCCCCGCTCCGAGCCCTGGAGCGAACCCGAAGCTCAATCGAGGCTGACAAGTAGCTATTCAAGGTATGTATGCGTCGGTAGAAAACCGAGGCGCTGAGACGGCCGAGCAACTATTCGGACGGCTCTCTCGGAAGGAAAGCTTGCCGCGTCGGTGAGACAGGCCGTCCGGCGAGTGGAACCTGACGTAGGCCGTACTAATCGGGTCAACGTCGTATCGCTTGCTCGTTCGGCTATCCTGGAGAGAGGGGGATGAGGGCTTTTATTGTGCGGATAGAGATGGGCGGTTGAGGGGTTTGGAAGGGCTGTTACGGTGTTGTCCAGATTCTTCTGGGCCAAGAACCGGGCCGTCTTTCGCACTTTGTACGTTGAGTAAATCCGCAGATAAGCACAGGGCTGCATTTATAGAATACACGTTGACACACATACAAGGCTGGTTTTTGCGTGGGCTTTTTGAATAATGTTACTGGAGCATAGATCTGTACAGGTATTCGAGAGGGTGGTCGGGAGGATGATCGGAGGAGCATGTGATGATATATAGGTCGGTATGGGGGAGAGGAGAACAGCGAAGACGGAGAGGGGCGAGTGGAGAGAGGGTGAGAGGGAGAGGGAGAAGAGAAGAAGAGGAGAAGAGGAGAATTGAGACAGAAAGGGCATGAGGTCAGCTTAAGGTTTGCAGCCAAAAGGGAAGCAGCAAATCAAGGGATCCCCTTTGCTCCTTCTACCAGAGTCTCGGGTCCAACTAGTCGGGTGGTGTCTCAACCCAATCGAGCAGATACCCATAGGGTACCTCCTGCCCAACTCGACACATATTACGCCTGCTCGTAGCTCTAGGGTATACAACGTATTAAACCTTGGGTAAACAGAGTACATGTAGATATTAAAATAAAAAAGATACATCGAATACGTGACACACGAAATACCTACAATATATGAAATACATATGTATGTAGGTGTATATAGTAAATATATAGCGCCGATCTTACTGGCCGACGCCGAGAAACACGCCCCGTTCAAGTATCTAAGCACGTACGGGCGGCTAGAGCCGCTGCCACGGCATCCTCCCTTTTTCTTTTTTAATCGTACCTACATATTCCGCCCGCATTGCCGGCCTGTCCTAGTTGCGGGCGGACCAACTCGTCAGTGGGCCAAACCCCCGGTCTTGTTTTTTGTTCCCAAATTCTTGAAATTGATGCCGTGTTCTAGACTCGAGGGCTACCTTAACTACCTCACAGACTTGCCACTTGCGCCGCCGCTGCTACTCGAAGGGGGGCGGCGGCGGCGTGACCTACTATCCCACGACGTTACAACGACGAACAACAAAGACAATAAGAGAGAAACCAGCCTCCCCCCCCAAAAGCAGAATTGTCAACCTAGCCGGGCCAGTCGCTGGAATACACGATTTCCCGGGTGAAATGGGCTTAGGCATTCAACCGCAGAGAGAGGTAGGTAACTTCCGCGTTCCCTCCATTACGAGTTCCCTTCCGCGCCTTTAACTGTGATTGATTGTGTGATTGTGTAACGAAGTGGCGGCCAAGGAGAGAACCGTTGGATTGTACGTGTACGTGATGGCAGTGGACCCTACCCGCGGATGTACACCTCCATCCCGACCCTTGCTACGCGGTAGACAATCTCGCTGCCATTAGCTGTCAGGTGACATTTCCTAGATCCTTCGCTATCTAATATGATGCAGGTAATGCCTCTCTGAAACGTTGCTGAGAGCCTTGGGAGTCAATGGTGCGCCTAAGCACATGGGAATAAACTCGACCGTCGATCAGAGAAGCGCCCACTACCGGCATGGGGAGGGAAAAAAGACATGGGGGTCGTAAAGGTGCCCTATTAGGTCTCACGGGGATTTCCAATATTACCTAACCTGCGTACCCTACGTATGTGCTCGTGCCAAATTTTAATATTGATGAGGAATCCGTTCTGTAGGGTACGTTAGATAGCCGTTTTGTTTATGTGGATAGCCGTGCCCAGGCTGTAGATAGAGAGTCCTTTTAATTGGATATTCGACAACCGGGTATCGCGGTAAAGAGACTTTTACGGCAGGGTATACACCTGGGTACCCCGGTACAAAAGCAAATGTACTATGTATTACCTCCTAATGAACCTTGAAGGGACGATAAGAGACTCTATCTGGTTCTCCAGTTCCGCGCGTATGGTAGCTTCCTTAGCTTTTTCTTCCATAGCTCTTTTTTTCTTCTTCTCTCCTTCCATCAGGTACCGGTCTGTGACGATCGTGATATCCCCCGGCCACTTACGCTTGGACGACGCTGCCTATACGTACATACATATATAGGTACCCAATCCAAGGTAAGGCGACGCCTGACCGACCGGGAACTTTCACCGTACCGAATTTTGAACTCGATTGGTTCCACAACCACTAAATCTCCCCTGAATTTATCTCCGGACCCCAAATCGCACGTTTGGAATAAAATAAGAAGGAAAAAAATAAATAAGGGGAGATCAAGAAAAAAAATTTTTTTATTGAATGAAGCTGGGTTAGGGCAATCAATTATCCTCGTAACTGCGAAACCTTCCGACAATGGCAGCCCTGCGATATTCCACTCGTATCGCGGATCGATTCCTCCTACGGACACGCGTCGCATCACCCTTTGCTTCTACTGCCACTACCAGCACCCCCGCCGCAGCGACGACTTGGTCCCTGAGTCCAATATGTAGCGCACGGTTCTACTCGAGCGGGAGGGAAGGGGAGCCGCCGCTACTGCAGAAGATCAGGTCCGACTTGAAGACAGCGAGTACGTTAGATTTACACCTCCACCTACTCCTACACTTACGCTTTCGCACCTAGCTCCCGCTCGAGCCTCCCGCTCCTCCTCCCCTCTATGATAAGCTTCTTACCTGATTTTCCTACCGCCTAAGCTCACCGCACACGCTCGCACGCGCACGTACTTACGCTAACCCGTTCCTTCTTCTCCCCCCCTCTCTAGTGCGCAGCAAGGACACGCCGCGGCTGAACGTAATCCGCTCCCTCCTCGCCGAGGTCGTGAACCGGGAGAAAGCCGGGTCGCCCGTGAGGAGCGACCGGCAGATGGCCAAGCTCCTGCGCAAGGAGCACGAGCACGTGGTCCCCGCGGCGGAGGAGTTCCGGGCCGCCGGCCGCGACGACCTGTACGAGAAGGAGATGGCGCAGGCGCGCATACTGGAGGAGTACCTCGCCGCCGCCGCGGAGGCGGAGAAGGGGGAGGGGGGAGCAGGGGGTGACGGCATCTCGGACGAGCAGCTGAGCGCGATCGCGGCCACCGCCGTCGAGGCCTCGCCCGCCGCCAACGTGGGCGCCGTCATGGGCGCTCTCCTGGTGGAGGGTGGCCCGCTCCACGGCCAGACGTACGATAAGGGCAAGCTGCATAGGATCGTCAAGCAGCTGGTGGAGCAGAAGGGGTCCAGTTGAGGGGGGCGAGGAGGCATCCTAGGATGACCTACGTACTGTCTATTGACCAACCCTCCCGAAGAGAAAAAAAAGTGAAAGAGTCGATCAGAAAATAAAAAATGGGGGAAGAGGACCCGGAACGACGGAACGGTACGGGATATAGGCTATGGGTTAGGTAGGTACCTACCTGGGTAAGGATTTGTACAAATGCTGTACGATGTATGATGACGCATGCGGCTAGGATTGCATTATACCATCCGGCGGGTAAAACTCTGGGATAGGTTTACATCTTCACTCAATAGATGTCTCATGACGAGCAATCCTCGTAGCTGTGCCTCTATATGGAAACACATGCGCTTATTGTACAGCGGTGACATTGGGTATACCGGGTCGATCTAGTCCATGGGGGCCCGTGAAGCGGTGAGTTCAGTACCAGTCAGGTGGGTGGTAGGTATACATCCCGCGGAAGATCATTAGGTCCCCAAAACATGAAAAGATCGACGGAATCACATAGTCGTACTTGGGGGCCGTAGAAGACGTTCTAGGGTCTTGCTGGTGTAGCTAGAAATAGTCCTCTTGGCCGTGACCAAAGAGGGGTTCATATTTGGAGTATCGACTAATCCATAATTCCAAGGTATCTCTTCCACTGCATAGCTCACAACTATGACATACGCCAACAGTTTTCGCCTCACCTAAACGCCTATCATAAGTCTCTATCCATAGAGATAGCCAGCATCTCTGCGGCGGTGCATTGCCCCAGGGGGTTTCGTAACCGACACAGAATCTTCAAGCAGCGGCATCCTCCTCGTTACGTGGGCCCGCATACTCGGTCCCCTGATTTGCAGTCGCTAACCTTGCGCACAAGCTCAGCAGAATCACGGTCTCCGTCGCTGCGTAGTGGTTCAGAGCATCTAGCAGGATTTGCAGATGCCGGCTAAAGTTCTTCTCCCAATTCTTCATGATTTCGAACAGGTTATTGATCCGGGTCTCCTCGTCCTGGAGCTGGCTGGTTGACCCGGCGTCGCCGTGCGACTTCTGCGACTTGATGGTTTGGAACCGCTTCCACTCCTTGTCGGTCATATTTGGTGGCTTTATAGGGCCGATCAAATCCGGATCGGCCTTTTCGAGCTCGCGCGACAACCAGTTCATGTGAGCGGCAAATACGGTGCAGGTCTGCATCAGTTTTGCATGAATCTAGACGAAAATAATGTGAGTATAAGACGCGGTAACCGCGAAAATTTGCAACCACTTACTCGAATTAGCTTGCCATTAGTTAACATGCAACCCTTCAGGCAAGTGTCCAAGAAATCCACATGATCCTGCATTAATTCGTCCACGGTCCGATCCGGTTTGCCAGACCCATCTAAACTCCCATCCTTGGCTTTGAGTCTTGACATCAGAGATTGCCAATTGGGCTCAATAACCTCCAGGGTACAAAAATAGAGCAATTGCTGGACGAAGACTATCATTCGCGCTCTCAGGGTCCACACTCTCCTCTTCCAGATCTCAAGGCGTCTAACGGACGACTTGTGGCACCAAACAACCCCAGTATTGTGAGTCTGCCACGTAGTCGACAGTTGCGACTCCAGATATCTCAATGAGAGAAGATAACGGAATAGCGCCTGGTACCGCCATATTGTCTTCCGGCTAATAACCAGAGATACGGGGAATGGTACCGTATAGTCGAGCTGCAGCGATGTGAAACCGACTGCGTTCTTATCGTTTTCAATAGGTTGATTGCTAAGTGGCTGCAACGCCTCCCCTTGTTCAATACCCGTGATATTGACGACGCGCTGTAACATTTTTATGAGGCCGACCTCATTCATCTCTACATGAACGTCTTCTTTAAACGGGTCTAGAGACACGAGACTTCCTGGCTGTCGTAGGACGAGATCGAGCAGCGACTGCAGCTTGACGATATTAACAGACTTCACCGGCTTCCGTAATTCTGATGCGCTGAGTTCCATGAAATAAGTAAAATAGTCGGACGGATCGAGGAAGAAGTAGTGCTTGATCGACCGCAGCCTCGCGGGAAGGGCATGCGTGGTCAGGAGCAACTTCATAAGCGACTCGTTTGCGTAAGCGTAAGCGTTATTGACGTTGTCGAGGAACCGCGGATCGTCGAACGACTTGGGAACGTCCTGAGCGACTTTACTAACGTCAACTCCTCCACATTCCCGCACAACATTGAGATATTTCCCGGCAAGTAGAACTTTGTCCTTAACGCCTTGTAGCTGTGGGGGTATGTCTTGCTCCCGTATGGTATATCTCCTCTCCCAGTAATCGTCGGTATAATCCTGCTCCAGCCTATCGCGTCCCATACTCTTTTGTTCTTTGATGAGAAACTCGGAATGAGGGTCTCTGATTTCGCCATGATGCAGCCATCCATTCAACATTGCCATATATGGTCGACTGGCATCACGCAGCAATGAGGTGAGCAACGATCTGGCATCGGGATCTCCAGACATGGTTTCCAATCTCTTAGTAATCAGACCTATGACCACACCCCCCTTGCAGACCTTCTTTCCAGTCATGTTTCCCGGCACAAGCTCACCACCACGCTTCAAGTTCTCTAGGATGTTGTCAATGTCGTCGGGGTCCGAGTCACTCTCGCTCTCGTCGTCCAGAAGCGCATTCCTCTTGAGGAATTCGTGGGCTAATGAGTAGAGCTGGAACATCATTTGACTCGTGGGGAGCGTATGAACGTTGAGGAGATGTAGCGTAAAAGTCTCGTTAGTTAAGAATTGCGTCTCCAGCTGCGCAACCATTACTAGATAGTCATGCAAGAATTTCCTGATTGCGGCACATAACGCGTGGTTGATAGCTCCAAATTCCTCCCTACTCTGGACATCCACAAACGTTTCGAGGGCCGAGTAGTGAGTAGCCATTTTAAGCATGGACACAGTCAGGTCCTGCAGACTGGGATCGAGGCCGGGAAGTATTTTGAATTCGGGACCGGCTAGTCGATCTCTCTCCTCATTCGGGTCATACGAATAAGCGTACCGGATATATTGTCCCTCATAGCCCATGAAAACGAATAGTAGATCCTCTATTATAGCTGCCTCTTGGGCTTCTAAGGATAGTTCGTTTAGGGGCGGCGGTTGCAATGATAGTGGCGCTTCCGAGGCTGAAGGAGGTATAGATATGCGAATCGCGAGAGGCGCGGATGTGTGCGGTGTTAGACTAACTACGGGATCCCACGTTGCTACAAGCGGTCGCAAGAGGTTAGTACTGGTCCATGATTTTCTCAAAAATCAATAAAACGTTGGTCTTAGACGTACTCGGCGACGTTTCCGATTTTGAGTCTTTCAGCTTCGTGTCTGACGGGCGAGACTTGGACATATCCTTCGACTTCCGCCTCTCTGGCGGAGGCATATCCCTAGACCGTCTTTCGGGACTCTTGGCCCTCGAAATCAGCTTTTCCTTCGTGGTCACGGTTACGCGCTCGACCCTTCGTTCTTCGGTATTCCTGCTGGCGGGTCGCGGATTACCGGACGCGGACCGCTTGTGGGCGGGATTTATATAGGCGGCCTGGGGAGAGCGCGCGTTTCGTTGATTACCAGGCTGGGGACCTCTCGAAGCGTGACCCCCTGCGCGGGGTCGCGGGTTGCTATCATTATCGCTGGTCCCGTTTGTGCGCCTCTCTGAATAATTGGAGACTCTCGAAGACATGGTCACTGGATGGCGACATCGGGAACGCCTTTCGCTGCGGGACCATGGGTGGCTGTCCTAGTGTTATGTCGTATATTTTAGTTGGATAAGTTTAAGGTAGAACACAACTTTTAGGTGGGAAGTAGGGGGAGGTTTAAGGTTGTACTAAGTTGTGCCTTATCGATAATTGGCTGATGCGAGGTCGCGTCGAAAAAGCAAGCAGGCGCGTTCGCGGCCGCTAGGAGGTGGTATGTGCGTATAGTACCTGGTGACTTGGGTAGGTACCTACATGTACTCAACCTTACATGCACGATACAACTTCTCTCTTTTTGGTGGTTGACTTTGGAGTTGGTTGTAAATCTGCGTTTTGGCTCCTAAGGGTTATTGTAGAGGATACTCTTTCTAGGTATAGAAGTGGTAGTCGATGAATAAGTAGAGAAATCGAATAGAGAAGACTTAGATATGCCCAGTATAAAAAAGACTTTCGGTAAGTAGCTCTAGATGCCTGCTCAAAAATATGCATGTACCCAAGAAGAAAGGAACCAGGTACCCAACACATTACTAACCTTAGGCACCTAATGCACGTACTTAATCGATAACATCTTGAATCTCTGCAAGCTTAGTGGCCCAAGCTCTAAATGGAACCCCACCCCCGGCTACCCCGATTAGTGCAAACACAACGCAACCCGAAAGCTTCGTAAACGGCGTAGCAGCCTTGAGCTCCATCCAAAGCTCCGTAGCCTCTTTTACATACCATACCTTTAGATTTCAGCCTCCTCCCAAACTCAACCACATACTCCCCCGAACGACGCAAAACGCCCGACTCAACGGTCCCTTAACTTTTTTTAGAGCCGGTTTCCTTCGCAAGTCCTTCAAGATGTTTATGGCAAGATCTGAATACGGTAAGCCCGCTACCCGCAGTCTTCATCCCTCCCCCTCCAAAGCTGCCGAAAGCTTCGTGTTGGTAGCTGGCTAATGCAATGGACGCCGACCAGACCGGGGTATCAAGTACGGCTCCCCAGACGCCTATACCTATACCTATATATCTCCTCTCCCCCACCCCCCTTCGCCCGCCTCCCCGCGACCACCACTGCTAACGCCGGATCTTCTCGCAGCACCTTCTCCCCCGAGGGGCGCCTCTTCCAGGTGGAATACTCGCTGGAGGCCATCAAGCTAGGGTCGACGGCGATCGGCGTGGCGACGTCCGAGGGCGTGGTCCTGGGCGTCGAGAAGCGCGTGACGTCGACGCTGCTCGAGACGTCGTCGGTCGAGAAGATAGTGGAGATCGACCGGCACATCGGGTGCGCCATGTCCGGCCTGCAGGCCGACGCCCGCAGCATGGTGGAGCACGCGCGCGTCGAGTGCCAGAGCCACGCGTTCAACTACAACGAGAACCTGCGCGTCGAGAGCTGCACCCAGGCCATCTGCGACCTCGCCCTGCGCTTCGGCGAGAGCGCCGACGGCGAGGAGAGCATCATGAGCCGCCCCTTCGGCGTCGCCCTCCTCATCGCCGGCTACGACGAGGACGGCCCCCAGCTCTATCACGCCGAGCCCAGCGGTACCTTCTACCGCTACGACGCCAAGGCTATTGGCTCCGGAAGCGAGGGTGCTCAGGCCGAACTGCAGAATGAATATCACAAGGTACGTATATATATACATATATACAGACACGTCTATCCACGTATCGCGTTGGCAAGAGTAGCGCAGCTCGATACGGAAACCCCAACTAACTACTGCTCCATAGTCTCTCACGATCGAGGACGCAGAAACGCTAGTCCTGAAGACGCTAAAGCAGGTGATGGAGGAGAAGCTCGATAGCAAGAACGTGCAGCTGGCCAGCGTGACCAAGGAGCGCGGCTTCAGGATATACACGGACGACGAGATGGCCCAAGTTGTGGAGAGACTACCGGCGAATTAAGTTAAGAGATTATGCGGCTTAGCTACGAGAGGATTGGTATTCCGACACGGTAGCGAAAACACAAATTAGACAAGGGGGTAGAACGAGATAATGCGCCCTGTTGAACTTGACCTGATGAGCCTTTTTGAGCAAGCTGGAGGACTTTATAAGTTATAATATAAAGTTTCGCCGCTACCCAACGTCCTATTTGTACAAACCGGAAGAATTCGCCTTTTCCTCCTAGGTCCTTTTTCCTCGTACGTGAGGTTATCCAATACATTCGAAGTTCCCGCCTCGAACGCCCGCTCCTAATCTTGGGTTTTAACCGTACAATCGTAATCCGTCTCAATGCATCCATACCTACCCATGTCTTTTTTTTTTTTCCTCTCTTTCCCGATCTTATTCCCCTTTCCCTTTCTCTGCCCCTTGCATAGGCCACTCGACTAATCAACCAACTAAACAAGCACTCCTTAAGTAACCGCAGCGGAAACGTATACAAACACATAAAACCCCACACTACCGGCGAACCCTCTCACTCGTTTCCAAATCGAGCCTCTCGAGATCTTGCTCAACAGCCAGCAGTCCCATAGCGTAGGAGGCCTTCTCCCCCTTGGCGAGAACGACCTTGGACTCGTCGGCGTCGATCTCCTGGATGCGCTTGTCGATGCGGCGGGCATTGACCCACACGGAGGCGGGCGGGTCGATATTGAGGTTGACGGACCGCGCATACGGCGGGCCGCGGCCCAGCTGCGCTGCCTTGGACCACGCCGACTCGCACCCCACCGCGATTTGCCTTGCCGACTGCCATCCCGTTAGACGCGCGATGTCGTGGAGGCGCTGAATTAGCCACTGCCGCTGGAAGTCGTCGTGATACTGTAATGGGGGCTAGGTGTTAGTGCCTAAAAGTTTGGACGGTGGAGCAGAGAAAAGGGTTAGGATTGGCTTAGCTTAGGTAGCTTAGCATTGCCAACTTACCTGAATCCCCGCTACAAACAGCGGGAAACAGCACTCGATCAAAGCGGCGGCCATAAGCGTACTTACGCTGGCAAGTCGCTCGATATTCTCCTCTAGGCCAGCAGCGATGCGGCCCACTTCCATGCAATATGGAGCTGTGGTCCGCGCAGACAAGCCCGCGGCAACCATGGCGATGGGCGGCATGGTAGGATGCGCGCGGTGGAGGATGATCTGGCCCATGTAGTAATTCATCCAAATACCTGCGATGGAGTAAGTGCGGTAGTGGGCGGCAAGGCCGAAGGGGGTGGCCTTAGCGGGATAGACGTCGGTACCGAGGGGTTCGAACTCGGGGCCGAAGTGGCTACGGATCGTCTCGAAGGCCTGCTTGAGCCCCTCCCACTCGCGGTACGCCTCGGCAGTCCTAGTGTCGAGGTCGAGGGCCTCGGGGGAGGGTTCGCTCGGCGGAGATGGCTCTCGAGGCGGGGTGAAGCCCATCGGCACGGTGACCCTGTCGGGATTCCGGGGTACCATCCCCGGAAACATGGTCGGCGATCCCCCGCGGCCGGGACCGGTCAATCTGAATGCTTCCCGCTTCCGACTCAGATCCTTCGACGTAAAATCCGCCAAGCGGCCGAGCAGGAGTATAAGGTGGTCGTATGTACCGTAGCTAACAGAGTATTAGTGATTAACGTTTATCATTCGCAGGATCGGACGAATGGCTCACATAGCGTCGAGTCTTCCTATTGGCGCTCTTGGGGGACATTGTGTCCACGTATCATACTCAAGACTTGGCCAGTTAGCACAGACTAATCCTGAGAGAGCAGATCAATATAGTTCAAACTTACAATAACCGTGTTCCACCCAGTACGCTTTGGTAAACGTCCATTTTGCAATACCACCAGAAAAGGTCGCTCAATTGCTGGTATTTCTCCATGTCCTTTTCCGTATACCGATATCTCGACCTGCGGTATGTGCTATGCTCTTCGGGGACCATCCCTAGCTCATCATACGAAACATCCTTGCCTGTTAGCGCACTTAGCAACGGAACATCGAGGAGGTCCCAGTCTTTATGCAAGGGACCGGACTCCTCTTCTGACGTGAACATTCCGAATACGTCTACCGGAGGCTGTTGCATCTCCTGTAATCTCTTCCTGAGCTTAATTCCCATCATGGTGCGAGTCATCTCAGCAAATGGGATTTCTTTGATAATTAGACGCGCGCCTAGAAGATGTCTACTCCATTTGTCATGGTCAGAATTCCACACTTCATAAAATGCTAATACTAATGTAGCTGCTAGATTCGACGGCTGGGCTCGCCTATTTGGCCGGCCGACATTCCGCGCGATTCTTCTCAGAGCTAAGTGATAGTGCTTGAGAGAAGCTGTTGGCGGTACCACTTGAAGTTTTGCGATCTGTAAGCTTGCAATTGCTAGTATGGCATGAAGGAGAGCTGGATGCGTGAAAGATAAGATTGGGAACGTGTCTGGGCTTTAATCAGTAAGAAGAACCGATGTGGCTGGGAATGACCGACTTACACGTCCAAATATGCTGACGAGCTTTCGGTATAGGTTGCCCCTGAAATATGGGTGACGGATCAACGGGATATCTCTCATACATCGATATACTCGGCCCCGTCACGTTCACAAAATGCCAAAATACTCCCGCTACGTGTTTATCATTCAAAGGTGAGTTGGCTGGCGAAGGTTCATACGTTGCGAGATTGGAATCAAACGCCGAGAAAGTTCGCGTATGAGTTCCGAATATGTCGTAAGACTGATCGATCCTTTGGAACGCGACGACCCCGAGTTCGTTGAAGTCAAGTGAAGTACGCCGCTCACTAATTGGCACATCATCCGACTCTGCCATGGAGTCGTCCTCCGATACGGGGTACTCCCATTCCTCAGGCTCCAGCACTACGCCCTCGATAGGCTGTTCAGGCTCAGCACGAGCTTTGCCCTTATCTAATTGGGTCCTCCCCTGCTGCTGCTGCTGCTGTTGCGGTAGACCGTGTAGGACGTTCTGCGCAAGGTTTGTGGGAGCAGCGGATGGAAGCTGACTGAAATTCGCCGGCTGGTCCTGCCTCCATTGTTGTTGCGAGAACGCATCGACGGTGGTTGGCGGAAAGAAAGTATACTTCGATGGTACGGATTGAGGCGCAAGCCCGTTGGGGTCAAAACCTATGGGCGACGTGCTTTGCCCAGTTTGGTTCGGATAAAGTCCAGGCAACTGATGATATCCTACGGACGGAGGTTTAGGAGCGATTATCTGCAAAGACTGCGACGAAGATTTTTGCTGCGCTACTGACAGTTGCTGTTCTCTTACCAGCGTCTGAGGAGAAGGTGCTGGGTAGTGTATTGGGCCAAAGGGGGCGTTCGCAAATGCGCCTAGAGGATCTTTGAAGACAACGCGCTGATTATATCCTTCGCACTGACGCTTTGATTTCAAACAGTTGTTACAAGTTGGTCTCCCTTCATCGCATTTTATGCGGCGTTTTCGACAAGCTTAGCTGGAGTTAGCTGGTACTGCTCATAGAGCCAGAATGGAGATTGGTACGTGGGGATAAATACGTACTGAGGCAACCTGTTTTCGTTCGCTTTCGCACAACCGGTTTCTTAGGCGTCGAATTCTCATCATCCCTCTCTTCTGGCGTCGGGGGCCGAGGAGGATGAGATCCTGTAGAGGCACCTCCCGCCGGTTCCACAGCGGGATCCATCTCGGGGATGACCCTCACTATTTGGTCTTATAACTTATAGGTGGTAACTTATCGTCTTGCTGTCTAGCGGCTTAAAAATATCAAACTGTCACATGGTCTTCAGACAGCTGGCCCGGGTCGGGTCAAGGAGAGCGCCGACTATAAAACAATGCCGAATATACTTGGCGGGTTAGCTCTCTCAATCCGGCGAATGACGGGTTTTCAATGCGGAGGCGGTTACGAGACACCCTATCGTCCAGTACACCTAAGAGTCGAGTTCCGAAAGCGATCTACTGCATAATAATTCCTGCTGACCCGACCGGCTAGTCGAATGAAACATTCGAGGCAAGACCAGGAATATTATAGATGGTTCGAGAGGTGGACGTCACGACCTGATCCCGTATAGCTTATATCATTCCGTGAAACATCTGGTGTAACGAAATGGAATCGGAGTATGCTCGCTGGCGTGGGCAATCGGGGCAGTTAACCCTCTAAGAGGGTAAGACGGGGGTGCGACATGGAAATGTGAACTGTAGATAGACGGCAGTGTCTAGGCCTGGGGTGTAGTCATCCCAGTAGTTGTAATATGTACTGTAGAAGGGTAACACGCTTCGCAAAGGGGGGTGCGTTGCGGAGGCGGAACAGAAGGTGGTAAATGGCTGGGAATGGTGGGGTGTAGTTAGATGTTACCAATGGCGAGGATAACCTGTCGAGCCTGGCAAGGATGAGACTAAAGTAGGTTGTTCCCAGATCTCGGCGAGGCTAGGCAAACTTGTTCGGCCGGACGATCCTTGAATGGTGCGGTACCATTGGGCTTCCAAAGCTGAACCAGCTTCTAGGTGGAGCGAATCCAGACCCGGCTTCTGCGATAGATCCTTCGCTAGACCCCAAGAGCCGACGCCATGCACTGGTCAGGAGAAGAGCGATAGGGATTAAGGGTACGGATTATGGTGACCGGTTTGGGGACCCGCGGTGAAATCCAACGTCAGTCACCGTAACCCCGACAAGGTAGTATAACCCCCCGGGGGGTTCAATTTTCTGCGTAACAGAAAGACGAAGTTCTGTTAGACTAGCTGAAGGGGTGGTAGATGATTGAAAGGGAATATATACTCTCGGAAATCCAGTTATCTGGGATCTTGCTTACTAGCATTAAAGAGCCTCGACGACTCCACGTGAAGACAAGACATTTAGTATGACAGCGATAGGAAAAGAAGCAGATGCCAAGATTCTGTAAGTAGATTTTGTATGTGTACGTCAAATTGCAATAGATAATAGATTTCTAGGTAACTGTATTGTACATACCGGGCCGTGGCGACGCAGTACGCTAGGGAGTTTCCACGAAGCTGCATACGAGCAGAGTCGCTCAAGTTGCGGCAGATCGAGGTGCGACGTCTGATGATGCGCCCGTGGCTATCTATGCGCCCATTTGCTGCATCCTGGGAAATTAGTTTCCTAGAGAGTTAATTGCGCACAAAGTCAGTCCACTCGTGCTACCGAAAACGCGCATTCTTTCGCATCGCCGACGACTCGTCCTACACACAGCTCACGTTCTATTGGCCGGTCATCAATTCGCATTTCCAGACACGCGGTGGAAGTGCGCTTGCTACCTGTAGCTTGTTGTAAGGATTAGTTCCCCGCATATCTTGATATGCTTCATCACGAGTCTCGAGATGGGTGAAATCTTGTTATATATCGCTGAAAGCAAACCGCCGACAGCGAGGGATGGGCTTTCGGGCGAAGGGAAACCCAACCCCCCTAACCGCTCCTTTCCCCTGTTCTGAATTGGTGGCTTGAAACTGCCTGTTCGTGTCTCATTCCACGGCTTCACAATAGCACATGACACAACGTCGTCGATTCGATGTAGTCAAGCCCTGTCATGGCATCTTCACCCCAACCCTAAATATCTAATCCGGGCTAGGTATAGCAAAGAACGGGTGTAGAAGCCTTCCCGTGTGTCTCGGGAGGAGCCTCGAGCACTTCCGGATGACGCAGAGAATGCATGGGCGAAGCTGCTTATACTATACTAGAGGGCCAGGCACGGCTATAATGATAGCACGTACACCATAAATCGGCGGAGGCCTAAGCTTTCGTGACCACGACATAGAAACGGTGCGTCGTAATGCAGGATATGCGATGCTTCGTCCCGTGACCCCGCGCTGATGCAAGAAAACGGTAGCAGCGCGCTCCTCAACGAGAAGCGTCCCATCCCGGCCGACTTGGTGCAATCGAAATGGCGAGTTGGGCGGTTGAGATTGCGCCTTTATCGGTAGAGGTAGCGGGTGAAGGGACGAAGCTTTTGGCTGGAAATCGGCGCCAAAGTCTTCGTCGTACCGCAGGGACGAGGGATTACGAAGGCTGCGATATTGCCGTACACGCATGCCCTGCCAATGGTTTCGGTTAGCCGACATCGATGACAGAAGGCCTGCTTGCATGCTGGCCAGCCGCTGTGCGACCGTCGATCGTACGTGGAAGGCCTTGGTCTTCCCTTCTCGGAGCCCCGGCCGGCCGTAATAGTGGCTATGAGTAATCCTATCCTGCTTGCCATTCAATGGCTCACGTTGCTTCATTTAGTTTGTAGCCTCATGTGGGGTTCAACTCGGCATCATACTACCGGTAGCTTCACTAGGGCTACATAATCTGATGATGCGGTAGCGTAGAATTGGTCTAGTATATAAGCAAGGTACGGGATTAAATAAGGGAAATTCTTTATAATAGCTCGTGTGGGCGGATCTAGTCTGGTAAGGACGCAAGATGCCGAGGTTGCTTCTGAAAGTCTGGAAAGACGGTGGTAGTTGAGTAAGTAGGTAGTTGAGTAGCGAGTGGTGAGTAGTGAGGAATGAGAAAAAGGTGGACATCGAAGGTTTAGTGATTTCAATGTTGCTAGTCTACATGAGACGAGGCTATTCCGAAGAGGAAATAGGAGGGGTGGCTTTAGTATGTGCGATGCGTAACATACTTTAGATATCTTACGATAGTGATGCTAAGGGCCAAAGTCTTAGGGCAAGGACAACTTATGAGAGGCTTCCCTTGAAAGAGATTGGGTATCATGTGTAAGTGCAAGTCATGACATGAGGGAAGGCAATCGACTTGTTGATACCAATTTACCAGGTACGTCGGGTACCTCCTTAGGTACCGGGTACGTAGGAAGGTACCTAGGTACGTGCCGGTAGCTACATGTACATCACCTCCACATCCGATAGAGCATGCACGTGACTCAACAGTTTGCGGGGCATTATTAGATCGGCTCAGGTACCTCATATACTATACAGTACGTACCTACTTATCTACCTAGGTAGGTACCTTCATTGCTACGCTAGCATTGGACCCCTGCAAAAAAGTTTCGACAATTAACTGCCGTAAAATATTCTTCGACTTTTCCAAGCTACACTTAACAGAACTCCTCGTCAACCCATTGACGTACCGAATCTTGATCTCAATCTTTAAGACGTAAATCGAGCACGTCTATACCGGTGCCGTTGTCTTTCCTCAACCATGTTCGCAGTACCAGGTTGGGCCGTGTCTGCGGACAACCTCAAACCAGAGGCCGCAGTAGCATCGAATACGGCTCAAGATGAATCTGCGCAGTCCAAGAAGCGCAAGAGGCCGTCATCCGGTCCGGCAAACGTCACAGAGTCCAATGTTGCGGATCTGTGGGAGCGAGTCATCGAAGGGAGATCGGGGAAGAAGGCCAAGCCCAGCAATGATCAGGGCGATGGCGGTAGCGGTAGCAACCCGGGAGACAAACCTGGGAAAGGCCTAAAGAAAATGACTCTGAAGGAGAAGAAGAAACTGAAGAAACTAAGGGAGAAAGAGGCAAGCCAAAACGGCGTAGACGGAGCCAAGCCAGTCAACGACGGCTCTAGCAAGCCAACTTCGGGATCACCTGATGCCACCGCAGAGACGGCCGTAAAGAAGGACAAGAAAAAGAAGAAGCAACCCAGCGAACACCAAAAGGAGGAGCACAGCGACACCAGCAAAGCCCGCGACGAAAAAGGCCCCGCGAACCAGCCCAGCAAACCGCAAGCTCCCGCGGCGCCGAAGCTGACGCCCCTGCAAGCCGCGATGCGGGAGAAGCTCGTGTCCGCGCGGTTCCGGCACCTGAACGAGACGCTGTACACGAAGCCGTCGGCGGACTCGTTCCGGCTGTTCGAGGACGCGCCCGAGATGTTCCAGGAGTACCACGAGGGCTTCCGGCGGCAGGTCGAGGTGTGGCCCGAGAACCCGGTGGCGGGGTACATCGCGGATATCCAGGCGCGCGGGCGGGCGAGGGGCGCCCCGCGCTCCAAAACCGCCGCCAGACACGGTCACCCCCCCTCGGAGGAGGGCGACGCGGCGGCGGCGCCGCTGCCGCGCACCAACGGCGTGTGCACGGTCGCGGACCTGGGGTGCGGCGACGCGAAGCTGGCCGAGGCGCTGCGGCCGGCGCAGAAGAAGCTGCGCGTCGAGGTCCTGAGCTTCGACCTGCAGAGCCCGCACGCGCTCGTCACGCGCGCCGACATCGCGGACCTGCCGCTGGCCGACGGCGCCGTCGACGTCGCCGTCTTCTGCCTCGCGCTCATGGGCACCAACTGGCTGGACTTCGTCGAGGAGGCGTACCGCGTGCTGCGCTGGAAGGGCGAGCTGTGGGTCGCCGAGATCAAGAGCCGGTTCGGGGCCGGGGCCGGGGCCGGGGCCGGGGCTGGAGCGAAGGGGAAGGCGAAGCCCGGGGCGCCCGTCGCGCATAGTGTGGGGAATAGGAGGAAGAGCAGCCTGGGAGATACTAAGAAGAAGGGGAAGAAAGGACGTGATGGGGGAGAGGATGATGAGGTTGATGAGGCGGCGTTGGCGGTGGAGGTTGATGGCGCGGATGACAAGAAAGGGGAGACGGATGTTTCGGCGTTCGTCGAGGCTCTACGGAAGAGGGGGTTCGTTCTACAAGGTGCAGCTGATTTGAGGAATAAGATGTTCGTCAAGATGCGCTTCCTTAAGGCGGCGTCACCGACGGTTGGGAAGGGGGTTATTGCGCTAAAGGAATCTAGTCGTGGCACAGGTCCCAAGAAACAGGGCGTCAAGTTCATTGAAGCGGAGGGAGATCAAACTACGGCGGATGAGAGCTCTATTCTGAAGCCCTGCGTCTATAAGCTACGATAGATGAACTATCTGCAATCCATGCACATTCCATGCCTACGCACGTCAGAAAACCGTAACTTTCTGATCCTCGATGGCTTGGGTCCAAAGAGCCCAAGGTATTTTGCTCGGGTCGGTCGAAAACATGAAAGTGTCATGCTCGAGGACCTCTCTAATATTAACGTCCGGATCGCATGCAACCCAAATTACTGCCAGTGTCCCCTAGTGCGCCCTCTACTTGCTACTTGAATCGAGTAGTCATCAATTCCCATGGCTTGAACCTGCCATAACCGTCACGCTATGCCGTTGCGCCCTTCGATCACGTGCGATGCATCCGTAAAAGTGCCAATGACGGGGCTCACTCGCTAATTATTGAAGAGGAGGGAGGCGGCAAACTCTACGTTACCGCCGGTAGCCTCCAGTGCATTAATCGCGGCCTCCCGGTCCCAACCTAGCGACACGAGGGTATTGATGTCGTTTTCCGGGAAGGTTCTTTGGGGTTGCGCTTGGGGTTGCGGTTCAGACGGACGGGATGCAGGAGCCGCGGGACGGGACGTGATAGGTGCAGAAGAGCCAGAAGGGCCTGCGGACGAACCCTGGGGGCCAGTGACGGCACCTGAGCGGGCACCAATAGTAGTACCGCCGGGGCCCTGAACGGTTGGTTCCTGATTAACCGCCTCTTCAGTTTCCTTGGGAATATCCGATTCGCCGAGGAAATCCACCTCTTCGCCTTGGATAATGAGCTTGTTCCGTGCAAGATCAATAATTGCCTGATGACCCTTCAGGATATCCAGTCCGATCAGTAGGTCTACCGATTTACCCTCCATAACGGTAAAGGCGGCCGCCAGATGCTTCGTACCGAGTTGCAGCATAGTATAGTGGACGCGGCCGATAATATTAGCGGTTCCCACCCCGCGAGCTACACCGGCGAACCGTCTGTCGACGAGGCGCATGATGTTACAGGCTTCGGCACAAGACGGAGACATAATTGTGGCTTGGGCGCCGGAGTCGACCAAGGCTTTGACCTTGATGCCATTGACTTTGACGTCAACGTAGAGGAGATGCACGCGACCGAAAGCTGCGAAGGGAGGAGATTAGTACCTAGGCCTCGAATGCTTCGGGTAAGAGTAGGACTTACATTCCGGGTTGTACTCCATGGCATTCTGGAGGTTCTCCATGACGCCTTGCTGGCGGATCATGTCCTCGATCTTCGCTTGGGATTCGGGATTAAACTCATCGTTATTTAGAGCTTCAATCTCTCGCATACGAGCTCGGCGCGCCTCCTCTTCCTGATCCGCACTGTGGCGGAAGATTTGGGCGAATCTCTGGGGATTCTCGAGGGCGGCGGCTAACTGAGGATTGGCTCGTTCCAGTTCGCCTCGAAGTCGGGCGTCACCTAGCACCTGCAACCGAATGAGCTCCGGGTCTTGGGACAGAGGTGCCTGTCGTCTCTGGGGCTCGCGGTGAGCAGGCGCAACGCCGGTATTGCCTCGCATATCCCGAACGTGTAACGCCAACATGTCTCCATCGGAAATCTCCAATTCTTGCAAGGTCTTGGAGTTGTCGGTGATGAGCCGGCCGTTGTGGTAGATATTTTGGGACGGAGCGGGTATGCCCTCGGCTTCGATGGAGCTTCGCAGCGCGGCGAGGGTCATTTCGGGAGGGACGTCGAGATTTATGAGCTGAAGCTCCTGGGCCTCGACGTCGGGGTTGTTGACGTTCACGGTGATATGCCTATTGCGAATGGAACGTTAGCTTCGGTGCGACAAGGAACCAGCTGGTCAGGAGCGAGCTTGTCGTGAGCTTACGCACATTTTGACTTGGGATGACTGCTACGTCGTCGCAGTGTAGCCCGTCAAAAGGATCTTTTAACGAGAGTGATGAGACGGGTGGGTGAGAAAAAAAAAACGCCGTAGCCGGGTGCTGGTCCTGTTTGTCGTAATCAAGGACCTCGCAAAGATTTGTGCGTGGTGTCTGGATCGGCGATCAAGGGGAAAATGGTGAAAAATAATGGTGCAGAGTAGCGACAGGCGACGAATAGAAGGGCTTAATGAGATGCTGTCTTGCTTCGACGATGTAACACGGGCACATGCAACTGGAACGGCGGCGGGGGGCGGGCGGGTATGTGATCCGTAGATGCGAAGATAAAGTATTGGTGAAGAATGTAATTTATAAAATGTAGAAGGGCAAGTTTTGAATATTCCCCTGCTGCGAGGCGATTTTGATTAGATACCCGCTAGGTATTGTACCTAACTCTTAAGGTAACTATGGGATTCCACTGGGGAAACTGCTGCTTCAGGCTTGCTAATAAAATAATAGCGTACCTACGTAAACTTAAAGATGTAGCAAGGCAGGCGCAGGCAGGCGAAGGCGAGCGTAGGCAAAGCCCGTGCTACATTGGTATCTAGGTACAGGTAGGCAGTGTAGTGGGCTACGCAACGAGGGAAAATCAGGCGCCGACCACTACATCATCATTGCCTCTTTGCCATAGCGGTTTCCATCTTTTCCGCACTGAACAGCCATTTACCTTGGTACGTGTCCCCACTATTTAGAAGCAAGTCCCGTCCCGTAGAACCCCGCTAGCAGAGCCTAGACTTTCTCATTCGCAGGGTTTCTGATGGGGGAGATAGTTAACCCCCACCTGAAGGAGAGATCCCCTTCATAGCTGAGGTCTTATTTGGCACGTAGGGCTGGGATACTAAGTACGGTACCTACGATACAGTACCAAGGCAGGTGCTGGCTGCCCTCGTCTAATCCTCTCACACAACCGACAGGTACCTACAACTGATGCGCCAGCCGGTACACGGCGTCAGGGCCCTGATTGAAACAATTACCATTGCTATAGCTACATGAATAGCTGCAGAGAGGTACCTACATATAATATAAATGCCTGCATGCACTGCTACTGGTTTAGGTACCTAAGTAGGTAGTTTAGGTATCGAATGTTAATGCTTAGCACATGCAATAGGTACTGCATTTGGTTGACTGTGCATGAATTGTGCGTGAAGTTGTGCATGAAGTTGTGTCTCATCGAAATAGATTATCTCGTATAGGACCTACATTTTCTTTTTTGCTGACAGAGATCCCTCGAAACGAATAGAAGCATTGTTCATTAGTCAGTTTCTTATATTCCTACCTAAGATTCCCTTAGAGGTATTATCTAACCAGCAGGTACACGTACCTGACAATTAACCCGGCCATCCATCAATAGATGGAACCCTACATGCGAGTTTTATAGGGGCATAACCGAATTCGGTCACTATTCGAGCAGCCACACACAGCCAGGTACTCTTAGTCTCAACTATAGGTAATACCCATACTACCTAGGCACTTAGGTATTAGGGTTGCAACAGTGCAGTCATATATCGTAAACTACCTACTTATTTAACCAACTCAGCTATCAACTCCCAAAGACAAACTACTAAGCTATATACCCAGGTACTCATTTATTAATCACCTCGGTCATGGATGTTTTTCTACAAGATACACGTACATAAAACTTCATCAGAAATAACCCCAATATTAATCGTCAGTCATACATGGAATTATTACATCTTACATGTAGTTAGGGTTGTAAAATTATTCCATTAGTTTTTTAGTTTTTTAGTTAATTTTTAGTTAATATAGTTTTATTTTACCCCCGGACTGAAATAATTTTTTTTTAATTAATCCGTAATTTTAAATTAGTTTAATTAGTTAATCTTTAGTTAGTTTTTAGTAATTAAAAAATTAATTTTTTTTTTTAATTTTTTTTTAAAAAAAATTTTTTTTTAAAAAAATTAAAAAAAAAAAAATTAAAAAAATAAAAAAAAAATAAAAAGAAATAAAATAAAATTTAAAAAAAATTTAATATTATAAATAAAAATATAATTATTATTAATAAATTAATAAATAAATTTATATAATTTATTATATTAAAATATAAAATAAATAAATATTATTATTATTTATTTTTATATATTAAAATTATTTTTAATTATAAATAAATTATAAATATTATTATTATAAATTTATTTATTTATATTTTAAAATCGTATAATTTTTCGATTTTTTTTCATTTTTTAAAAATTATTTAAAAAAAATTATAAAGTAGTTATTTTTAATTATTATAAAATAAATTTACTTTAAAAAAAATTAAAATCTTTATATTTTTGAAAATATAAAATTAAATAAAATTCGGAAAAATATCGGATAAATTTTAATAAATATTAAATTTTAAGTTATATTTAAAACGAATTTTTAAAAAAATATAAAATTAAGTTTTAATATTTTTTTTATTTATAAAAATTTATTAAACGTTTTTAAATTTTTTTAATTTATAATATATTATAAAAATATTTTTTAAATTATAAATAAATAATAGAAATAAAACTAAATTTAAAAATAAATTTTAAATTTTTTTTTTATTTTTTTTATAAAATATAAAAAATTAAAAATAATTAATATAAAAATATAATAAAATAAAAGTTTAAAAGCTTTTTATAATAAAAATTTATAAATATTTTTATATTAAAAATTATTTAATATATATTTTATATGTATATTTTTTTTAATTTTTTTTAATTTTTTTTAATTTTTTTTTAATTTTTTTTTTAATTTTTTTTATTTTTTAATTTTTTTTTTAATTTTTTTTTATTTTTAAAAATTAATTTTTTAATTTTTTAATTATTCCTTAGTTAATCCTTAGTTAATATTAATCCAAAGGATTTTTTTTTTAGTTAGTTTAGTTTTTTTTTAAATTTTTTTAATCCAGTCCTAGTCCGGGGGTGGACTGGATTAACTAACTAATTTTGCAACCCTGCATGTAGCTGACATGATAGCAGGTGGCGTTGTGGCTGTTCCTTATTCCCCGCCCCCGCTCCCCAAAAAGAAGAGAAAGGGGAAAATCAAGTTATGCGGGGACGTAAACCCCCAAGTCTCCTCCGAGGTATTTTTTTTATCTTTATTCTTCAAATTTCTTGATGCTCATAGGACGCCCCAGAGCTCATATTTAGAGATATGTTACGTATATCCTAACTTCCTCGCGGTATTTAACTCAAGATACAGAAATGCCAATAACAACTAGTTACCTACCTAGGTATATAAAATATAAAAGTACCTAGGCTTCAAAAAGACTCTACTCAGCCCTGATTCCCTCGCAACCCCTCCAGCGAAGGTGGGTCATTCAACCCCCAGGGAATTGAGCCTCAACCGCGTATGGGTATAATAAGAGCCGGGTTCATCTTAACGACTTAGCTGTCTCTTGGCTTTCTTATGTATATACCAGGTGCCCAGACAGATTCATGAATCCGGACTAACTCTCCTCCCGAAAATGGTGTCAGTGCCAAGGTAATGGCGTGAGAAAAGTTCGTGAACTATTGGTGGGAGAGTTCTTGAAGCATCCCAACTCCTATCGCTTCTAGATATTATACTCCGAAGCCATAAAAAGTAGTCTCGAAGCCCTTTATATTCCTACCTTACCTACGATATGGTAGTCAGTCATTGGGAAGCGGCGGGATGGAAAGTCGCGCATCGGAGTTGGGAGACGCTGAAGGTGAACTGGCATCTCGGCTTCACTGCCTTCGGTGGACCTCCAGTTCATTTCAGGATAGTGGGTGAACTCTTCCTCTCCGTTTTAATCCACCTAGCTTACTCTAATATTTCTTGCAGTTCCATGACAGGTTCGTAGTGAAATACACTTGGATCGATGAACAGGTGGTATGTGTTATCTATATAGTACCAGATATGGCCAGCGACAAAGAGGCTGAGACAGGTTTCAGTACCAGGAACTTTTCAGTATCTGCCAAGCCCTATCCGGTCCTGCTAGCACTAAGATGCTGTATTGCGTGAACCTGCTACAAGATGGGTTACTTGGAGCTGTTCTAGCTTTTTTCATCTGGAGGTGAGTTCAAAGCATGCATCACCTATGCCGTCGTCCACGCGTACATCGATTAAGAATGAACATCGGCGGGTAGCCTTCCAGGGGCGTTGGGCATGCTCGGCCTTTCCATCGGCGTCTCTAACATCGGAGATGCTTTGCCCCGCGCGGTATATGCTCTGCTCTCGGGGCTGAACGCCGCCACGGTTGGCATCATTGCCTTAGCGGCCGTCGACCTGTCGAATAAAGCAATCACGGACAAGCTCACCAGGGTTCTCGTCTTCTTAACCGCTTCGGCTGGAATGCTGTACAATGCGCTATGGTACTTTCCGGTCCTTATGGTTGGTGCTGGCTGCGCTACAATCGTATACGACTATCGTTGGCCACATCGAGCGTTACTGGCTATAAAAACGCTTGGTTTGAGACTAAAGAGAGCCGCGAATCTGGACACGAATACTGCGCACGAGGAAGACGGTTCAAGAAGAGACGCCGACGACCCCGACGTAATCCTCAACGATCAAGATAGGCGCGGGAGCGGAGATTCCGAGCCGCGCATCATACCACGAGGGTATTTTCTTGATTTCTCATGGAAGTCAGGGGCAGCCATCATTTCGACCTTCTTTGTTACATTCATCGTCGTGATGGTGCTTCGAGGGGTTTTGCCTGATCTACCGATTCTATACAGACTCTTTGCGAATCTCTATCTAGCCGGCACTATTATTTTCGGTGGCGGACCGGTTGTGATCCCTCTCTTGAGGGAATACGTAGTCGCGCAGGGATGGGTTAGTCCACGCGACTTTCTCATTGGCCTTGCTATCGCGCAAGCATTTCCTGGTCCAAACTTCAACTTCGCCGTATTTCTAGGCGGCCTGACGGCTATTAACCACGGGTACTCCTCCGCCATTGGAGCAGTTGTCGCTTTTCTAGGTATTTTCTTCCCCGGTATTGTCCTGGTTCATGGGACAATGGGGATTTGGAGAGTATTGAGAAATCGACGTTGGATTAAATCTGTAGTGAGAGGCGTCAACGCCGGTGCCGTGGGGTTGATTTATACAGCTGTGTATAGAATCTGGCGGGTGGGTTATGTCGATGAAGGCTTTCAGTCCGGGAAGAGCCTGGGAGATGACCCTTGGTGGGTGGTCGTGACGGCGACCGCCTACGTAGGTGGCCGATATTTTGGCGTCGCACCGCCCCTAGCTATCCTTTTAGGAGCTGTTCTCGGGTTGGTCAGGTATGGAGTGGTGAAAGATCAAGCTTGACCCGTCCCTGTTCAGTACCATACCAACCTAGATCCGCACTTTTTCATCCAAAGGCTGTCTACCTTAACGCTCTGAATATAGGTATGTAACTCGGGCTTATCATCTCAAACGCACATTAAGCAGTACTATACCTGAAGTTTTGGCCCCCAGCGATCCTCTTCTGCGCCAACCCGGCATTCGATTCCGGGACGGGACGCAATGCAAGCTAAGCCGCGATTGCGAGCTGATTAGTGGTGCAAAATACCGCCAAGTCCAGGACCCCCAAGCCTCGATACAACTCTCCTGGCAGTAAGGCTGTAACTGTACTGCGTAGGTACCTATCTATCTCCCCCGAGGTGCCAGACTAGAGCCTGTTTCGAGTCCGCTGAACTAGCCCATATAAACTGCACCTCCTACCAGTTCATACTAATGAGATGCTCTTTTCCCCCGTAAATATCTCGGACACCAGGTTCGAGTTTAGGGCTGATGATTTCAGTGGATAATACTCCGTCGTTACGGAGCTCTACAAGTGTTAGTGACGGACCCCAATTTCAATACCACCGGTTTGCCACACGTTTAGGATATCAGGTATTCGTATGACACGATTAGCTGTTACACGAGCTGAAATATTCTCCTCGCTAGGCTCCAACCCCCTTTGGCCAACTTTAACTCCTCCTTATACTCGGAATCCAGACCTATCTATGGATACTTGCGATTGTTTATGTTGTTCTAATGTCTAACCAAAGGCATGAAGATGATGCCTATGAGGGCGGCGAGCCATTTCTCGCTAAGCCGCAACAGCAGTGGCATGATTCCACTTCGACAGCATTTGATAGGCACGAATTCGTCGACAGGCTAGAACCTGAGCTAAGACATGAACCCTACCATGGTCTCGATCCGAGGAACCAAAATACAGACAACAACCAAAGAAATTCGGCTTATGATAGCCTACTTATGATGCCACTAGATGATCGAGGAGCAGGAGCAACTCCCGATAGCAATGAAAAACAACCCAAGGATAGCGGTACCCAGCGGCAAAATTTTAGGAGCTGGATGTGGGAGATCGGCGCATGCTTCCTTAGCCTGGCTAGCATTGCTTCCGTTATAGCTGTTCTGTCCGTTGAGAATAATAAGCCCCTGGACCAATGGGCCTGGTCTATAGGCCCAACAGCTGTGGTTGCTTTCATCACGGCCCTGGCCAAGTCCTCCATGCTTCTAGCTATAACGGAGGTCCTTAGCCAGCTCAAGTGGCAGCACTTCTACGGCAAAACGAACCCCTTGATCGATCTCCAGATCTTCGACACGGCCAGTCGAGGGCCGTTAGGAGCAACTGCGTTCTTGTGGGCGAGACACGTTCGATCACTTCTCGCATCCCTAGCTGCTATCATTATCATCATGTCGCTCCTCGTGGACCCATTCATGCAATTGGTTTTTACATTTCCCGCACGTCCGATACAAGATCCGAGTGCCAGTGCATCCTTGAGTCAAACACATATATACGACCCGAATGGATATACTCTGGATGCTCATTTAACGGGCTACTCGGGTAAGCGAGTTACTTTACTCTTACAATATTGTGTTCTACGGGTTAAACAGGTACATCCGCAATCGGCCTGTTTCCCCTTTCACCATATAAGGCAAAATATTTATTTTAGACCTCGCCTCAAGCTGTCACGCTCATGTAATATGGTCACCCATACTGACAGTGGTAAACCCAGCATCATCTGTCAATACGCAGATGCAGGCAGCGATCATAAGATCAGTTTCCGGGCAGCCACAGGCGCCTGCGACGGTCTGCACCACGGGAAATTGCACATTGCCCCCCGTCACTACGCTTGGCGTCTGCGCCGACTGTACGGATATTACGCGGCAAGTCAATATAAGTTGCCCGGGCCGGACAACAGAAAATCGCGGCCAGTATCAATGTGACTATGGCATGCCTTCCGGACAGAACATTTCCGCCTTCGTGTTCCGTGCCGGCGCTTCAGGGGACTTTTTCCCTACGAGGTGGAATTCTTCGGCCACGTCGCTTGTTAACCCCTCCACTAGGGACGCAGGTGAGGTTGCGCCGCTAGCATACGTCGAAGCTATCCAAATAAAAGGAAGTTCTGATTCCCGGACTGGCGACTTAACTCCATTGCTTCAACAACCTACGGCTTGGAAGTGCTCCTTCGACCTTTGTGCGAAGACCTACCAAGGGCTGAGCGTGACGAATGGTGTCCTGACGGCGCCAAAACCCGTTGAGAACCTCATGCTCCTGACCAACGACACAACCAATGTAACCGCACCTATAGGCGACGGCCTTTGGGGTCTGTCTTTCCTCCAAGGCCTAAGGGTCAACACGAGCTCGTCTCCGGAGACCACATACCGGATCAACCAAGCGGATCAAGCGAATCTAGCCGATTATCTCACCGAGATCTTTTCCACGGGCTGGGGAGAAAGGGGGTTCGGGGCGTCGAATCGCGTACAGCAGGCCACGGCGCCGAACCTAGGATGGGCATTCTCCGAGACCGAAGATATGTCCGGGACAGTCCGGAACATCGCCGAGAGTATGACGGAGGTTATGCGGAACAGCCGCAACAGCACACAGGTGGCGGGAGAGGCGTTCCGCACCCAGGTGTTTATCGAGGTCCAGTGGGGATGGATCGCGCTACCGCTCGCTTTGACGGCGCTGAGTCTCTTCCTCGTCGTGGTCATTATCATGAAGGCTTATAGCAACGACTTACCTATCTGGAAGAGCTCTACTATAGCGCTCCTATCTCACGAGGTAGACGGCTGGGCCCCCAAGGGTGACGCGAGGCGGGATCTTTCCACGCTGGAGAAAGAAGCGAAAGGCATATCGATTACGCTACCAAAGGGTTCGCAAGACTTGGTGTTCGCGAAGGGTTAAATTGGTAGCTTTATGATAAAATGGTATGACTAGGTAGTAGATGGTAGCGGGATATATCATATGGTGTAAGAATAGAATCTCAGTGGTAACCAACGGTACTGTATATGAAGTAACTGAAATAACGCCTTTGATGTATAATATAGCCATATGCCATATTGCCGTGGTATAATATTTGGAATTATGAGAAAGTACGCCCACGGACATGGACATGGGGTAGGATCGTGGCTATGGGAGTACCCTAGCGCTGGAAGGGGCCATGCGCCGGCTAGTTGGGTGGAGAATGTACTAATGCACCTATTTACTGCGTACCTAGGTAGGTACCTATACTCAATGTGACGTGAATGAGCTTTGCTGCTATCTCTCGGCCGAGTAGCCCGGGCCACTTCCCCCAAAGGATACAGCACCACATGGCAATGGGCCATTACCATGACACTCAATCTCCTGTTTCTCCGTCTCCCATAGCTAACACAAAATATACACCGTAACGGTACAACCTCGCGCCCTAGCCGGCTAGTCCAACAAGAATATCAAGAATAGTTCCATAGTAGAATCGATATTCCTCCTGAGTCTCTCCTTATCTACAGGACTCACTTCCCCGGCCCCCTGCCGTCCTGGTGCAGTTTATATCCGGAGGACATAAACCGGGGGCGAACGTATAAACGAAAACGACGATAATGAAAGTCAGCGGTGACTCCGGAGCGATATATTGAATCAACCCTGAAGCCTTAAGCCTAACCCTAAACCCTTCGACGTCGAATTTAGTGCGTGGAAAATGTGCACACCCAGACTTGCATTAGAGTCTTAGACGCGGCCCTTTAATAAGAAATACACCCACAGTATTGCCATTTGGACACGTATAATTACAATCTATAGTGAGAATAACTCGACTATTTCTTTCTAATCTGGGAATTATCGGGGCTGCTCATTACTAAACTTGGCCTCATTGCCGTGGAACGCCGCGGCAATAGCTGGGCCCTTTCGGGGGGGACGTTGGTTATAAAGCAGGGCCTACATTATTTGTAAGGAGTTCCCGGAGGCCAGGGGCCCGGGGACGAATTGCCGTCTCGAGAATTGTTCCGCCGCAACCTAACTCAACTGTTCTGGAACCATGGCAGACCGGGATAATAATGCGTCATTCGGAAATAGCAGCACGTTGCATCGAAGACTACCTACCTAGGTAGGTATACGTCAAGTTGTAACAAGGACACCATGGGGTTTCTGCCGTATTGGTGGTCGTTATCAGCCTGGGAATAATACCCAGATGACAAGTCTAGGTTGATTACTTATTCCGGATACAGGCGGGTATGGCTCACGGAGCATATCCTCCCCAGTTGCGCCCCGGGGAACTATCTGGATTGCAACCGCGGCGAACTTCCGCTTCGTGGCGCAGGAGCGTGCTTGGTTTTGTAATCAAGAACGTATGAGCACAGCACTCATCCTCGTGCCCTCCATGTGTCGGGGTTTGAGTACCAGGTAGGCAATGGCTTATCATGAGTATAAAGAGTATGACCTAGGACTCTACACCTTGTGAGATTTGAAATAATAATATAGCAACAACAATCGCAACAACCGCAAACTCACAATGTCGTCCAAACGAACCGTTCTCATTACCGGCTGCTCAGACGGCGGCCTAGGCTCAGAACTTGCCCTCGCCTTCCACACGGCCGGATGGCGCGTCTTCGCTTCGGCCCGCAACCCATCCAAGCTCAAGGCAGTCGAAGCCGCCGGCATCGAGACTATACAACTCGACGTCACCTCCAACGAATCCGTCGCAAGCAGTGTCGCCAGAGTGAAGGAACTCACCGGCGGCTCGCTCGACGCTTTGCTGAACAATGCCGGCGGCGGGTATTCCTTGCCTTTGATGGACATCGATATCGACAAGGCCAAGGCGCAATTCGACCTGAACGTCTTCTCCATCATCAGAGTAACACAAGCTTTCCTACCGCTCCTACTAAACTCGACCCGCGGCGCTTTGGTGGTCAACAATACCTCGGTGGCGGCGCTGCTGGGCGCCGGGCCCCCCTTCCACGGCACTTACAACGCGTCCAAGGCCGCCGCCATGAGCCTCACCGAGACGATGAGGCTGGAGCTCGGGCCGTTCGGCATCCGGGTGATCGACCTTGTAACGGGCGCGCTGAAGTCGGCCTTTTTCGACAACGCGGTTCCGACCACCTTACCGCCCGACTCGATCTATAACGTGTCGAAGGAGAGCGTCGAGAGGTTCATGTCGGGCGTCGACCTCTTCGGTATCGGAGGCGACCCCCGTGAGTGGGCGCGCCTGGTCGTCCGAGACCTTAGCAAGCCCAACCCGCCGCATTGGATAGCCCGGGGCACGAATTCGACGCAGGCGCGGATAGCCTCGTTGTTCCCGGTTGGGTCCTTCGACGGAATGGTCAAGAGCAAAACGGGATTAGATGTTTTGGAGCGGAAGGTGAAAGAAAAGGGAGGGCCGAGTAAGATCAAGGCGTTATGATTGTGTCTGATTAGGCGGTTGTAAGATGGCCGAGGCCGGTCGGATGGGCGGTATGCCTTATGTGGTAATGAGTTGACGGATATTAAGATCGGATCGGTTGAGGTAACCGTATGGAGGAAGCACTCGTTCTATCTTATATGTACTTTACATACCCTAATTGTTATAACCTAGAAGAACGAATTTAGATCTTGAAGCACTGCCTCGCTAGGCTTTTAGAATTCTGTTACCAGTGAAGCCAGTACTCATCCAATTCTAGGAATGGAGGGTACGATATTGGGGGCTGTGCCTGTATGCAGGGGTGCTACAGCCGCCCGCAGCGGCGTACTTTAACGCCAATTACCCTCGATATTCCTCCAATTCTGTTTCATCATAAACGGGTTCTGGAAAAGTGATCTGGATCCCCATTCAGGCATTGTCGTAATGTATAAAGAGAGGGAAATGCTTTGCCCGTCCAAGTGTTGAATCATTCGTCTTATACGCCTATACCTCGAACATGGATCCCCTCACGGCTTTTGGGCTTGCGGCGAGCATCGTACAATTTGTCGGGTTTACGTCAGACCTGGTTTCGAAATCGAAGGAGATTTATAACTCGGCGAAAGGCCATAGTGATAAGGTTGAGACGCTCGACACTGTTTACGACCGGCTTCGGGACCTAAGTTCGGATTTGGAAACAGGTTCTCAAGGGGACCAATTAATCGATGTTGTCGTAGATGGCGCGAGTCTTATGGAGATGCAGAGCATGTTTGCCATTAGAGACTTAGCGAAATCTTGCAAGTCAGACTGCGATAAACTCTTGGATGTTGTTGACGGGCTCAGGAGCGATAACGGAGTTACCACGCGATGGAAAAGCTTTAAACTTGCTTTGAAAACCGCCTGGAAGGAAAGGAAGATCGCCGACCTGGAGCAAAGCCTGCACCGTACTCAGACCACTTTAACGCTGCACATTTGCGCCTTGACAAGGTAGCGATAGCCTCCCAAGTGATGACTGACCCTCACACATTCATCCATTCTCCATGAATGTAACTATCACTAAGACTAACAATTTATCAGTTTCTGTCAAGGAGCGTATCAGCGCCGGTTAGAGAAACTGCGTGCGGAGAACTCTCGTTTGGGCTCGGAACATTCCTCGAAGCTCGACGACATCGCAAAAGCGATCGCCGAGCTCGGCTCACGGAGCGCGAAACCGGACCACAACAGCAAACCACTCACGACAGACGACATCTCGGCCCTGGAGGTTCAGATATCCGACCTTACTCTATCGCAGCGAGACGCCGAGGAGGAGCATAGGATCCTGAGAAGCCTGGGGTTTGAGAGCCGGCCTGCGCGATACGGCTCCATACACGAAGCGCACCAGAAGACTCTAAGTTGGGTATTCGAAGACATACAGCCAAGAGACAACGCCGCGGCGGTCGCATCCGGAAACCTGATTCGATGGCTGAAGAACCCGGACGGGATATTCTGGGTTTCCGGGAAGCCGGGCTCGGGCAAATCGACTCTTATGAAGTACATGACCGACCACCCGACGCTGCGCAAAGTCCTCTCGAACTGGGCGTATCCCGAGCGCGTCGTTGTGGCCTGCCATTACTTCTGGAGCGCTGGAACGTCAATGCAGAAGTCTTATCAGGGACTATTACAGACCCTGCTATACGACATATTCCGCCAACTTCCGGACCTTATCCTGGCGACGTGCACCGAACGATGGCGCAAGTCTTCAACGGATTTTCGCGACGAGCCGTGGACGCTGCCGGAACTTCGACGGGTCCTCCAACGGATTACCGAGATGCCTAACGTTGGTGCGAAATTTTGCTTCTTCATCGACGGGCTAGACGAGTTCGAAGGCGACCATCTTGATTTCTGCTCTGCGTTACGGGACCTTTCCAAGTCGCCCCACGTAAAGTTATGTGTGTCGAGCCGGCCGTGGAATATCTTCGAGGACTCATTCGGTGGGGACGAGAGTCGCAAGCTCTATGTACACGATTTTACGAGGCCCGACATTC
Source organism: Pyrenopolyporus hunteri (assembly GCA_902806595.1). Lineage (NCBI taxonomy): Eukaryota > Fungi > Ascomycota > Sordariomycetes > Xylariales > Hypoxylaceae > Pyrenopolyporus > Pyrenopolyporus hunteri. The sequence goes on along the minus strand of CADCXC010000004.1, from coordinate 919,025 downwards.
TATTGTATATTGAGAGTCGCTTACAGGCACACCCAAGATGGGAGGAGGTCAACGTAGAAGCGCAAGACTCCAAATGGCTGATCCAGGACATCGCGGAGCGAGCAGCGGGAGTCTTCTTATGGGTCTTCCTAGTTACGAGGGAGCTGCGGAATGGGCTTACGGAGTACGACAGTTTCTCGGATATGAGAAAGCGGCTCGACAATATCCCGACGGATCTGGAGGTCTTCTTCAAGCAGATCCTCGACTCCGTTGAGCCCTTCTACCATGAAAAACTAGCAACGACGTTGCAAATTGCGCTGGCGGCGACGGGGCCTATCCCGCTCCTTGTTTACAGCTTCCACGACGACGAGTACGAGGACAAAGATTACGCGATGAACCTGCCGTTGAAGCCCCTAAGCACACGAGATATAGGGGCGAGGAAGAAACAGATATCTCGGCGTCTCAACGGCAGGTGTCGCGGCCTCCTAGAATTCAACGAACGCAACGGCTGCATCGAATTCTTACACCGAACGGTTATGGATTACCTGCGCACTCCTAACATGTCTTCGTATCTCGAGGCGAAAGCACCGGCCGGTTTCAACCCTCACCTTTCTCTTCTGAAAGCCTTCACGGCCTACATAAAGAGGAATAAATTCCACCAGTTCGTCGACCGGACGAGGTTCGCCTACTACACTGCTTCGAAACTGATGGACGCGCTTAACGAAGCTCTCGCGCACGCCAAGGAGCTCGGGAGGAACGCCGCCGCCTTCGAACTTCTCGAGGAATTAGAGCGCTGCATCCCGGAAATGCACGAGACGGGCCAGGCGAGGTTGAACGTATGGGGAAATTCGGCCAACCCGGTCTCCTTATTCTTCCGCGAGCCCGTCGTCCAGGCCAAGTTAGACGAGTATCTTCGCTACGTTCTGCCCAAAACCCCGGATTATTTCGCGGACTTCGAAGAGTGTGACATATCGCGTGTCGGGGCTTTGGCGTTGGCTTCCACCCTAGAACGATACCGCGACGGACACAAGGACTCCTTCCTCCCGCCCCGAGGACAGCCTGGAACGACGGCAGACTCGGATAACGGATTCGCCAAGGCGTCGGCAGAGTGGAATGTTATTTTGGAGCATTTGGGGGATAGCCTACCGCGAAACTCGGCCATAGGGCCAGATCCTAGCGAGCTCGAATGGTATTTACAGACTAGGTTAATCTCTTTCATGCTCAGCACCGGGGCGGATCCAAATGTTCAGGTACGCCATAAAGCGTCGCCGGGGCACACGGTTGCCTGGTTAAAATTTATCACTGCTGGCTTTGGTATTGCACCCGGCTCATTCTACCAATCTCAATTCCTCCGTGACCTGGACAGCTTCATCGCCAATGGGGCCGACATGCGAGCCCCCGTGTCAAATCCTCTAGGCGAGGGCGAATCAACACCGGTCCCGGGGTTGGATGCGTTCTTCAGTTGCCTTTTGCGGAAGACGGACGGCCTCGGCCTGCTGAATATCGATCTTCTTGCCACAGTCGCCGAGAAGCTCATGGCCAGGGCAAAGGAGATGGGAATGGACATCGACTGTTACTGGCCTACCATCGAAAAAGCGTTTCGGCCGCAGCTCGTCTCGCGACTGAAAAAGTCATTCTCTAAACCTGAGGCGTCGTTTGGTGATGCTAACCGTGTAACACAGAAACGACATTTAGAGGACGCCGAGACAGAAGAGGGGAGTCGCAAAAGAGCAAGATCTGTGTAATTCAGTTAAGACAATGCATTAACGATGACGGTGGCACCTAGGTAGGTAATGGCCACTACGGTGGTTTGATTTTCCCGTGTTTAGAACGACCATCGGCGCAATGGGGTTGGGAGCATTGGAGAAGTCAAGTTTCATGTATCACTATATACTCATACGGAACTGGGAAGTTTTATACTGCAATACGGATTGATTATGCTGGATCGAGATGCTTACATAGTACCTTATCCACATGAATGATGGATTTGATAGAATAATATATCTTAAAAGAAATGGTCTCAACAGCTAGCTAGTCCGGGCTGTCCTACGTATGAAAGCTGAACGGAATATCGCGGGTTATGCTAAATGAATTAACTGATCGATTAAACTTATCAACTCGATGAAAAGGACCCGGAATGCGAACCCCCCGGCCCAACACTTAAGACACAGCCCTGAGACTCCAAATCTCTGTCGCTACAAGTTGATCAAAGTGATATAAGACGATAATATATCCAAAATTACTCCCAGTAGTATTTCGTATGGGTTTAGATCTGCCCTTCTTGACTTGGCCATTATCTAAGACGGCTTGCCTCTGCTTTTGTTTTGACGCCCAACCTCCGAAGAATTTCCTGTCCAACCTAGATCTGGCCTGTGACGAGTTGCCCCCTGAAAATATTTAATGCCGTATTATATAGATAATAAAAAAATATGACTATCCAAGTATATGCAGAGATAGGGCAGTAGGATTAGGATTGGCCGGTTTCTATAACTGGCCGGATAATAATGCCTCAGTTGCTGAGCGGTTTGTTAGCATCTACTTTAATAGGATGGTGTGGGGGATACGGAGGAGACATACCACTGTTGATGTATAGCCGCTTGGAATCGAGAGAAACGCCAAACCGCCTCTCCAACTCCTGTTTGATACCCTTCTTAGTCACTGTCATGAGATCGGCCGTGCGCAAGATCTCTCGTATTTCTGCTAGTAGCGCATCGTCACTCGGCATGCCCGCGAGGTTCGACATTTCTACGTCGTGCATCTGATTGCCAAGGAACTGCGATCCTCCAAATTGGCTCATCCGATTCTCAGTCGGGGCGAAGGACATGCGGCTCAGATGATTGGGGTTCTTGAGTTCGTATGGAGGAAGCATGCCGGTGGTAGATCCGGGTCGCGACGGAGGATAATACTCCATCGCGCCGGTGTTCATGCCTTGCTTGGTAGCGTAACTAAAGCCGCTGACCTCAGAGCGAGAATCATCTCCACGACTGGTTTGGGCTTCCCATAGTTCGGCCTGGTATTCCTCCCACTTCTTGCGTGGGATCGAGGCGGGGTCAAACTTGCCCTCGTCTGTGACCACAATCTTCTTGCCCTTTTCTCCAGCGACGACACGGGTGTTACCCCAGTTGAAGTCATCCATGTTCCAGAAAGCATACAGTGGCAGGCCGAATGAGAAGACTGGGATGGCCACAATGTACATGAGCATCCACCCAATCATTTCCCACCTGCGACGTAGGATGAAAATGATTGCTTGAAGACCGTATATAGCGCCAAGCATGATGAAGGCCGTCATCGGTATGACACTCGCTGAAGTACTCACCAGCACGATGAGATACACGATGTATGCTATAACCACGGGCTGGACAACGGTTGACAGCAAGTCGACGAACACGATGAATCGCATACTGAAGCAGCAGAAACCGCAGAGTTGTGCCATAGGGATAAGTTCCACCAAGTTGTGTACTGTTGAATTGATCCAACGACGACGCTGCGAAAGGAACACTTGCCAAGAGTCCGGCGCAATGGTCCACGCGTGAGCGGTGAAAATATACTTCGTCTTGTACTTCGAATGGTATTTGAGCAGTAGGGTTGTCAAATAACGATCTTCGCCGAGATGAAGCAGGTTCTTCATATGTAGGGTATCAACACGAATTGTTGCGTAGCTTTCGACGACTTCACGGCTGACGAAAAGCGGCTTGCCAGTCTCGGCTGCGCGGATGCGATACATGGAGAAACATCCGGGTAAACAAGTCACACTGCCGAACAAGCTCTCGAAGGCCTTGACCAAATTGTGCGAGATGTAGTACTCGTACACCTGGATCATAGTAATGAATGAAGACTTGGCGTTGTTTAAGGCGGTTTCACCACAAACAGCAATAAGCCGTGTATCATCCAGGAACGAAGAGACCATGCGAGTAGCTGAGTCGGGCGCGACCACCGTGTCGGCGTCGATCTGAAGCATATACTCGTAGAATGTGGGGTTAACGCCAATGATGTTCCGGATTTGATGATACATTTCTAGCTCTAGAGGGCTCATGGGCAGGTTGTAGTGAACGCGGTTGAGAAATCGCATCATGATCATCTGCGAATCTCGTTTACCGCGATTGCCCGGACGAGAAACCTCAGAAGGTTTACCAACTTTCACGACGACCAGGAACGGGACGATGTGACCCTGCACCTCGTATAGACCGGAGTAGACCTTGCCCATGTTGTGTTGCTTGAGACCTTCACCAAGGGATTCGAAGCTCAGTGGTTCGGGGTCTACCGTCTCAGACACGCCGAGGATATCGAGGACGATACGTGGCGTTGGCCTGTCGTTGCCTTGACCGATGATCATGCCGTCGCAGATAATGACAAGCAGTTTGCGTTTATCGTCGTAACGCATACGGGCAGCCGAGTCGATAGCGCGCCGCAGAGACTCTTCATCTTCAGTATAGGCGGGGATCTGACACATGATGAATTTATCCAAATTCTCCGGCATATTCTTGCCTCCAAATTGAAGAGCCGCAAGGAACTTGAAGCCGATGATAGAGCAAAGCAAAATAGAGACGGCGAGAATAAGGTACTGGGCGAACTGGCACTTAGTGGAATTACGCGTGTCGACGTCGCCAACATAAAACAGATTATCGAGACAAAGTTGCATGCGTGAGCGTAGGCCGGGGTCCATGTCGAGGGCGTTCCATAACTTGGTCACGTCGGTACCCGCCCTTTGTTGGAAGAGGTCCACGACAAGATCGTCCATAAAATCCACGATAGTGGGATCTGTCGGGGGCTCTTCACCTTCCTTTACGACGACGTGTCGACCACCAAGAAGATATTTTGTCAGGTCGTATACGCGGCCGTTCAATATGGCGATCGAATTTTGTTTGGTCCCGAGAGTAGCGACATATTGAGGAGAGTAACCGATATTACCCTTCTTCCATGGTTTCATCTTTTGCATCTTCTCGTAAAACCAGAATGGCTGAGGCAAAGATGTAAAGGAACGGAAATCGTGATAGTGAGCGTTCAGGTCTTGGCTATTGACCACGGCGGCTGAGCCAGAGACGTTTGTGTTTTTGTAGTCGAGTGTGACGGCCGGGTTGACAGTCCCATCTTTGCCTCGACAGAGAGCCGATACTTGGATTGGGAATAGGGACGTGATGTCCAATCCGGCATACTGCGTTATCATCTTTGTCGGTAGGTACGGCGGGTAGTGGAGCGGAGCATAACTGCCAATGTCAAACACTTGACCGCGAATTGCTGCGTAAGCCTCGGCACCGTCTTTGCCATTGTAGGCGGAAAGTTCTTCGGAGCTAAAGACGTATTGCTTCGGGCAGATAAGTGAAGGGAAGAGGATGATGAAGAACGCGGAAATCAAACAGCTGATCCAGATCATCTCGTTGATAGCCACTTTCTCACGCCACGCCATTCGAACGTCCTTGCGAGGCATTCTGCCGACCCAGCGGATGAGAAAGTCGGGAATGAACCAGGTCATGAAATATACCATGAAGACCCACCGCTTTCGACTGGGGCTGTCCTTGTATTCCTCAACTTCTTCAAGGGATTTTTCGTTTCCGCGCTCAGCCATCTGTTCTCTGGTGTCTAAATTCTTGAACATGTCACCGGCTCCGAAAGCTGAAACCCCGGCGTCGGAACGCCCATCGATATCTCCACTGCCAAAGTATCCGCCACCGGACTTGTCGGTATAATGGGGCGTGTTGCCGACTGAAACTAACCGTTCCTTCGAGACCCCGAACGGGATATCGCCAGGAGTGGACCCGTCCCCGGCGTCGGATGGGAACCGGTTTGATGCCGAGGAACCATCACCTAGCCGTGCTATTTCCATCCAGCAGCGTTCGCTAAGGAACACGCCGGTGGAGCCAATTTGCACCTCATTACTTGGCCACTGCTTGCTTTGGACGACCGCTTCAACCTTTTCCCGCTCGCTTCCGACGAGAATCGTCTCCGTATCAGAAAGACCCAGAAACTCGCCAAAGGGTAAGAATAAGCTGAAATCGGCAGATCTCAGCCGCTGACTGATCTCGGCAATGCCAAACGTTTGTACTTGCGTACGAACACATTTGCTGTCGAATTGATTCGCGATTCGCCTATCGTTTGGCTTAAGGCAGAATACGAAATAGACATTCGTATTTGGCGCGGTGATTGCCTGCTTGACATTCTCAAGGGAAGACAGAAACTGACCCGATGCTCCTTGTTCCGAATGATGAGTACTAGACTTCTTGGACTCCCCTCTGTGATCGCCGGCTTCACTGGCGAAATCGTCGACAGAGTCTTGGTGGCGTGGTCTTCGAGATCCCATCGTCCGCCCTGTCTTTCGCGACATAACGCTAGGTTGCCGCATGGGCTTAGAGCTGACCGAAGCTTGCATAACGGTGGTCTTTTCTTGAGGGTGCATTACCGTCTGAAGGGCCTCCTGGCCGAAAAGGCGAGTGACAAACTCGCTCTTGCTCGACTTTATCAAGTTCATCACGTCGCTGGAAATGACCTCGCCGTTCTCTTCGACTAGCCCCTTGATTGGGTAATCGACCTCCCCGGCGAAGTGCTTGACCGTGAAGGTAGCCGCCGTGTTCTCTGACAGGAAATTGCTTCCGGGTAGCCTGGCCGTCGCGGAACCGACGCTGATGGCTGGGTTCTTGCCCTCAAAACGCCTCCTCAAACTCTCCAGAAGCTGCATATCGGTGCGGTGTCGCCGAGTCTGGTCGTCTAATATGCTGAGGAGACCATTCCCGGGTTTGAGAAGTCCCTTGACAGCATCAGAGTTGTCGAAATAACTCGTCGCTGGCACCGTGACTTCCTCGGTATCTAGCATGTCTGCCTTTCGGTCGAAGAAATTTTGGAGGGTTAAGTTGTAGAGAGATTCAACCGCAGCGTTGTTAAGAAGCTGATCGAGAGCGGACCCGGTTGAAGACTGCTGGGAGAAGCCGGGGAAGTCAATGATGTCGATGGTGTTGGCAATCGACTCTTCTGGCGCGCAAATCTTTTGGTTGATGTTCTCTATCACATACGCCACCAAAAGAGAATACAGAGTTCTGGCTAGCTCGTCGGCATTGGCACGGGCACCCTTAGGATCCAGCATCACCGTCACACGCTCTCGGTGGATCATCTTGGTCTTGTACCCCATGGTGTTCTGGAGGTCTTGCGAGCTGACCCCCAAGAACGCAGCAATAATCCCTAATACGTCCTTATTTCGTGCAGCTGTGATATTTTGGCCACCCTCGTGAGAAAACCCGCCGCTGTCGTCCCCTGTGGCTGTGGTATTTGCAGTGGTTTCAAATTCAAGTTGTCCGATGTGGAGGATACAAGCCAGGATCTGACAGATCTCGGCGATCTCGCTCCTCGGAAACTCCAACTTTCGCAGGGCCGTCTTAAAGAGCTGAAACCCTTCGGCGTCATTGATTCCGACTTTGAGCTGCGTGGGGTGACCGAGGTACTTCCAGCGTCTATGTCCGGTCGCGTCTCTAGGCGTGTCAATGCCGAGGTGTGCCTTTTCGGCTTCGCTGGTTCCTGCGAGAAGATAGTATAGAATATGAAAGTTTCGCTCTCCCGTAGGTATGTTTGTGATCCTGCTCCTTTCTAGACGATGATCTAGCAGTTTACCACCGATCAATATCGGGTTGGTAGTCGCGGCGGTGTCGTATTGAAGTTCGTAAAAGAGACCAGCCTTGGAAGCTGTGGGTGTCGTCGCGGTCTTGGTCGTAGTAAGCGTATCAAAGACATAAGCAGCTAGGGAAACCTTGGTGGACAATGGCGTCGAGGACTTATTTAAGAGCGCGGTCAAAAGATGGGATCGAATGGTGGTCTTTCCGGAGCCAGATTCACCTCTGAGCTTGGTGTTAGTTCTCGGTCCTCTATAGGATTTGATGCTTCCATCTGCTTAACATACAAGAATAGGATTGCCTGGTTTTCCGTGCGGTGTCCCAGTCTGAGAAAGGCTCTGTCGGCCATGTCTTCGGCGCCAGCCATGGCGCTGCCTTCCTTACCCCCATCAAGACCTTTTGTTGACGAGGTGTACGTGTTTAGAGAGATAAGGGCATGCGATGACAAACGAGCCGTCGGGATGGACACGTGGAAACGACTAGCGAGATGTGCCGTCAAGTGAGTATCGGACTGGAGATGTGCGGGTAGGGAGGGCAACGATGGTTGAGTGTGAGCACCTCCGCCGCCACCCATCGATGGGAGATTGAGAGCCATGTTGGATCAAGGGCCAAAAGTTGGCGCCTATCAACAGGCTGCCGACTCAGGAGAGCTGCTCAGCGTCGGTCCGACGCTTCAAGAAGACTTCTCAGCGTGGTAGGGCTGTCCGAAATCGAGGACGGTTGTGAAACTCTTGCACCAGCGAACGAAAGAACCGTCCTCCGAATCTGCCGGGTATCACTTGATCAAGGCAAGAGGATACGAAGTTTCTCCGGCAGCAAGCCCAAATTACGCGTAGCGAGTGTATATTAACATACAGAAACGAGTGTAGTCATATAATGAAAAGCGAAAGGGAAACAGACGGGACAAGGGAAAGCCAGAAACAACTGAGGCTCTCTCCGGCGTTGCTTCTCGGGCGGGAGATTCAGATGAAAGGGGATATGAACCTAGGATGGTTTTTGCCCTTGGGTAGTTTATTTTTGTACAATATACAATGCCCGGGTACCTTTTCCCGTACAGTGCACGAGTCTGCTTACTCGCTGTGGGCGTAGGTACCTCCTAGACTGGTCCGCTTGCAGGGGTTCCGAGGCGCAGGTTCAGCATCATACGAAGTCTGAGGGAGGTGCGCTGTGACCCGCTGATACACTTGCCCATTCCGTATCGTGCTCTCCTTGGTCTGGTATATAGGTATGTACATGTACTGGAGGTATGCACTGTACTACGCGCACGCACCGTAGATAGATACATACATACATTTGTACCCGAGATGTAGCGGGAGGCAGATCTAGGTCAAGTACTCCGTATCACGTATACGGTGTGTTAATGTCTCGTATGCTACCTTAACGTCTTTAAGGGGGTTAGTTAAACCGTATATATATAGTTTAAAAAAATAAACGATTTAAAAAAATAAATAAAAAAATTCGAATAAAAAAAATTTACACGTTAAATTATATTAAGTTATTTATTAAAAATTTAACGTATATATTAAAAAAAATATTTTTTATATTAAACGTATTTTTTTAAAACGTTTTAATAAAAATAAACGATTTAATTTAAATTAAATCGTTTAATTTAAATTAAATTATTTAATTTTAATATACGTATATATATTTTTAATATATATATACGTTTTTAAATATATATATATAAATAAAAATAAAAAAATATAATTTTTATAATTTTTTATAAAAATTATATTTTTTTTTCGTATATTTTTAAATTATAAATATTTTATTTTTTATTATATTTAAATTTTAAATTACGATTTACGTTATATTAATTTAATTAATTAATTTATAAATTTATTAAATTAATTATAAAAATTTAAAATTACGCGTATAAATTTTAATATAATATTAAAATATATATATATTTAATAAATAAAAAAAATAAATATATATTATTATTATATTTTTTTAAAAATTAAAATTATTTAAAATAATTAAAATAATTAAAATAAATCGATATAATTAATACGATATAATTAATATAATTAATATAATTTATAATAATTAAAATAATTAATTAAATTAAATTAAATAATTTTAATTAAATTAAATAATTTTAATTAAATTAAATAATTTTAATTAAATTAAATAATTTTAAATTTTTAAAACGTTTAAAAAAATAAATTTTTATTTAATTAAATTATATATATATAATTTATTTAATTAAATAATATTTAAACGATTTTTTTAATTAAATATTCGAAATAAATAAAACGTATAATATTTAAACGATATATATATTACGCATTAAATAAACGGTTTAATTTTTATAACTTTAAATTAATAAGCGGTTTAATTAATTAAATAATATATATATTAAAAAGCTAAATTAAGTTAAATATATACCGTTTAACTAACCCCCCCTAAGACGCTAAGGTACATAAGCTCCGTCTCACGAACATCGATCGAACCGCCCGGAATTTTCTTAGATACCTGCATGTGTGATGCGAGACGAGGATGGCCATTGCTGGTCTCGGCTGGTCTCGGATGGGCCTTACCCTCTTATTCACATCATGGACGCCTTTATGATCTTTGCTTTCCCCGTAAACTTCAATCACAAATGCGTGGGAAACCCTCCTTACAAAGTGAGCTGCCAGAGCCTCTATAAGATCTATGTAGAAATCGGACCCCATACCGGCTTCTGCATGGAGCCAACTAGTGCAAGGGCATGGAAATCTGAATGAATGGGCGCCCAAATTACAGAGACTAGTGGAGGAGGTACATGGACGCTTGTACCTAGAAAATTGGAATCCGGAGCTAAATGACAGCATCAACAGCTCCGGGATTGAGGGGAAGGGAAAAATTGCATATGCAGCGATAGTACAGGTACCTACTAACCATAAGGATCTTTTGCTCAGCGCCGAATTCTTTCAATAATTAAATCACGACTACCTAGGTACCTAATAGAGACGAGTATGAATACATGTATGAATACATGTATGAATACATGTATGAATATGAATAATTGAGTTGTAATAGGATGGGAGGTGGTACAAAAGTCTGTTTACACGTATCCCTTCGTATTGTTGATTTCCAATGTTGCTTGTGTTGTTGATATATCACGTAGATTAGCGCATGTCAGCATTTTCGACCGGACGACGGCGGCACTAGTAGGTAGCACATACACGACCTAGGTACATGTTTGTACTGGGTACCACCTATTCATACCTGTAAATGTCTCAGATAGAGCTAACAGAAATGTACAATACCTAACACACTTACCTACCTAAATAACTAACCCTACGGAGATAGTACCTACCGTTGTCGTCCAAATTGCCAGAGACGATCCGAGCTAAAACTTGACGCCAAACAGTTTAAAAGACGATTTCCTGCCTATATGTACCTATGTAGGTACCTATATAGGGTAGGTCTCTACCACCACCACATACATGTACGCATGGCATCTACATACACAGAGGCATCCTGCATGGTGACACATGCATGTGTATCTCGAAGCTGGTGTATCATTCGTAAATTGTGGTTCAAGCGAAAGAAAATGGCTGGCTGCGTATTATCTCGACTACCAAACCGTAGGTCTCTCGAAGACGAGTAATGCGGCAATAGTTGATGGCTACCTATTCACCTAAGCTCAAAAGCCTCCAACGCCCCTTTTCTCTATTTTTTTATGTCGGGGCTGGCGTAGGATTCGACGGGTGGTTTCCAACAGCTGGCTGTGAGTACACAACACGATGATGATGATGACTTACCGCTGACGAGAGGATGTGTCTAATAAAGGGCAATTCAGATCGTTGGCTATTACATTTCCCAATTCCCGATAGCAGAAGGAGGGGGCAATGGATCAGACCGAATTGTGCAGTGGAAACTGTATTGTGGCATAGGTAGCATAGATGGCAGCCAATACAGATCCACAAGCACAGCACTGGGATAGTTTACCTTCAGGTTTGTCGGCGACTGACATGCTGCAAGCTACGTAAGTTGTGAGAAATAGAGTTAGTTACCCGGAAAGACGACTCCCGCTCATCAAGCTTTTGTTTGCCGGGTACAGTTATTAAGGTTATTCGCGAGCCGGAGACTGAATTAAACATCCGTCGACGGCCGTTACATATCCACCCAGGTAAGTAATGGTAATTGTCTCATTGTTGCACCCGTTATCCCATCAACACGCTTAATGAACGTCGTTCTTCCCGGCTAAGCACCTACATATGTAAAATGGTTAGCTCTACATTACATGTAGGTAAGGTACTAATAGAAGCAACTCCGCTAGTGAGGATGGAACTAAAAAAAAATAAGCGACAAAAGGTTGTTCTCGTATTTCTTGTTGGTGTGTGCATATGGGTGTGTGTGTGTGTGGCTGTGGCGATTGGAGAATATGACCAAAATATACACTAATAAAAACGAATGAACGCGAATAAAAGTGGTGCAGTCATGTTCGAGAAGGCTATCGACCTGGTCGAGCTCTGCCTTCCCATTTGGCCGCTTCGTATTCCCCGTCCCGCCCTTTCACCAACGGGCCCAAACACGCGCGCCGGCTCGCAGGGCTAAGTCATGGAGCCATCCCATGCCAATGTATCATGCCACAGACAAGCTGCGAATTACCTGTAACGCGATTTGTCCGCTGCTGCCACGTCAATCTTTTCCCGAACTCGCATAGCAACTGAGAATATTTCGTCTTGTACGTGGTATGTCAGGAATAAAATATAGGCATATCTTTACAAACCTTTATAGTAGATATATACCTCCCTAGGTACCTAGGTAGGTATGTAGGTAGGTATATTAGCTGCATTATCTATAACTTCAAAATATCGATGTTACGTACAGTGCTATGCCGCGTTAGCAACACATGCTACAAAATACCGGTGCGTTCGCGCTAGATCAGCGATCAGTAAATTGATCACCAGTCAATTCCCTGATCGAATCCATGCGATGGCGATGATTTTGGGGAATTCGGGCGGAGAGGACTAGTGAAAGAAAAGAGGACAGGGGCTTTCCCGGCTGGTAGGGTCAGCAAACAAAAGAGAGGGATCGGCGCTCTTCGATGACATAAGAGAGTAAACTATCGCCCTCCTTACCAGAAAACCTATAGGCCCGTCTGTTAGTGAGTTAGTGCCAGAACCATCCATCCACACATATACATACCTATACATGCCTAGGTAGATACCATATACGGGTACCTCATTGATGGACACTTCGTATGTCTAATCCCACCTGTGCCTTCCGAGAGAGCCTCTCCAGGGGGGGAAGCAAAATTTAGATACGCGCTAGGCTATTCTGAGGCTTTAGCCAAGACAAATACTCACACTGTGCCTTGTACTCTTCTGCGGGTGCCCCGACGAGCGCCCATCGTTCTCCTCTTTCTATCATAGGGGAGCATTATCCCACAGCCCACAGTATCTGCCCGTCTCACTGTCTTGCGAGCATCAACTTTGTCGTGTCGTCGTCCCTCATCTCTGCTTTCTCCTACATACCATACCTTCTTGCCGGTCACCTCACTCGCTTTGGTGGCACGATAGTCTATCGCTTCTAATAATTGCTATTGCTTGTAATTGTCTTGCCTTACAGGAGCCGGGTATAGGAGATAGGCAGCCCGTGTCATTCGCTATTCAATTTGTTGCAAAGCGAGCCCCTTCACTTATTCCTCCCCGGTACTCTACCACCACCACCTCATCCTCCTCCCCCGGATCCATTCGACTTGCATTCGTTATCCCGTCGTCGACTCGTCAATATTGCAACCGTGCTTTAGGAACTACCAGTCTGCCTGTCCATTAGGAAACCGTTAGGAAGACTTCGACAACCCTTCTAATTGACCTGACCTCTACCGTCGCTATCCACATTGGCCAGCTTTCTGCATTAGTCTCGGGGTGTGAGATTGTCGTGGTTGTCCGGAAGGACAACGCGATATAAGCGAGCCCAACATGGCTAACCATCAAGCAAGAATGTCCATGTACTCAGTGGCCTCCGACTCTATGGGAGGACCTCGAGGTGCCGGACAACAGTCACAGGTTTCGACAACTACCCTCTTGAACGGCATCCACAACATCTACTTATCCTCCCAACCCTATCGACTGGATGCGGGAACGAGTCTCGTCGTTAACACGTGGCTCACAGCAACTCAAGTAGGACTAGATGGTAAGACAGGAGGCACTATAGATCGTGATTTGGCCGCCAGAGCCTGGGAGCATGCTAGACGTCGAGCAGAAGACGGCTGCATCATTCTCGGGTATGTCTCATTGAATGACCATAGGTTTCAACTTCGGTAATTGCTTACCAGTCCTATAGATCTCTCCATCCGTCGACACCTTCGCTCTTAAACCCCTTCCTCTCGTCTCTGCCACTTGCTATTCCCTCGTCTCTTTTAACCGCGCTCGAAGTTGTTAAACCCTTCTTACACTGCGTAACGCCGTACAATCCGTCAACTCCGAGACAGTCTGCCCTTGCGGTAACCTTGACGTTAAATCTAGCTGGAAACTTAACTGCAGCTAGCCTGGCACTATCACAGGGCGGCATCGATACTGTAAAGGGTCTGCTCGATATACCTGCTGAAGCCGGTTACCGCGCATTCGATGTCTTCTACTATCTCTTGACCTCTGCTTCGACTCCAGCCGAAAGGGAATTCTTAGGCCTTAAGGCAGCCTCAACCTATTCGCTGTTGGCCAAGTCTGGCACATACAACCCCCCTCCCTACCTGCCGACGGCCGATGATGGGGCTGCCGCGGACGATTTTCGCACCGCCCTTAAGGAAATCGGCATCAAGGGCTCGGCCCATCGAGACTTGATTTCGACTCTAGCCGGACTTCTGAAGCTCGGGGATACTCTAGACTATAATGTAGACGATGAGGTTCTTGAGGAGGTTTGCGAAGACGTCGGTGGACTTCTCGGTCTTGATCCTGAAGTGCTAGCGAAGCAATGCTCGACGGATGATAGACGGACGTTGGTGGGAGGATTGTACGAAGCTCTGGTCGATTGGGTTATAACTAAAGCGAATGAGGCAATTGCACTTCAAATGTCGCGCATTCGCGACGGCCAGGAATCGCTTGATGGGTACAGGACGCCAAATTCGGCTGAGGATAACGGTGACACCGTCTGCATTACTGTCGTCGAGATCCCGGATCCCGATCTCGGTAAGGCAATTGCGATGCGTGGCATCTTCGACGACAGCCTGGGAATCAATGCGGAAATGAAAGAAGATGGGATCGAGGTGGTCCCCGCCAGCAGCTCGATCCTTCGAGAAGTGCAGAATAGCATTGCCGAGGTCGCGCCCGATCTTGGTATTATGAATGGCCCAACCGGCAGGGCAAGGCAGCACGAGCTTGAGAAGCGGGAAGAAATCCTCGAGAAGGCTGGCTTTGCTAGTGATGAGGATGGTTTCCTGAAGAAGCTCCTTTTCCCCGTCCCAGGCCAGGGGATCAACTTAGGCCGAAATGCACGAATAGACCTTCCGGCTGTCCTCAGTGCTAGTCGTGTTTGGTATCACTTGTCGCTTCATCCAACTGATGAAGCCCCAGCTAGCCTAGCGGCCCTGCCTTCCGTCACCTCTGCGTGGTCTGCAGGTACGGTCTCCCGTCAATTACGTGCGTGGAGGTTGGCTGAGTGGGCCAATCGGAGGAACAAAAATCTTGATTTTACGGCAGATTTCGATCTGGATGAATTCTCGCAGCGTTTTGCTCCCCTCGGCTGCAGGGAAGGCCGCGACGGCATCGAGACTTGGATTCTCGAGAGAGGATGGAGCAACGGCGAGGTTGTTATAGGCAAAGAACGCGTTTGGATGAGGGAAACTGCTTGGTGGGAAGCCGAAAGCATGTTAGATCTGAAGCCACAACAGGATCCCCTATCCACCGGCATGGGCAATGTGTTCAACACCCCCGGCCTCGAAACGGGCTATTCCAACAATGGTAGCGGATTCTTCCCTCCACATATTCCCGACCACAACTCCAACAGCAGTCAGGATCAACTTCTAAACCACCAGCGCAACCAGAGCCGATTCACGCTTGCGCAGAGTCAGATGAGGGCTCCTTCGGTTGCCCCTTCTGCTATGCGGAATGTCAGCAACGGTGATTATGGTCTAGGAACGAAGGGCGACCAGCACCGAGACCAAGTATTCTATACTGCTGAAGGTGACTTCATGAACGGTCTCGATCCTGCTGACGCGCAGGGCAAACATGTGGAAACGGTAGAGGTGACCTTCATTCGTCGGGTCTGGGTGGGTTTCGTTTGGGCTCTCACTTTCTGGATTCCTTCATTTGCACTTCGATATATCGGTCGAATGAAGCGTCCAGATGTTCGGATGGCTTGGCGTGAGAAGCTGGTCTTATGTTTCATCATCTTTCTAATGAACGCCTTCATCGTGTTTTGGATTATCCTTCTAGGCCGTATCATCTGCCCTAACTTCGACAAAGCTTGGCTTCAGAGGGAGGTTGATACGCACCAAGCCGAGAATGATTTCTGGGTCAGTATCCACGGTAGAGTCTACGACATAACGAAATTCTGGCGGCAGCAGCACAGTGACAGCAACATCGAGACGACGAACGACCTCATGCTTCAATTTGCTGGCATGAATCTGGACGAGTACTTCGTAGCTCCTCTGCCGCTGACTTGTCCCGGCCTAGGTATCTCCGAGACTATTCAACTGCAAAAGAATAACACGCCCACCATACCTCAAGGTGTTCACACGTCTGGATACTACCAGCCCGACCAGACAACCAAGCTAAGATCCCCTACTTGGTACCGTGATAGTTTCCAACCAAAGATCGCGGAATATTACCATGGCGACTTAGTCTGGGATCTCAAGGACGTGCAAGAGGATGGCCAAAATAACAACCATATGTGGATCCTCTTCGAAGATAAGATCTACGATCTAACAGACTACTTTTTGACCATCGATTTCTACAAGAACCTTGCTCAGTACAACTTCTTAGACGCCGATTTGGTAGAGATAATCAAGAATAATCCCGGGCAGGATGTTACAAATCTTTGGAACAACCAACTCGCAAACGCCAGGAGCAACCAGACGGCGCTCGCTGCCAAAATGAACAGTATCAACTGTATCAAGGAAACGTTCTACGTCGGCATTCCCGATTTCCGCATGTCGGCTAGATGCCAAGCTAATAACTATATTCTGCTTGCCTTCGCCATCATCATATTTATAGTTATCGCGGCTAAGTTCCTTGCGGCTTTGCAGTTTGGATCCAAACGGCGTCCCGCCCCACAGGATAAGTTCGTCATTTGCCAGGTTCCCGCCTACACAGAAGGTGAAGATTCGTTACGGAAAGCCCTCGATTCCCTCACAGCACTACAATACGACAACAAAAGGAAGCTTATTTGTGTTATCTGTGACGGTGTCATCGTCGGCGAAGGCAACGATCGACCCACACCCAAGATCGTGCTTGACATCCTCGGAGTCGATCCCAAAGTTGACCCACCGGCGCTACCCTTCAAGTCCGTCGGTACAGGTAGCGAACAACTCAACTATGGCAAGGTCTATTCCGGTCTCTACGAATACGAAGGCAATGTCGTACCTTACCTTGTTATCGTCAAAGTGGGCAAAGAATCCGAGCAGTCTAGGGCTAAGCCGGGTAACCGTGGCAAGCGTGATTCTCAGATCTTATTGATGAGCTTCCTCAACCGCGTTCACCACCGTGCCCCGATGAATCCACTCGAGCTCGAGATGTTCCACCAAATCAATAACATCATTGGTGTCGATCCTGAGTTATATGAGTACCTGTTGATGGTTGATGCCGATACTTGTGTCCGGGAAGACTCTTTGAACCGGCTAGTTGCTGCCTGTGCCAACAATTCGAAGATCGCTGGAATTTGCGGCGAGACCGGTCTACAAAATGAGGAACGATCGTGGTGGAGTATGATTCAAGTCTACGAGTATTATATCTCTCACCACTTGGCAAAGGCATTCGAATCGCTTTTCGGCAGCGTCACCTGTCTTCCTGGATGGTAAGTTTTCCAATTCATTCACGCTTTTATTATATGTAGCTAAGATCGCATCCAGTTTCACGATGTATCGCCTACGCACCGCCGACAGAGGGAAGCCCCTAATCATTTCCGATGGAGTCATCAAGGATTATAGCATTTGCAACGTCGATACTCTTCACAAAAAGAATCTCCTGGCTCTTGGTGAAGATCGATATCTCACCACGTTGATGACGAAGCATTTCCCGCGTATGGCTTACAAGTTCATCCCCGACGCGTACTGCCAGACTGCAGCCCCCGAGAAGTGGAGCGTCCTACTCTCGCAACGACGAAGATGGATCAATTCAACTATTCACAACCTCGCTGAGTTGATGCTACTCAAAGATATGTGCGGTTTCTGCTGCTTCTCTATGCGTTTCGTCGTATTCATCGATCTTACGGGAACACTCATCCTACCGGCGACGTGTTTCTATATGGGCTATCTCCTCTACCTCATTATCAGTCATACTGGCCCGTTGCCAATTGTTTCCATTGCCATGATAGCTGCAGTTTACGGTCTACAAGCTTTAATTTTCATTCTTAAGCGGCAATGGCAACACATCGGCTGGATGATCATCTACCTTCTCGCCTTCCCCGTCTACTCCTTCATTCTCCCGATCTATTCATTCTGGAACCAAGACAATTTTAGCTGGGGTAACACGCGTATCGTGATTGGTGAGAAGGGCAATAAACAAGTGGTTGCAGTGGATGACGAGGGCTTCGATCCGCGGTCCATTCCACTACAGCGCTGGGATGATTATGCCGCATTGAACAACCTACCTGGCCGACGTGGCGTTCATAACGAAAAGGGACTTGACATATACGACGATACGTATGAGATGGACGACATGAAATCGGTCTATTCCTCGGTTCGGCAGCCATCTGTTCTCACCGGCCTCCAGGGTCGCGGCGGCTTCATGCCTCCTCAGTCACCGGCCCCTTTCCAGACCATGAACCGCCAGTCCACGTATGGTCCGTACGCTGATAACCCAATAAACCGGCAGTCTACCGCATCTTTTGGAGATATTCAACGTATGCAGTCGCCTTATCAGGACCTCCCGACGCATAGACCCAGCATGAGCAATCTCCGTGCTGGATCGAACAACTCTCCACAACATGAAATGCACCGAATGTCCAATGCCACCCTCGGTTTTGCCGGCGGCGCCCGTCCACCACTAGGTCAAGGCCACCAGTCCACTGCGTCGTTCGACTTCCAACGAAGTCACATGGGACCCGACGATGGGATGATCATTGAGGCCATCCAGGCTGTGCTCCGAGAAGTTGACCTAGACACAGTAACCAAGAAACAGGTCCGGGCTCTTGTTGAGCAGCGGCTACAGACGGAGTTAATGGGCGAGCGGAGGGCATTCCTGGATCGTCAAATCGATACAGAATTGGCCAATATGTAGCCGCCCTATATTTTTTCTTATCCACGGTCGATAATAGCAGATAGAAGGCGGAGGACTAATCAGGATGTACATATATCGAGCAACTCAGGTTGATCATGTTTGATGCGATACTGGCAGGTTTAGGGGACAGTCTGGATCATCCAAAAGAATTTTTGTCCTAGTCGGCGTTTTTTGAACTAATAAATCCACCGCATACTCCCCCTATCTGCCCTACAAAAGAGCCACGCGATCTTAATGGTGGTAATGACGGTAGTGGTAATTAGGAGGGTCGAACTCGCCGCTTCACGCCATCGCATTCATTAATTTCCTTCCGCTACTTCTGGTTCTTGGATAAAATGGGATGGCTCTTATCACAAAACATTGTTGCATAGGTATCGTTGGTATGTATCACCACATACATCGTCGACACGACTCTCCTTCGCATAAGTGGGCTTGGTCGCAAATAGGTAATATGAACTTTTTAAATAAGCTTTCGAGTTTTACGTGGCGGATACATACCTACCTAGGTATATATTTGACCGGATTCCATGTGATATGCGGGTTTAAGTTCGTGGTGTTGCTATTATGCATGCAACTCGCCGCTTATCTACCTTAGGTAGGTAGGCAGGCTAGCACTCTTGGATTCACGGCTCATGAATGTCATAGTCCTTGTTTTTGATATTGTGTATCATATAGGAGCGACGACCAGTCATAGTTTGAGTGGAATACTAGGCTCGAGTCCGGATTATTCTTATCTTCAGAGACACTCTAGACAGAGACCAAATAACCCACTGTATAAATCATTCTGGCATCGGACGGTTGGCCGCATACAGGTGAATCATATACCTCAGGCAGGTAGACATGAGCAGGGGGGCAAATAGACTTATACGGACGTCCGTGACCAGCCACCCCTTGAGAACCTAATGCCATCTTATGTCCCTACTTAGGTATGGTACTTGTTAGGTAGGCAGATGGGCCCTTAAACTCTTCCATAACTCAGCTTCGCCGGACACTTAGAATGGAACAGTACCTTAGGTACGCTACCTAGTTAGATGGAATTTTCCTTTGAATCCCTATATATATAAACCCTCCTATCCTTCCAACCGGCTAACTAGGTACCTACCCGCACGCACATACACCTTTCGCTCCAAGGGAAAAGAAAAAGCAAGATAACAAAAATCGCTAATTTTCATACCATTCAAGACAGACTTTACGAACACTCGGATATCTTAGATATCGGCACACAACCGTGCCGTAGCCCTTCACGCCTTGCTTATAGTATCATCGATCTTACCGACGCCCTTGAGCCGCAGGTACACGTCGGTGCCCCAGCCGTACAGGCTCTGCACGGCGATGCCGCCGCCGAAGTACTCGGCGTACGCGCGGCTCAGCGGCAACCCATAGCCCAAGCCGGCGATCGAGCTGCCGCCGCCGCCAGCCGCCGAAATGACGTTCAGCGCATCCTTGCCATTGGTATTGGCGTTGCTACCGGCGGGGAAGTTGCCGACGTTACTATTGCTGATAATGTCGTCGTCGATATCCTCGGTAAAGGTGGTGAAGCTGTAGCTCCAGATATTTGGCAGGACCTCGGGGGCGATGCCGCCGCCGCGGTCGCGGATGCGGATGGTGACGCCGGGGGCGTTGTCGTCGAGGGGCTTGATGGCGTCGCCCTTGAAGGCGCCGCGGTCGGCGGCGGGCGGATCGAGGGTGACGCGCGGGGGGCCGGCGTCGGGGGGCTCGGGCGCGATGGTGATGACGACGGGTTCGCGGTGGCGGCCGCTCTCGACGGTGGCGCGGAACGCGTTCTTGAGCAGCTCCGTGACGATGTACTCCAGGTGCATGGGCACGAAGGCGAACGTCGTCGACGGCTCCCCGTCGATCACCCAGTGCGGTCGCACGCCGTACTTAAGCTCGCATATGTCCGCCACGAACCCGGCGCACGAGTCGACCACGGCCGAGGGCGAGAGCGCCGTGTCGATCACCCCGATATAAGACGGGTGCTCCGGGCAGGGCGTGGGCGAGGCGGACGGGTCGAAGTGCGGCAGGCTGCTGTAGTGCAGGGCGATGTGTTGCTCCGCGATCAGGCGCGTGCCGATACGGGTGCGCAGGTGGGTGTCGAGGAAGCGGGTCACTTCTTGGGGGGAGATGTACCGACGACATTCAAGGAAACCCTTAGCTAAGATCGGGATGGTGTCCTGGTGGGTGTGAACGAGCTCGGCCAGGACCGAGGTGAAGCGGATCTCGGCGTCGAGATTGGCGATGGTCCGGTGCTTCCATGGTAGGAGGGTGGACAGGGAATGGAGGTAATTGTGGTAGATCTTGCTGATGTTGGGATTCGAAACCACAATGAAGGGGAGGTTGCGCAACGCCTGGATGCGGTGGGCCAATCGGATGGGTAGCAGGGAGAGGGTGAAGTTGGCCGATGAGAAGAGGGCTTCCGCCGAGAGAGGAGGTCGGCCGTGTCTGTCGAATCGCAGTTCGTTAGTGACCTATAATAGATGACTAGTCACATATAGATATGCGTATATAGGTAATTATATAACTATAGACGCCTCTCCTCTTCCTAGAGGCGGTGGACTAAATATGCGCGCGCGAGGGGCGAGAGAACAACAGCCACCTACTTGACTAGATCGGCGAGACTCAGCGGGTGTTGTTCCTTGTTGGTCAAGTCGGCAATCTCGTCGTCGGTGACCGTCGCGGTGCTCGGAGGATGGGACCATTTTTGGTCTGACGGCGACGAACTGCTGGTAACATGTGAAGAATAAAAGCACGATCCAAGGTCGTTGCGTCTCGCAATCGAGGCCTTAGGTGCGTGGAAACACCGCAACGGCCTGAATATGCTCCTCATGGCGGCATTGTGCGGTATTAGCTATTAGCAGTGAGGAGGAAGAGCGAGGTTGTTCGACGGGTTGTATACTGTGTGGTGTTGGAGCAGTTGGCAGTTGGAGTCATAAGAGAGAAAATATGTAGAAGATAGAAAATAGAAACGGCCGATTCTGATGCGTTGGAGTCACGAGCCAACCCTGAAACATCGACGTCAGAGCGGAAAATCGAGTCGATAAGCCGCCGTTATCTATACTAAGTAGGTACCTATTCAGTACATACCTGCTAAGGGCATGATAGCCTTCGACCGTTGCCGATCCTGCCCGTTGTCGTTCAGGGGATCTCTTTAACTTGGGTCGATCTTCTCACCGCGTAGATATGGCCCCTATCAATTGCATTAGGTAGAGAAAGCATATAAAAGAGATTTAGAGATTATAAAACGAACACCTATTATTCGTGTACATACATGTAGGTAGTGGATGAGGTACATGTAGCCACAGAAATACACTAGAGAAAGTTTATACCTATACTGCATATAGGTAGGTGCTTAAAGCATGGAGTGAGGTACCTACAACACAACTTCAAAGGAATTCGGGCACTGTCCGGAGGTACATCCGTCTATTCTTCCCGACTCTGCAGAAGCCAAGCCAAGTCAAGCTTTCTGGTTCTAACCCGGCGCCAAGATGGCACCGAGTACCGTACAATTACATGTATACGGTCACGTTCAACGACCTTGGGTACCCAACGTATGAAAGCCCCCAAGGACCCCGCATCAATTGCTCATTCGCTCGCTCGTGCGACGTCCCACAAAGCAGCACAGCCCAACTGCCCCTCATTCTCGTCGCCGTTTCCATCGGCCCTTTGCTCGTTGCGACAACTATTGCGTCCTCACCTCCTGGTCCAGCTCGACAGCCTTAACATGCTCGTTCGACTCCAGAGTGGTTATAGCATCGTTGGCGAAACTGACACTACATACGATAGATCAATATCTAGTAGTTAAGGCTGAAGACTACGGAGATAAAATAATAGGGGTCGCTTACGAGAAACCCTTGATGAGGTTGTATTCGTGGGTGATCGTACCGCCCTGCTCCTGGGCGTGCTTCTTCGCTGCGGCCACTTCCTCGGGAGTGGCATTCTCCTTGAGGGTAACCTATTCGTCACGTATATAAGATTCGCCATTCACGATGATATAGGGGAAATATCTACTTACGATATAAGTAGGCATTTTGATAGGTACAGTCGTGCGGAATAGACGTCTAGTTGGCGGTCTACGGAACTCTTTGGATATAGGGTAGTAGTATAACGTGGGAGACAAGTGTAAGTGTAAGTGCGAGCGTTTTTGTAGGAAGAGCATGGGGACTTATTAAGAGATTGGCTTGGGCGAGGTAAATTGGTACTTAAGGTAGCGGCCTACATGTACCTTGCGGGAGCTACGTACCTTGGGACCTATCTACCTACCTATGGATCTCAGCGCGTTTCCAATAGCATCACCGCGAGGAAGGTGGGTAGGACCGCGCGTAAAAGCTTTCCATAGGCGAATACGTCATCACGGTCTGACCTATAGAGTAGACTCCCTGCTCGACTACTTCCCGACGTATGTACTTAGCGCCTTGGAAGTACCGTACGTATCAGACACCCGAGATATGTTCAGGCAGCCACAGTCGTCGTCTTGAACCCGCAACCGGTTTTTTTGTCTCATTCGATGGTTCATGTACCTACCTACATGTATATTGGTACCCACCGATAGAGCAGGGCATACATGTATGGGCAAACTCGTCATTTTCCCGATTCCTTAGACTATAATTCTAAGAGGTAGGTGGTGTACGTGAACGCAAATGTCTCTATGATATAACCTTAAGATACTTCATATATGTCATTACCAAGGAATCTCAATATATCCGCTTACAGGCGACTTTCGCCTATTCCGAAGTTAATAAATGTATTAGCCAAGCATTCCACGTATAACCTACCTAGGTAGGTATGTAGGTAGGTATGTATGATGCCTTATAAATGATACTTTGGTATATCCCGAATCGGGATGTTAAGCCGCTTATAACCTACATGCTACGGTCAGAAGGGCAAGCCACCCTCGCCCCGCTTTACGACCCTTACCACCCGCCACCACGGGGCCGCTAGGTGAATCTTATCGCTATCGATAAGATTGACTGCATTATCTTCGAACCTTTTTTTCCTTTTCTTACTCGAGAAAAAAGAGATTCAGTCGCAAGCATCTCCAGCAAGCCGTGTCGCGCTTAGCATCGCGAAGTCGCAACCATGGAGCAGCAGACGCATAAACCTCACCGCAAATCCAAAGAGAAGAAGAAGCAAACTGGCGGTTAGTAAAAACTCCGTTCTTTCCAACATACACTTTCGCTAATCAATCTAGATCGCAACCCTAAAGCTTTCGCCTATTCGAAGCCCGGCAAGCTTCAACGCGCTGCTGCTCGGTCTCACGATGTATGGACAACTATGAGAAGTGATAACTACTGAGTATACTAATATATCTCGTTCAGGTCAAAGAAAAGCGATTGCACGTGCCTCTCGTTGATAGACTGCCCGATGAACCGCCCCCTAGACTCGTCACAATTGTTGGGCCTCCCGGCGTCGGAAAGACGACATTGTTGAAGTCGCTCATCCGCAGATATGCAAAGGAGACGATATCGGAGCCCCAGGGGCCCATCACCATAGTCACGTCCAAGAAGCAGCGCTTGACGTTTGTCGAATGCCCGAACGAACTCGAAGCTATGGTCGACTTAGCCAAGGTGGCTGACATCGTCCTACTGATGATCGACGGGAACTACGGCTTTGAGATGGAGACTATGGAGTTCTTGAATATCCTCGCCGCAACGGGCATGCCTGGCAACGTTTTCGGCATCTTAACCCATTTGGACCTGTTCAAGAAGCCACAGGCTCTGAAAGATGCGAAAAAGAGATTAAAGCACAGACTGTGGAGCGAACTATATCAAGGCGCGCACTTATTCTACCTCTCCGGTGTTATCAATGGGCGATATCCGGATCGCGAAATCCACAACCTGTCGCGTTTTCTCTCCGTCATGAAGAATCCTCGACCGCTGATTTGGAGAAACTCGCATCCCTACGCCGTCATAGATAGCTTCCGGGATATAACGCATCCTACTCAGATTGAAGAAGATGAGAAATGTGATCGGTCGATTGCGCTATCAGGGTATCTACGTGGAACCAACTTTTCAGGACATAACCAACGTGTCCATATCCCCGGGTTAGGCGATTTCACCGTGTCCAGCATAGAAGCCTTACCTGATCCGTGCCCAACGCCCGCCATGGAACAGGCCATCGCGAAGGCGACCGGAAAAACTGGCCGAAGGCGATTGGACGAAAAGGAGAAGAAGCTTCACGCTCCCATGTCAGATCGAAGCGGTCTAAAGATAGACGGCGACGCCATCTGGATCACCAGGGAGAAAGGCTTCAACTTTGATAAAGATGCTGAAGATGTGGAGCGTGGTGAGGGTGAGGAACTCATTATCGGGCTTCAAGGAGAAAGGCGGTTGCTAGGTCAGACAGAGGACGGCCTACAACTCTTCCGAGGTGGTGAGAAGATAACCAGTCTTCCCGAAGAAGAGGATACTGGGCGGAAAAATCAACGAACCGTGAGGTTTGCCGAAAGAGACGAGAACGAAGATGAGAAGGACCTCGAGGATGAAGGCTTCGTCAGTGGAGACGAGGAACTCGACTCGGATGAAGAAACAGAATTCAACGAGAAAAAACTAGGCAAGATGTTCAAGGAATCAGACAAAGATGGTGGCGAGGAAGATATTGCATTTGCCGACAGCGACTCAGATTTAGGTTCCATATCAGGAGAGGAGATTGATGAGGATGATGAGGATGAGGACGATGAAGATGAAGAATACGACAGTGAGGAAGAGTCCGCCCTCAGGTGGAAGGATAATTTAGCCGGTAAAGCGCATATGCTTCACGGCGGCCGGCCATCCTACCGGACAGCCGATCTCGCGCGTCTGATGTATGATGAAGCTCTGACGGCTGAGGAAGTGCTACGGAGATGGAAGGGGGAGATTGAAGCAGACGACTCGGAAGAAAACATCGAAGACTCCGAAGACGAAGACTTCTTCAAGAAAGCGAAACACGAAGAAGACGGGACGTCGGAAGACCGCTCAATACCAGTATACGACTATGATCAGTTGGCCACTAAGTGGTCACTTGACGATAACGTCGAACAGCTCCGCCAGCGCTTCACAACGGTAACCTTGGGAGATAACGATGGTGATGATGATGGGTTCGACGGATTCGACGAAGATGAGGATGATGGAGATGAAGGAGACGGCGAGTTCGAGGATCTTGAAACGGGTGAACAGCATAAGGGCGAACCCGAACCGGCGGAAAGCCTCGAAGCAGAGCGCGAAAGAAACGCTCGAAGAAAAGAAGAGCTGAAGCTTCGGTTCGAAGAGGAAGATCGCGAGGGGTTTAAAAACGACAAAGCTCAAGCAAGGCGCGAAGGCGGTGACGACGAGGAATTTGGCGAAGACGAATGGTATGACGCACAGAAGGCGCTCATTCAAAAACAACTTGATATTAACAACGCCGAGTTTGAAGCTCTTGACGAACGGCAAAGAGCCGCGGTCGAAGGCTTCAAAGCTGGGAAATACGCAAAGATTGTAATCGAGAAGGTGCCTGCAGAGTTTGTCACAAACTTCAACGCTCGGATGCCTATCATAGTCGGCGGCGTGCTTGCGACAGAGGATAGGTTCGGGTTCGTCCAGGTCCGAATCAAGAGGCACCGCTGGCACAAGAAGATCCTCAAAACCAATGACCCACTTATATTCTCTCTTGGATGGAGGAGATTCCAGACGCTCCCGATATACAGCATTTCGGATTCGCGGACGAGGAATCGAATGTTGAAATATACGCCGGAGCACATGCACTGCTTCGGTACATTTCACGGTCCCCTTATCGCACCAAATACCGGTTTTGTCTGTTTCCAGTCCTTTTCCTCCGCCAACCCAGGGTTCCGGATCGCCGCGACGGGAACCGTCTTATCTGTCGACGAGTCAACAGAAATCGTAAAGAAACTAAAACTCACAGGCGTGCCATATAAGATCTTCAAGAACACAGCCTTCATCAAAGATATGTTCAACAGCTCACTCGAAATCGCCAAGTTCGAAGGCGCTGCGATCAAAACCGTTTCCGGTATCCGTGGTCAGATCAAGCGCGCCTTGTCGAAACCTGATGGGCACTTCCGAGCCACTTTCGAAGACAAGATCCTTATCAGCGATCTGGTGTTTCTCCGCGCATGGTACCCCATCAAGCCGCACCGGTTCTATAACCCCGTTACCAATCTCCTGGGCAACTGGCAGCCAATGAGGCTGACGGGCGAGGTACGGCGGGACCAGGGGATACCCACGCCGCAGGACCGCAACAGCAAGTACCGGCAAATCGAGCGAGCGACGCGACACTTCAACCCACTAAGAGTGCCCCGGGCGCTAGCAGCCGAGCTGCCGTTCAAGTCGCAGATCGTGCGGACGAAGCCGCAGAAGCGCAAGACGTACATGCAGAAGCGGGCTGTTGTACTGGGAGGGGAGGAACGCAAGGCACGTGACCTGCTCCAGAAGCTGACGACGATCCGCAAGGACGCGGTGGCCCGCCGGCGCGCCAAGAAAGAAGAGAAGCGGGCCGAGTTCAAGAAGCGCATGGAGGAGATGGGCGAGAAGAAGGAGGCTAGAGAGAAAAGGGAGAAGCAGGAGTTTTGGCGGAGAGAAGGCCGCAAGAGGAAGGGTGAAGCCGAGGCCGAAGGAGGTGGTGGGGGGAAGAGGAGGAGGTGATCGTGGCTGCGAATGGGATATTACACCTGACCGACTTAGAGTAGTATAGGCTAGGTCGCGAGAACATAAATCCGCCACATCTTTAACTTGGGGAAACAAAACGACCAAGTTATTTTCATGATAAGGATACGTTAAAATTATCAGGGGTTTATTACGTATATACCACAAGTAGATCATAAGATTTACCCGCTAGAAATATCAGGCATATGGCATTGAATTTACTATAACATTTAACGTGTCACGGTTCGGTGTGGTGGGCCCAGCCCTGCTGGGCAACCGGCACCGAGGCTCCGGCCGGATGCGCCGCCGGAGCCTAGATACAAGACCGCGGTTCGAAGAACCGCGATTTAGTTTTCTCTCTTTTCTTCTCCATAGCATCAACAAGATTCAGTCCCTAGTCCTTAAAATCACGCGCCGTGCCAATACGACTCGTTATACGTGTCGCTTACATATTATATCTTGAAGCACCGCAACGGAGGTGAATAATGGTAAATAACGATCATAAAAACAAAACCGATTTATTTAAAAAAAAAATCGCTATAGAATTATAAATTTTATTTAATTTTACGTTTCACCGCTACGATAAATAAGTACTTTCTATTACGGTTCGATATGGTAGCTTAACCTTGCTAAGCGACCGGCACTATGGCTTTCGCCGGCTTCGCCGCCGGAGCGTGTATATAGAACCGCGTTTTAGTTTTCTCTTCTTTTTCTCCCTATAACATTAACGGGATCCCGTTCCAGCCCCCCGATATTTTGCGCCGTGCTTACCCCCCGTATTGATATCGCCGGAATACGGTAACAGATGGCCAGGACATGATTGGTGCCGTGATATCCTGATATATAATTGGATTTTGGGTTTACGATATAATTGGCTCCTGCGACTAACAATGTGGGTATGATCGGTCTTGCGATATAATTGGTCTTCCTTTACACCGCTATGGGCAGAGCGTGCCATACGTGCCTAATAACAGGGTCGCATAGGAAGATACCCAATCGCTGTCGTTCGAGGTCGATTCGATTCGATGTCGCGTTTAAATCTCGTCTCGGTATTAGAGGGAGTTAAAATGCTACATCAAGTTTACTCTTAATATATAACCCAAAAGGCCCGATACCCCCATCCATTACTCTAAGCATAACGTACTCAAATTTTTTACTCTAGATATAACATATTCGCAAGTACTCTTCGTTCTACAAGACCCCTCAGCCTATCACTTAATAAAATGCCGGACATGGAGTCCTCAGTCGCCCAACGCGGAGGATTACATCGTTTACAGCCTTTAAACGACTCTAACTTGCTGGGTCCTACAGACGCTATAGGGGATCCCAATTCGCGACAAATTCGAAACCCTGTTCAGAGCCACCGTTCTGGCGGCCCGAGGTTATCTCCTACCGACGCATCCTATAACTTGGAACAGGTATGGGACCCAGCCGCAATTAGCTACCCAGCTCATACGAACAGAAGTATCAACTATGAAGATACTTCAGTCACAGTTCAAGTCGCCTTCGACTTGCCCACGAGACACTAACGTGAGCCACAGTCGTCTGCCCCCGTATCACGCCTTCTCCAAGCAGCCGCGTATCTACGGCGACGTCTAAATGTGTTCTTCGAAAAGAAAACCACCATTTGCTTCATCGTCGTCATATTCAGCCATTTCATGGGCGCAGCGACGACGTTCTCCGTCGTCGTAGCACCTACACGGGCAGACGACGCCCTACCCTCTCTTGGCGATGACGGCTATCCGATAATGGTCGCTCAAGTGGCTGCGTCCTTGCTGTCGCCATTACTTTTCACCGCAGTGTCAACCAAGGATAGCTCAACTCCTCTTCGGCAGAAACTGGCCTCGTTCCATTACATCTTACTCGCGGCTGGAGTCCTGACTTCTCTCGTGTCTCTCTTGCTCTATTCCCTTTGGCCCTCGGGGTATCGAGTTACCAATGTTACTATGATTGTGAGTCTCATGTTTGGGGTCCTCGGCGGCTGGCAGTTTTTGGAGAAGTGCTGGAGAGAGTCGACTGAGGCGTTGCCTACCGACAATGGCATTGAGTTAGAGTCGCGACGAATTTGATGTGGTTAGTAATGCGCTGTTGCTTTCCTTTCTTCTCGTAGAACGGTTGGTTAGACTAAATCTTGACAAGGGCTTTAGGAAGACATGTGAAAAATCAGGTCACGATGGAGTAAAAGGCGATATGGATAATTGTTAGCTTGTGATTAGATTTGATGGGGTTTTATAACTTATATTTAGAATGTATTTAACAAGACGACCTTCATTTTCCCCCGAATATAACACTCTTTTCCTCATCCATGGAATACTTTAGACATGTTGCGATTAGGTCTATGGTGTTGTAATAAGAATGTTGAAGTCCCCTAAAGTGGGGTTGGTAAGACTTACTTATATAAGCCAGCTGCTAGTGGGTCGTTTTAACAGAGATAATATGGTCCTTTTCCCTTTTTGTAACACGAATCTTAGAAGGTATAACCACAGAGTAGTAGAACAGGTAGATTTACCTAACTTAAGTGTTCGTGGAAAAAGTAAGGAAATAAGCTAAAAACGAGGTAATCGACCTTAGGAATATTAAAGGGAACATAGGTATGTTTGACCTAAACCTCATGAGAATCATAATATAAGCGCTCATGCTTTCCGCACGCGAGCTCCAGCACAGGGGTGTAAAAATGCAGATACCTAGGTACCTACGCTCACCTAACTCAGGTAGTGAGCGGATCAACGATACAAAATAAGCGGCGTCAACAAGAGGCTTACGCTGATCTACCGAGCCTAACCTGATTCAAGTCAAAACGGTTCGAAGCCTCGTTATTATAATTGATGTTCTAGTTCACTATCCGCGAATTTTATCGCTCTGTAAATCTAACCAAGCACCTACCGTAAAAAAGAAGAGACAAAAATATAAATATATCTACCAAAACTAAGTAGTGATAGCCTCTTTCTTAGACGCAACAACGTCATAAGCGCGTTCTTCACTTAGTTGTTTTATTGCCCTCTTTCCCTATTCGGAGGTTCGTATGAACGCCCCGCCTTTGCGTCTATGGTCCCCCAAATCTGATACAGCACCTGCTCGTTTCAAGGACCTGATAGGCTACGTATGTGGAGCTTCATATCCCGCCAACACGTGCCCCCCGGGAGGCCTGAAGGAGGTATCTCCGTACCTTATATCGAGATACATGTGAGGTATTCTAGGCTGGTAGGCTGGGAACGAGCGACCAGAGCAGCTGCTAATTCGTGTCTGCATCGTCTTGGCAGTGACAACGCAGCGGCGCCTAGTGGATGATTTATGAGGGAAACCCCAGCTGGACCTGGGGCCTGGGGTTAGGTTAGGTAAGCCTCTAACCCAAAGCCGCCCATTCGATTTTACGTCGCCAAATCCTTCCATCCTGTTTCATTGCAACGGGGCTGATGCGTTGAATAATAACCGTCAGAACTCTCGTTTGTTTGCCTTCTGTCTTCTTTTTTATTTATTTTATCTATTATCTACACCTATCTATTACTAGGTGCTTTTCATTCCTTACCTTCTACTCTTCTTCTCTTTCTCCTTCGCATTGCCTATACACCACACTGCCGAGGGAAAAGCGCAAACCCGTGCTTTTTGCAATGGCGGTAAAAGGTGGTGGTGTTTTCAGGGGGCGCGAAAAAACACCACGAGCTTCCCAGACAAGCGAAAACGAACCGGCACTTCCTAAAACCCGACAAGAGACCACGGGAGGCGCCGGCGGCGGGTTCAAGGGCCTTCTACGCGTGAAGTCGGCCGGAGAATCGGGACGAACCGGCATACATCCCATCCAATTCCTATCAATCATTTGGCGATCTTCCAGTTGGATATCG
Organism: Pyrenopolyporus hunteri; assembly: GCA_902806595.1. Classification (NCBI taxonomy): domain Eukaryota; kingdom Fungi; phylum Ascomycota; class Sordariomycetes; order Xylariales; family Hypoxylaceae; genus Pyrenopolyporus; species Pyrenopolyporus hunteri. Next base: position 887,628 of record CADCXC010000004.1, on the reverse strand, counting down.
AGGGCCGTAAACGTCCTCTGGCCTTTCGTTCCCGCTGCCATTGCCGTCGAGCACGCCGTTGAAGGCAACCATGTGCTCAAGTTCAGTCTGGCTTATATCGCCATGGTACCATGCGCAAATCTCATTGGATTCGCCGGCCAGGAGCTGGCCAGAAAGTTGCCCCATATGCTTGGTGTCATCGTGGAGACCACTATTGCTTCCGTCGTCGAGATCGTTTTGTTTATGATCCTACTGCGTAACGACCAATTCTACGTCATCCAGGCCGCCATTCTAGGTTCAATTCTGGCTAATCTGCTGCTGTGCTTGGGATTGTGTTTCTTCACGTCTGGTCTCCGACGGCAAGAGGCAACATTCCACGCCGCCATCAGTGAAGTCGGCTCGAACCTTTTGCTCATCGCGTACGTTAATAGAGCATCTCGCCGGATCTCCTGTAAAAATTTGGTAGAGCGCTAACGTCTAGTAGTGGTCTCGGCCTAGCAATTCCTACTATTTTCCAGCGCTCCATCATCAGCTCGGGTTTCGATCTCACCACGGAAGAGCTCGACTCTAGGGTGCTAAACATCTCTCGCATCGTCGCGGTTCTTCTGCTCATCGCCTACGCCGTCTTCCTCATCTTCCAGATGCATACCCACCACGGTATCTACGACGCCGCGTTCGAGCACGATGAGGAGCGAGATGCAGACGGCCACAAGGACCGGGAGAAAGCCAAATTGACGTTTACGGAATGCATTATTGCGCTGGCTGCTTCCGTGACCCTTGTGACGTTTATCGCCCTCGCACTTGTCAATGAGATCACGCCTATCGTGGAAGAGAACCACGTTTCCGACCCGTTCATGGGCTTGATTCTGGTCCCTCTAGTCGAGAAGGCTGCCGAGCATCTGACCGCCATCGACGAGGCCTGGGATAACCAGATCAACTTTGCCCTGTCACACTGTATTGGAGCCACCATCCAAACCGCAATGCTGAACGCTCCGCTGGTCGTCCTCGTGGGATGGGGGAAAACCCAACCGATGGATCTCAACTTTGAGATTTTCGACATCGCCATGCTGATCCTCGCTATTATTACCGTCGGGAACTTCCTAAGGGACCAGAGGAGCGATTACCTGGAAGGTTTCTTATCCGTGATGGTCTACGTGGCCATCGCCGTCGCCGCGTTCTACTTCCCGAACCCACACGAGGCCGCCGGACACGGAGCGGCCGCCGAAGGAGCTGGTGAAGCAGCTGGCGAGGCAGCCGCTCATGTGGCAAGGCACTTTGGATTGTTATAATCAGGCCCATGTTGAGATGCTGACATATGCACTGACAAGCTGGGTGTTGTCGAAGACGATAGTGGTTAAAATGGTTGCATCATCCACGCTTTACCCCGTGGATCTAGGAGTTCCCGGCCGTCCGTCTCTGCGGACTGATTGATTGATATTGATTTAACAAGATTGACGATCGATACGAAATCTTTTTCGGCTCAACGCCTCTTCTTATCCCTTCATACCAGGTAATTATTTGGGCGGTACCGAATTTATGCTCGGTGGGGATCTAGGTTGAAAATGAATTTGTAGAGATAAAAAAAATCAAAATTGTGCATTTTGTTCGATTCACAAATCGATGTATAACCGTATGTGCTCGAAGTGTCTGAGATTATGGAATAGTAAGATAGAATAGTAAGATAACACTCGAAGAAAACAGCACCCCTTTTAACCTTCCTATGACTCGAGGTCGTCCTTCCACTTACTATCCCATCTAACTTGGTAAACTCGAAGCTTTTTAGGCTTTCCACATCCCGGCCAACTGTATGAAGCTCCCATCCAATCATATTTAGAGAAGGGGACCAGATTCGACGCTTTTAGCAATGGCGCTAGTTGGTAGTACGTAATAGCTCTGGGGGTTCGGCACAGCATTGCCGTAGAGCGACGGGTGAGCCGCACAGTTGGTAGAGCTTATTTCGACCGCTGGTGGTACTTGTGTCGGTGTACACGGGAGGGAACTTGGTACCTTGGAATTAGTATCTGGGTACTGTGTATATGCGTCGTTTTGATATCTTGGTGGAAGGGGGTAGGACTTGGGTCTAGTTAGACTGAGATGTGTGGGATTTGTACTATCGCGGTTGATGACACTTATGTCTTGGAGAGCACGCTTACTTTTCTCCGAGATATTGCGGTGTTACGCCTGAGTGCCGCCGGTATTTACTATTTTGAGTATTGTTTGTCTCTGTTATATATGTTGTCGCGGGGTCAACTTTATAGTAGGGGAAACAACCTACCTAACTACCAACACCGGAGCCCGGGCACATTAACAGATTAAAAGGGACATACGCCCGGTACAGCCGACAATACGACTTATATTCACCCAATATGTTTGATGGTTTCGCTCAAGGGCATGAGATAGTGAACGTGGAAGTCAACCGTTGAAGTCAACAGGCCATCGATAGGGTATGTACCTGAAGTAAAGGGTCTGTCCTTAATAATTGAGACGATGTTGAAAACCTCTTATTAACACTTCACTGTTCCGGAACATGCTGTTTCGAGTTGTAGTTTTGATTACTTTGTTAAGTATCGCAGGTTACGTATTACTGATGACCTAGGACTTTAAACGAAGCCCCCTATCCTTGCACATCTCACCCTTCTAGGTATCAAAGCGATGTAGCCATTTTGAAACCACGCGGATATGGCGCAGGATGTAATGGAATTAAAGTAATGCGCGTCGGCTAGGTTGCTTTAATCGGTTCGATGAGTGAAGTATATCCCGCTTGCTATTGCAGAGATTCACTGGCAGGATACTTGCCCGAATGGACAGACACAGGGAAATAAATGAACCACGTAGGTTACGCTTTATGGGAATGGTCACTCAATTTCTCCCGATAGTAAGCTTCACGGCACTCTTGAATTCACTAGAGGGTGTAGGTGATATTTGGGGGTGGCGACCATGTCGATTATGTTGTGGGTGTATGGGACATATGCCTCCTAGACCATGTATACCGGGCCGGAGACCTGGATAAATTACCTGGAAGTTCATGAAAAAAAAAATGAAGGTGTTTCTGTTATAAGGGTGACCTTGACATAGAGAGAGGATAATTCTGGAACAGATTATGCAATCGTCTATATTCATACGTAGCTTAATATACGGGCGTGCGTGTTGACGAAGCCTCGCTCCTAACTTATAGATCTTCAGCAGATATAGCTCCCATGGAATAAATATAGGTAGTTGCATATTATTCATATGTGTAATCAACGCTTAGTTATATGAAACTTATTGATTTAGTATCTCTTAGACTTATAATAAATAGACGTAGGATTTTTAGTTGCTATATGTGGTTATCGTATATTTCCTCAATTGAGCAAAGGAATATTCTCTTAGTTTGGGCTTTTATTATTTTGAGATGACTTGATTTTTGACGTGAGGGTCTTTGAACTATCATAGAGGTTTCATAGGAAAAAGGAGTCCGGGGTTGAGGCGCGACTTGATTACAGTCGTTATGCTTCGATGTTGTGATTATCGTAGTGGCTTACGGGTTTCTACTTAATAAACTTTATTATACTCGAGATATGATGAGGTTTCGATAATATCAATAAGAGAGCTATACACGCAATCTTCCTCAGGATATTCTGGTGCGTAGGGTGTATTAAAGGTTTCTATATAAGGAATAGGCTTGTGAAAACCCTAAATCTAACAGTGTTATCTTTTAGCCAGCGTTAAAAAAATTAGTATGTATAGGCTTAATTATAATAATCTATGTTCGTTATTAGCTACTCTAGTTACCTTTCCATACCATACCTAAATAGCATTCATACCTACCTACCTAAGTGAGCCGCTAGGAAGGCCAACGGCTTTAGGACGGGGATAACTCGCGCTAGGGTTCCTACCATCTAAAGTCAGCGCAACCCGGTAATCCCGAATAGTCGAACTAAGATCTGGGAGAGCTAAGGTTAGCTAGACCAATGAAGCTACAGATAATAGTGGTCTCGTTTCGTCAACGTGGACGTCATTCGATACCTACGACAAGCCGAAAGTCCGAGCTGGTGCTCCTATCTACGTACGTAGTTGGATGTAATCTTGGAAGCGTCGGGAGGCCCATCCTAACGATAAGCATATGGGGCGTCTGATTGGGTCCGGCCCTGTGGACCGAGTGACATTTTCGTTGATCCCCTTGCCCCCGACGTTTTAACTATCTCGATGGAGTAACATTGTTCAGGGTCCAGTAGAATTTTCAGGTGGCCGGCTTCCGTCCTTGTGGTGTAGGCGCTAGTGTAGGTATATATGTATGTAATATGGCGCATAGCTCTCAGCCGCTGGCTAGCAGCCGAAATCTCTTCACGAATTCATCAGAATGTGAAGCGACGCCGAAAACGATGGATGAGAAAGACCGGAATCCGGCTTCGGATGTCCCTAGAACGGGCCCCGATGCAGCTCTTGCTGTACTCCAGAAAGTCGATTATAGTAGCGCATCCCATCCTATCCACTGGAGCCCGGCAAAGAAATGGTCTATCATCGCAGTCTACTGCTTACTCCAGACTTTCATCGCCCTCTCGACTACGACCTACGTCGGCGCCGAATTCTTGATCTCGGAAAAATATGGCGGGTCGACTCAAGTGGTGGTCCTGGGCCAGAGTATGTTCATTGTAGGAACAGCAATTGGGCCGGCATTCCTTGGTCCCTTATCGTATGTGTGATGCCTTGGGGTTACTGAGTAATGAAGTTCGGAATAGTTACTGAAGCTAAACGAATTTTGGTGTAGCGACATTGGCGGGCGGAAATGGATTTATGTGGCGTCTATTGGCGTCTATGCGATCTTGAACATCGGTACCGCATTGGCGCGCAACCTGCCGATGCTGATTATCTTTCAGTTCCTCTGCGGGGCCGCCGGGAGCACTGCTCTCTCTAACGTGGCCGGTACCATTGCCGATCTCTTTGGCGACGGGGACGGTGCTGGTCAGCCGATGGCTCTGTTCGTCATGTCCGCAAACTATGGGCCGAGTATCGGCTCTCCGATCGGGGAACTGATTATTGAAAATGAGAATCTGGGTCTGCCGTGGATATTCTGGATCAAGTGAGTTTGCGACTCTCCCAGTTCGTTTCGTTCGCGAGAAGGCTATAGAAGTCGGGTTCTGACCTTAGATAGCGTTATAATTGGCGGTGGCTTCGCTGTTATAATGTGCTTCGTCCCAGAGACGTTACCGCGGGTTGTGATTAGCAATGCGGCTAAGAAACATAAATCGTCGGATCCGACCGAGACTGCTGTTATAGAGGAGCGTGTCGACGTCCTTCAGGAGATGCGGTTTATCACTTCAATGGCGTTTCGTATTATGCTGACCGAACCTATCGTCACTTTCTTGGGTATATATAATGGGTTTGCTTATGGTTTGCTTTACCTATATTTGGACGGAGTATTCGACGTATTCGTTGTCAATAACGGCTTGTCGTGAGTGTTCTTTCATCTTCCATCCTAGGAGGGCGTCTGCGCTGACCTGTGACACCACCTACCCAGGTATATGGGCGCCGACCTGACGTACCTCAACTTCGTGGTCAGCGTCACTATTATGTTCGCCTTTGTACCTGTCCAGACGTGGTTCTATAAGCGCGATCGTATGAGAAACGGCGGTATCGGTCGTCCGGAGGCGAGATTCCTGACTTCTTTGGTATTCGTCTGGGGGTTCCCGATATCCCTCCTCTGGTTCGCGTTCACTTGCGACGGAAGCGTATCGTTCTGGTCGCCGGTGGTAGCAGGCGGTTTTCTGGGCTTCTGCGACCCGCTGCTGTGGCTTGGTATGCTTAATTACATTGCTGATTCGTACACCCACGTTGCTGCGTCGGCAATAGCTGCCTTCTTAATCCCATCTTTCCTGATTGCGGCTGCTTGCTGTCATATTGGTGAGTGGTTCTTATAGACAATTTTCACCGGGGATCGACTCTTAACAATAGTTGATTTAGGTCTCGTTATGTTTCATAACCTTGGTGCCAAATGGGCGATGGCCACGTTGGGGTTCATCTCATTCGGCCTGGTGGCGCTGGTTTATGTCCTGTACTTCTTTGGGGCGCGGATTCGGGCTTCGTCGAGGCTGGCCAGGAAACACTAGGGATAAACATGGAGATAAACCCGGGGATGAATATCGCGTTACAGAGCGATATCTCGTTCTAGCTTGACGACTTGATAGAATATACCTCTTGGCTAAGACCTGACGTCTATAACATGTGTATATTAGACGTAAATTTATTAGTTATAGCTGTGTATCTATAGCCACCTACCTACCCATCTAACTACCACCTATTAGGTAGGTAGTCATGCTAAGTAAAAGACTCGGGATGCTTTCCATTCTTCTTTGGTTCTATTATTTATACTCATATTCTCGTATGATCATTCATTATTGCATATCCCGGTGTTCCGGCTTCGCAAAAGGCCCTTCCTGTAAATGCAACGGCCATCTTAATTGTATAACCCGGTAATCTGCAGATCGCTTAACTCGGGCTGCAGCCTAGTTTAAGCTCGGTCTAGAACTGATCTTGGATAAGGCTGCAACGTCGGCTAGGCTTAAAACGGTCCCCTAGCCGCCCCTAGCCCGCCCCTAGCACGCCCCTAGTCCCTCAGCTTCTCGATGATAGTGCATAGACTAGTATACATAGCACGATGAATCGTGAGTCGCCGCCTCGTAACTCAGTACCTAAATTTATCCATGGCGAAATATGACCTGCTTGGCTTCGAATAATCTACCTACTCGTGAGTCACTCTCTGGTCATAAGAACGTTTATTTTATTATTCGCTACGCGCATAGAGCGATTCTATAGGTAAGGTAGGTAGGCAGGTGGGTTTATGCCTTGGGCCATCATAGGAAAGTGAAGAGGGACTCGACTATAATACGATGCGGGTATGAGGAAGTTAAATAACCAAACGGCGCGACTACACCAACAGTAAAGCCGCCCCAAGAATGACCAGGGTTCTAAAAAGCTTGGCTCTCGTCTATTTTTTTTTTCTCTCGTTCTTATTTGAATCGAAGCCTGCGAGAAGCCCCCTTTCAATCTCTTCGTTCTATTTCTTGTCGGCCTTTTCCCGTCCTGCTGTCCACCTCCAGCTAATCGTCACTCGTTATACTAACTGTTGGAAATATTTCCATTCATTCGCTATTGTTCGCTACAATTAACTCTTAATACCAGCGCGCATATTTCCGTTCTCGTTTGACTTCGTCTTAATCGAAAGAGAAGAATTTTAAAATTATTTGATATATATTGTGGTTACCTACCTAGTTATTACCGATCGCCGATCATCGACATGGCTTCGAACGAGGCTTCTCGGCCGGCTGCTGAGACCAGGGATGAGCATGAGCTTTCGCCTGTGAGCAACTCGGGATCGGCAAACCCTGAGAACATCCCATCCCCGGCCACGAGAAGCCAGCCCGGAGAGCCTGGGCGCGCCCCATCGCCGGGCCGGCCAGCAGGGAACCCGATTGCTCAACCGCCGTCGCCTGCGCGCCAGCAACCGTATCCTCCACCCCAAGTACCTTATGTGCCATATCCCTACCCCCCGCAGCCGTACCCGTGTGCGCAACCAGCTCAACTCGAGCCTCCTTATGTCAGGTCCTGGACGTTCAGCAAGCTCGTCCTGACGATTCTCACGACCATCATCGCCCTCGTGATCCTAGCCCTGACCTGTGTTCTCCTCGGCAACGAGGGTGGAGATACGACGGTGATCTCGTTTTATGCCTTGCCTATCACCATCGTCTCCATCCTATGGAACGGTGCCGAGCTGATAACCTATGGTATTCGTGCGCGTGGTAATGTCAAGCGTGGGATTCACCCGGGCGCACACGTCGGCCTGCATCTCTGTCTCTGGCTCGCTTCCTTATTCGGTATCCTTTTGACCGTCACAATTTCGATCGGTATTCAGTCCTTGTACAGGCAGTGCCTCGAAGACGAGAACGACAGGTACAGCTATTGGAGTTACTGTGATGACGATGGTTCTGGCTACGCGTATAGGGATGCTGTATATCTGCCCATGGTCAGAGCCGTAACTTCGCTTTTCTGCTTATTGACGCTTGGTCACTTCATCCTTTTTATCATGGCGTGTATCGACACCCATAAACGCAACATGATGAAGCCCGCCGGCATTGTCATGCCACCGTTGCCGGCCATGTACTACGCGCCTCCGCCTCCACCTCCGCCTGGTGTTGCGCCCTACTACCCCTATCCCATACCCATGCAACCCCAGCCAGCACATTTCGCCCCGGCCCCCAACGGAACTGGTATCGTGCCGCCGAACGCACCCCAAGCGAACGCACCTCAGGCGAATACCGCCCAGGCGAACCCGAACGCGCGGAACTACCAGAATCTCGCCGGATTCTACGCCCCGGCCCCGGCCCCGGCCCCGGCGCAGGCCGTGCCGCAACCGTCTCGCTCGCCAGTCCAGGCTGCGGCGGGCCCAAGCAACGAAAAGGCTGTAGCGTCTACTCCAGCTTCTCCCGGCCAAGCCTTGTGATCGAAGAGGAGGGTTTTTGTGTTTAGCGTTCATTACCTATAGAGCCTTACCAGATATACCCAGCGCTTGGTTTTACGAGGAGAGACGAGGCGGGACGAGACGTATCGGTGTCAGTGTGGAAATTTTTGGGCTCTTAATGTCGATACTGTTGAGATACCCCGGGTTGCGTTATGCAATGAGCTCTGCATTTGAAGAACTCGTTAGGTTATTAGCTTACTGGCTCGGGCATCGAGGACCATTAATAATTTATGTAGACTTTGCGCTGTATTAACTCAATGAGTCTATGCTGTCCAATGAGATGGGATGTCACGTGTGATACTTGTATTTGTTTTGATGCAATTTGCGTACATGTATCACGTAATAATAAACGCAATATATTTCCAATCCTGACACCTAGATAAGCAAGGTGAGGCGGAATTAAGTTCTTTTCTTGTTTGTCGTGCTTGTGATATTCGGAGGGGTATCGTTTCTGCCCCGCCCTGAGCCGACTTCGAGTTGACGGGTTACTCCCTGAAGGACGGCCTCCTTAAAAGTAGATATGTGCGGTTTGCGTTACGACGGCTCCGGGGACGCGCAACGCATTACTTAACCGACGAATGGATAGAGTTTTCGTCGTTTTCGTGATGTCCAATGGTCGTACCCGTAGGGCCAGATCAACATCAAATATTGACATAGTTCCATGCGAGCCGCGACTCTTGGCCCGCATCGCAATACAGGTACACAAGGAGCGATCATTTCCTATATCGGCCCATATTGCAGCCAGTCTCTGGCCGTCCGTCGCGAGTTATCAGCTACACGTACATGTGAGGTATATGTCTACCTAGGTATACCAGGTAGGTCAGGTAGGTCAGGTAGGTTGTATGTTGACGGCATGTAAGTAGGTGTATTACTTAGTTGCTATGCGCACCGGGTGAAGAGGACAACAGAGCACACTCACCTACCTCCCTGCGATTCAGTGTACAATACCTACATGTAAGGTAGGAGGTATATCTTGTGTTAATATGTAAGAGAAATCTTACGTAGGCACCTAGGTTGATAGGTCCTAGCTCAAGTGGAACGTGGGCTGTTTTGGAATCGATTGATCCCGCCTCGTCTGATATCGCTTTGCTGCCGCAGACTACCTATGTAAGTCGAAGTACTTTTCTGCGATCTGTTATTTATTTGTTATGCCATTCGAACCTCTTTTTCGGCCCTTCTTGATCAAGTGACTTGGGCGACTAAGGCCTTTAGGATCCTTCGAGGGTTCCAAGGTCTAGGATAAGCAACAAACAGCTTTGAAGATCGGCCCTTATCGTGGCGGTTGGCCCAGGACTCAATAAGCAACTCATCCATCTGCCTCGGGGGTTACCTGGTAAACCGATGGACACACAGACGGCTGATACCGACACAGGAGATCAATAACTACCGGATTCGCGTCTTAAGGTGTGTATGTACATGTACATTACACGCACATGCGTGTATATAGGTGATTTATGCACGCTGTTTTTGACTTCGAGTTTCTTTTGCGACCGAGGTTTTTCTTCTCCGTGGTTGTTCTTGATTTTATTGCTTCTTCGAGGCTTGAGGAAGGAAAAGAAGAATAGAAGAGAAAGAAGAAAAGAAAAGAAGACGGAAGACAATTAATTACAGTTTTACCGTGGCGGTTACGTCTTTGATGTTGGCGGAATAAACAAATGGAATGAGCAACCCAACGAGTAAAATACCTTGGTAGGTACAACAATTAGGTACATGACGATAAAAGTTGAGGGCTCCCATCGGGGTCATTCTAGCGTTTTACAGGCTGGTAGCGTTGAAAAGTACTCGGTACGAAGGTACCTCGTATACATCGCAATCCAAGTGTGGGGCCCACACAGACCACCACCACCCATTACCACCACCGAACTTGCGCCCGCCGCAATGCGAGACACAAAACCCCGCCATTGACACAAGGGCAAACTTGTACATAGCGTATTCCGTCCATATTCCGTATTCTGTACCTACGATTCTATACCTACAACTTCTCGACACTGACGACATTCGCACTATCCCAATCTCCCCAAACCTTTGCTACAGCCTCTCGCACTACGACTCGCACTATAACTCGCGGTACAGCTCGCGGTACAGCTCGCACTATAACTTACACTAAAAACCCTACCCGCTTTCGGGCAACCTTTTTTTTTTTTCTTTTCCCTTTTGCTAATCCGACACGCCCGCACCCGCTTCGACCTGGACATTTAGGTATCTGGCGACCGTACCGAAGATCTGAACTAAAACTAGTGCTACGGGCTTTGAATGTTGCCCTAGACGCCCCTCTCCCCTCTCCCCTCTCAGCAAGCCGTAGGCAGGTTCCAAAAGGTTACCAGGTAAATAGGCAGGAACCAACAAAGTCCCGAGATAGCTGCTCCAGCTTTATCTTGGGTCGCCCGCATTTCCGCCTCTCAACCTCCTCAACCTCCTCAACCCCTTCAACCGCCCCCCCTCCACAATACACATAACAACAACAACAACAACAAAAAAACCTTAGTACATATATACCTCGTCCCCCGCGCGTGACGACGCGCAACCCACTGCCCACCATGAATGACGAGGAAGCCATGGCCAATATCTACAAGAAGATCGAGCGCGAAAAGGCTCTGATCAATGCTGCAAACTCCATGCGACAGCAGACCAACAACGATGATGTTAGGTCCCGTCTCGACAGCCAGATGCGGGAGGGACGTCGGAACCTCCAGTTCTTCGAGGAGAAGCTTCGCGATTTGCAGATGAAGCGTCTAGGACAAGGCGTCGATAACATGAGCGTCGGCTCGAGCTCTACCGCAGCCGGTTCGATACGTCCTACCAGTCTGGACATGCGGAGTGACGGTGAAGGGCCGCCTCCGCCTCCACCTAAAGACGCCGGCGGGTGGTCGGGCGACACCGGCTCTTACGGCTCCGTACAATATAGCCAGATCGGCGGCCATGGGGATCTGATGCCCCCAAGACATCCGTATGCCCCCCCGGGGCCGACATCGTCGATTCCGAAACCCAGACCGAACTTCACCAAGTTAGGTTCGTTATATGCCTTGACTTTGACCTCTAGCCACCATTCCTATTCCTCTTGTTGCTGGAGCCGGTGATACTGCCGCCTCCACCTTCGGACGGATCGGACTGATTTGTTTATTCGTTTCTAGATCTTATAAAATATGATACTCCTTACCTCGGTCCTCGAATTCAGCTCATGCTGTCCCAGATCCAGTTTAAGCTCAACGTTGAGGAGCAGTATCTCAAAGGCATAGAAAAGATGGTTCAGCTCTACGGTATGGAAGGCGACCGAAAAAGCAAGGCGGACGCCGCAGCCAAGAGGGTAGAGAGCAAACAGAAGATCCACCTCTTGAAGCAGGCACTCAAGAGATACGAGGAACTTCACATAGACGATCTGGATTCGGCCGATTCTCCCGACGGTTAGCTACCTACCCTACAACCTCCGCGTCGTGTCTCCCGCGCTAACAAGCGTATCTCGCAGATGATAGTATAAATACCCCTAATTTGCGCAAGCCCTTAACCGGTCAGCTTTCCATTCGAGTTATCCAGGTACGAGATGTGGACCATGCCAGCACCGGGCGGTTTTCACGGGGTCCGGAAACCTTCGTCGCCGTTAAAGTTGAAGACAACGTCGTTGCGCGAACGAGGGTGTCACGTACCGACCGATGGGAAGCCGAATACCACAATATCGAGGTCGACAAGGCGAACGAAATCGAGCTTACGGTCTACGACAAGCCGGGTGAGCATGCCCTGCCTATTGCCATGCTGTGGGTGCGAATATCAGATATCGTGGAAGAGATGCGGCGAAAGAGGATCGAGGCCGAAGTTAACAACTCGGGCTGGGTATCTGCCGATAGGATGGGAGGACCCAACGTGCCTCCGGCTCAGTTCCCAATGGATCCGCAGCAGCCGCAACCTGGCGCAGGACCTGCATCGCCGGGTCTCGCTGGCCCGACCCAGCAGTTCGGACCGCAAGCAGTGCCTCAGGTTACCTCTCAGCCGATCGACGCGTGGTTTAACCTAGAGCCCACCGGCGCGATACACCTGTCTCTTAACTTCATAAAGCAGAACAAAGATCGTAGGCCAGTCGATCTCGGACTCGGACGAAAGGGCGCTATCCGCCAACGCAAAGAGGAAGTGCACGAGATGTACGGCCACAAGTTTGTGCAGCACCAATTTTACAACATCATGCGCTGCGCTCTCTGCGGCGATTTCCTTAAATATTCTGCGGGTATGCAGTGCGAAGACTGCAAATACACCTGCCATACGAAATGTTATCCGAGTGTGGTTACCAAATGCATTAGTAAAAGTAACGCCGAAACGGATCCAGACGAGGAGAAGATCAACCACCGCATTCCCCATAGATTCGCGCCGTTTTCGAACGTTACTGCTAACTGGTGCTGCCACTGCGGCTATATATTACCTTTTGGAAAGAAGAATTGCAGAAAGTGTACCGGTACGATAATTAAACCTTCTCTGCATCATCGGAATCGTAGATATAGCTAATACTTCTCTAGAATGTGGACTCACGGCTCACGCGCAATGCGTGCATCTCGTCCCAGATTTCTGTGGTATGAGTATGGCCGTTGCTAATCAGATCCTCGAAGGCATCAGATCGCAAAAACAGCGACAACAAAAGGGGACATCGCTGAGCGACAAGACTCTCAGACAGGGTAAGATGAGCCCTTCGGGCACAGCCTCGGGGCCCATGTCCCCTTACAGTTCTCATGGAGGACCCTCTTACCAACCTAGTGTCGCTTCTCAAGAAGCGACCGACGCCGCCAAAGCTATGTACGCTAGTCAGACGTCTCCAACGAGGCCGGCTCATCCTGATCGCACTTCGTCCGGCTCTAGCGCTGCCGCGGCTGCGGCAACGGCCGCGATGAGCGGCTCTATGGCCTCCCCGACGGGCCGTCCGGGCCAGGTTTCCGACTACTCCTCGGGTAGGGTAGGTGGTGGTTACGGCGGGCCTTTAGACGCCCAGGATGATCCGTATGCTGCAAATCAAGGGTACAGCGTACCTTCTCAACCGAAGTATAACCCGGCAGCATATGCAAACATTGCCAACTATCCTCCGGGCCAGCCCCAAGTGCAGCAGCAGCAGCAACGCCCGGCACAACAACCGCAATCACCTCCGCCCCAGCAAATGCAACACCAGATGTACCCCCCTATCGCGCCGGTCTCGAAGCCACAGCCAGTACAGGAGACCCCTTCCTTAATGACTGGCTCTACATTACCGCCTCCTTCGAGGAAGCCTCTGCCCTCCGCAACTGATCCGGGAACCGGGCAGCGTATCGGCTTAGATCACTTCAATTTCCTTGCCGTGCTCGGTAAGGGTAATTTTGGCAAAGTCATGCTGGCTGAGACGAAAAAATCGAGGCGACTTTACGCCATCAAAGTGCTTAAGAAGGAGTTCATCATCGAGAACGACGAGGTCGAAAGCATTAGATCCGAGAAGAGGGTATTCTTGATTGCAAATAGGGAACGCCACCCGTTCCTAACTAACCTGCACGCCTGTTTCCAAACCGAGACAAGGGTGTACTTTGTCATGGAGTACATTAGCGGTGGCGATTTGATGCTGCACATCCAACGTGGCATGTTCGGCACCAAACGTGCACAGTATGTTTCGAGGACATGTTGTTCGTTCGGGGCATCTGCTAACGTGCTTGTAGGTTTTATGCTGCCGAGGTTTGCCTAGCGCTTAAATATTTCCACGAAAATGGCGTCATTTATCGTGATCTCAAGCTTGACAACATTCTGCTCACTCTAGACGGCCACATAAAGATTGCAGATTACGGTTTGTGTAAAGAAGACATGTGGTATGGCTCTACGACAAGCACCTTCTGCGGTACGCCCGAGTTTATGGCGCCCGAGGTATGTGTACCCCAGCATTTAAATCGCTTCGGGCGGCTGTTCTAATGCCATCACAGATTCTGCTAGACAAGAAGTATGGGAGGGCGGTTGACTGGTGGGCTTTTGGAGTTCTGATATACCAGATGCTTTTGCAGCAATCACCTTTCCGAGGTGAAGACGAGGATGAAATTTACGACGCGATTCTTGCGGACGAGCCGCTTTATCCAATCCACATGCCTAGGGAGTCGGTCTCGATTCTACAGAAGCTCCTCACGAGAGATCCCGATCAACGATTAGGAAGTGGGCCGACTGATGCTCAAGAGGTCATGAGTCAGCCATTCTTCAAGAATATTGTGTGGGACGATATCTACCATAAGAGAGTTCAGCCTCCATTCTTGCCCCAGATTAAGAATGCAACGGATACAAGCAATTTCGATTCCGAATTTACCAGCGTTACGCCGGTACTAACGCCGGTACAATCAGGTAAGAATGGTTTTGCCTACTATGAAGACTCCGCCCATGCTAACCGAATCATAGTGCTTTCGCAAGCGATGCAAGAGGAATTCCGCGGATTCTCGTATACGGCGGATTTTGATTAGGTGCCAGAGTCGGAGCTCAGGGAATGGATAAGAATGACTATTAGCAAGAAAAAATTAAAACTGGAGTAAGTGAAGGGCTTCAATCGTTTTCATTACGCCTTAGAAGCCGTGGCGAGAGGGCGAGGTGATCTGCTTGGTTCGAGGCGCATTAATCAGAGAAACAAAAAAAGATATGTTGCACGGTCGATACCACTGAAGGCCATGGTATGCTCGCGCCACGGACACACAGGCGTTAAGCGAGTTGTCATTCGCTGAGCGAATCTTCAAAATGCCGATCAACTGTTGGGCGTTGTTTTTAGAATTCGTCGAGGAATAGCAAGCGGATGTTGTTGCAGCGAAGTCTACCCCGACATATAGTAGTTTGCCCCCAACCCCAAATTAATTAGACCAACAGATAATGCAAACATCACCCTTCTTTTTTTTCTTTTCTCGAATCTATATATACAGTGAATCTATAGAGTGCGACGATAGGGGGGGCCGTTCTGGGGGTATCGCGTTGTTGTACAGTCTAGCGGGTGTTTTGGAGGTAGAAAAGTACAGATCCCTCGACACACTCTTCTACTTACTTTTACGCTCTTCGGATAAGTAGGATCGTGGTGGCTATGGTACCGACGGCTACGGCACCGGCTGCGGCGCCCTCGAGCGCTAGGAGGGAAAGATCCCGCATCCGGAGGGCAACCTTCTTATCACTCGATAAGTCGGCGTACGTATCTTTCCACCAGTCCGGGTTCGAGAAAGCTTCTCGCCACGGTATCTTTGGCAGCACCCATCCAGCAATGACGTCGTGGACCCGTTCCTCCGGCTCCAACTCCGCCTTGGCCTGCTCTACCTCCTCGGCCGCGACAGGCGTCCTAGCAGCAGCGGCGGCGGCAGCAGCAGTAGCAGCGGCGGCGGCGGCGGCCTTTTCTTCGGCCCTCCTCCTCCTATCGTCCTCCCTCAGGGCGCGCTCGAGGCGGCGCTCCTCCTCGAGGGCCTCGCGGACCTTCTCCTCGAAGCCGCGGACGAGGCGGTGGCGGCGCCAGGGCTCGGCGCCGAACTGGAAGACGAGGAAGAGCAGGACGTTGACGCCCATGAGGCCCCAGGTGCCCCAGGTGCTCATGCGGCGGATCTTGTCGCTCCAGATCTGCTCCTCGTGGTAGCGGCTGAGGATGGCGGCGCTGAGCTCGCGGCCCAGGCGCTCGGCGCAGCGCTCGGCGTCCTCGAGCTCGGCCGCCCGCTCCACCACCGCCGCCTCCAGCTCGTAGTCCTGCCGGTACAGCGCCGTGAACCGCTCGAAGTCCGCCGGCGACCACGTCTTCTGCCGCGCCAGCAGCGTCGTCACCTCCCGCTGCGTCGCCGACCGCTCGGCCACCGCCGACTTGTACGACGCGCGCGCCGCGTGCAGACGCCCCTGGGCGGCCGCTAGGGACTCCTCCAGACGGCTCACCTGCGCCTTCAACGTCTCGATCCCCGAGTACCCCGTCAGGTCGTTGATGCGCTGGGACGCGGCGAATAGCGTGGTCTGCGCCCGGTCCATGAACGCGCTGAGAGAGCGGTTGAGGGCCGAACGCCGCGAGTTCTGTGCGGAGGGTAGGTCTGGGTTTTCGTGGACATTTTCTTCTGGAGGGGGAGGGGACGAGGAGGGTGGTTGCCGAGGAGGAGGAGGAGGAGGAGGACGAGACGGTGGCGGTGGTTGCTGTTGCTGTTGCTGTTGCTGTTGCTGTTGCGAATTCGAATGCTGCGGTCTCGCTGTCGTCGTCGTCGTCGATTCTGGTTCCGGTTCCGGTCGCGGCTGCGGACGTGGTACGTTGAAGAGAGAAGAGACAGGGGAGAGAGGATCGTTTTCGGTAGCGCCCTTGTCACCGGTGTGAGATTTGGGAGGATTTGGTGGAGTCGAGCCAGAAGAGGAGGAAGAGGAGGAGGATGAGGTGTTGAATCTGAGCTGGCGGTTGAAACCAAGGACGAAGCTATGTCGGCAACCCGGGCATGCTGGGGATGCCCGGCTCGAGACGAGCTTCCTTGTCGACTGAGGCGGCAGCAATTGGTCGAGAAAGAGGCGGTAACCAGGCCCGAATAAGGGCTTCAAGGCCCTAGGCGTCGGCATCGAGGGTTCGAAGCAGAAGACGCTAAGCGAGGAGCGAGGGGGGTGGGCTGGTTACCCTTTTCCTCTTTTGCAGCGACTTGGTTTAAGGGCGTTACGATCAATCAGACTTGAGTTACGACAAGGACGGGGAGGGAATATGACGGTGTGCAACAGTCGGCCGAGAAAGGCTTTTGGGGGTTTGATTGGGGGTAGAAGCACCGGGGAATACCCGACGTACTATGTACCTAGGTACCTAAATGTGTGGTAATGTGTGGTAATGTGTGGTAATGTGCGGTACGGGTCGGCATGGTTCGGTACATGTATGATAATTCCCCCCCAGCTGGGATACATGCAGCTACCACCTAACGTGCGCTAATACGTACCTATATACAGCAACGTACGGGTACAGACGTACCTAGGTTATGGTTCGCCTGTGGGGCTCTTCGGGGCTTAACTGAGCATACAGGAGCCAAGAAAAAGTCCTACGTATATACATGTTAGCGAGTCCCAGCAATGGAAGTTTCCCAAAGCACGTAACGAGCCAGGGCCTAGGTATCGTAAGTATGTACCTATATACCATACCTATTACATAGGTACATACATGCGAAGTGCAAGTTGCCAACACCGCTGATAAGCCTCAGCGGGTCTCCTTTTCCGTTTTGGCTGAAAAGCAACGTCGATCGACAAAATCTCTGAACGGAGGGGTACTGAAGGGTTTACTAATCGTAGCAGTCCGCACTACCTAATCCAGGTACTAAAGGGCGCTACTAAAGGGAGTATACGTACTGCTAAAGGGTACTACTACATGTACGTACGCATGTAAAGGGGTCGAAGGAAAGAGCCCCGCGGATCTCTCCTTGTTTTTGATGCATGTGTTAGGTGTCTCTGCAGCTGCGAGTCGCAGATGCGAGGGGCCTGCGGGTGAGAGGTACCTGCAAGTGCTTGCAGGTGCTTGCGAATGCTTCTAGTCTAGATTGCGACTACTTGAGACTCACTTGCGAATGCTAGACATTGGCAGTAGCGTTGGTTAGAGCCAGGCAAGTAGGCAGGTAGGTAGATACATACCTAACCTAGGTAGATAGGCAATAGCATTGGCGGTAGGCAATAGCATTGGCGGTAGGCAATAGCATTGGCAGGTAGTAGCATTGGTAGTAGCATTCGTCGATTTGGCGCGGACCCTGATGAAACTTTTATCGCTTATCCTCCTTTTAATTTTTTATTTTTCACTCTTCTTATCTCACCGATACTCAGCTCGTCTCTCACCTACTCTCTCGCTCTTCTCTATATAAAGCGCCTCATAGACTTAGAATTCCCTCCACAACAGCAGCATCTCTCTCTTCTTCTTCACGTCCGTATCGTTCCTTTCGAATTTGTTTGCTAGACACTTGACACCGCAGTATACGAGACGGTCGTTTCTTGTGTGACGTCACTTTCTCCCCCGGAATATTAGATCAAAGTCCCTCATAGAGAGAATAGGATATAGAGGTATAAGACTCACCCGGCCAGAGAACACGTACCCAGCCGAGGAAGGAGACAATCGCTATCCCTTGCTCTACTCAGCTCGAATCCGTTTACAGATATAGACAACATGACCCAACACAGCACTACCAACGGCGTCAACGGCACTAACGGTGTCAATGGCACTAACGGTGTGAACGGCACCAATGGCGTTAACGGTACCAATGGTGTCAACGGTATCAACGGCGCCAACGGAGTCAATGGTACTAACGGTACCAACGGTACTAATGGTGTTAATGGCGCCAACGGTGCCCTTCCTGCTCTGCGGACGAACCCCAAGGCCATCTTCTTCACAGACTTCGATGGCACCATCACCCTGGAGGATAGCAACGACTACATGACCGACAACCTTGGATATGGTCTCGAACGACGCCGAAAGGACAACCACAGAGTGTTGCAGGGCGAACGCCCCTTCCGTGACAGCTTCAAGGAGATGATGGACAGCGTTAAGAACCCTTACGACGAGTGCGTTCAGATCCTGCTCAAGCACGTCCGGCTTGACCCCTGCTTCGCCCAGTTCTTCAACTGGGCCCAACAGAATAACATTCCTATTGTCGTCCTGAGCGGCGGTATGAAGCCTGTCATCCGCGCCCTGCTCGCCCATCTCCTAGGCGAGGATGCTCTCCAGCACATGCAGATCGTTAGCAACGATGTTGAGGCTATGCCTGGCAAGGACATCAATGATGAATACGGGTGGACTCTTAAGTTCCACGATGACAGGTGAGCTTTTCTCCGTGTTACCCCTTTTCTCCTAGGGCGCTTTATATCCCGAGCTACTATTTTATTGGGGAAATTATAAAGACCCTAGGCCTGTATACGCTCGGACAACCCTTGGCTAGATGTTAGTAGCTAACCCCTGGCTCCTTCGCTGAATATAGCTCATATGGGCATGACAAGTCCCTCGAGATCAAGCCTTATGCTGCTCTCCCCAACCGACCTATCCTGTTCTATGCTGGAGATGGCGTATCGGACCTATCCGCGGCCAAGGAAACTGACTTACTATTCGCCAAGGCGGAGCGAGGTAAGTCTCTTTTCCACTCCTGATAACGCCCCAAAAGAAGAACAGGGATGCTAACAGAATAGACCTTGTCACATACTGTGAGAATGAGAAGGTGCCTTTTGTCACATTCAACGACTTCTCCGACATCCACAAAGTTGTCGCCGATGTGGTCGAGGGCAGGATCAGCGTCCAGGAGGCGGCGAAGGGAAGGCTATGAGTTCGCGGATCTCCCATATTTAGACGTGCGCTTCCTCATCTTCTTATAGATTCCGGTGGATGGTTGCTTTTATCACCATAAACATACAACATATAAAGGGTATTGTTGGTGCGCACGATAGATATTACCTATAGACGGCTAGATAGAGATAGACGAGAGAACGGCATCACTGGATGCTGAGTATCTCCCGAATATTATGAAGTAGTGTGTTGAACTACTATTTATGACACATAAATTCTGACCAGAAGTGGCTATGGTTTTCATTGAAGTCCGCCCTCTATGGTGGTAGAATTTGCGAGCGGATAATAGGTATGTAGATGAACGGTATGCTAGATTTATCCATGTCATTGTACCCAGCAATGGGGGTATTACTACTATTATCGTCTTGAAAGACTATATACATATTTAACCAATAGAGTCCCAGAAGCTAAGGCTGAAGATAGTAGGTATTATTAGAATAGTAGAATGGATTGGGGGTCCAGGAGTCTAGGCGATGGCAAAGGCAGTCGAAGAAATGAAGAGAAATAATAATAGAATAGAGAAAAAAAGGAAGGAAATGAAAAGATAAAATTCAATGTTCGAACAGTGGACCTTGGGAAAACTGGCAAAAAAGCTGGGGAGGCGTGACTTCTTAACTCTCCTCACGAAAAGCCCCCTTGGGTTTTTCTGACCGTCAAGTCATGAGTCGGCACCGCTTCTCTGGCCGCAGCCTCCATCGGGACTTCTCATTCCGGGTACTGGACTGCTGTTATATTATGACTTATAAGGCTTCTAATGGTGACCGGAGAACTGCCGCGGTACCTACGTACAATACATGAAGCCGTTGCTGTGGTGTCTACCAGGCGGACAACCATCTCCCACCTGTCGAGCAACCGCCTCGCCTCCGCCAAAAGCCCATCAACCCGGATTCTTTTCATTAATCTTAAAAATCAAACCGACGTAACATAGGCACCTAGGTATATTCCTACTACTCCGACCTCTTCCTAATGCGAGGTTGTCCAAGCCAACATAAAAGCATAACCCCAAACAGACCGATAGCGATGGGATGCATGATGAATGTACCGGCCGCTTCAGCTAGGAGACCGGTGGTGAACGGCGCGATGGCACCACCCGAACTGCCGAAAGCGCTGATGACGCTCATCCCGCTGACTTGCTCGCGACGCGTGAGGTTTCTCGTGAAGACGAAGGCGGCGCAGGGGTATACCGGGCCGAGCAACAATCCAACAATAGCCAACGACACGGCCTCGCCGATGATATTGGGAACTAACCAGACCAGAAGCTGGAAAATGGCGGCGCCGGCCACGATGATATATACGAATAGCTTCTCGCCGATCTTCGAACCGACGGGCGAGAGGGCGAATCGACCAAGCGTGATACCTCCCCAGAATCCCGATGTTACGTATCCGACAGACGTCGGATTGCCGTTGCGCGAGGCGATCAAAAATGAGATGACCCATCCGGAAATAGATACTTCGGCTCCCTGGTACGCGAAGATGAAGATAGCTCCTAGCAGTACGACCTTCGACTTAAATGTGATGAGCATCGCAGACATGTGGTCTACCGCGGGGGAACTAGCCTCAGAGGCCGCGTTCGCCTCACCCCCGCCAAGCTCCTTCTCATAATTCCAAAAGGTCCAGGTCGAAAACCCGGCATTCCAAGCAGCGAGGCCCAGGGTCAGGAGGTAGTACCGGCTCCAGATGGCGCCGGTAGACACGATGGACGTCGCGACGAGGGGGCCGACCGTGCCGCCAACGCCATAGCTCCCGTGAAAAGCGCCCAACATCGTGGTACTATTAGCTAAGTTCGCGCAGAACACATTACCAATAGCCAGTTGGACGGCGAGGCCGAAACCGACGAAGAAGTACGAGATAGCGATTACGGGGAAAGGCGCCGTGCAGATCAGCGGGATATACCCAACGGCCACGAACGCTTGCGCCAACGCTATCGTCTTGGCCCGTCCCAGGCGCTGGCGGATCTGGTCGATGAACGGTGCTGCCATGATGAATCCTAGAGCATTGCCGACGAAGATGAGAGATACTACGGCATACCCAATATTATAATGACTGATAAACGATTTCAACTCAGTCAGTTAACTCACGCCCGGTTCCTGAACGCAGAATGATGAACCAGCCTAAGAGTAGATTTCACTCACCTTTCCATGTAAGGAATTAGAGCGCCAGGAGCCGAATCAGTTAAGCCGCCGAGGAAGCTCTGGAAGCAACAGGCCACCAGCCGATACTTGTTCATCGGTGGATCGTTAAGGGTCGGGAGGGCATCGACGGCATCGATTGGTTCGATAGGTGTGCCAGGGACGCTCATCTCCAGGTCCCTCTCCTCTTGGGTGAGGGAGGGTTTGGAAGAGCTAGACGAGCCGGCGTCATTTCGAGGGCGTTGAAGGGACTCTAGTTCAATTGAGTCTTGCTGAGGGACAGCAGGATACGTTCTAGACTTTACTTTCTGAGGCGCTGCCGGAAGAGGCTGCTGCTCGTGCAAATCCGAGTCGGACTCGACTTGTACGAGAGTCCTAAATAGTGACGGATCCATTTTGGCTACCTATCTCATTGTCGAGGGGAGCAGAGCTTTACGGCAACTTAAAATGGGACTAAGGAAATCAAGGTGTAAAGAGAGGAAAAGGGAAGGGGAAGGGCCGAATGGGTTAAAAAGAGAGGGAGGTTGACCTGCTTATTAATTGCTAATCCGTCACATCACGTTGGGAAATCCTGCATTGCGGAAGGGTCTGGCCGGCAGTATGACGCCGAAGATATGTCGTACATATCATGAAAAATTGACGCTGAAAGAGAGTTATCTCACGATCCTATCGGTGTGTCTGGCCCCAGAGCCCCGGACGCCAGACCAAGCTGCTAACGAAGCGGTGCTACCCCATTCGTCGTCACTAGACTCGGAGAAGCCTGTAAGGGCCTTATCTACCAATCATGGGGAGACCATGGGCAGCGTGAGAAAGCCTTTTACCATTGCTCCACTGCGAGGACCGGAGGATTCATGGCAAAACCAAGGGGATATGATACGTCTATACATAAGAACTCCGTCTGATCGCGGGCGGGGTTGACGGTGGACAACGACACCATCATTGCCTGACTGGTTTCTAGGCTCTAGCAGAGGACTCTATCACCTTATGTCCTATAGCGTTAGAGCTGGGGACCCGATTGGGCGGGTCGTGGGAAGTGGTATGCCATTCCCACTATGCAGGGCTGAGAGGCTACTGCGGTGGCAATTCGCTGAAAGCCTGTTGAAAGATGGTTCGAAAGAGTGGTTGATGGGGGGTTGGTGGTTGTGTTGTTTGTGTTGGAGATCGCGAAAATCCACTCCAGCTGTCCGAAATAGGAACTTCCGCCGGTCCAACATCGGCTCTGGGTAATCATCGGCGCTGAATCCCCAGCTATGGGTAATTGTCGGTTGAGTCCCCCCCACATTTGCGGGAGTGCTTACGTCAGATCTTAGCGTCTCTGCTCTGTGCCGTGCAGATACAGGTACTTCAATACATCATCACGTACCCGTGTAGGTACCTAGGTACTTGGGCGCGTCAACCTCATATACCTCTTATAAGCCGACAATGTTACCAAGTCCAACACCGGGCGATGTATCTAAAATTGCCCGGTCTTCTTCGTATAATATCGTCTCACTTGCCCAGAAAGACTCCTACGGCATAATCAGGATGAGACGAGTATGCGAATCCATAATGATGCAGACTTTGTATTCACTCATCGTCAGCTAAACAGCATCGTTCGATACGGCGCCAGTTGTCTCAGTTAACTCAGCATGTCCTACTTCATACAGGACATATCACGTACCAGTGCTAGTTTACACTCTTAACCTCGTACATCTATATGTCTACCTAAGTAAGTAGATCAAGGACCACCACTCTGTACCATAGTAGAGAAGTCATCCTCCCCTTCATACTACATTAACCCAGGTTCTCATCCGCGTGTCCGACGTGCCTGCTATCGACGTGTGAGAACTTCTTTCCACCTCTACAGTACGTTCGACCATGATTCCTGACATCTTGCTGAGGTCATACTGTTTCGCTGTAGTCGGCTTATCCTCTGTGTACACGATTTCCTCCTCGCTGTCAGATCTTACCCGCGCTATGCCAAACTGTGGTAGGCTATATCGATCTCCGGTCTTCTTGTTGCCGGACAGCATATGCGGTCCTAGGTCCAGCCCGCGGCCATGGCTCTCCCTATCATTAAAATGACCGTACGGGCCACGAGACGTCGATCTATGCCCGGTGCGAGCCCAAAATCTTCGCCTTAGCATGGGCGTTATAAGGGGTAATTGGCCCACCATTACCCCCACGAAGTCTTCGCGCATCGACCACATGGCCGAAATACCAACATCATCCATCTAATTATTGGCGATTAGTAGACATCCCGCTGCGAATCGAATATCGGTGTAAACGTACATGAAATACCAATATGAAACGAAGAATTGCTATGGACATGCAGAAAAACCCAAGACTGAATAGAAGAATGAGTCCGGCTTTGTGAAGCGCGCTTCTCTGTATTCCAATAATAACCTTTCGTACAGTTAATGACACCGAGTGCGTACCAACAAGCGAGAAGAGAACACCCACGGGGGAGGGGATAAGCATAATGCAGGTATCGGTAAGCAGATTAAAGGCCAGAATAACGCTGAAGAAAACTATATTCTGCGGCACGCATCGAGCTACCGGGGATAGCAGCTTTAGTCAAGAGCTTCAGTTCATGCGGGGCGTGTGCGATAGTACTTACGTCCAGGATCGGGCCAGACCTGCCAGAGGGCGTGGAACGGGCGGCAGTATAAACCTAGAGTGAGAGCTACTATAGCTGCCGAACATAGGACGAGTCCCATAACCGGTTTGACGAACTTCTCGACCCATAGCCCCTTAACAACGCGCTTGTAAAAGCATAGCATATTAAACTTCAACATCCAAAGCACTAGAAAATAAACAGAAATTCCCAACATGAATATCTGGGAGCCGTGTTCCCACTCTCCGTATTCCTCAGGTGGCATGTTTTCTCGATCTTCGTGTGTCAACTCAGACGTGTGCCGGCCTTGGCAGGCAACGACGGATATATGGCCGATAATAGGCACCGCCGTCCATAGGCACTAGATGATAGATGATTAGCTAGTAATGAGAAGAGAATGGCCAAGCCAACGCCAAGATGGTATGAGCTAGCTGCAGAACTCACGGCTACGGCAATGACTAGATAGTCGTCCAGTTGGTAACCCTTCAGGCCCACCAACCTGGTGCGGCAGTATACCCGCGCGGCGATCGCCAGAAGCCCGATGAAGTAAGAGAACCATATTTCGACGATGTTGCTAACGGGCCCCTTGTTTGCCTTGGCCATGATGGCTGAAAATAAGCTTTTGAAGACGACCCCATTGAACGGTAGAGGGCATGCAAGCGGTATTATTTAATAAATACTAGAGGAAGGTTGGGCGTACGCTCGTACCCCTAGCACTAGTTGTGATGAAATGGCATCATGGTAGGTAGGCACATAAGCTACTCGCATGTCAGTTAATTGTTATCGTGTGGTTAGGCATCCCTTACAGGACCTCGTATGCTCTAAAGGTATAGGGAACGGTCTTAGGCAAGGGCGCGTTAACGAAACTCGAGAAACGCCTCAAGCTAGGTAGGACGAGGGGCCCTTCTAACGTTGGCCCTTGAAACTAAAGACTGCTCAACTATTCTAGTTTCCGCCTGATAGAGTAGGCCCTCATCGGTTTCCATTCAGAGATGTCTATAACCAGAAAATCTATTCAGGTATGGTACGCAAACTTACCTCACTAACGCGAGCTAGACTACCCCCTTAACAGATCTGCAACGGCCGTGCATCGTTTGACGAGTTCGACCCCTTCCAATTGAGCATCGATTGACCGTGCCCAAGCTATGAATTGAGAACTCGCTACTTAGCTTCGCGATGCTAAATCATAAGAGTTAGAAACCGCGCGCCCTTAACCATTAGCACTCATACTAGGCATCAACAATGAGCACCTGTATATTTAGGTAGCATTTAGCCTACGTAAACGTGATGAAGAATCAAAATAAGACAGCAAACGTAGGGTCCCGAGCGTAGAGACCGGCTCTAAAAAGGTATAGCGATGGAGTTCTATGCCGGCTTAAGGTCCCTGTCCTTTCGGACTTAACCATCGTAGATTAAAGGAAGCATCGACTGACAGTAACAGTAGAATAATTTTCGTGGAAACTTAGTCCTGTCTTTAGAGTATTATTAATAGGTATGAAGGTATTTAATAACTTTATATAACAATCTACTACTTAATATAAGTGCGACATCTAGTTGGATAATATCACACTTACCCTTCAAGTTCTCTAAGTCCTCCAAGTTATTTGAGGTAACGACCCGGACGTTGCTTGGTCTCTCCCAGGTAACAATACAGTCATCTTACATGTTTCCCCACGGGGTAGAAACAGTATCATACGTTAACCCGTTTTCTCCTCCTTCTAGCTGGTGCGAAACGGCCCGTTAACAGCGCTAAGCTCGAAGCTATAATGCGCCACCAACACCGTAACACCAACATGATGTGAGATATGGGTAGCTCTCAACGAGGGGCCTTCTCCGTCAAGAGTTCGCATAGGTTTAAGTTCGAATATAGAGGCATAAGCATGACATCCCCAGTTTAGATGGTTTGACTAGTATGGCACTGCCATTTCGAGGCCCAATTCAATCCCAACCCCTTTTTGGAGCTACCATGACTATGATTCGAGTTGCCGTCACACAGACCGAGCTAATCTGGCTCGATATAGCGGGGTCATCCGAGAATCTACAAGCATATCGCAGAAGTTGTAAAGGGCGGTAGGCGGCGCTAAAATCGTCGGCTTCGCGAAGTCCTAGGTCGCGGGATATCCCGCGTGGTCTATTCCACTCTCCGGGTCCTCTTCTTAATGTGTGTCTTATCAATGATAGGGTTTAGACTGTTCAATTGATTCTGAACTGCAGAGTAAGTAATCCACTATCGCGATAGTTACCGGGTTCTCGGAGAAGCCCTTCAAACCGCACTTATATAGCGCAAGCCATCATGCCGCCACAGGGAGAATTAGCTCTGCACAGACGCAACATCAAACCGATGCACTTGCAGCGTACGGCTTTAAGCCACGAGGTCTGCAGACGACTTGATCGGCGTAGCCAAGCTCGATTTTTGGCTCTTCGTTGGGGAAGATTAAAGTTGGAGACCTTGCTTGCTTGAAGCAGATGCAGCCACCTCTCAAGTAACACAGCACCGCACAAGGCGGGATGATCCATATCACGATGCGCCCACTAACGGATCGTACGACTAGCGTTGACCATCCCGCTAACGGCTTTCGCAGACTCTTGCAGATGTATGCGATGGAGAGTGGCGCATACATCCTTCGCGCCACATATGCGTGTACTCAGAGCGGGCATTAACGCCCTACTATGTAGGTAGACACTTGAAACGGACTTTACTGTGCAGCTTGGCGGCGCCATAGCTAACGCCTCTTCTTGGTAATGGCAAGCGATACTCAAGGTATCATGTACGATACGGAGATCTGGATTTGCTGTGGTCAGGGATCGATAAGCAACAAAAGGAGGTCGTTATTCCTAAGGCCACTAGGGAACACTTCAGGCCAGAGCAGGATTAGGCTTAGAAAACTGGAAAAGTAAGTAAAAGGAAATAAGTTGCTTATATTATGGTAAAGCCACTTTAACGAGGTGCAGCAACGGAATTGGCGAGCTTCCCTTTACTCTTGGCGTTCTCACTTTCTCCCGCTCTCACCCGATAACGGAATATTGATGCGATCGTGCACGGAACTCCTCGACGTCCACCTTCTAGAGACGGACGAACATGGAAGGCCTTAACAAAAATGATAAATCATATATAAATTGGGTTTCCCCAGAACGTTCTGTTTAACTTCTACTTAAAGTCTAAATATTAGTTTCGAAGGTAGAGAGGTATGTAGTTGTAGTTCCTCATCATAGAGCATAGAAAGTACTAAATATAAGATAAAAGAATATCTATGATTGAAGGTTAGACGTGAGACTTACATGGGCTTAAAAGCCATCATTCGCCAATTGCTGTGTTTATGCAGGTCTGGGAGGGGGAGTTCTGCTTGGTACCGCAGCTCGCAGTTATCTGTGGGCCGTCATGCCGTCGTTGGGCACTCATTGGGTGCGGCTGAGAAGTCAGAATTCAACAGAAGTAAGCCCTGTCTCAAAGTCTCCTCTATTAGCCGGATTATGGCGAGAGTCTATGCCAAGTTGACTGTAGTACGTGTGGCGTACCTATATACCGTTGTTAAATGTCTACACCGTTTATATACCAACCTTTAACAGACCCTGGTGAGATCAGGGTCTTCATTCTCGAGCCTGCGCCCAGTCGAGAAGCGACACTCAAGGGATCGTTCCAGCATATCGTACTCCCGGATCAATTTTTCACTGATCAATATGTTGCCCTATCATATGTTTGGGGCGACCCTGCGCCCGCGGACACCATTTTTGTCTCTGGTCATGGAATGGGGATCACTGCTAATCTTGGGGCCGCGTTGAGAGATATTCGCAACGCTACGAGAGTAATTCATATATGGATTGACGCGCTATGTATCGACCAAAGGAACATCCCCGAGAGGAACCAGCAAGTCGCTCTCATGAGGGATATTTACTCCAGCGCAAGTAGTACGATAATATACCTTGGCCAACTGACCCCCGATACGGAGCTTGTTCTCAATCAAGTACCGGGAAGAATGTTCGGGGGGCTTGATGATATCACCAATATAAAGCCGCATCTCGGACAGCGGCAGAAAAGGGTTGGTGAAACACCGAAAGATGCTCCAGATATCAATGCAGCCACTAGGGATTTGGTGGCTAGGCCTTGGTTTCGTCGGGCTTGGACGTTCCAAGAACTAGTTTTGTCGAAGGATCCCTGGGTCCAATGCGGAACCAAATATGTGCGATGGATGGATCTTTGCAATTTTGTCCTTCCTCTATTAGAGGTCACGTCAGAAATAGGGAGCATCTTAGCACGTATGAGAGAAGTACGCGATGCCCTCCACGCCCGCAGCGATATAGACCCGAGCACCCTTAGTCTCTGGCGTATCTTAAAAGTTCGAGGGGGCAGCCAGGCGACTGACCCTAGAGACCTGGTATACGCTAATATGGGCCTTCACTCGGACCGTCGTGAAGTTGATAATTTTGTGAAGATTGACTACGGCAAGACTATCAGAGATGTATTCATCGACGTAGGCCACTATGCTAAGAGGCATGCGGGCCTCGAGGTAGTTCTATCTAACATCTCCAAGTCCCCTCTCAGGTCTATCCTTCCGTCATGGGTACCTGACTGGGGCTTCAACGTCCCTTTAAAGCTCGTGGGCGACGAGAAAGCCAAAATGAGCCATTCCAGTCCTTCGGCGTCTAAGCAAGATTTGCTCGTATTAGGATTCACCATTCCACCACTGACTGTCACGCACCTTAGCGATCTACTGCCAGCCCCGAGGCCAACTTCAAACACTCGGCTCAGAGGAGTAGCCGACATGAAGGGCACTCCGATGTCTGCGAGCTCCGTGCGAGAACGGTATCTTCGGTACGGACACATGCTTGAGGACCTATGGGAGGAGTTCGTTTGGCTACGAGGAGTCGTCGAACAAGGGGGCCGACAGCAAATTGATTGGCTGGAAAATATAGACCAATTTGATGCTTCTGCCTTGATAGTGGGATATTATAATAAGGAAATCCATCACCAAGGGTTTCGATATCGATTAGCTCTTCTCAGTAACATGGAAGTCACTATAGTTGCGGATGATGTATGCGTGGGAGATACCATCGTCTTCCCGACTGATGCCTCTCTTAGCGAAGGACGTCGGCCTCATACGTCCATGTCAGACTCGTACCCGCCAATCGTTATTCGACAGCTAAAGGACAGCACAGTCCCCAGAAGCGACGCCATTGCTAAGCTTCTCTCAATGTACTCGCATTATGAGGTAGTGCAGCATTGCCATTTGATAGGGCTCCAAAAGCTACAACTAGGCGTAAAGGAGACGCACGCGAAGCCGACTCTACTGATAGTGCATTAATCTTCCTTCCGGTTGGCGATTTATGGATAAATATATAAGAAATACTGGTTGCATCTATCTCCCTTTAGTTATTCATGATATCATTAACAATGCGCGTTAACATGTGGATGACGTATAGGTGTCTGGTTGGTAATCGGTTATTGAGCCTCTCAGACCTCCTAGAAACCAGCCAGCTACCCGTGCTTTACCAATATAGTTCCAATACTGATCTACCAGACCAATTGATATAGAAGACTAAACGGAAATGAGAATACCCGCAAGTATCGTTGCTTAGAAGTGTCCCCGTTGCAAGGGTTACGCGTACTCTTGCTCGAAGGATAGTATGTATCCACTAGGGGCAGGACGCACCACAGTCGAGCCGCACCCCAATTTTGATTCCGCGTCGCAATCAGCAAAGAGAGATAGTGCTCGAATGTCAGGGGATATACGAGGGGCGTATTCGGGTAGGGTTCAGGTCGGAATGGAAAAGACCCTGCTTCACCATGACCACCACGATATCGACCTTCAAGCGAAGAATCGCTCGTAGGATTGCTCCTAGATAAGGTTTCCTGGGGCGATCTATTGACGGGATCGGGAAAGGGGTTATGTCATAGTTGAGTAGGGTATCGAACGCAGCGATATATTCGTGCTATCTACCCGTCTTTCCGAGAGCGCTTGCCCGAGCTCTATACCAACGCCCCAGGTAGGTATGGCGCGGACAAGCCCAACCTAATTCAGGAACGCGTCTATGGCGCACCAGCATCGGCCAGCATTAAGGATAATACTTGTTATGTAGCCGTTATTAGGTTTTAGTACTGAATTGGTAGCTGCCGTAACCAGCTTTTCAACTGCGTGCTTAAACTGTAAAGCAAACCGCGGGGATTTAGCATCGGTATTGCTGGCGGCTTGGCTGATCATCGAAGTCAGTTCTACCCCTGATGGCTGTCTAGTGCCAATCCTCTGTAGATACTGCGGAATACTTAGATCGACGCTCTTGAACGGCGTTGAGTAGATTTCGTATTTAGCTAGGCTGGTGACGCGCGTCTGGGAGTGACCGAGAGTGTAGAAGTTGTACAATGGTGAACTTGCCGGGATATGTGTTCCCGGAGCTACACAGTATGTCCAAGGCGACTCGTCCGGAGCGATCCGTGGCAACTGCAGAGGCACCCCGCTTGAGAAGCAACTCCACGACTGGGAACATGTCGATGCCCTCAGGAACCGTGAGCGTACAGGCCTTCATGAGCGGGGTCATAAGAGAAACATCCCGGGCATCAACGGAGGCTCCGGCGTCGAGCAAGTACGCCACTATCAGAAGTGAACCTCCAGCAGCTGCCAATGCTAGGGGGGTAGCATCATCGGTACCCCTTTTTGCGTTCAGATCCACCCCGGCCTCGACGAGACACTTGACTAACGATAATCGTTCGAGGGGCCGCGCGAATTCCGAGCTGGTGATAGTTTCTATAATGAGATAATAAGGGTTAGCTTCCAAGGTGACGGAACCATAAGCGTTGAGGAGATGTGCCCTACCGCATACATCCAACAGTAGCGAGTGGCCGTCGCCGGCATTGGAGTCAATATCCGCACCATTACGGATTAGCTGCTCAACCACAGCCCACCTGCGAGCCTTGCGAGCCCAAGCGAGCGGACTCATGCCATTATAATCTGGAATATCAATGGGCGGATGGTAGCGGCTTAGGATGAGGTTGAACATCTCAATATTTCCCTTATAGCAGGCCGTATGAAGAGCTGTCACGTAATCGTTTGACGAACCTATTCCCCTTGATGCCACCTGAAAAGGGGCGCCTCGTGTTATTAGTAGGTGAGCCGTAGAATAATTGTCGCAGCACTTGAAACAAAAATGAGCCAATGCAAATAATGAGGAGATATCCCGTTAGGGAACCCTACTATGGCTGTATGCAGAGGCATCCACCATGAAAGCTCCCTCCCATCTATAGGCCTGACGGACCTCTGACCGCGTCGGTGTTCCCTATAGTAATCGCAAGAACAGAATCCTCGGGAGAGAGCCTTTATATTTGCACCGTGATCTAACAATATGTTGATAATATCGTCTCGGCCTAGGCTGGCGGCTAGATGAAGAGGCGTGAATAACAGCGAGAGCGGGTAGTCCGAGTTGAGCCACGGAGGTGCATATCTACCGTTCCCCGATCTAAGTCTTCTAATATTCTGCTGATGGAGAATCAGGCCTTGCACATGATAATCTTGTATAACCGGGGGGTAGTTCTCGAAGCCGTATGTCGAAAAGCCGACCAAGGCAAGGTCCGGGTTGGTGCCGCATTCTAGCAGTTTTCTTACTACCCGAATGTGTCCGAAGTCGATGGCCCAAGAAAAGACATCCACATCGTTACGAATTCGACGATAAAGGCAACGACCCAGGGCCAAAGAGATACCACGGCAACAACGGCAGAACCTAGAGAGTTCCTTGATAGATAAAGATTCCGAGATGAGGATTAGGAGTTCCGGTGGTAATTGTGAAATGCCCATGTTTCGTCTTTTCGCTTTCGTTTTCATTCCCTCTGGGCGCTCTCTAAAGGAAGCGCGGG
This sequence comes from Pyrenopolyporus hunteri, assembly GCA_902806595.1. NCBI lineage: Eukaryota > Fungi > Ascomycota > Sordariomycetes > Xylariales > Hypoxylaceae > Pyrenopolyporus > Pyrenopolyporus hunteri. The sequence goes on along the minus strand of CADCXC010000004.1, from coordinate 855,339 downwards.
GCTACTCTCGGGGATGGTATTCATAAACTGGAATGGTCCCGAGCCCCGAGCGAGAGGAGCAGAGCTCGGCGGGGTTGGGGTAATCAAAACAAGAAACAGTAAAGAAACGATGCGGCCCTCGTGTGCCTACCTAGGTAGGTAATAAGCTGAACAGCGATACAGAGCTCATTTCCGCTGGTCATCAAAGGTTGGCACCCAATACATGATAAGGCTGTCGCCGGTGCACTGACACCTAACACTACCTACCTACGATATGGGATGCTCAGTTCGAAGACTGCATATCGGTGTATCTGCGTAGTATCAAGGGCATGTAGATATTGCGCGGGGCATTTTCTCGTACGAGACCGGAGCAAACCAGTAGGAAGTGAGGTATCACGTGAATCTCACGTCAGATACTTGTACCTACGCTTTAGCGATGCTTTTTTTTTCTTTGCTTTCTTTTTTTCTTTCGAGAACATGACCGGTTTCTTTGCTCCCTTGAGATCTATTCCCCTACTTCCCAAGTGATCCTTGAATATTAAACCCTTTCACGTCTATCGGTAGATATATCGAAATGGGCCAAGATAATTTAAGCTTTGGTAGGGATGGCAACGGAGTCTAATAGGTATAAGTTTCAACTCCAGAATATGCTGTACATCTTTTCAAGTTCAAAGTACTTAACTATCACACGCCGAAATCATTCAACCACTATAATAAACCAATAGTTTCAAACAAGTTCTATCCTGAACCAACAAAGGGTATATCAATCTCTTACTGTTTTTCATATGTCATAATGCATTTTACGATGAATTATTATTCATATCCGGCATAGGCAGAATCTCTAGACAGTAAGAAAGGTACAATCAAAAAGAGACTATAAGCACTGTGAGAGAATTAATTCGTGAGTTCTTAAGAATACTTACTACTCAAACTTGATTGAGATAGTCTTCCGTTAACCATCCGCTTACGTAGCCCCTCTCCAAAAGGGTATTAGAATGGTACCTATATACCATGTAGATACGGCCATGGGCTTTCATGGCCCAACCATGGGAATGGGCTCGTTACCATGACAGTTGCGTAATGCTGTCCAGGTGCTTGTATGAAGTACATGGAAATTGCCAAGCAACAACACGGTGGAGGACTGGACGAGATGTCAAGTCGTATCGCACAGACCATATCAATAGCGGATTTGTGTTAAGACAAAATGAAATTCTACACCCTCAATCGGAATATTTTTGGAGGAGAAACATAATGGCCCCCAACGGCTACCTAATTTCCTTGAAACCGAGACAGACCCTCTATATAGTTGATTGGTAGCGGCGGGTGGCGGGTAGATCAAACAATTTGCTTGGCCGATGAAACGCTTCAGTTAAAAGCTCCCATAACTAATTATATAGGTACTCATTGAAGGGAAGTGATGTAATAGACTTTAAGATAGTCCGGTAAGAAGACGATTTAGGTACGGTGTCGCAATAGGGATATCGTTCTCTTATAGCTTCCAGGTTCATGTATCGGAGTCTTCTAGGGACGGGTTAAGAATTATAGTACCTGGCACGGTACAACCCGTACTTGAGGGAACGCACCAGTATTCGAAGAGTTTCCTTTTTCTTTTCTCTTCGTTGGAAAAGAAGAGGCCGAGCGGACTGGGAGTACAGTGAACGTGAAGAGATCGGACGACGTTGCGATCTAGAAAACGGCCGCGCCCCAGGACAACCAATCAGAGGCTACATGACGAACATGGCCAGAGGATCAGGCTCGCTGATTGGCCAATCGGCTGGAATCCAATTAAACGCGTCCCAAGGGATGAGAGCGTTAATTGTCGCGTCAAGACGCGTCTCACGTACTTTTCGCCCACTTTCGCCCTCCCCCTCTTCCTCCTCCCCTCTCCCCCCGGGCTCTCGCTCATTCTCCATTATTCCGATAACGATTGAGCGACATGCCCACTGATCGCACCAAATACCGGTTGAAACCAACCGGGGAATTCTTTATAAAGTGGCCTGCAGAGCTTTATGCAGAGTTACCCAGGGGGAGCCAATCATATACAGCGGCGTCCGAGTGCTTCTACCAAACCCGAGCCGGAAGTCTTTTGTTGGATGACCTGCGGGCGGTACACCCGTTGACATCCTACATAGTACCTATATCATAGTCAGGCAGCTACAATTGAAGTATTGTGGGTATCATCGCTAGAAGCTCAATTTAAGTACGATAGAAGCCACGCTCTCTAAGACTGTCTAACAAGGGGTGTCTTTCCAAAATCGAGGATGGGAGAAGTGATTACCATGTAAAAGGGGTCGACAAGTTGACCAACACTGTCGATTATGTCATAAGCATGAATCATTTCTTCAATGCTCGTTGCCCTACATGCATTATCAGCACGCAAGGGTGAGCGAGAAGGAGGGGTGATCTTGGTGATGGTGGTGTGGGCGGTCTGAGGTTTCGAGCTGTTTCTACTCTAACTTGATAAGACCATTATACGTAATCCGTGATAGCAGCGAATATCTTGCGACGTAGAAGCCCATATTAATGAAATAAACCATCATGCATTGACTGGAGGCCTATCGAGATCGAGGATGGGCTCGAGATCTTGACTCGAATCCTCCCCTAGGTCTGCCCTACGATGACACCGGACACCAGGATGGTCCGGAGGATGGAACATGATGAGAATTAGGTATCTCTTGGCTTCCGTTACCTAAGCTGACGGGAATTCCGTGGTGGCTGCTCCCGCCAACTGGTTCCCAGGCTTCTGCCCTTTCCATCCTGTTTCTGTTTGAAGAGTTGGGACTAGACCTTGGGTTGTCCGGCCGTTTCACCACATGAGCATTTATCAAGGAGCAACGCACATCCAACACAACACCATTTGACGGACCCGGATTACGTATTGCGCATTCCTGAACTCGGGGGTAGCGGCCTCCTGGATTCGGGGCGCGAAGGGCGGTTGCAGAGTCAGCCCTTTGGACGTTTGAATAGAAAGATATAGTAATCTAGACTTGGAGCTACCTAAAGCAACGCACCAATACAAAAGGAGATTTGGTTGAGACTATATCGTGAGACTATTCCCAAGGTGGACGAGACTACAACGTCTAGTTTTGAACGTCTATGTAGTTTCGAAGGGGTGGTGGGCCTTTGACGGGTCGATCCAAGCCTAGCGGCGCATCTCTGCCCTGCAAGGTGACCTCGTGGCACACTACTTTTAAGACGGTTGAAAGAGTCAGGAGACGATGAATTGCCCTGCCGGGTAGAATCGTGGTGTAAGGTGTGTAGGAGTTGGGTCAAAGTATTATTGGATGGTGTAAGTGTGAGGTACGTACTTTTTTTTCTCTCTTTTTTTTTGTGCTCTCTTCCCGCTCTCCCCCTAGTTCATATAGGGACTATAGCGTATGGCAGGTATACATGTATATAGGTACGTATAGAAATAGTACACGTCGGTATACGTAACCGCTTATGTACCACTTACATCGCTTCTTAAGTGTATGATGTAGCAATTACCTACGCGTAACAGCCTACACGCATGTAGATGAGTACATGTATTGCGCTGTACCTATATACACCAGTAGAGGTACCTCTCCCTTGTCGCTCTTGGTGGAGGTTGGTGCTCTGATGGAGGTCCACTAGGTACGAAGTAATAGCATTAGCCCCTACTAACCCAGCAGCTGCCCAGGTACTTTACCCTCTGCGCGCACACCTTCTAGACCGAAAACGGGTACGTATCATGTGGCCCGTTCGTGCGACCTTGACAGGCTCAGCGAAGGCTGGCGGTTCCTGGGGGGATTCCTCTTTCCAGTTGGTCTTATTAGGCGCATTATTCCAGCCCTCCCGTCTCCTCCCGTCTCCTCCCACTCCCGGCTTTCCACTCTCCCACTTACACCTCTTATCACCCAGCAACCGTTTTCGTTGATCACCGACACCCTCCGTCGCATTACAACTTTTTGTCAATTTTCACAACTACATTGCACTACTTCGGTAACTTGCGCAGGCTACCGTATCGCTCACCTAAAGCAACTTAATACTATTACTCGTATTGATATCTGCAACGACTTGCGCGCTGTCGCCGTCCCATTGTTTCGCAAGCGTCGCGCGCATCGCATTCTCGCTCTACCGTCGCACTCGAAACCTCGCAACAGATCTCGCCTAACACAAACCTCCAGCGCGTCGCTGCAAGGACACCAAGGCCAAAGACATCTATCGAGTAAACCCTCAAGATGTTAATGCCGTCCGCACTTTCGTGCGACTCGTCGCATCCGCCTGTCACTAGGCTCCAATCCGCTCTTTTCGCGTCGCCGCCCGCAAGCCCCCCGACGAGCTCGCACAACAGCACGCTCGGCAACATTTTCAACTCGTGTCGCGCGCTCCAATCAATGCTCACGGTCGCTCCATCGACGCCCTCGAATGACGACGCGAGCGCGCGCCGAGATCCGCTGCCTACACCGCCAATGGCCCACACCGCCCTTCCCCCTCTCAAGCTACGCCTACGATCGCGCAAATCCGACACCAACGGGGACGTCATCCCGCGCAAGAAGGTCGTCAAGCGACCGGCTGCGCCTCCCCGCGGCGCCAATAAAAGACGTCGCGCCGTAGAAGACGATATGGGTCGCGATGACGATATTGATAGCGACCTCGAGATCGGCGCCTCAGACAACAAAGACCAGGGCCGGGACGCCGCCGAGGAACCTACCTTCCGACCTAGCACGCCTAAACGCGCCCGCCTCGCGCCGGAAGTAATACCACTTGGCCTAGAGCGCACTGATTTTCACAATTTGCATCCAAGCGGGGAGCAGGAGAGCGTGGCGGAAGGCACGGAAGTGGAAATAGAAGCCGACGGCGAGCGGTGGAGCAAAGAAGACGACCGGATATTGGTCGAACTCGTCCTGGAGAAGCTCAGGCTCTCCAAGACGGACTGGCAGGACTGCGCCCGGAGCCTGGGCAAGGACCGAAGCAGTATCGGGCGCAGGTGGAGGAGCCTGATGATAAACGGGGACGTCGGTCTCAAGTCGTCGAGGAGTCGGCGAAGCAAGATCCACGGCACCTGGAGGTGAAGTCCGCGTGCCGTGATCTGTCCATTCACTTATCTATTTCTTATGTCTTATCTACTCTTCTCTTAGATCTATGATCCCGAGATCTATCTGTACTTTTTACAAGTAATTTACAGTGCAGAGATGGAAAGGGGCAGGCGCTCTAGAGGAATTGGATTCGGGGGGTATGATATCCGCATCGCGCGAAACGCGCTTGATAGTCAGGCCGGTGGTAATTGTGTCTATAATTTTATTTTATTTTATTTTTTGAATATCAACGCTTGTTGAAATACGATGATTCACACTCTGCCGTATACCTGACCTTTACCCACTATCGTCTACTAGCGCAACGTCTCACTGAGGGCTGTTATTCGTAACCTAGAAGAGGTGATTTAACTACAAAACAATTCATAACGCTAACTAGAATTAATTCACTTCAAGTTGTCCATAGCCCTAATTCTCGTAGGCAACCTGCCAAGTCTTGACGAAACCCCCCTTAGACATCAGATCCAGATACCCAGCTTCTGACACTGCCTAGATAGATACTGGTGAAATAGGAGGCGGTTAGAGCTGTCTCTGTGGTTAGACAAGCAACTACCAATTATTAGGACACTGCTAGTTCTAGACCTTCTGAGCTGAGAAAGGCGAAACGATCATACTACCAACAGTACAGACCACACCACCGTTAAATCTTATGCTATAGAGCTGCGAGCGAAGCAACGCAACCGAGCCGATCCCGGCAATCCTCAGAGTTTGGTTTTCGCGCTTTCGCCTTTCGTGGCTGGGCTTTCCTGGTCGACGAAGATCCGGCTACGAATGGTTTCCGCGGCTCCGCTACGGCGGCTACCTGGGTAGGGTTGCGGTGCATTCCGGCGGGAGGGGGGGGGAGGCTGGGATATTCATGCCGCGAACCAATTTGCAGCGTAGAAAGGGATAACCCGCCTAGCCAATGGTGCGTTTTCCGGTCCTCACTTTGCCTTATGAGAAGAGAAAGAGGGTCTTAGGGGTTGACTTTCTCCCCCGCCTTCTTCAATGCGCATCTATCCTAGTAGGGGTTGGTTGTGTCTTGGGTTTCGAGTTGCGATGGGGACTTACACTAAGTAAACGTAGTGTAGGTACGCATGTGTGTATGACTTGCGTCAAGGATTGCCTACATGTACCTAGCCTCTTTCTTTCTTTTTCTCTTTATCTCTTTTTCTCATAACTGCCGCCCGCCCTTGCTTCAGTCCCAGGAGGCTGTTTATACTTATGTAGGTAGCTAGGAGAATTGTAGTAGAGAAACATATGGTGTCGTGCATCTAGATTGTTTCTTCAACTGCCTATTTTAAAAGCTATTAAGAGTCAGCTAGATTGAGTCTTGCCGACATTGAAGTACCTACTTTTTAATAAGGTACCTACTTACCTAGGTACCTAGGTAGGTAACGACGTATCGAACCCTTTTCTTCTTAATACCTACCTTAGCGTCTTTGGGGGGGTTAGCTAAACCGTATATATATGGTTTAAAAGAATGAGCGGTTCAAAAAAACAAATGGAAAGGTTCGAGTAAAAAGAATTTACACGTTAAACCATATTGAACCACTCATTAAAAACTTAGCGCATGTATTAAAAAAGAACGTTTCTTATATCAAACGTATCTTTTTTTGAAACGTTCCAATAAAATTGAGCGGTTCAATTTAGATTGAACCGTTTAATCCTAGTATACGCATATACATTTTAGTATACGTATACGCATATACATACACATATGTATATGTAAAAACAAAAGTAAAGAAGTATAGTTTCTATGGTTTCCCATAGAAACTATATTTTTTTTTTTTCGTATATTTTTATTATAAATATTTTACTTTTTATTGCACTTGAACCCTAGGCTACGGCTTACGTTACACTAATCTAATTGGTTGGTTTACGGATCTACTGAATTGACTACAAGGGTTTACGATTACGCGTATAGACCTTGGCATGATATTAGGGTATATATGTATTTAATGGGTAAATGGGGTAGGTGCGCACCACCACACCTTCTTTGAGGGTTGAAGCTTTAAGGGTTGAAGCTATTCAAAGTAATTGAAGTAATTGAAATAGATCGATGCGATTGATGCGATTGATGCGATTGATGCGATTCGTAGTAATTGAAGTAATTGATTGAATTGAATTGAATTGAATGGTTCCAATTGAATTGAATGGTTCCAATTGAATTGAATGGTTCCAATTGAATTGAATGGTTCCAATTGAATTGAGCGGTTTTGAACTTTTGAAACGTTTGAAAAAATAAACCTTTATTCGATTGAGCTGCATATATACGGCTCATTCAATTAAGCGGTATCTAAGCGGTTCTTTTGATTGGGCGCCCGAAACAAATAAAACGTGTAGTGTTTAAACGGTATATATACTACGCATTAAATGAGCGGTTCAATTCTTATAACCTTAAATTAATAAGCGGTTCAGTCAGCTAAACAGTATATATACCAAAAAGTTGGATTGAGTTAAATATATACCGTTTAGCTAACCCCCCCCAAGACGCTAAGGTACCTACCTAGGTATGTATATGTATTCATCTATATGTATTCGCACTGTCAAGTACGGCAGCTAACTACGTAATAGCCGCACTATATACATCGATACAATATACTACCGAATCTGGCAATAGAGGAAAAGCCTGCGCTTATTAATGCGGTCGGCTTCCGATTGGCTTTACTTATTACGGCTCTGGAACCGTTCTGACTTCACCCCTCATTTTATTATTTTCGTTATTCTTCGCCTACCTATGTTCTACAAAATTAAGTCAAATGTCCACCTATACGTTTCGGTTGGCTTCGAATACGGCGTGGTACATAAATAAACCGTAACGATTGTGTCGAAAGCCTGCCAAACGATTATAGCCTTAATACTACCTTTTCGCCGGATAAGGCGGGCATGGCGAGGGAAACCGGTCAATTATCATCTATCACATCTTGTTGGGTGATGACAAGTTGTGTAACGGAAAGTTGCATATTACTGCATAAGTCCGTGGCCAATTGACACCGCGGTTCCCCTCTATGCCTTGTCTCTATTTTACTGATTTTCCTCAGTCAGTATGTGGAAATACGTAGGGCGTCTGCATTCAAACGCTTGTCCGGGTTAGTATCTTGTAGCGACCTCACCTGTCTACATACCTACCTAGGTGGACAATCTAGGAATTCCCAAGATAAGCCTAGAGAACTATTCCTTGGGACTGTCTAGTCCGACCCCTAGAGCCGAATACAATGTTTCCTCGAGGGCCTTCGAACCCCTCTCGAGGTCTGGGGCGCGGTCGCGGTCGCGGTCGCGGTGGCTGGCGGGGACGGGGTGGTAATGGGAGAGGAAGAGGAGGTGGTATTGGCTTGAACAGAGGCAAATATCAAGCCCCAAGAATCGATGCTAATGAAGCCCCCCTCGGTCGCCTCGTCACGGAGATTACTTTGGACAATACTCCAAGCTATGGTGTTAAAACGGAAGACGCGAAGATTAGGGACTGTAGATATATAGCATCGTACTCGCTGCTCGACGCCACCCCCCCAAAAATCATTATCCCAGGTGAGCTATCGCCTGAAATACTCTGGCTAGAATACTTATGCTTACAAGACAATTAGGTCAACCAGCCACGTGGTCGCCACCCCAATTGCCATCCCAACTTCCTGGTGATCACGGTGACTATCTTCGAGATTACAATGGAGCACGGTTTCCTGATTACCCTATGCAACCCTCTGTCCATTCCCTTTATGCTTTAGACAAGGGGTTCGACGCCTCGACTGTCGACATTATGGGTTGCGCCAGCTCTCTAGGGGATATTCTCCGGTTCGTGCGATCAGTCAAGACAACTTTCCGGTTCGACGTTGAAATGGTTGGCGACACCCTATTCCTTGTTCGCAACTACAGAGACCAAGTCATCCCTGACGTCCGCGGATACGGCTTCTCCTTTCTAGACTCCTTCACCTCTTACAGCCCTGAGGTACAAGAGACTAAGTCCCACCAGCGTATCGTTTCATATTTCTTTGGTGGTTTGAAGTGCATCGTTCGCTTTGAGTGTGATGGGTATTTCGCGGGTGGTCAAGATGACTTACCGGCCGAGGTCAGCGAGGTGAGGGGCTTGGCTCTCTCGAACCCTATCGCTATTAAGACGGCTGGTGTCACAATACCCCAAAAGTCAATCCTCGAGATCAAGACGAGGAGATCCCAACCTGGAGGAGCGCTGGTTGACATGGACGAGCAATTGCCAAGGCTGTGGCTTCGGCAGATTCCCAATCTAATCTCTGCATATCACGACAAAGGAAGCTTCGAGGACGTTCAAGAGAAATCTGTTCAGCAAGACTGGCTTAACTGGGAAGCCGAGCACAAGCATGAACTCCAGAAATTTGCCTCGATTCTGCACCGACTGATCGTCGAGGTCAAGCGGGCAGGCCACCTGAAACTTGAGCTCTGTCGAACCGACTTGGGGCCGCTGGAGCTGAGAGAGCAGAGCGGCAAGCCTCGGGAAGTGCTCCCAAGTGATTGGAAGGATATGTGGGCCGGTCAGCAGAGCCGAGGGCCAGGCAGAAATGGAGAGGTTCGCCTAAGTGACGGAGGTGAGGGAGATGAGGACGAAGATGATAGCTATCCTAGGCTGCCATCTCAGAAGGATGAATCCGACGAATCAGGGGCCTCTGATGATGATGATGATTTCTCGTTTGATTTCACAGCGTGTAACACCAGCTGCGGGTATTGCGGTAAGTGTGCCTAAGACGAGCGTGTTGGCACCAAGTAGCATTAGAACGGCCTCGTTTGCGCTTGTGCGCCCCGCGTATTAAGTCTTGCGCACTCCGCACGTAGGCCAATCAAGGGGGTGTGTCGCTCTATGACCGAGTTGAGACATGCGCGGGACCGGGCTACATGTATATGCAGATTGGCTAGGGGAAATATCAGATAATGCAGGCTCCCAGGCTCCCAGGCTCCCAAAGTCACCTTATCGACCGGGGGATCGAGGCCGAGTGTCAATGCCGTTAAAGTTGTTGACCGTCGATTCTTAACTCGACGACATTCAATTTCACAAGGACGAGCAATTATATAGCAGCTTTTTATCATCACTGAGATCTCGTTAACACCCACCTAATCCAACGATTATTGTTCTCGCCATCGCTACGATGTCGTATCAAGCAGTCGCTAGCCAGCGTCCTGCCGGATACCATCCACCGAACCGTAGCCAGGAAGCCTCCAATCCCCGATCCCGAGCGCTCAACGGGTTTTTCTATAAAATACTCGAAGGGAGATTGACAATCACCAAACCTGGAGATTCTCGGAGATTCCTGGAATCTATCGTGAACAGAACTGACAAGCCCGATTGCATTGAGAGGTTGGTTTCGTCAAAAAGCGGCCAAGAGGCCCTCCACAAGTCGCTCGTCGACCTCTCATCTCAATCGATCAACAAATTCGTCTCAGATCTTTTGCAGTTCCTAGCAGACCCCGCTCTAAAGAGAGTATGCGAAGGTGAACTGCTTAATCAAGTCCTCTGGGTTATGGTCGACCCGCCATTATTCTGGCATAACCTAACCCAGCATATCAAATCCGGACAAGCTGAGCCTCAAACGGTCGAAGGCTTCGCGTGGTTGCTCTTACAGCTAGTTTTATTGCCGCAATCACAATCATCAAACTTCCGAAAGACCGCGGTATCGCTTTGCCAGGACGGTACTATCAAGAAGCTCGAGGGATCCGGTTCTACAGTCGCTGGAAGCCTGTTTCAGAAGATTCGAGCGCTGGTCCAGCCGTCTCAACATGGGACGAATTCCCGCCTAGTTGCCGACTTTACTCCAGGGGGCCGCCACGATAACGACCATGTTAACTATCACGACATTTCGATCCTTCCCACTCGCGAAGAGTTAGACTGTACCGAGAGGCCTTTCTATATGCAGGCCTCAGCGGCGTTCGAGTCGGCGGGCGAAACTCGTGCCCTTGATCATCTCGATAATCAGTTTCGCCTTCTCAGAGAGGATATGCTTGCCGATATGCGGGAAGATCTTAAATGCATGAGAAGCAAAAAGAGGAAACCAAGTTGGAAAAATATGGTCATCAAAAATCTCACGTTAGAGGATCTAGATAAGCAATCAATGGCCAATGATCGACCATGCGCCTTATTTCTCAGATGCGAAGATGATATCCTCCAGATGGAAGACGCAACCATCCCAGAGAGAAAAAAGGAGCTAAGGAAGGCTCAGGCGTTCTTGAGACATCAAAGTTTTGGATGTCTTATGAAGGATAACGTCCTCCTAGCATTCGCATCTCTGGACAGGAATGAAGACATGCTGTCACTCAAGCCACCAGTTCTATGCCTACAGATAATAGGCGCCGATATGGTAGGAGACCTACTACTGGCTCTTCGACAAGGCACGGTCGACTTTCTACTTGCTTCTACGCCAATTTTCGCCTACGAGCCAATTTTAGAAAGACTGCAGCGAAAGACCGATATCGAGCTCGACCACGACATTCTAGTTCGTTCACAAGACCCGCTAAGGTCAACAATAGTGCCCTCCACTGTTATCAATGACCTCGAGGCTTCCTTGACCGTCCCAACCGACCTACAACATCTGCTACAGACAACAGAGCAGATCAATCTAGACCCTTCACAGGTCAAGGCTCTCATCTACGGATTGAGCTACCAGACATGCCTGATACAAGGACCACCAGGTATGCAATTGCCAATGGCAGCTATTCCGACGCTCTCAATTCTAATTTACGATATAGGGACTGGAAAATCCTTGGTTGGTGCTCTTCTGGCCAAGATCTTGTTCGATAGAACACAGCAGACGATACTCGTTTTGTCATACACGAACCATGCACTCGACCAATTTATCGAGGACCTGCTTGATATCGGGATCATCCCCGACGCCATCGTCAGGTTAGGGTCGAAGAGTACCGATCGAACTGCTCCTCTCACCTTGAGAGCTCAGGCGACCGACTTTTTTAGGACAACTAGGACCCGAAACGGCCTCATTGTCTCGGAGAAAGAGAAGTTAAACTCATTGGCCGAAGGTTTAGCAAAACATTTCGACGTCTATCGCGAAGCAAAGGTATCTCCCCTGGAGTTACTAGAATACCTAGAATTCTCCGACACGGACAGTCATTTCTACGATGCGCTCTCGGTACCGGACACCGAAGAGGGCGAAACTCGCGTCGGGCGGAAGGGTGCTCCAATGAAACCCGACCATCTCTTCCTACTCTGGCAAAGTGGAAAGCCGCTTGGTAACTTTGCTAAGATGAAGTCAGAGGTTGAATGTATTGAGGTTTGGGGCATGAAGAAGGAAGAGCGACAAGCCAAGATTCAGCAATGGGAAGACGAGATACGCCAAGAAAATGTTTCTACACTCGTAAAATGGATAAACGACTTCAACAAAACCCAGAAGATATTGCAAAGCCTACGGAAGGAGAGAACGGAGCAGACTCTCCGTAGCAAGCGTTTCATTTGTTGTACCACGACGGCGGCTTCAATGTACGCCCAAGAAATCCAAGCGGCTGCTCCCGGTACTGTCATTGTCGAGGAGGCCGGCGAGATTTTAGAAAGCCGTATGTATAGCCCAAAGCCGTTCGACCCTCCCCCTCCCCTCCCCCCTTTTGAACCACGCCATCGATTCTCGTTACCAGCGGGGGATAGGGGAGTAACGTCAAATCAGCGCCAGAAACTCGGGGACCCCCTTTAACCACCCCCTTGGTAGCACTCACTGACTTAGAAAATTACAGATATCCTCGCTGCCATGGGGCCGAGTACGAAACAGCTCATTCAGATAGGAGACCATAAACAACTCCGACCGAAAGTGAAGAATTATAGGCTGACCGTGGAAGCCGGACACGGTTACGACCTCAATCGGTCGCTGTTTGAGAGGCTCATAATCCAAGGACACCCTCATTGCACATTGCTAAAGCAGCATAGAATGCGGCCCGACATTTCAGCCCTAATCAGACATAATTATCCTGCCCTAGAAGATGCAGATAGCACACGGAACCGGCCAACCCTCTTAGGATTCCAGGACAATATCATGTTTATTAATCACAACCATCCCGAAGCGAGAAACAATATTCTCGTTGACAAGCTTGACCCAAATGCGGGATCAAGCAAGCAGAACATTTTCGAAGTAGAGATGATACTAAAATGCGTGCGTTATTTGGGCCAACAGAATTATAAAACCGATAACTTGGTCATATTGACGCCCTATCTGGTAAGAGTCGTTCCAGGCGTAATTAACTATATGTCCATGATTCACTTACACAGATACTATAGGGCCAACTCTCGTTGCTTCGGAATAAACTCGCCAAGGACCATGATCCGATCCTGAACGACCTTGATTCTCATGATCTAGTTCAAGCGGGAGTTATTCCAGCCGCGAGCGCCGAGGTCAACAAGAAGCCTATTCGACTCTCCACCATCGACAACTACCAGGGAGAAGAAAGCGACATCGTCGTCGCATCGTTGACCCGCAGCAACGAAGACGGAGACATCGGGTTCATGGCTGCCCCGGAACGGCTGAACGTGCTCGTTTCCAGAGCTCGAGATGCGTTAATTTTGATCGGCAATGCGAGTACGTTCATGAAGGCCAAGAAGGGGAACGAGGAATGGACCCGCTTCTTCAATCATTTGAAGGAGGATGGGAGAATCCATGACGGCTTCCCGCTCCAATGTCAAAAGCATCCCGACACGAAGCGCATGATTCATTCACCCGGTGACTTTGATCTTTACTGCCCAGACGGAGGATGTTCTTTACCCTGCACGGATATGTTATCGTGTAAGAAGCACACGTGCCCGATGCGATGTCATGCACGGGTTGACCACTCCAAGATGCTCTGCGACAAGGTCATAAACGACGTGTGCCCCCAGAACCACAAGCTCGTATGGCTATGCTCAGATAAAGCTCCAGGGGCCTGCCAGACCTGTCGTCGAGAGAAGGAAGAACAGGATCGAAAGGCTCGCATGTTGAAGGATCTGGAGCTTGAGCGACAAGCGAAGCAATTTGCATACGCAAAAGAGCTTAGGGCTATCCAGGACGCTATTGCAGCGAAGAGGAAAGCCATCAATGATGCCAAAGAGGAGAAGACCCGACAACAAACGCTCCAGCAGCATCGCGTTGAACTTGCTAAGTTGGAAAAACAAGCCCAAGAACCAGTCGGTGGTAGCAGCAGCAGCAACAACAACAAGGACAATAGTAGTAGTAGCGGCGGTAGCAATCCCAAGCAAGGCGCCAAGTCTACTGGCCAGCAGACTAGCGATAAAGGCAAGCTCGCTAAATATCAGAGCCCGGCCCCTCAAAGCGGAGCGCCGTCTTCTAGCAACGTCCCCGGCAATATTCCGGGTCAGTGGCCCGTCGAGAATGTGCCGGCCTCGGACAAGAAGCCCGACGACGTCCCATCAGAGACTCCCCAGGAGAGCAGCCAGCCGCCCAAACCACCCAAGGGACCGTCACCCGCCGAGGAGGATTGGGAGCATCAAAAGAAGTACGAGAATGCTTCTAACGAAGCTCTGGACGCTCTATTCAAGATGATTGGGCTAGAGAGTGTAAAGAAAGAGTTCCTAACAATAAAGGCAAGGATTGATACTTCCGTTCGCCAGGGGACAGATACCAAGGACGAAAGATTCGGAGCTGCTCTACTCGGCAATCCGGGAACAGGTAATCCCTCAAGCGTTCGGGCGCTGCTGCTATGCTAATCATCTTGCAGGTAAGACGACAGTTGCTAGACTATACGCCAAATTCTTGTCTTCCGTCGGGGCGATTCCAGGCGATCACTTTGAAGAGACAACAGGCTCGCGGCTAGCCAACGACGGGATACAGGGCTGCCAGGCCCTGATAGATAAGATCCTCAAGGAAGGCGGCGGCGTTTTCTTCTTGGATGAGGCGTATCAGATTGTGTCCGGCAGCTCTTTCGGAGGCACACAGGTGCTTGACTTCCTTCTCGCAGAGATCGAGAACCTGAAAGGAAAGGTCGTCTTCGTCTTCGCCGGCTACCGGAAACAAATGGAGAAATTCTTTGCCCATAACCCGGGCATTCCCAGCCGCATCCCCATAGAGATGAACTTTGATGATTACGAAGACGACGAACTCCTCAAGATCCTCAACTATCAATTAGAAAAGAGATTCGCTGGTCGCATGAAAGTAGAGGATGGACTTGAGGGGTTGTATATGAGAATTGTATCAAGACGCATCGGCCGCGGCCGAGGTAGAGAAGGATTCGGCAACGCTCGAGAGGTGGAGAACGTGTTGACGACAATCCTCAGGAGACAAGCAGACCGCTTACACAAGGAGAGACGTCAGGGGCAAACACCGGACGATTTACTGCTTCAGAAGATCGACCTCATAGGGCCAGAGCCAAGCCTGGAATTTTCCAGCAACAAGGACTGGCAGAAGCTTCAGGACATGATTGGGCTCGATTCGGTTAAAAAGTCGGTCCAGGTTCTTGTGGACCGTCTACAGACGAATTACGAGCGTGAGCTAAAGGAGCAGCCTCCCGTTGATTGCTCCCTGAATAAGGTATTCGTTGGAAATCCTGGTACCGGCAAGACCACCGTCGCGAAACTTTACGGCATGATCCTAAAAGCCTTGGGACTTCTCAGCAACGGGGAGGTGGTCATTAAGAACCCCGCGGACTTCGTCGGTGGCGCTCTCGGCCAATCTGAGAAGAACACCAAAGCCATTCTCGAGTCTACCAAGGGGAAGGTTCTCATTATCGACGAAGCCTATATGCTCGCTAGCGGAACATCCAACGCGGGAGGAGGTATTAGCGATCCGTATAAAACAGCAGTCGTGGACACCATCGTTGCCGAAGTTCAAAGCACCGCACTCGAGGACAGATGTGTCTTGCTGCTTGGCTACAAAGAGCAGATGGAAGATATGTTCCAGAAAGTCAATCCAGGTTTATCAAGGCGATTTCCAATGTCCTCTGGTTTCACATTCGAGGATTATAACGATGAAGAACTTAGGAAGATCCTCGATCTAAAACTAAAGCAACAAGGGTTTAGAGCCGGAGAAGCCGCCAAGAGAGTCGTGATGGAAGTCCTACGGCGCCAGCGCAATCGGCCCAACTTTGGAAATGCGGGCGAAGTCGACATCGTCCTCGATCGGGCAAAGGAGAATCAGCAAAAGCGTCTATCAGACTCTCCCGGAAGCAAACTTGACGACGTACTAATCCCCGAGGACATCGATCCGGACTTCGACAGGGGCGAACGCGCCGCAACGAACGTCCGCATGCTCTTTAAGGACGTCGTTGGAGCTGATGAGATCATCGAGCAATTGGAGGGGTACCAACATATTGCTCAAAATATGAAGTCTATGGACATGGACCCTAGCTCACAACTTCCCTTTGGCTTTCTATTCCGTGGGCCACCAGGTAATCCTATTTTCTAGCCAATGTTGGAGTTATTTCTAATATCTTCCAGGAACCGGGAAAACTACGACGGCAAGGAGGATGGGCAAAGTGTATTACGATATGGGCTTTCTCGCAGATGCTACGGTTGTCGATTGTTCCGCCACGGATATAATCGGCCAGTACGTAGGTCAGACCGGCCCCAAGGTCCAGAAGAAGTTCAATGAAGCCCTTGGACGGGTCCTCTTCATCGACGAGGCCTATAGGCTTGCCGGCGGC
Source organism: Pyrenopolyporus hunteri (assembly GCA_902806595.1). NCBI lineage: Eukaryota > Fungi > Ascomycota > Sordariomycetes > Xylariales > Hypoxylaceae > Pyrenopolyporus > Pyrenopolyporus hunteri. Next base: position 838,741 of record CADCXC010000004.1, on the reverse strand, counting down.
CTCTATGCTAAAGAAGCCATGGATGAGATCGTCGATTGTATGACCAAGGACCGCTTCCAGAATAAACTGGTAGTCAGTAAGTATCACCCGGCGATCCCGAGCCCGACATTTCTCTACCCTGAGTCAAACGACGAGGTTACGGACAGGCTCCGCTGCATCTCATATGATATATAATGACATATACTAACTCTAAGTGACTTAGTTCTTGCTGGTTACGACGATGATATCAATCGGCTGATGAGCCAGAACCCAGGTCTAACCAGCAGATTCCCAGAGACCATGTGCTTCCGCAACCTCCCACCACGTCACTGTAGGGATCTTCTATTACAGTGCTTACAAAAGAAGAAGTTAGACATAACAAGCTTAGAGAAATCACCTACTCTAGACGGAAAGCTCTTGACTCTATTCCGCACACTTACGCAAACCCCGTCATGGGGCAATGCTCGTGATGTACAAACGCTCGCAAAATCCGTCTTCTCCCGAATCATGAAGTCGAAGACGCCCGACCCTAGCGGGTCCGTATCCGAGGACCTCGTCGTGGACGTGATCCAAGCCATGATCAACGAGCGCACGGAGCGCGCCAAAGCCGCGGAACCCCGCGACCCTTTCCAATTACAATTACAGCAACAGCAACAAGCTTTCCAGGACGCGCCGCCACCACCGCCGCCCCAAACCACCACCTCGATCACAACGGAAACCGCGCCGCCCCCCGCCGAGCAAAAAGCCGAGGAGCCCCCACCCAAAGACAACAAGGACGAGGATGCCCCGGACAACCAACCGCGACAGATCGCCGTCCGCGACGCGGGCGTCTCCGACGCCGTATGGGAGCAACTCCAGCGGGACGCGGCCGCGGCACGCGAGCGGCAACAAGAACTCGCCGAGGCGCGGCGCGCGGCGGAGGAGCTAGAGCGCAAGATGCGGGAGCGAGAGGAGGCGCTGGCGCGCGAGCGCGACGAGGCGAAGCGCCGCGAGGAGCTGCGGAAGCTGGAGGAGCTGCGGGTGGCGCGGGAGCTGGCGGAGCGCAAGAGGAAGGCGAAGGAGGAGAGGGCGAGGAGGGAGGCGGCCGCGAAGGAGAAGCTGAAGAGGATGGGCGTGTGTCCGATGGGGTACGAGTGGATTGCCCAGGACGGCGGGTATAGGTGTGCGGGCGGTTCGCATTATATGTCGAATGGGCAGTTGGGATTGTAGGTTCGAGGGGTGTGTGTGCGCGTATGTTTTGTGTGTTATGTAGGTTAGGGTAGGAGGTCTAGGAGGATGAAGGGGAAGGGGGAAAAGGGGGGGGAGGGGGAGGATGCTATTCAATGCTTAACATAGGTACACTATGTTAAGTGTTGATGTCCGTTAAGACTTGATCACACTATTTTGATTCTAGGGAATGAGCTATATGCTACATGGGTGAGCTTTGCTACGCAGACGTTCAGACTTCACTGGTGTATCGGCGGGTATACCATGGTATGAGCGGATATGTAAATTGCTAACCTAGTATGAGGGGTTAGGAGGGGGGAGGTTAGCAGAAGGGATATATGACCCCGTCCACGTATAGAAAATAAATAAAAAAGCAATATGACATGATGGTTTGTATATGGAGTTACTCATGTAGGCAAGCTCATGGGCGGATATCTAAAGTGGACGGCTTACGTTTTAGAGACTTATCCAGGCTTGTATTCTACGTGCTATAGGATTTGATATGGCATAACAAAAGAGAGAAGAGCTTATTGCGTTGGACTTTCATGAAATACCTACCTATACATTACGCGAGAGAGAGAGAGAAAGAGAGCAATGATCAGTGACTGGATCAAGACGATTCGGGCTGGACTGGGAGAAAAAAAATGGTGACTTGAAGTTGGAGTTCTTGCCGCCTCCGTCCCGCGTATCCACCGTGGTATGAAAAAGAGAGGGTAAGGGTCTCCTCTCGGAACGTGACTTTCGCATCCATGCAGCTTCTCACGATGTTCCCCGTTGCAGATGGTCTTGTAAGGGTATCAATGTCGTGGCCCCCTCAGCATGCCATACTTACAGCTTCATCCCCACAGTGGAGCTGTAAAGAGGGTCGACTTGATGCCACAGTGAAAATATTCAAAGGACCCTAGTATTTGTGAAATTTTTGAATGAAAAGTGTGTGCCCGAGAACCAACATCCCCACATCAGCTTATACCCACTCGACGGACATGGCAAGGAAGCCGTGGGTGTCACGACCTGCTACCTTATGAGGAACGATAATGGAAAGACGATGGACTTGAGCCTCGAAATTCTCGACCGATCCGAAGGTGAATGGCGCCTTGGACGATGGGCATATATGTACCTAAGGTATGCATGTATGTAGGTATGTACACGTATGAGGCCGCAATACATACAACATACATACCGTACAGAGAGACCCGACATGTCGCTAGTGACATGCGATTTCTCAAAAGAGTAAATAGTCACAATAGCTTTGTGAGTTGATAGGTTAAGAGGCGTTCTGGACGAAGAGAGCGTGGAGCCGGCGGATGGGACCGGCGAGTTCAACCACGGATCTAGAATCGCTTCGTCTTCGCTGGCACTAGCTGGCGTCGAGCACTGTTTTTCCCCAGGTGGCCCCCCGGGTTTCGGGTGTTATAAAACAAAGTACAACATCCGTAACAAGATTCATTATCTCGAATCTCTACCAAAGCTGTCCTCGCATTGTATAAGATGGGTGGAATCCGCGAGAGACATCTTGCCGCTTAATTCTCCGAAGAACAAATAAAAGCAAGGGAACCTAGGTACCTAGGTAACTAGGTACATAGGTAGATACAGGTACCTGGGTACGGTTTTATCGGAGCACGTGAAAATCGAAGATCGCGCGACCCCTTAAAAGATACCTGTACATCCGCAGCCCACCCCTGCCTCAGAAACCCCCTGTGCACTTGCCCAATCTCTGCGCATGGCCCCATATTTAAGCACCCGCTAAGGCCAACCTAGCCAATCAGATCGGCAGCCGTAGACCAAACCCCTAGCTGTTCGCCAGGTATCGTCATCACCGCCATTACCAAGCGCTGGAAAATCCATTTGCAGACCTGTCAGGTAAATAATACAAAAAACAGGTACACCAGCACACCACCGCCGCTGCTGCTGCCACCACCATTACCACTTAATTACCACTACCATCAGTTCTCAGCCAGCCTTTTCCATCATCTTCTCTCACAAACCAGTCACACGTGTCCATTTTCAGAAACATTCACTTGCCTGCTTGGTTCATCCCCAGCAGCGATACAGTCTTCTACGTCCCATCACAAAGGGCTGACTGCGGTCAACGGGCCAACGCCAACTCGCGTTTCTTTCACCGTTGACGTCTTTCGCCACCGCCGGACTATTGACATTCTCTACCACCTACCTATCACGATCCGGTCTCGACAGCCCAAGGAGACGCGACGGTGACTACCTACATATATTCCCCTCCAGCGAAAACGAGCCGAGCCTTATTATTTAATTCCTTCCATCGTTGCTCTGCGAGTTCCGCGACGCCGCTCCCCTCGTTACATCGCGGTCTCGTTTCCCGCTCCCTGAACCAGGCTAGTTAGTCCGCCGCAAAAAACACTCAGAAATCCATCATGGACAGAGCCGATTCCACGATACTAGACGCCTTGCAAGGTACGTGTTTGTCCGTCCATCAATCCGTTTGACGATGGATGGCTCGATTTTCTTCATTTCGTACTCTTCAACTTCCCACCCCTCGCTCCCTTCCTCCTTATCTATCTACTATCACTCCATCGAAATAACCTCAAATCTCCACTTCGCTATCCTTATCATCATCCGTCTCCCCACCCCTCCACCGCCAGCCAGCCCACTAGCCAGCCGATCAGTCCAACTAACTGACTCACTAACTAACTCACCCTTCCCAGGCCTGCTCCCCGAGCAAACCCTCACTCTCATCCAGTCGCACCTGCAAGACCTGCAAGACCCGCAAACCGCCCTCGCGGCCGTGTGGCGGCAGACGACCGCGCTCTTCGAAAAGACGACGTCGACGCTCTCGCCGCTCCTCGCGCCGCTCCTGGCCCGCGCGCTGCAGGCGCTGCACGACTCGCCCGACCTCGTGGTGCTCGGGTTCGCGCTGGCGGCCTTCGTGCTCGTGCTCCAGGTCGTCAGCTTCGTCCACCGGACCATGATGTTCGTCACGCGGCTGGCCTTCCGCCTCCTCGGCTGGGCCCTCGTCGCCGCCGCCCTCGCCGCCCTCTGGCGCCGCGGCCCCGAGGCCGTCGCCCGCGACGTCGTCGTCCTCCTGGGCAAGCTCGCCGGCTACGCCGCCCTCGTCAAGGACATCTGGCTCGCCGAGTACCAGAGGTTCGACGCCCAGACCAAGCGCGGCGGCGCGACCGCCGGTGCCGGCGTCACGGGACGGGGGGTCCCGTCCGGAGGATACGCGACCAGGTCCCGGAACGGCGGTTGGTGATTTCCGTGGGGACTCTGTTTCTTTTTTTTTTTTCGGATGGTAATTCGATTCGTTTTGTTTGGGTTTTCTTCCTTTCCCCTTTGATTAAACAAAAAGTATGAAGGGCTGCGCGTTCTTGTTCTTACTGTTTGTACCACCTTAGGTGTTATGCATACATGTGATTGGGAGGCAAGGGAAGGGAAGGGTTGGACGGGAAGGCTACTCGTCGTTTAATGTTACGTCACGTCTCCGGTTGGGAAATGAGTTACGATCACAAAAATAACAGGGTCCTTCGTACAGAATGAATAAACAGCAGCATATCAGAACGATGTGCCAGATGTGTTCAATTTCTCTCCGTTTTTTTGGTATCAGCCAAATGCCCCTGTGCCAGTACGCCGTCGCTATGCAATCACTTGTATGCCCAATTTTCTCCTCCCGTATTAGACACGGTTATTTCTATCCCTCGTGTCCCTGCCTCGACAAACCCTTGGACCACCCCATTTTCCTATCCTGAGAAACTTAGCCGTCAATCTCGTCCATGTTATCAAACTCTTCGTCCTTTATCTCCTTGGGCTCCTGCGCCTCGTGGTATTGGATACAGTCGTCGATATAGCTGAGGACGGCCCCGACGCTCTCCTCGTCCTGCACATCCAGCTTCAGATAGCTCACCATGCTGAAGTTCTCGATCAGGTTGGCCACGGCCCGGTTCAGCCGTCGGAATCCCGCGCCCCGCATAAGGGCATCTTTGTCCTGAGGGTCGGCTACCTCGTCGTCTCCCGTGTCACCTTCTATCTTCCTTCGGGCAATCTCGGCCGGGTCGTCGTCTAGTAGGTCGGTATTCGGTGTGAGGAAGCGTTTCAAGTCCTTCTTGCGGATCTGGTCCTTCACGAGGTCCATCTTGGACAGGATGTTGATGTGCGGCACTTCCAGCATGATCATGGCGCTCATGGCGCTCAGCGTGCCGGCGAAGAACTTGGCTCTGTCCACCACGAAAGTCGCTTCGAGTAGATAGGCGGCGCAGAGCCGAATGTCGAGGGAACCGGACCGTGTTAAGAAGCGGACGAGAGACGGTAATATTGGGACGTGGGTGTAGAGTTCGATTTGGCCGGGCATGTCGAAGATGATGAGGTATTCTTCGGTGAGGGAGTCGAGTGACTCCGTTAAGAAATCGAGGTTTTCCATCAGGAACTCGAAGCAGTAGATGAGGCCGCCGTTCGGGCCGAGGCCCATCTCTTCCATGACATCTTGGAGAGATATGAGGTCCTTGATATCTAGGTCGGGTGTGTGCTCGAAGGATTCGGCGGCGGGGTCGAGGTTAACGTAGAAGCATGAGCGGCGGTTGAGGTTCAGGTGTGTTATAAGAGAGGCGCAGAAGGTAGACTTTAGATCGCGGGAGGGTTAGCATTGGTTAATAAGCAGAGCCTCCTAGTCGACAAGAAACTCCAGATAGCGTTTGAATAAACTCGACGGGCGTGGTAGAAGCGGTGCTAATCTCGAGAGTGTGATAGACGTGATGGTATAGCGCAACGAGAGCTGAGTGATGGCATACCTTGCCGGCCCCAGCGGGGCCCATTACCATAACTCCGAACTTGCTCATGGCGAGAGGGGAATCAAGCCCTTCTTATCTCGTTGGAACCTTATTACGTTGTTGTGGCTTCGCCGGGTTTAATTTACGGAACGGGAAGCCGAGAGACAGGATCTGACCCAGGTAGGTACTATGGTATGGTATGTAGGCAGTGAATGTTCAGCCTTGCGTCGTGTCCCGGGTGTTACGCTTTGGGCCAGTAGAGGAATTTTTTGTTGTATGGAGGGGTAGAAGGGCGGAATTGGCGGAGGGGCAAGGGTCAAGGGTCAAGTGGTCGGTGGTCGGTGGTCAGTGGTCAATGTTGAGAGATCCCAGGGGTCCAGAAGGTGGGGCTCGAGCTGACAAAATCATTTCGTAAGCGTTCTCTCTTACTGCATAAAACCTGGTTGAGAAGCGTCGTATGCACCTATGTCGAGATATGTAGGTAAGTATGGCGTTACTTCGACCGGGCGTTCTAAGTACCTAGGTAGGTACCTAGTTAGAGGATGTAAGTCTATAGTACGGGTACCCGAAACTGTCTCTCACCGCCCTAACGAAAATGCATGTCTCTGTCGAAGTTCTAAGAGACGTATACGTAGGTACCTAGGTAGGTACCCAACTCGGCTGCTCCGCTAATGGATTTTACCGTCTCCCGGCAGAATATTTCCATCCATTCAACGTCGTGCTCTGGTATCATGCACCGAGAGGTAATGAGTGATTAGGAGGTATGTAGGCTTGACGTTGTCTATCCACGTTCACACGTAAGTGCATGTAAGTGCATGTAAGCGTGTGGAACACCGGTTGCGGACTTTGATTATGGGACTTTATTCCTAAGGTACATGCACCAAAGGCAAAGTGGAAGGGGGTTGAGAATCCTTTGCTTAGTAAAAGAAACATAGAGTATACCGTAACTTTGAGAGGGAGTGATTGGGTGTATCATAAGCCGGTCGAACTATACGTGAGTATACGATAACAAGAAACTCTTGGCTAACTTAGCATTGAATAATCTACTCCCTCTCCTACATAGGAAAGAAAAAGGGAAGAGAGGCAAAAGACTTGGATGACATATGCCGAAGTCAAGACCCTGCTAATCTACAAGCCTAGGGCACTTTTCGGAGAGGGGCAGACGTGGCAGCCAAGGAGTCCGACGGGTCAATGGCGATGGATAATTGAGACAAGCTTCGATCAATGGGACGTAAGAGGGAAATCGGAAAAACACCTGGATGGCTCGTTCAAATCCATCTTATCAGCTGTCAGATCCATATAGGGAGAATACCTCCTAAGATAGGTAGGTAGTTAGGTGTCGAATAAGTAGCCCGAATAGCTTCAACAAACCTACAACTTATATTATAGCATACCTAACTACCTAGGTAGTTACCTAGATGTCCGACGCTTTTGAATCCAAGGGAACCTGATAGTTATTATGCAATCCATGTACATGCTATGCTGACAGGATGCGTGCTTGCGGCACGAAAATCTTACATTCTGGAGCGCGTGTATATCACTGCCCGTCCTATGGTCGGTTGGTTACTCGGGGTAGAGAGATTTTACGTATGTTGCGTGTCGTTCGGTTGACGAGTTCGGGCCCGCGAAGAAAGAGGGTCGAGATAAACCCGCACAAGCCGGCTTAGGTAGGTACCCTAGTACTATGCATACGTATAAAGATATGCGGATACAAGAGTTACATGTACTTACCTCGATCAGACAAGGTTATCTCGACGTTATATGGCGCGCGACTAACCAGATAGAGTTAATATACCAGGACTTGATAGATCCAATTTGTGGAGTTACTCCGAACCTTACTGCTTGTATCGGCGCCCCTCTTGCTCCTTCTGAGAAAATTCCTTTGGCTTGCCCCACTTCGCCTTTTAGTTCGTGCTCTTCGCACCAGACACCTGCAGTTATCCAGACGCTAGGACCCACGACCCACGGCTCAGGAACGGACAGCGAGCCGCTACATGTAGCGTTTAGCTTAAAGGTTATGTACTCGCTACTGGCGTAACTGCAGGCAGTACAGTCTAGTTTACTTTCAGTGGTCGGCATATTTGTGTAAGCGACGGAAATTGCGCCATTCGAACTGTTAAGGTACTTTTTTTTTTCTCAAGTTCCTGCCCCTCCGTTTTTTTTTTTATTCTCTTCCCCAATAGAAAAGCCCAAAAGGAAAATCTCCCACTTTTCGCCATTCTCTTCTTAAACCTCTTCTTTCCCCCCCTCAGCCATCCCATCTTCTCTTAATCCTACTTCTTCGAGAGACACTCTTGGGCTTTGCATTTTCCTTGGTTGCATAGAAACAATCACTCGTGTGTTTGTAATCACCTGAATTTTTTTATTTTATCTTCTCTCCTTCACACAATGCCTGCCACCAACGGCCATTCGAGCTCCTTGAGCACCCCTCGGAACCCCGGGGCTTTCCTCTTCACCGTAAGTCTCTATACCCGATGTTGTTACCTCACCTCGGGAACAGCTTTGTTTGGGATCCCGTACTAACCTACCCCTCCCCCAGTCCGAGTCTGTCGGTGAGGGTCACCCCGATAAGATTTGCGACCAGGTCTCAGATGCCATCCTCGATGCCTGCTTAGCGCAAGACCCCCTCTCTAAAGTCGCCTGCGAGTCGGCTACCAAGACCGGTATGATCATGGTCTTCGGTGAGATCACCACCAAGGCCAACGTTGACTACCAAAAGGTCATCCGAAATGCCATCAAGGAGATCGGCTATGACTCGTCGGAGAAGGGCTTCGACTACAAGACCTGCAATGTCATGGTTGCCATCGAGCAACAATCCCCCGATATCGCTCAGGGCCTTCACTACGAGAAGGCCCTCGAGGAGATGGGTGCTGGTGACCAGGGTCTCATGTTTGGCTACGCCACCAACGAGACCCCCGAACTCCACCCCCTCTCCCACCTTCTCGCCCACAAGCTTAACCAGGCCATGTCGGCGGCCCGCCGGGACGGAACCCTTCCCTGGCTCCGACCCGACACCAAGACCCAGATCACCATGGAGTACAAGCACGACGGCGGTGCCGTCGTTCCTCTAAGAGTCCACACCATCGTCATCTCTGCCCAGCACAGCGGCGATGTCACGACTGAGCAGGTCCGAAAGGAGCTGAAGTCCAAGATCGTCGACCCTGTCGTCCCTAAGCAGTACATTGATGACGAAACCATCCTACATGTGAGTAGCGGCGCCCCGCTCAGCCAACTTTGGTTGTTATTTCCGTTGTCCTATGCACAATTCTAACAGTTTGCAGCTTCAACCTAGCGGCCTCTTCATCATTGGCGGCCCCCAGGGTGATGCTGGTGTCACCGGCCGAAAGATCATCGTCGACACCTACGGTGGCTGGGGTGCCCACGGTGGCGGTGCCTTCTCCGGTAAGGACTTCTCCAAGGTCGACCGATCTGCTGCCTACCTCGCTCGGTGGGTTGCTAAGTCGCTCGTCGCCGCCGGCCTCGCTAAGCGAGCGCTGGTCCAGCTCAGTTACGCCATTGGCGTAGCCGAGCCCTGCTCCATCTACGTCGACTCCTACGGCACCTCCGACAAGACTGCCGAGGAATTAGTCGAGATTGTCAAAGCCAACTTTGACCTCCGCCCTGGCGCTATCGCCAAGGAACTCAACCTAATCCGCCCCATCTACAACCAAACAGCCAAGTTCGGCCACTTCGGCACCAACCAGGACTTCACCTGGGAGCAGCCCAAGCCCCTGAAGTTCTAAGCTGTCGAGTTATAGATTTCCGCTGTGGGGGATCTTATCAGATTTATAGTAGCGGAAGAATCAACTTCTTTCTGCATTGCGACCGGCGTTGTTGGGTGTGTTATCTAGAGACATAGGATTCCCTCATCGGAAAATGTCATGAAAAATTTCAAGGGCATGGCAGCATGGCGTACGGTTTCAACATACCTGGTTTGGGCAAAGGCACAGATAAAGTGGCATCTACGGGGTCACCGGTCTGGTAAAGGTAACGGATAAAAAATATCCGTATTGCATTTCTTCAACACGGCAATATGTCGAAAAGACAAAATAAAGATACCAATTCGTCGTGCTTTACCGTTCCTGTCTTGATTGCATATCGTGAATATCGTGAATATACGTCATCCATCATTGTCTAATTCAATTCCACCTTCACACGTCTAGCAGATTTCATTTATCGTCCTCCATGGGTTAACTTCTAATATATATTACGCTAGATGTCACCATTGCGGGATATATAATCCCTGAGTTTCTCCAAGAGTGTCTAATGACTTGGTGATGGCACAATCGCCATGCCCACGGTCATCCCAGGTTTTACCTAATATTCAAGTATCCCTAGTCCCTAAATACGAAATGGCTCCTTAAACGGATCGTATATATTTGCTTCGGCCTCCTAGGTATAGACCCTTAGAATCCTACTAACTCCATCTCCCACAATAACTACCCTCTTCTTTCTCTTTTTCCTTCTCCTTCTCCTTTCCCAGAATCACCGACCGCTCTATACTCGCTATCCATAACTCCTCGTCTTCTTCCGCTACCACTTTCAGAACTACCCCCTTCCACTTCTACTTCTACTTCTTCTACTTCTTCTTGCTCCATTATCCCTCCATCCACCTCCTTCTCCTCGTGCTCGAAGCAATCGGACTCCGCGCCCGCCGAATACGCGGATAACCCCGCTGGCGACGACGGCGACGGCGTGTACCGCCCCGCGGGCAGCAGCGTGAGCAGCGTTAGGAACTCGTCTTGGAATCGGCGCGTTCCTGGCGATGGGGGGCTGGGCGGGTTGTTGTCAAGGGTGTTGGGGTGGTGGTGGTTGTGGTTGTGGTTGTTGTTCTTAAGGTTACCGGAGTCGGAGTTGGAGTTAGAGTTAGGGTTGAAGTTGAAGTTGGAGTTGGAGTTGAGGGTGAGGCTTGGTGGCGGAGGGACTGTTAGGAGGGAAGACTCCGTGTGAGAGGACGATGAGATGTGAGATGGTAGATGGTCAGGTGGTGAGATTTTCAGTCTTTTGGGCTCTCTCGATGTCCCCGTGTCCTCCTCTGTTGCGCCATGCTCGATGGCTACTTCGACGATGTGGACCTTGACGGTGGGGGAGCCGGGAAGTGGCGTTTCTTTTATTCCCATGTCTCACTTGTCTCCTCCTTTTGTTGGGGTTGTATATGGCGTAGTGTTGTATGAATGCTGGTTGCTGATTGTTGGTTGGTATGTGAAATATCTAATAGGTACCTATATGGATTCCCTTAGGTATGAGTAGATGGGTTGGCATTAGAAGTATAGGTAAATATAAGAGTGTGAGCTAGACACTACAGAAGAAGAGAGCAGTGAAGTCATGACGAGCTGGGATATAAAGCTTTATGCGTGCCGTTAAGGAGGTCTCCTCATATAGCGATTAGAGACATATCAGATGGTCCTTCACAACTCGCTCTCTCACAAGGTCGCGGCTTATTCAGAGAGTCATCCAACCAATATGAAGGACGGAAAATCCAAATTAGATCCGGCCACTCCTCTCTTCAGTGTGCTTAAGAGTTTTGCGAGCTATACGGCTCGGTAAAGTAGATACTAGTAATATGCAGAGAAACAAAAGAATGCACTGCTGCAGCCACAACGCCGCATAGACATATCCCGCACGGGTTCGAGATCGGCCTCCTGCGTGACCAAGAGCAGATAGGCCCGGGGCGCTTCTAGTCTGGGAGCACATTACATTAGGGTCTTACATTAGGGTGCTAAGTTATGTTTATATGCCGCTTCTATGGGCGAGCGGAGGGGACGGGCGCCGCTGCAAGGATCGATGGGCCATTGAACTTCCCGATCGATACCAAAGCTGTTAGCCACTCTCCAAAAAGGTTGAGCTCGGGAATAACTAAATTGGGTAGCGGCCTAGGTAGCAGCTGAACTCTCGAAAGCACGGAAGCACGATCTTTATGTCGTGACCCCCTATCAAATTTAGTTTTCACCCAGTCAGCGTGGCGTCTGCGCGCTTAGAGGACCGAGCTTGGCTGCTGGCCCGACCGCTAAAGGCGAAAGCGAGGAATACGAGATACGGCCGGTCCAACCGGGTCCGCGGTTCGACTGCCGTGTTTAGCAATCCGCGATCCTGAACGTACGCTTGGGCATTATCTACCATCTAACAAGACTTAATATGTCTAAATGATCAGCTATGTTAAACTCGTCGCCCGCACTGTGCGGATTTACATATCTAGAAAGCCGGGACGTGCAAGATAAGAGAATTATCTGGCTGTTGATCGACGCTTTACTCTTCGAGCTACCTATACCCAGCTCCACGTCCTAGCTTTTCCATGCGTAATACCAAAACGCCGCCAGCGTGGCCTACCCGTGCAGCCTGACACGGCCAGAAAGCCATTAATTTCCAGACAGCCGACCCTGCAAGTGCCGTATGAGCCACCTATTTATCGTACAGTATAGGTATGTTTCCGGGAGAGAGGGCAAGAGAAAACTGTTTAATCATCCTCTATATCGTCATCACTCAACACCAATTTCTGTATAGATGGCGCCGCCGCAGCAGAAATCGTAGAGGCGTCGCCTTTCTGCCGTATGCTGATAGCGAGGCCCCTCTTCTTTCGCGGCGACGACTCTTCGGTTGGCTTATCAGTAGCCCATGCTTCTCCCGTTTGCTCGGGGTTATCGTCTCCATCGAGGACATCCTCGTCTGCCGCCGCCGCCCCAATCCCAGAGAACGAGGTCACCTTTTCGATTTCTTTCAGCCGCACGGTGCTTACTACATTTCTGCGTCCCCGTGCTATATGCGCCATGTAGGGTAATCGTTCTAGTAGCAATTCTCTGCGAGCCGAATTTCCAAGGAACAGTAACGGTCCTGCTTGTTGATCTTGACTTGGTTCGGCTCGCTTAGACCATTGGCTGCCATTGACCTGGGAGGAAGCCTGGTGTTTGCCGATCCATTCCCCGCCGCTAGCTGGCGTCTTTGGCCGTCTAAACGCAGAAGCACCTTGAGTAAGATCCTGTCCGGCTTCATCCCCTTTTAATAGCCTGGAGGCCCAATGGTCTATCACACCCTCCAATTCCTCTTTCTCCCGCCAAAGCTTAAGGCTTGTAGGATAGAACATCTTGTAAGCATCGCCGCCACCTCGCCCAGAAGGTTTAGCCATTCGCTTCACTGGATTTGGGAGAGAGAATAAAAGCCCCCTTGTTGCGACTTGAAATGTAATCTCATCTTGCCTCAACATGTGGCTAGCCGAATCTCGCCCAGAAAATGTTGATGCACCAGTTCCCCGCCCACGAAAGAAGACATCCCACGATGGCGAAAGCAAGTCACTCTCAGAGAGGTGTTCGATGCAATCGCTAATGTAGTCAAGCGGGGAATTTGGATCGGAAGGCCCGCTAGATTCACAAGATAGGACATAGTTCTCATGAAGGGCTGAAATGAAGGTGTGGGTATCGGTTCCAGTCTCATCGATGAGGTTGTCAACGGAAACTTCAGAACGTTTTGGCCTGGAATAGTGAGCCAAGTAGTCAGGGAGCATTTCAGCTTGGCCCTCAGGCGTCTGTTGGCTCATTGGGCGCTCATCTCTTTTGTTGTATACCACCTTCCCAACAGCATGAAATATACCCAAACTAGCCTCCCGTTGTGAGACGAGCTGCAAGCTTTCCACCTCGCCTTTAGTCAAGGATATTTCGTTTTTTGATCCGCGCTTGGGTTTCGTAAATGTGACTTTCGAACCCCAGTCCGCATCGGTATCGCCTTTGAGACAGAGGAACTCAAGCGAAGATATTGCGCTTCTTATGTCCCCTATCTCGCCTAATCTTTTCAAGACGAGCGGGCCTGGTGTACGGCGCCGTCCAGATTTCCGAGCCTCCTTTTGCACGATTAGTTCAAGCGCGCTGGAGAGGAGAGTAGGCGCAATGGCATTGAACTCGATAATACAGGAACCTGGATGCCGTGTGATTTCAGGTCCTAGTAATCGATAGGCCGTAAAACTATCCGCAGACGCAGAGGTGGTAGCCAGTAAGGTCTCTGATATAACCATAACAATAGGAGTAATAGGGTCTCTGGACGTTTGCCGACCGAAAGAGGCGAGAGATGGCGTATTAGCAGCTAGGTATTGTAAGATAGTCTTCCGGAAGGTCGTTAGGGCCGTTGATGACCGGGTAAAAGTGTTCGGGAATTCCTCAATGAGAATAATCTTCCTCGTATTATCATTACTATCGTTTTTGCCAAGACTCGACGAAGTTAAGTCAGTGTCAGTGTCTAATTGGCCAAATTTCCCTCCTCTTCCCATAAACTCTTCAAATTGTGCCGAGGCTGACTGAAACCCCTGATGTGCGCCTAGGGAACCGACCGGGTTCCTCCATTCGAGAAGTTCACAGCGCATATCCTTAGCGAGGAGGCGAACCGTGGTCGTCTTTCCCGTTCCGGCGGCTCCCTTTAAAATAAGGAGCCGCTGTCGCATCCGGCCAGCCATAACGTCTTCGAGCCACCGGCGAACATCCGTTACTTTCTTCTTGTGAACCGCAAGCTCCTCCAGGTTCACGGGCCCGAACCGCTCGGACCAGGGCCGTTGGTCATCGTCAACAGTTGGACCTTGTTGAAGGCGAGGTGGCTTAAGAAATTTTTGACTCGACATAAGGCCCGGGCCACCAGACGACTGAGGAGTATCTCGAAAACGCTTACGGGCGTTTTGTCCGACTCGACTAATACTCGCGGCCGCGTACTCCCCAACGTCGTCCTCGTCGGATATCGGGTCGCTGACAATATCATTTCTCTTGGTTGGTGATGCCGTCGGGGCCCGCTGAGCTTGCTTAGAGAACATAGCCATGAGATCTGCCGTTTTCTCTTTTTCTGCCCGTTTCCCCTTTGTGTACGACCGTGTCTTGGGCTTCTCTGGACTCGTGCTAGGACTTTTGAATACATTCCTTCTCTGCTGCAAAGGTATCACGGTTTGGTTCGACGGTTGGGAGGCCGGGAAGCGAGAGGACTTTCCCAGAGGACTCGGCGAGGCTGCCCGGACTCGATGGACAGCAGCAGCAGAAGCGCCTTCTTGGGTGGGGGATGAAAGGAGGTAATTGGTAAGGGTGTTGGACTTCGGCTTAGGCTCTTCTTCATCGTCTGAAGAGGCATGAACGATGTTCCGTCTGCGACGCTTCGGAGGCGGCGCCATGGCGATAAGGCAATTGATGGGGGCACGGCATCTGCTATCGGGCGTGATTATTCACATTTGGGAGAATGGAGGTGTGATTAACCTTCCAATTTTAATGATCTTCGTTCGACCGTGGAGAAGTGTGAGGCGAGTTGTGAAAGCTCGAAGTTCCGAGTGTTTATTCCGGTACGTAGAGAAGTACAAATACCAAATACCTGGTACCATATACCGAATTGGTATTCGTCATGGACAGAATCAAAGGGACGGTACGGCTGAGGGTCGAAAATTAGGTACCTTCCGTCATTTCCATACCGATGGAACCTTCCGTCGCGGCCGGGTGTCCGATAGCGCGTCTCCCAGCGACCCAACTCGCTGTAACCTAGGTGCGACGTCATGTGATCAATTAAACTTGCATCGCGCTAGGACTTTCTAGTACTCCGAGGTAAGTATCTCCAGGGGTGCCCATCTCACTATAAAATCATACCTAGGTATTAGTCCTATCTCGTACATACAATAACTTACAAATACCTAGGTACCTTACGTTACTGTTTCAGATATAATCGTACTCTACATGTATGTTTATGAGCACTTTCGTATTTGCAAGGTTCCACGAAGACAGTCTTGATCTCATTTTCCATTGAACTCATTTTACCCTTAACTAGTCCGATCGGTGATAAGCCTGAATTACAGTAGGCAATATAGTAACATCAGTATATGCTAACCAAGAGATCACTTTCGACATATAACTCCCGCAATTCATATAAACGAGGAAACTCCAGCACAAAGTTGGCCTGGAAAGGCCGTGTGTTACGAGAAGGTCCATCCTTGGAAATCATCGGCGAATCGGACCGCAGCAGCCAGGTAGCGCTCATGTACGTCCCCCCAAGTCCGAGCCGCCTCTTTAATGGCACGCACCGCTGCGCAGCAGATTAGTACCATAGTAGCCCATTGTTGGTAGCTGAAAAGAGCCTTACCTTTGACGAAGTGAGAGTCAGTGGCGTAAGGACCATTTAATGCCTTGTCCTCCACATAATTCCACTGCTTCCCCGCAACGTCTCCCGGCTTGATGTAATCCGGGTCGATTTTTGGCCGGAGCTCAATAATGTACACTATGAGTGCAAAAAGCCACCACTGTCTTACCAAGTTGATCCGGAATTCCGGTGGGATGAAGGGAAGGAGTATCCTAACAGCGTGGCTTGTTGTGAGCACGTGGCAAAGGAAGAAATTGTAGGAATGAGTCCCGGGAGGGACAGTCGCAACTAGAAGAGCAACCGCAGCCTCTTGCGAGAGTTCGAAATCCCTCGCCGGGTCGTCAAGCGGCCATGCATTCCAGTATTCCAAAACTATGTCCTCATGCTTCTGGAATAACGGCTCGATATTGTCGGGGCCAGGCTCCTTAAACGACCCGTCCAGACGCTTGTCATTCGCCAATTTCATAAGCAACTCCAATGGTGAGGATGACCCGATAGGAGTTGGCCTCGAGTAGGAAGGGTCGTCAATGTACTTGTGAAGGAAATTGTACTGGGTGGCAGCCATGCCGAGAGCCTCCATGGCAACCTCGCGACTATCCACTTCGTAAGCATACCCTAAGTGGATGAGAGGATGGCCAACTAATACGGGTCAGTTCATATCTAGGGTTGCACGTCTGAGGGGTTCAACGTACGGCCTCCAATAAGGCAATTTATTAACGGCTCCTTGCCCCCATATATATACTCTTCCACGACGCCCTTCCACCGGTAGTTGTGTCTCAATGCTAGAGAATCTTCGAAGAAATCAACGTAGGCACGTTGGTATTCGGGGTCTCCGAGAAAGTCCCTCCAGTCGTCTTGGACTATTTCAGCCGGCGATGGCTTCCATGGCTCGAGCTCTTGAGACTCCACATCATAGATCTTGTGCAATTGTTGAGCGTCTGCTCCAAGGAGATAAGCAGAACCCAGGATATGAGGTAGATGATTATGAAATTGTAAGTTGTTATATAGGATGGAATGGTTTACATGGTTTGCCCGCAATAAGTGCTTCAGTGTTCTGGGCCGTTTCTCAGGCGCCGTCTCTGTATTGTGGACCTCAACTGGCGGGATTTCGATGGTCCGAGTTCGACCTGTATTAGAGACAAGTCGGTTCACAATGGGAACGTAAGAAAGTACTGAAGCCATCTCGAGCCTTGCATTAGAACATCATAACCGATTGATTTCTGGGGTTGAGGTGGTGAAAGTGGAAGTGACGTAACAAAATAAGGTAGAGAGTGCCACTCGCGTGATCCGAGCCGTTCTTATATAAAATATGTATCTATGCATTTAACCAAGTGCCTTGGTATAATAATATTGTCTCTTATAAGGATACAGGGTAGTGACGCACTTCACAAATCATTAGGTGCGCACGGGCACTTATCTTAACGCTATGCCCAGCGTACCAGCGCTGTCTACGCTACCTAAATACATACCTAGGTACCTGTACCGTGGGTACGTCCGCGATTTTTTCTTTTTTCTTTTTTTTTTACTAAGCGTAATCTCTTTAATTGAATACCTGAAAGCCTGCGCATTAACATGCAAATTGCGTCGCGCTAGAACATTTCAACACGCTCCCTACCAACATTCAAATCTCAACATGATTAAATCATCTCCCGTCCTAATATATGCTGAACTTCTATCAAACATACGAGAAGTATCCGTCGGATGTGAGCTGCCTACAGAGAGTTCGCTCAGCACTAGAGCCGCCGTCTCACCCGATGGCTTGTTCTTCACCATCAATCACGATGGCGTAGAGACATCGATACGTCTCCCTGGACAGGTTGCCTCGACCAAGCAGCTCCCAATACGGAGTCTCGGCAAGAGACAACTTTCTTGTCGATTGCCCCTCGCTATAACACCAGAGCGCAATGCTGAACAAGACGTTCCATGGTCCGCAAGCGACCTTCAACCAGAGTCGCCCATTATGTGTAGGGCGTGTCGTGCTACCATCGTCGAGCCTGGCACTATCAAGGTATGGAAAGACCTACCAAGCGAGAATTGGGCCGAAATGATGGAATTCTGGCATTGTCATAAGCCGCACCATCATGGGCATGGGCATGGACACGGGCACGGGCACGGACACGGGCACGGGCACGGACACGACGACAGCCTCACTTCTAAAGCCTATGGTGCAAGCTCTAAGATATCAGCCCAGCCTAACGTCGGGTTTGTGGACCTTACTTCCTTTCTCTTAACAGAGAGAAATGTCTCTGCATCTGCTGTGAGTGTTTTCGTTATCTAGGTACTCAAATCGGGTATATAGAAGGTGGCCAGACCAGCATTCCAGCTCATCAATGGTATGGTTACCGATACTCATACCCAATAATGACGTAGCCTTCCGTCTCAGTATGCCGCCGCCGAATCCTGGGTTTTATCCCGGGGATTGGCGTCGGTGTACTTGGAGGCTCCTCTGTCTTTCACTAAGAGTTTTCTTGGACGTGGAAATTCTGGGATTAACCAGAGGCACATCTCTACATCTAGCCGGTTAAATCAGGGGGCTTTTATCATCACTTCTTCTAAGTGTTACTTTTTACATGTTACTAATGCACGTCCACCTTTATAGATCACAAAATCCACATTGCCATCAGGGCCACGCGAGGAGCAGGATTCTCATGATGAGACACCTGAAAATGGAGGGTCCCATGAACTACACATCGACAATCTACCTGTCTTCTGTGAATCCTGTAAAACTCAATTAGGGATAGTGAATAACCAAGAATTCTCTATTTCCCTATTTAAATGGCAGGTCCACGTAAATGAGCAGATTCAACGAGACCTTAAGAACCTACCGAGTCTTTTCCACTACGTCAGCGCAATGCTCCTAGCAACGATGGCCCGCTCAGGCTCTTCAAAGTCCATCCTGCTACCAATGAAACTACAAGACCAGCCGGCTCAAAGCGTTCCCGAAACAAATGGAACGACACAGTCTTTATTACATATCTGGCTATTCAACGGCAATATAACCTTCTCGTCGTCTAAGGAAACGAGATCACCTATCCCGGCTGTAAAGGTTTTCTACCGCATGATTAGCCAGACTGATGCAGACAAATTACTAGACTCCATGACTTCAAACGTACAAGATATTATCCTACCGGCCAACGCAATCGAGAAAGTCATAAATGCTTTGAATGATAGTAACTACCTATTACCCCAGAGCGACCGCCAGTTCCAGCAGTGGAAAGTTGGTCTTCTTGAGAAGTGGGACAGAAGGGGTGTATGAAAAGTCTAAGTACCTATCTAGGTATGCACCATATTGTACGCAGACTCCTACCTGACTACCTAGGTATACATCATATATACCTATTACTGGGGGCCTTATAGAGGCCTCGAGCCCACGACGACGATATAGCAACCCGTGAAGGGTCTCACGAGTCTGGATGAGAACAGTTCATACTTTCGTTGGCGAGGTCACTAAGTATAGGATCAGTTTAGGGGAATACAGCAGAACTCGGGTCTGTATATAATAGTCAAATAATACGAGTCGCTGGGGTCGAGTCTTGAAATAGGCTATGGGTGTATCATAGTCCATAGGACCACCGAAGATTTAGCATCAGCTAGTCTTCATCAAAATTTATTACTTGAGAATAGACTGGTCTTTCGTTATTGTGGTCTATGTTTAAGCACCCTCCAACTCCCCTATCACACCGGGTTGCGAAATCACCAGGGTCATCTGCATCACCAGGGGCCCCAAGGCCGAGATTTCAAATATAGGTTTCTTTTGACTAATGCACAGGGTGTTTATGAACACAGGTGGAGGTCACAAAGGAAATCTCTGTCTGCACCATGGAGCGTCTGCCTAAGCTGACAATGTCTATTGAGACTTGGAGGATACGATTCCTATGAACTGGTCAGTCCTGCGTGTACCGATAGACTTGGTTGTCATGAGACTTACTCTCTACGTCGGCGACGCTTTGTTGGAGGATTTGCTGAAGTGCCTTGGGGTTCTCGAGCTCCTTCCTTACTTTGGCGATGATGGTCTCGGCCAGCTCCCTCTGCTGACGCTGCTTGACCTGGCTCTCGTATCGCACCCACGAATCCAGCACCGACTTAGCCTCCGCCGCTAGAGCGGTGGTCTGCTCGAGCTCGTACGCCTTGGCCTCGAGCCTGGCAGTCTCCTTGGAGACCTCGAAGAGCGCCTTGGTGATGTCGACAACACCTCCCATCTGCTGGACGTTCTCGATACGGTTCTTGACGGCCTGGGTGTGGTCGGCGCGCGCGGCGTTCAGGATGTCCTTGATCCGCTTGTTCTGTGCCTCGGCCCATTGCGTGTACAGGGGACCGCCGTACTTGATCAGAGCAGCCCAGACGCTAAGCAGACAGAAGGCGACGACGGTCTCCTCGTTTACGACGTAGTATTCGTTGCTGATGGCGTAGATGGAGAGACCGGCGGCGGAGGAAAGGATGGCCGTCTTGGAAACGAGCGAGTTGCCGGGCAGGGCATCGATGATCGACTGTGCCTTTGCCTTGGGCTCGGGGAGGTTGGAGGCCGGTCGGGTGGAGGTCAACGAGGTCACTGCGGGAAGAGTTCGCGAAACCACTGACGGTCGCAGACGGGCAGCCCCTACAGATTCACAGCATGAGTTTTCAGCGACCCAATTGGCATCTTAAGCAACTTAAGAGCATGTTCCAAGCTTACCGAAGGCACGAGTAGCCAAGCGGGAGGCCATTGCGAGACTATGACGACTATGGCGAGAGACGGCGGATTCGGGTGAGGGGAGATGGGGGATATAATTATTTTGCCCTTAGGTACTTTTTTACTTGAGGAGCTTTCGGGATCGAAGTTCGATGAGGTTTTAACGCACTTGCACCTTCCCAGTAAACCCGCTTTCAACCCGCTTCCGTGATTGGTCGGTATCGCACGTGATTTACCGATTGCTCCCCACTTTAACCCAGATCCGAAGTCAGCCTTGCATTATTCTTTCTCGAGGCTGCTCTAACAATTTCAACTTTTTTTCTCCTATTGTTCTCTCTTCACCGTCTCCTTTAACACATCCCCAATCCAATTCAATTACGTAGGTACCATACCCAACCGCCTAGAGATGTCGGGGGCTGTTGCCGAGGAGTCCTTGAAGAGGAAGCGATCGAAGTCCTCCGAAAATGCCAATAAACGGTCGAAAGCAAAGAGCGGCGACGAGCGCGATCCTCAAGCCGAGATCCTCTTACTCGAGAATGGGATCCTAGAGTCTAAGAAGAACTACAATAACATAACGACCCTTCTAGACCTCGCGCAGAAAGATAGCGACGACGATTCTACTCAACTTGCCTTGGTTTCGCTGTGCAGAGTCTTCCTACGCCTCCTTGCATCAGGAAATTTGGCGCGACGGAATGGGCAGTCGGAAAAGGAGGTCGTAGTTGTCCAATGGCTTAAGAAGAAGCTTGGAGATTACCAGCAGATCTTAGTCTCTGCTTTAGGCGAAGAGAATTCTGCATCGACTGCCCTCACTTTAGCCATGCGCATCTTGCAAGCAGAGGGTCAATATCTAGTCAACGACAAGGACGAATACAACTTCCCGAAGGCCTTCTTAAAAGAAGTTGTACAAGCGCTTGTTGAGAGCGAGTCTAAGGAAGTCAGACAGGAGTTTTGCGAAAAGTTCTTAGGCGAATATGCGGATATACGACTCTATACCTTCAAGGCCCTGAAGTAGGCGGCTACTTTCCGCTTAATAAGTGCGCTAGATATGCTAACTTAGTCGCAGAGATATTCTCGCCGCGGATACTCTGATATCCCCAGACGCAAATATTTTTGATAACGTATTCGACGTGCTATCCTTTTTCGAAGAGGTCCCGGATTCTGCAGAGGATCTAGGCGAGTTTTACATTGGCGCACCGAAGAAGAAGTCGCATCCTGTCGCATCACTGAACCAGCAGAAGAAACATGCCCAGGAAGCATGGTTAGCGCTACTAAGCCTAGGCCCTAACAGAGATCAGAGGAAGAAAGTGCTTCAGATTATGACTAGATCCATAGCTCCGTGGTTCACCAAACCAGAGCTTCTAATGGACTTCCTAACCGATTCGTATAATTCCGGTGGCGCAACTTCTCTCTTGGCTCTATCGGGAGTCTTCTATCTCATACAAGAGCGGAACCTGGACTATCCGCTATTCTATCGGAAACTATACTCATTGCTGGATGCGAACATCCTGCACTCAAAACATCGGTCCAGGTTCTTTCGATTACTGGACACGTTCCTCGCTTCAACGCATCTTCCCGCCGTCCTTGTCGCAAGTTTCATCAAGCGAATCACGAGACTGTGCCTCAACGCCCCCCCTGCCGCTATCGTGGTAGTCATACCCTGGATTTACAATCTATTCAAGAAGCATCCCCTTTGCACGTTTATGATGCATCGCGTGCCGAGGACGCCGGAAGAGAAAGAGACCCTGGAAAATGAAGGAATGGCAGACCCCTTCATCGCTGACGAAGAAGACCCGATGGAGACACGCGCCATCGATAGCTGTTTATGGGAAGTTGTTCAACTACAGTCGCACTACCACCCGAACGTCGCGACTATCGCGAAAATAATATCGGAGCAATTCACCAAGCAGTCCTACAATCTTGAGGATTTCCTAGACCATTCGTATAGTAGTGTAAGTTATAGCGTGCCACCGTCCTACGTGCTAGGTTCCCTAGAGCTAACGTGCTCCTTTAGTTGCTCGACGCAGAGTTGTCTAAGCAAGTCAAGAAGGCACCCGTTGTGGAGTTCATGATCCCTAAAAGGGTGTTCCTACCGCAGGATCCGGCCTCGGGGGTTGAGGATAGTCTCCTGACGAAGCTCTGGGACTTCCAATGATCACCGCTCAGACGCAT
This sequence comes from Pyrenopolyporus hunteri, assembly GCA_902806595.1. Taxonomy (NCBI): domain Eukaryota; kingdom Fungi; phylum Ascomycota; class Sordariomycetes; order Xylariales; family Hypoxylaceae; genus Pyrenopolyporus; species Pyrenopolyporus hunteri. Next base: position 815,905 of record CADCXC010000004.1, on the reverse strand, counting down.
TGTACAGCCACGGACAACGCGTCAAACATACCTTGAACTCGGCAACTGACCTCTCGATCTCACTCACCTCGGAGATCCGGGGTCATCGACCCAAATTTGCTTGCGCCATCCATCCCTTGGGTAGCTCACCGTGGGTCGGTACCGAGGATATGGGCTCATCCGGTCACGAAGCCACTCCACTGCCCCGACTAGCTCGTTACCGTGCGGTGGATGCGGATCTCAGGGTCGCTAGCATCGCAGGGACCATCGCATATTACGCGGATTCTTGCTACTTTGTGCTACCACAGCCGTACTACGTGAGTACGCCAACGCAAGGTACAAAAATGACAAGCTGCCGCGTATCGTTCGGTTCTGGAAATTGCTTCGACGCGCAGCCTCAGAACTCCACCTTTGCCCTACGTAACGCGGAGTGGGGAAAAACACTATTTCAGGTGTTCGAGTTGGGCGAGAAATCCGTTTCATATCACTGACGTTCCGACGAGATGAGTGGTCGAAATTCTTAGAAAGGATTCAACCGCATATAGAATATATTACTCTGAGCAAAGTTACCCGGTCTAAAAAAAAACGAGCTGCGTAGGCTTTCCCGGCTGTCGGGGCTACACCGCCATGTTGGCTAAAGCCTAGCAGCTTCTCCTAGAGCAAAAGCGAACTCTCAATTCAATCCGGCAAAATGAAATAGCAATTGCACAGAGATATGAACGAAACCTCGACGTCGCTTTCCCCCCGTGTGACAGCAGCCTTAGATATGACTCATCCCTCCCTCCCCCTTTTAGGACATGCTACAAGCGATTATCGGGGTCTTCGTGGTTGAACGTAATGTCGCATGTGGCCAGTGGAGCCGGACGGTACTTTACTGGCGAGTCGCGATGAAAAGCTGCAGGTCTCCGATGAAAAGTCAGATCTGAGAAACGGCGTGAGAAAGTAGGTCGCTAGATAGAGGCCGACGGGCCATCCTCTTTTCCCCCGAAGACGTCCACATCAACGAACGCATCCGCAGAGAGCAGCATCTCCTTGGACAGGTACGCCCGAGCAAGGTTAAGGATCATCTCGAAAATCGACTCTTTCAACGGCGATGGTTCCATTACGCCCTGGTTTCTCATCCCTTTGGGCAGAAATGGTGGTTTCGTATTTGACTATCAGCTGTAGCACCCCATGCCAGGATCGATGACCTTGGAAGCTGGTTGGTCGAAAAGGCCACTCACCGCCGCTTACGAACTATCCCCTTTCGGTTTTGGCAGTACCGAGCAGGCGCACATGTCTTGCACGGGCGAGGGCAAGTCGAAGTTAGCGTTTCTCCATCAACCCCAAATCCGACCTCTCATCACCTTCAGATCGTACCAGAAGGGGATGTGACCCATTCTTATGTGCGACTGGCCGCATAAAAGCCGGCCCGCTAGGTGTCACGGCGCTGCATGTATGAATGTATGAAGTTCGTGCCTAACGAGAAGCTCTTCCCTTCTGGGCAAGTGCTCGAAAGCCCTGAGTCCCCTCGGTACTTCGGAATAAGGAGCCACAGTCGGTGTAGGTAGCACGATTCAATTGAGCTCCGGTCCAACCAGGACGGCGTATTTCATCCACACCGCGTCGCACCCGCGAGCAGTGGTGAGCTCGTCGATGCGTCATGAAGCAAAGGAAGAAGCCTTAAGCCGCTCGCGCTCCTTGTTTTGACCTAGGATCGTGTGGTTCATGGTCAATTGGTCTGTAACTCGATATTGCGTATCGCGGGTAGAGCAGAAACGCACCGCGCCAAGCATGGCCTGGCTCTCAGCCGACCCGCCGGAGGATGCGCGATTCATAGCCAATCACTCAGACGAGGCGAGCGCTCCTAGCAACAAGTAACAATCGAACCGCACGTGCGTTGAAACGCTCCATCGCGCTTCTCCTCCTCGGGATTGAATCGAATAGAGCTGATCACGGAGCGTTTTACTCGTATCATTCAGGCGTCAACCATCTTACATGCTGTCGCCAACGACGACCTATTCATCAATTTCTCCGGTTGGGCGTCCCGGCTGCAAACATCCAAGAGCCCACAACCGCCAAATCCGGGTCGTAGCGGGCTTGCAGAAAACATACCTACCTGTACCGGCTCCCGATGCGGAAGGGCCGCGGTCGAAGGTTCGGCCATGCCTACTCCTCAGACCAACTCCTCCTGAGCGTTTGCTTATAATAGAGAGCCATTGGCTTCCATCCGATTAACCGTTCCCCGCGACGGCCTCCCCTTGTAGAATCTCAAACGGAGCCTCCACAGGACATCCATTAACTAAGCTCGTCGGGATCTACACCTGTACGTCATTCTCGAAACGGGCAATTTCCTGTTGGCCGGTCTATGGATATGTATTCCTTTCGCCGTGTACGCGGTGGCTGAGCTTTGCCTGATCGAACCTGCCGCCGTTGGTGCATTCGCGCGTCTCATGCTAGAACCACGCAAGTCGATGCTATCCTCGAAGGACTTAGATATCCAGAGAATTTTTTCAAGGTGCAGCTCTTTGTTTTTTTTTTTTCCTTCCTAGCATCTCAAACGATCAATAGCGCGCCTTAGACCCCGGCTCCGGAAGACCCGCCGGCCAACAGGGGGAGAGGAGGGCCCCATCGTGTCAAATCCGTTAAAGAGAAAGCTCGAGGATCTTTTTAAGAAGCTGGACCCATTGTCTGTGCTCGGGCTTCCATCACGGCTTAACCTTCACTATTCTCGGCTATTTATAACGTTATTTGACTAATATCGTCTTCACCGCAAGAACCCCGCGAGTAAGACCTACCAGCCAAGTAAAAAACTAGATAGAACCTTCTCGGATGGGCTCATTCGGGACCGCGGACGAGCTAGAGGAATTCATTATCAAGGTCGCCGAACACGCAAAAGGAAAAAAAATATCCGCATCCATCCAGTGACGGTTCCAGTAACCGACGAGACGCCGAGAGGTTGTAGCACCTAGGCAGAGTTGCTTCGGAGCGCGGGTGAAGGTAAGATCGGCCCCAGGCTCCCGGTCTCGCTCTAATCTGACACCTTGATGCTACCGTCGTCCCGTTCCGAGATCTGAGCATGGTACCTCCGTAGGGGAAAACGTAGAGAGTAACTTAGAGTGGCCCCTTCAATGCAATGATCAATCGCGGTTGTCGTAATTATCTCGTGATCTACTGACAAACTAGGTATGGTAAACCGGCGCCGTGCTGCTCTTCGCGGTTCTGGGCGCAACGTAGTCAGTGTTTGCTCGACATGTAGACGCAGCTAGCAGCAGTCATGTCATGGCTGGGAGAGCCTCGGATGCACAAAGGGGGTCGGGCTGCAATCTTTATGTTTATGTCTCGAATTCAGGTCGTAGCGCGAAGTACCTACTCTCTACGTCCCAGTACAAACAAACACAACAGCATCAACCGGTCATGATCATGTGACACCAGTCGGACTAGACGATGAGGGTTAGTATCTAGAGCTCTCAGGTCTCCAGTAGGAGCTCGGGGAAGCTCGTCCCGCTTTTGTATCGCATAGTTTCCCTCGTCCGAGTGTGGATTGTAGATGAACATTCGTCATCTCACAGCGCTCATCGCGTCGAACCGTATCTTTGTATCTTGGGCTCAAGCTACTCCAAAGACTGCTTGGACTGATGTATGGCTCGGGAAGTGACCCTCTCCGTGGAAAGGAGGATACTTACTTTATTGTATCGACCGATCGGTGGACTCGTAAGTGCGAGAGTGCCTAGGATAGAGATCTCTCTCTATCACCCCACCAAGAGCTTGTAAGCAAATAGGGAAGCGGCTCGAGGGGACTCAGTCGATTTGCTAGTGGGTGCGAAAGCGTGCTCCTGGGCGCGCGAGTGCATGATTCCAGGGCCTTCAGGTAGCAATTCCACCCAAGTCGTCGGTGCCCAACCTAGGCAGGGCTAACAACCTGTGGCCTATGGCGTTCCTAGCTTCGCTCGTAAACCATTACCGGTTCAGCAATCCAATGATTCCGTTTCTGGCACATGCGACTCCAGCCCGTCAGCATAGTGAACCCCTCCTCGATTCCATTCGTCGGATCTACCAGCATACGCAGGCGGGAGAGGGGCGTGTGAAGGTGCATGGGCGTCGCTGCATCGCATTGACAGGCTCTACAGTTATCCGTTGCCCTACCGTAATGGCTGCAAGCCGGTGGCACGTATTCCCAGTGGTTAGAGGCAGCTAGAGCGTCTAGTTGGTTAGGGATCTTTGTAAGCTCTCCCGTCTGCTGCTGTGCAGTCCGTTGACAAACCCACCCAACCGTATAGCTGGGCTATTTCATTGACCCGTAGAGGCAGATCTACCGTTCCACAAGCCTATTGGGAGAGCGGACGACCGTCTGGACGCAGTGGACAAGAAGAAGACGGTGGAGAGATGGACGGTTTTCTTGGCTGAGGGATCAACCAGTGGACCGGAACTGCATCCATCTCGCTGCCACACACCACACACCCCCCGTACTCTCTGTAGGTCTGTATGTAGGTATGTACCTACTAGGGACCACACCCGCATACGTCCTTCCACACACACACTATCATATTGCCCGCGAACCGAAGCACCGTTCGTCAGTTTTGGCAGTCTCATGGGCTTCCTTTCCCCACTACAAGAGCTCGACTGACTGACCCCCGTCTCTTAGCACAAGCAAATCCCAAGCAAATCCCTGGGAATCGACACCAAGTCTTGTTTAAGTACGAAGGCCCTTCCTCCACCCCCCATCTCATATCGCCCCTCCGACCATAAGGAAATATCTTATAAGAAAAAAACATCTGGGTTGCTGTTGAGCTTTGTGAATCACGCGATTCCCGGACAGCATCTATTACAACCACCTCGTCCCCCCCTTCTTTTACCCTCTTTGCATTCGTTCTGTTTTACATACATATCTTTGTAAGACGGATCCGAGCCGACCTTTACCTGTACGACGCAAGAATTACAAGAAAATCATCTCTTCACCTCTATAGCCGAAGAAGTTGTTTTTGTAAGTTGTGTAGTGACACACTCCTCCCACCTTTTTATCCCCCCTTCTATATTTTCTATCTTTCTTTTTAAGGGTTGCCGACTCTCTCACTCTGTCTCTCTCGTCTCCTGCAAGTCTCCTCCCCCCCGGCCGCCACCACTGCTACCAAATACTACCACCATCTCTCACCTACCACTTACACCTCCAAAACCGAGCCGACCTCTTATCGCTCCCATTTATCACTGCAACATTCCCCGCCCCATTGTCTCTCATACATTAACACTCACACCTACGTCCGCATACATACATATCTACCTACACATATACACACGTACCTACGCACACATACTCTTAATCATCGTCTCGAACCAGGCTTTCGTCTTCAGTCGAGACTCGATTTCGACAAGGGGAAAGGACAAGAAAAAAAAAGACAGAAGAGAAAAGAAAAAGAGAAAATAATAGTCTATCAACGGCCCACCGCTACTAGTCATATAATCGTTCACCGCTCGATGCACTAACCGAACAACCCTGCAGAGCAAAACCGATCTCTTCGACTATCTTATCCACGACCCGCAGAGTTTCCAACTCTCGCTCTCTCCAAGACACTCACACCCACAACCCACCCACTCACTCACACATACACACAGACCAGCAATGGTCTCAACATTTCAGATGCAGGCCTTCTACCGGCCGAATCACTTATCCGTCGACACCAACCATGCGCAAAAGTACTTCGATGAAGAGGACAGCAACATCCTCGACGAAAACATCTTAGACAGCAGCGCGATGGACTCGGGTTTGGATATGTCGCCGCCTATGGCCGGCAGCAGGAGGGATTCCTTCGCTGTCGCAGGCTCGATATTCTCGCCCAAGACGGAGGTGGGGGACTGGCAATCCGTGGATATGCAGTCGCTCCCGTCCAACAACCCCTTTCTAGAGCCGCAAAATAACAGCAACAACCCGTTTACGAGGACGGATGCGTCGCAAGCCGTATACAACCCGCAAGGTCAGCAATGGCAGATGGGTCAAGGCTCGGGCACCTGCACGCCGTTACAATACGACGGGCTCGAGGCGGCATTCGACAACAACCAATCCATCTTCCAGCAACGCCCTCTCCAGATGCAAACGCCCTTCAGCAATCCTAGCCATCAAGTACCGCTCTTCTCCACCGTTGGTCCGAACAACCCTCCTATGCCTAACTCCCCGCAGAAGGACTGGATGGGCCAGGACCTGAAGAACCCGTCGATAGTCAAGCGCATGCGGCCAGATACCCCGACGATCAGATCGCACAACGAGCTGCGTCGCGGCGACGGCATCCGCAAGAAGAACGCCAGGTTCGACATCCCGGCGGAGCGCAACCTGGGCAACATCGACCAGCTTATCGCGGCGACTACTGATGAGCAAGAGATCAAGGAGTTGAAGCAACAGAAGCGGTTACTGCGCAACCGGCAAGCTGCGCTCGACTCGAGGCAAAGGAAGAAGATGCACACGGAGAGGCTAGAGGATGAGAAGAAGCACTTCACCAGCCTCATCAGCTCCATGGAGGAGGAGATGAGCGAGCTCCACATCAAGCTGGATCAGGAGAGGCGCGAGAGGGAGTACCTGGTGGCGCACGTCGAGAACTTGACCTTAGAGAAGGAAGAGTTGATCCGGAATCACACCATCGAGACCGGCGACCTGCGCAAGAAGATCAGCGTACTGACCGACCACGTCCAGAGGCTCGAGCACGCCGCCATCCCCAGCAATACGGGCTACAACAGCGCATTCACCGACATGGACACCCTTACCATGGACACGTCCTGGGACAACATGGGTTTCATGAACGACTTCCCCATGGAGCCCGAGGTCAAGCAGGAGCTTCAGATCGTCCCCCAGAAGAAGACCGAAGTCCCCCTCGCGTCGGACTCGGAGAAGTCCACCACCCAAGGCGGCCTCTTGTTCATGCTCTTCCTCGTCGGCGCCTTCGTCCTCTCCAACAGGTCGCCCCCGACCATCCCCCGCGTGTCGGAGGACGTCCGCGAAGCTTCGGCGACGCTGCTCAACAACATCTTCAAGGATGCCGGCGTCCCCAACGCAGAGAACGCCATCATGCCGGCGGCCCCCCAGCCGTCCGGCACCGCCGACTGGACATCGACCTCTTCGGTGCCGATGGCCAGCGGCAGCATGGAGGGCGTGGCGCCGTCTATGCTTGGCGATCTAGCGGATTCGCTCACACAACCGACGCAGGAGCAGACAAACGAGCAGATCTTCTCGCTTACGCCGGCGCAGTACAACGGCGTGACATCGCAAGATTTCCTCCGAACAGCGCCGACGCGATCGACGACGAGCCAAGGCCGCCGAAACCTCGCGGAAGCGCTACACAACATGCGCCACACGGAGAAGCAGTCGGCAGCAGAGGTATACACTCGATCGCTGCTATGGGATCAGATCCCCGGAGACGTTGTGAGGAACTTCGCCAAGATGGTGGCGGAGTGCAACAACGCGAATGGCGGACAACCCGGCAACGAAGCCAACTCATGACTATGATTCACGATATGACGACGACTTTACGAAGAAGAATGACATTTTCCCCTATTACTATTACTCTACACACACACACGCGCGCACACACACACACACACACACAAACACAGGCTCCACCCAGATCGATTGCCTTTTCTTTTTTGGATATTTTCACTTGTTGGTATTTAAATATGACTTTTTCGGAATTTATCTTGTTCATACATTTTTTTACGACGCTCCCGCGTCCAAAAATTCTCTCAGATTCGACGCGCTCACGCACCACCGCAACGAACTCCTACGACTTCTCCTCATTTATTATTATCATTATCATCATCATCACGACGACGGATCGTCATCGCCATTGCTCCATTCATCTCTCCACCCATCCACCCTCTCACCCATCATCATCATCGGCAGCAGCAGCTTCATCTATTTTGTCTATCTCGGTCGGAACAAATTTCTCAAGTCGTTTATTATTATTATTGCTATTATCATTATCATTATTTATCGTCTTTGTGTCGAAACTTAGCAAGCGAGCCAGCATTCTGATTTAATTTAACCTTCGTCTGTCCAATTATTGAATAACTTCGGTTGTCATCTTCTTTTACAAGAGTCTCGACCGGACTTCTTTCTTGCTCCCACTCTTCTCTATCTTCTCTCTCTATCCGATGATGGATATACTATCGGTAAACCAAACAAACGTGTTGCATGGCGAAAATGGTCGGTCATTGGGGAGCGGGATTTACCTTGGCATGTAAGCCCGGCTGTCGAGAGGCTACGTATTTTCTTGTACAACGTTTTAACGGGGATCATTGGGAATCGGGGACAGGGTCAGAGAGCCCGTAGGTAACGGAGGGGGTTTTTCCTGCATTCGGGTCGCTGGCTTCTCTTTTTTTTCTCCTCCATTTTCCTTACGTGGATACTTCACTTCGTGTTACCCTCTTGCTCACTGGCGGTGTTCGTCTCCCTGAACCGGGACGTGGACCTCGGAATAGGTCAGCACCAAGAGCGGGGTAGTTTTTTTTTCCGGTCCTACTTTTTTTTCATTCAAGGGGAAAAACATGGTTGGGTATCAGTCTCACGACGCGACATAATGGGGGGGTTGGTTCTTTGTTGGTTCACTCAACCAAGGGAGGAGTGAGTGAGCTTACGAGAGCGAATGGAAGCGAGACTTTTGTTCCCCCCTTTGCCTTTCCTACACTACACATTTCCTCACAATTCGTATTTTCCTTTACATTTTTTTTTCTCATGCAAACGGGGGCCAACCAGGCCAAGGGGAAATCTATTGGTTGAGAGATCCATCATACGAGAATGACGATTATGTCACGCGCGAACAGCAAGAGACAGGCCAGCTTAACAGTAGCTGAAGGGACATTTTTTGGGACAGCATAGCAGAGGGCGGGAAACGGGAACCAAAGTAGAGCTTTGAAGAGTACTACTACTACACGTACCACCACCACTTACAGGCTATATCCGTCTTGTAAACTCATCAAGTCAGTTTTATTAGCAGAAACGTCGAGATGAACGTGAAAATAAACCCCACAAGCAAAAAAAAAGCAGCAAAACAGCAGAAGACCCAGACCCAACCAATGAATTGTGTGAATTAGTGTGCGAGTGATGCCATCTTTTTTTCCCTCTTTTTTTTTTATTACTTTCCTCGTTTCCTTGTTTCCTCGTGTTTGGGGTCAAGTAGGGTTAGTAGAGTAGCAGAGCCATTGTACGGTAACGAATCAACGAAAATAACCAGACTAAGAGAAAAGAAAAAAAAAAGAAAGAGAGGGAGAGGAGAACCTAAGGAGCTAGCATAGTACCATGTTCCCTACCACATGCCGAGCATATGCACGATACGGGTACATTAGGTCAGAATGTCAGATCAGATGGGGTGCTTCCACTTGCCTAAACCAGCCGTACGCGGGTTGTGGTAATGGGGTCTTTTGTTCGTTTACGGTAGGGGGCTGATGTACCTATAGGTGCCTAAGGCACGTACGTACTATACCTACAATACAGTACGCTGGGTACCTAAGGTGTGTACTAAGTTGTTCGCGCCCGCGCTGCGCTCCGGGCCGCGGAGGGTTATGTTAGGTACCTACCTAGGTACACCTAAGCAATCAATTCCACTACAAATTTAGTCCCAGCACCTAAGACCCAAGACCCAAGACCCAAGACTTAAAGACCTAAAACCTAAGGCATTGTGCATATGCGTATAGTCTTCAGGTATATTGTTCGGGTTCGCTTTTAATCTCAATTTAATCTCTACACTAGAGTTATCGCAATTACCTGTATAAAAATATAAAATGGAGATAACTACCTAACCTACTAGATAAACAATTGCAATATGTTAGGTACCTAGGCATACGTCTAGACGGCCTACACCACTGAAGGTATGTATGTAGTATGTAGAGCGAACGGTAACAACAGCAAAAAGACGGGAAACCTGCCATGTAACGAAGCCAGCCAAAGCCGGCACGGCTCGACGCGCCTATTGGAAGAGGAGGAATGGGGGGATTAACCCATCGTAGCGCAGCGTCGCTTTCCTGTGCCAAGCCTGCAGCAGGAAGCTCACATGCGCTGCAACTCGCGGGATTCCCTATTCTTTTTCTTCATCCGCATCTCTCATTCCCTTCCTTGTCCTATTCGTGTTAGTGCCATTCGCTGCCATTGTTGTCATTATTGTTGTCGCCGCTGTTTTTTTTTTCTTCCCGCGTGTTTATCTCTTTTCTTTTCCCCTCTCTATTCCCGAGCGTCGCCAACCATACAGGGAGAGGGGTTCGGCCTGGTTCGAGGCCACTGGGAGCGGCCGTCACGGCGCATATATATGAATAATTCCAAGACAGGAACGCGCATCGGTGGGTTGGGAGACGGCCGGGTGTGTAGCAATCACCGCGGTGCTAAGATATTACAAAGCGGCCGTGTGCCAGGCCCGTAGGCGAAGGCGTAGGCGTAGGCGTAGACGTCTATCTTCTACGTAGGTTCCGGATGTCTTACTCCCTTCTTGTCCGAGCACAATTACATACGTCAACGGCGTATACACAGTAGTATGATACGGGTATTAGTGTAGACATTAGTGTATGTATTAATGTCATTACCTACCCAGGTAGGTATTGTTTAGGTATAACAATGGAGGCATCGGAGGAACAAATTCGCGCGCTGCGTGACCTCATTCATCCACCTACCACGGTTCATCCCTCGTCCCTCACCCACCTGAGAGGGTGGTGACGCCCGGTTCCCCATATCCCACATACCCTGCACATACCACTCGTAGACACATACATACCTATATACATACCGTAGACGCATACAATTTACATAAAATACCCAATACCCTACATACAACCTACCACATCCAGAATACATGACGTGTATACGTACAGTACCTACGTAGTTGTATGGACGCGCGCTTATACCAACGCCGACACGCCCACATGCTGTCTCAAACACGGGACCCGGGGCATCCTGCAGGCTTGGGGGCAGAGTTATGTACGGTTAGGAGAGTGTGGGGAGAAGTCCAGTCGGCAGGAAACGCAGGGAGCTCGAAGGGGGGGGCTCGTCATAGGCGTATGTATGTGGGCTTGGTTCGTTCACGCGAGACAGAACTTGCGGTCCGGCCAAGCAGCAGAAGAGGGTGGGCAGCCTATAAGACCTGGGCTTGATCTCGTGGTTTGACACCTGGCTTCGCTCCCCCCACCCCCATTCCTACCAAACCGCTATCGTATTTGTTTATCTTCCTGAACCGCTTGCTTGTTCCATACGAACTATTAGTTAGGTACCTTACTTGCTTACTTACTTATGTACTTACTTACCTAACATAACCAAGGCAGACTCAGACTCGTTCGTGTATGGGACTTGTGCACGTTCCCGCGTTGGCTGACTGGACTTACAAGTCCCCCCCCGCGGTGGATAACCTCCTTTTATCTACCCTATAGTAACGAGTAAAACTTACCTAACGCTTGAAGAGTTGGTTCGGTAACCACCTTTCTCCTATGTAAGATCGTAAGTGAGATCGGAAGACGGATGTTCGCATCAACCCATCGGCCACCAATCACATCTTAGCCGGTGGACTGGAACCCGCTCCCCTACCTTTTTTTTTTTTCTTGCCTATCAATCCACCACCACTTATCGTGAGTCAAAACAATAGCAGCGCGATACCGCTCCGAACAGCCATATCCACCCCTACATACTGTGCCTGCCTACCTGCCTACCCACCTAACGCGCATACAAGACACCACGAGGCAAGACAAGCATACAGAGAAATCTAGGCACATGCCCTATATGCTGTCTCGCCCTGTGATCTAGACCCTTCTTGGAGCGTCACGAAGATAGAAGTGTGTATGCGTGCGCGTGTGTGTGTCTGCATGTCTATGCTTGTTACCTCAGTTAGGCAATATAGCACACACACTTAAGGTAATAGGTAGGCCGGCATAGCTCAGGTAGGGTCTAGGTAATGAGCAAACACGAGTTGCGCCGCACGACGCCCCCTTTTTCAAACGGCCCAGCTTCGTCCAACCCGCTCGCCGCCAACGACCAGGCAGTCGGGAGATCTGGAACCCCGGAGCGCGCGCCGGCGGCGTACGAGCCGCGTCAGGCTGCTTGTCTCGGGTTTCCCTTTTGCTTTTTTTTTCTCTTTCTCTTCTAGTTCAATCGTAGTATATCGTAGCTGCTTGCTCTTTTCCGCCTATCTGCCTATCTGCCTACCTACCCGCCGATCATGTCATCATGCCATCGTCCAACGGCGCGGTGACACCTCCGGACATTCCAGACTAGAGCTTGGACGTTTTGCCATACTCGGTACTTCAGGTAGATTATTCTCCTAGCTTCCCCACGGGGAAAGGAGGAGGACTGTGCTCCCGTTGGAGCTAACCGACTAACACAAGGACCCTCGTATCACGTACGATATCAGCCAAAGCCGACTGACGGCACGAGCACGTAGATCGGCCGTCACCGTGCCCCTGGGGAACTTTGCCGGCATACGCGAGTTGGGGTTTCGTGGTCTATCCAGGCATGCGAACGGCCCTGCAAATGCCAATTACCATACATGTAGATGGAGGCTTAAATGCGTCTACCTAAGCGCGTGCCGATCTTATTTACTTCAGCTGGGAGATGCATCCATATGGCACTAAGTATCGATAGTTCTTCCCATAAGGGTCTATGGAACCCAACCAAGGGCGGAGGAAAGGAGAAGAGGAGGAGGAAAGGATTACGATGGTGGAATGCGCCGATACGCTGCTTGCCCAATATAAAGCATGGGGTACCACCGCGTATCTGAGTTGCACCTGTGGATATGTCGTATTCACGTAGTATACATACAGTTCTTTTTTAATCATTATCTACCCTTACGTTTCCATTTCCCACGATCGACATACCTGACTAGTCACGCAAATCCGTCCGTGCCTCCAAACGGCCCCCATCGCAAAGCCGTAGTCGCAGTCGCACATAGCAAGATAGGGGTAGTATGTGGACCGGCTGTGCCACCCACCTATTTTACCCAGGGCACAGAACACACGAAACGGCGGGTCGCATGGCACTTGCTCGAGGGACACAAGGGACGCTAGAGCTTCTGTCTCCGGTGCTACATATAATATAGCGCGGTATGTAGGCTACCTGGGTACTCTGTTCGGGGAGCAGGTAGGTAGGTAAGGTAAGTTCAGCCACCCCCAGCATCGGACCAACGACGCACGGGACGTCATGGCGCTCCAGCTCCCCCTATCTCTATTTAGGTATCTGTCTGATCTACGTCGAGCCCCGATAGAGTAACCCGGATAAGACGGTGAAGACGTATGACGGGCCACGATAAGGGGGCGGTTACGTACTTAACGTGCTATTCTATACAATCTATCTCTTAATATATAAGAGACCTTATATAGTTGCGTACGTACGTATATACGGCGCGAAAACGGACGACCCCTGAAGATGCCTGCCAGTGATGTTCGCGCGAGAAACGGACGTGAGATGTAGACCCGGTCAATGCCTACCTATGCCACAAGGCGCCGTGATAACGTAGCAACTGGCTACCCGCCTCCAAGGCATGATAAACATCCCTCCATGTATGTATGTATGTATTTAGGTATGTATGTATGTATGTACCTTACCTACCGAGGCACACATACCTACATACGTAACATGTAAGCACAACACCGTAGCACACCAAAGCCACCGGGGAAAATCAGCCCGAGGAACGTTTCGCAGCATAGCACCTACCTCCCTACCTCCCCTACCCAGCCATCCGGAGCGCACGGTTCCCAGTCCGGGGGCTTACGAGCCAAGACTGGGCCGTAACGTCAGCGGGCGAAATGTCCGGTCGGTTAGGTAAGGTGCTGTACGTAACTACCTACCCTAGGTACGTTAGGGCCCCTAGTCAAGAGGGAGGCTAATGGAGAAACCCAGAAGAAAAGCTGACCGGGGAGAGAGAGAGGAAACGATAGAGGGAGGAAAAAAAAAAAAAAAAAGACGATCGCTTATGCAACGTGCTATGCTGCGCTGCGTAACCACCACTGTCCTTGGCCCGTCGCGTTACACGTGTTGGACGGGAAAAGGGGGTGTGATGAGAAAGCGATAGGCCGATAGGGTAGGGAGAGTATAGACCGGGAGCAGGGAGTATGGAGTTACAAGGTAGGTAGGTAGGTAGGTAAGAAATAAGTCAGATTGATAGACACCGGGCGACCTATCTTCCGCCGTCCCTCGCCAGGAGAGAGGGAGAGAGAGAGAGCAAGTGAGCGAGCGAGTTAGAGAGAGTAACGGGATACGGATTACATCGGGTAGGAATAGCGGTTGGCTAGGAGGTGACGATGGCGGTTTCCTCACCCCTTTTTTCTCATTGGGAACTTCAGCGGGCGCTGACTGTGTTCATGCGGGTGAAGGAGAACGGAGAGGGCGAATAGGCTATGGTAGATAGACGGGTGAATTGAATGGACTACACAGACGGACTCCTTGCTAAGCTAAGCTACGCTAAGCTAAGCCGAGCCGCAAGGTTTTCTTCATCACGATCACGCACCACGCACGCACGTACGTACCCATTGGACGTGTCTACATGTAGCCTCTCCAACATCAAGACTGGTCGCACGAATGCTAGTCCGAACAGGTATATTAAGATATATGAAACCGCGGCAGGCTCACTCAGCCGCAACGTCTTATCCACACGAGGGGAGACAGATGGCAAAGTGAGGATAACGCTGAGGAGCAAGGGATGGGAAAGGGATGGGGGAAGACGAGATACGAGGATCTCGGTCCGTTCGATGGTGAAAGTCGAGTCTGCCTTGACTGGCCGATAGCCAGGTAGTAGTCCGACCGATCAGCTCACGAAACCAACCAAGCCCGCCAATTAATTATCAGACCTGCGTGTCCATTGGCAAATCCGGAGCAGGAGACGAAGCGAGAGGCGGCTGTCGAGATACCCCAAAGTGCACTTTTCCCATCGAATACCCAGGTAAATTCGTAAAGCCAAGGCCGGATTCACTCTATGGCATATGCAAGACCAGATGTATCTGACCATCCTCTTACTAACCACCACCCCCTTTTCCTTCCTCTCTCCCATTGCCAGCGCCTCCATGAGACAGGACAGGACGTGCGTTCCCCCACAATCGTCAACGCATATGCAAAGATGATGCACAGCATCTCTGGTTACTACTACCGTGATCATCCTAAAAGAACCCCACGAATGAGATCAGAAAGCAACGATAAAGGACCTTCTCCCATCTCCTCGCTCTCGTAGTGGACTCTCCCCTTCTATCGTCATATTCGCGAGCGCATTTCCTCCCCGGTACCTACCTGCGACGACCCCCTTATTCGTTGCGTTAAGATGCCGTAACAAGGACCACCCGGCCCCGGGTCACTACGTATCTGATTGGGAATTGGCCGTTCCCATATCTTAGCCTATCGTAGTCGCCGCCTCTAGTGGAGATAGCGCTGCTCATTTCTTAGAATTCGTGGGATTGTATTTGTCCTTCCAAATCCTGCACCCAGCGCGTTATTGGTTAGTAAAGACGACGTTGCAACGGTAGGGTAAAATATGTATATGCTAGATTCGGAGAAGGTCGGCAAAGCAGAACAACGCAGAATACCAGGTAGCACGAAGTAAACAAGAGCCGGGCTACTCCGCTGTAACTGAGGCATTTACATTGGCTATTGCGTGGGACGGTAGTAAGCGCCATAGGAGGGCCAGAAAGAGAGAAAAGAGAGGGAAAGGGAGGAAAAGGGAGGGACGAGGGCGATATTTCCCGGATTTCGGTGAAAGATGAGGCTCTGATTCGTTTAGACCCCAACTCGCGAGGCCCGTTTTTGCGGCCGTCTTTTGTTGGAGAACAAGCCCAAAGGGGCAAAAGATGGACCGGTTCTAGGCCCGACCGGAGACCTATCGTCAAAAGAGAAAGACCAAAAGACAAGGCGAACCTCTGCTAACGGCGCCGGAAGGACGGACAGCCTATCGTCTACCTCGAAGACCAGACATCCGCAATGACCGGGGGTCTTGCAGCTTCTGCTGCGCCGCCGACGTACGGGACGAAAGCGCAAGGCCGACAGGGTTTACGAAGGAGAAAAAAAATAGAGGAGAATCATACGACGAGCTTACGAGACGGGATAATAAATCTGATACTTACCATGTATTCCCAAGGGTCTTGTTGCCATTTTCTTCCGCCAACCGATAGTACCTCGCTGCGGCGTACTAAAGAGGAAGCATACGGTTAGCCTCATGTGACTTAATTTTTTCTTTCCCCTTTTTTTCTCCTTAGGCACACATGGAGACGGGACGCTAGGGCGAATTATCTGCCTTAGAGGACTCGTCCCTGGCCGGTTCTGATTCGCGGCCGGGGACAAGCCTCATTGCTGCCCAACGGGGACGGCATCGTGACGTACGACCAACCAACAGCGCTGCTTAGCTCGCCGACGCTCTCCCTCGGAGACAAGACATGCCTGATCTAACGCCGGACGCTAAGCAAGCGAGCTGACCAGACAAGCCACAATCTAGGCCACATGAGGCTGACACCTCATCAACGATAGCTGTCGCTCGCGTGTCGTGGTGGTGGTGAGCTTTGGGCAGGGACGCGAGGCGCCGGAATGGGAAGTGATACGTGCCGAAAGTGAGAGAAAATAGATAGACGGCGACAGACTGCCCGGGTTTGCGCCTAACGTACCTTGTCTTTCTTGCATCCGAAGCCCTCGAGATAGCACCAGCCGACTTCGTTCATGGCATCTGCGTACACCGAGGGGACATGCTCGTGTCAGCCTATCACATCCGCAAGCCCGTCCACGCCATGACATCGCCTGGGTTTTGACGTGTCGAACCACATACCAGTATCTCCAAGGTTGGCCGCTGTCTCGTAGTACTACCCGGCAGTAACCATTAGTCAACATGACCGTTGAGAGAAATAGCGGGACTTGAGACGACGTCTGGGTGGTGGGCGCAAGGTGTCGTCCCGTCTCTCCTCCTTCTCCCGCCCCCCCCCAGCGATCACCACCCACACGACCCCCGTTGCGCCTCAATAATGAAACGGTGATAATATCGGTGACCCACCTGCTTGGCGGCGACTGGATCTCGCGGTATGCCCCAGCCGTGGCGGAAGCAATTCGCCAATTCGAAGATGGCTAGGACGAGCTCACCCTTGGCGGCGCCGCCTTTCTTCAAGCCCGCCTGTAGCGCCATGCTCTCGACGGCTGCCGCGTTGGACGCCGCCGCCGAGAGGTACGTGACAGCTCGCTCGGGATCTGGTGCGCAACCCCAGCCGTGCCTGAAGTTCCGCAAAAGCATGAAAGCAGGATGTTAGCCCCCTGAAACGTACTCTATATTCCCCATCTTTTCCCGGAGTTATCCTTCGTGTTCGGGTGTGGGCAACTTTGCCACCATCACTTCATTCGCATGTACGTTCTGTCTGGCTAGTCCCAGAAGCAAACGGCAACGCTCGTTTCTTTTCGCTCTCTCGCTCGCTCGCTCCCGAGAAAAGCAAAAAGATAGACGGATCACCTTGTCTAGACGGGTCTAGAAAGTAGCCATGCGACAGAGAGACACGCGTTTGATGCGATGCGATGCGATGCGATATGCGATGCGCGATGCGCGATGCGGCAGTTCCATAAATAGAACTGAGAAAGGCAGCGGTGGCAATCCAACTAACTATGTAGGTAGGTAGGTAGGTATGTAGTGTACTGACCTAAGAGCGAGACCGTAGAGAACCTGGCTTAGGGGGTTGTTCGCGCCCTGGGGATCGGCCAAGCGCCCAAACAACTTCGTAGACTGGTCGAGCTCCCCCTCCTCGTGCAATCGGATGGCTTCCTGGATCTGGTCGTCTATCGCCTTGGACGAGACCACGCCGCCCGCCTTGTGTCCGTTTCCGTTTCCACCGTCATCGTGCAGCCGCAAGCCAGCAATGTCCGCGGAGGACCAAGGCGACGTCGACCGAGACGGCGACACGACACTAGGCGATCTGCTCCGGCGCTGCCCCCTCTCGTTCGCTTCGGCCAGTATAGTCGCTCGCTTCTCCCATTGCCCCTCATATGCGTCCTTGTCTACAGGCGCCCCTCCGACTGCTCCCTGGTCGCCGCCCGACGCTTCTTCGGCCGCGGACACGTTGATTTGCGGTAGGTTTTCGGGCACGAAGTCGGACGTAGGCGGGGCCTTAGACAGGTGCAGACGCTGGGATATGCGACGGGCGCCGCTTTGTTGGGGATGCGAGGGGGAGAGCTCGTTCTGGGCGGAGGATGCGCTGCTGCCCCGCGATCGCGGCCTGAAGACGTCGAGACTGCGGCGGGCCCTCGAGGAGGATCCGGTGTCCTTGGTTGTTAGACGACCGTTGCTAGCGTCGTGCCCTTTCGGATAGCTCGGGGGATGGATGATCTCCTGAGTGTTTGTGTCGGACCGTACGAAGGTAAACTCGGGCCCGGCAAGCCTATCCAGCGTTTCGCGATCAACGCCGCCGCCATGACCACCACCGTCTAGTTGATCCCTCTTTTTGATTAGATCGCGAAGCCCCATAGCTTATTAGGTAATGAGTCGTCTCGAAATGGCCGTCTCAACTTTCTTACTATTTTCTTGTTCCTTTTTTACTTCACAGGCATAAATAAAAAGAAAGACAGAAGTCAAAAGAAAAAAAGGAAGCTATATACGGTAGATATGGAGATTTAGTTATTGTAGAAGGTTGGGAAACAATTTAAGATGGGAACCGAGTTATAGTTATAGCAAAGCAGCCGAACCGTCCTTTCCCTTCTTTAATAGGCGTTCATGATTCGAGGTTATTAGGTAGCCCGTTCATTCAGCCCCAGCTTACGCGCCGACCTTGGACGACCTGACCCTCGAAAAGGGGGCTGTGACACATTCCATTCAGCGCTGTTGAATTGAAAGATGATATTAGATAAAACAAAAATGAATCAGTCGAATAAATAGTAAACCCAGTTGAGATAGCCTAGCCGAATGAAAGGGTCGCGGTTCCCTATTTGGCCCAAGATGTACGGCGGTAGCGAAAGGGAAACTAAGGTAGGTACCTAGGTAGGTAGGTAGGTAGGTACCTAGGCGGGTAACGCCTGGTTTCAATCCTTCTACTACGTAACTATAAACCATACCACCTCCAGCAGAGGAAGAAGGGGCTACCGCCTTTTTTAAGCACCGACGTGCCAAGATCGGTCGTACCTGTTTCGTGGAACCCCTTCACCTTGCACTCCTTGATCTTCCAGCGGGGTTGACCTAGACTTACCGCTGTGGGACGTATGGAGGGCTCCAATATGCAGTGTCTCACCTCCCAATTTAGGTCCTATAGGGGTCAACGTACACTACCTACACACACCACTCAAGCCCGCCTATCACCTACCTAGGTACCTACCTACCTATACCTAGGTAGCTAATGTAACCCAAGGTCAGAATTCTATTGAACTTCCATACCATATGGATGCTCAATGTTCGACTACGACTCTGGTTTCTTATAAGAGATTATAAAAGAAAATGATTAAGACTGATAATTAAAACTAAGACCTCACATCACTTTAAAGGCGCACAGGCGCACACCATTGCCACAAGGACGCATATACTATGTATTTATTGCGACTGTCTATTACGTTCTATCTCCTTTTTTGCCTCCTCCTCTCGGGATATCAGCTCCCTTAACATCAATATGCCTAAGGCGAAACGCATCGCAATGGGTATCACGGACTGTTGTACGAATAAGACAACCGATTAAACGCCAACTAACGGCCACACAGGACGTGCCGCCTAGGATACTGGCCGGTGATGCCAGAAAACCGAATCTAAGAAGAGCGGGACGTCGCCTTCAGCACAATATGGCTTTGTCCAAGCGGAGCCACTTCTCAAGAACCTAGAATGTTAGTAAGAAACCGGGGGGAGGAACTCATCAGAATCCGATGTAGTCCTTCTGCTGGATAAAATCGAGGTCGTCTTCACCATCGTTCTTGACAAACTCCTCGACCTCGTCAGAGTCAATGTCATCGCTATCGGCTGCCGCATCCTCGTCGTCGCTGGACACGTCCTCCGTCTCTTCCGAAGATGCGCGGTTGCTCGCCTTTCGGAGGACACTCGCCCTCTCGATGTGAGGCCGCTTACAACCCTTAAGCTTACAAACACCCGTGTTGCTAAAATCAGGGCATTCGAATACGTGGCGGTCAGGGCATTGCGCCCCTTTCTCGCAATATCCATACACCCCAAAAGAACGACATACGGGATCTGCTGGGGAGTGTGCCGCATGAACATACGAGCACGAGGGGTTGTGGCAATTGCCCTTGGCGAAATGCACGCAGAGGGGGGTTCTCTCTTCTGTGATCTCATGCGAAAGGTCGCAGGCGTCACCTTGTAGACATTTACCCTTGATGAGATAATCTCGGCAGATAGCCGTCTTGGAAACATCATGGATGTACCGGCATCTCGGGCCTTTGGGGCATGATCCTACAATCAAGCGTTAGTATGCATACCGGGGGTCTTACCACACCGCAGGTCTCCGTGAGTCGCGAGATGGGGTTTCCGTAGTGTTGAGGAAGACGATACCGGTCCATGAGAAGGTCTTGCATGGTTCGTTGACCTTCTTAACTCCGCCAGCGAATCTAGAAGCGGTATCGCATTAGCGAATATTCAAATACGTTTCGGACCACGTACCGCTGAGCCTTTACGACACCGTGCCTCACAAGGTTGCCGTTCTTGGTACGATGAAATTTGACCCCACCGATGGACGCCACCTTGGGGGTTGCCGAGGGGGGATTTGCGTCGCCTAGCAAAAGGTAGCCATTAGCCATCTAAGCCCTGCACCTATACAATTTGTAAATGGAGACGCTTACCGGGAGCCCTTATGAGCTTGCTACCTTGTTGGACTACTTGAAAGCGGATGCCGTCTACTGTGACCTCGTATCGGGAAGCTGGAGCAGGTGCGCCAGAATGTCCAGTTTGGTTGATGGTAGCACCACTCTGAAGCATGCTATTCATGAACGCGGCCTTCTCGCGACTATTTCGTTGAAGTTGCTTCTGGCGGTGAGTATGCTCCATTGCGCTGGCGCGTTGCTGTGCTTCCTTCTCGTATACAGAACTGTTGATCAGTTGCATGTGGCGGTCAGTTTTGGCGACCCATGATGGGGTTGTCGGATCGGAAGTCTCGTTCGCGGTTTCGCTCGCATCAGTCGCAGGTCGAGATTGCCCGTTGAGAACTAGGGTCTTGTTGCGATAGGCTGGGACGACTCTGCCGCGTCCGCCACGTCCTCGATAACCACCTCGAGGATATGGGGTGGTACGATAAGCAGATGCTCGAGAGGCAGGATAGGGTTCTTTGACGGGTTAGTATCGCCAAGAGTGATGTGCTATTAGCACGACCGAAGGGATTCTCGTACCGGTGGCTACTCCATCACGCTGAGCTTTGTGGCGATTGATTTGACCTAGTTGTGGATAAGTGAAATAGTACTTCAAACAAGGAATAATACGGTATGATAATACATACCGGCCAACTTGCTGATCTTAGCCATCAGCTCTTGGTCCTCGGGTGTTGCCATGCTTGTGACTAAACTGTAAAAATGAAGTCAGGTATTGTAAGTAGAGGGAAATGCCTCGTCGGGTTTAGGAGGATGGTTGCTTTAGGGGATGGGCAGGGGAGAATCCTGGATGGGGCGACGAGGAGGATGAAATGCGTATCTGCGGCCAGACTTCTTTGCTGGGTAGCAAGAACGGCCGAGAGGATGACTGCAGTGCGGTTGTGCAGCCACGTCTAACAAAGGACGAGCTGGGACACGTGAATGACGGTACCAGTGACTTTTGTCCAGTCTCGCGATTATTGAATTATCGTGATGCGATCGAGGGAATGGGTGATAACTATGGGCGCTAAGGGAGGTGTGTTGTTTTTGGAGGGATGCAGACCTTGGAATTATACTTTGTAGGCTGATATGATTAGCTTTGATGGTAATCTGCCGCTATGACGCGATGTCTTTCTGGTTGTTTGTGCGTGAGTATGTCTGAGCGTGAGTCTGTATGTGTATGATGATGTCTTCAATGGTGGTGGATGCGGCGCATGGGGAGGGTTCGGGCATTTTTGATGGAAAACGGCGATTGGAGTGGGGCGTGCAGCCTTATCTAATCAGGCCCTTTGAAAGGAAAGAGCAGTCATATCTCTCAAATCATTGGTCCACTCTCGTTTTGTGTGGGTACCTGGGTACCTAGGTACCTAATTACCTAACATTTGCACTGTTCGCAGCAGTATGTGGCTGATTTAGCTTTGATTTTGTACCTAGTACCCAGGTACATGTAGGCAGGCAAGCATGTACGAGGTACACAAGTTTACATCATTTTCTTTGGCGCAGACACGAACCGCCGCGTGCTTCTCAACCTTTTACCTTCAACAACTCCAGATTTGTTCCACAACATCCCCAGCCCGCCACCTCGTCGCATCGAACCTGGGCTGCCCATAACGTCATTTGAGAGAACTTAGTTCCTCTCCCATTCGTTCCCCTTATTGGATACGACCATCAGCCATCAGCCGACATGGCCGCTCCCCGAGCTAAAGTCGAGCAAGGCATCAAGCCCGAGGCCGGCATCAAATCCGAAGCTGACGATGTTGGCCCTTCGCCCGCAGCTATGTCAGAGGACGACATTTACGAAGATGCAGGCGACCTCGAGTTCTACGACCCGAACGATGTGAACGATGGAAACGTTTACTTGACCCACGTGCCGAAATACCTCTACGATGCGTGGGCGAGCATGGACGATGATGCCGAGATTAGAATCGGCACTCTACGCCAGTGGACGGAGACCGATGCGAAGGGCGAAGTCAAGGTCAATCAGGACTACCAGCCCCTCGATGTGTCTTAAATCCTAGCTAATCCCGTCGCAGCCACGTATCGCGATCCTGTTGGATCATAAACTCGCGCCCCATCAGCAGATCCCCAAGGAGTACAATCTAGAGGTTAAGGATATGAACCTTACCAATACCTTCTTGTTCACGGAACAAGACCTCCCCGGGTACAAGTCAAAGGCTCAAGGGGCCAACAACGATATTCCCTCCTTCCTCCGCCCGAAGCCGGAGCGTCCCCGCGAGAATGCGCAGCCCGAGGGTGACAAGCGCGGCCGCAAAGGGCGATATCAGCCGTATTATCGCAAGGCCATTCCCAGTTAGTCGCGCTTTTGCCCTTTACCTCCATGCCCACTCTCATTTGAAATACTGATCGGGTACAGAGAAAACTGTTCTTGCCGGCCGCTTCCGTCACGAGTTGAACTGCCGACCAACTTGGACTGAGGAAACTAAGCATTGGTTGAGCATAAGAAACAACG
This sequence comes from Pyrenopolyporus hunteri, assembly GCA_902806595.1. Taxonomy (NCBI): domain Eukaryota; kingdom Fungi; phylum Ascomycota; class Sordariomycetes; order Xylariales; family Hypoxylaceae; genus Pyrenopolyporus; species Pyrenopolyporus hunteri. Next base: position 792,758 of record CADCXC010000004.1, on the reverse strand, counting down.
ATGCTATGAAGCCGAAGTCTACCACGACGCTTACATCCACCGCCAGACCTACCGGGCTTATCCAAGCTGGCGCGCATGTTTCCAACGATAAGTTCAGCAACTTTGTGGTAAGCGTTATTATCCTGATACCTAGCTCCTAGTGGCAGTCTAACACGATTAGCGCACCGGTCCCGAGGCAAAGAAGGGAGCCAAGAAGCAGAAGGAGGAGAAGGCGGCTCGTATACCCAAGAGCGAGTTGCGCGACCAGATTTTCAAGTGTTTCGAGCGTTTCAACTACTGGCCCATGAAAGCTTTCAAGCAGACTCTAAACCAGCCGGAAGCATGGCTTCGGGAGAACTTGGAAGAGGTGGCAATTCTACACAAGACCGGACGTTTTGCCAATCACTGGGAGTTGAATGCGGACCACAAAGCGGGACTCAACATCCTTGGAGCCGATGCTGCTGCGCCTGATACCGCCCCCGAAGGAGACGAGTCAGAGTCTGACGCAGAGATGGAGGATGTTATGCCAGCCTAATCGAAACATACCTCCCTGGTAGTAGGTATGTATTTGGGGAAGGTGATTTCACTATAAAAAAAGAAAAATGACGGCCAAGAGGTCTGGGGCATGGAAAAGGAGTTACGGCGTCTTCTCGGGATATGGCATACAAATCAGGTGCCTTGTACCATAAATGATACCCTCGGCATCGCACAAACAGGACTGAGGTTTAGTGGTCAGGACCCGCGTGCAAATATAGACTACCCAGTACAAGATCAACTAATGCTACGCAGTAGGCTCTATAGAGAAGATAGGGCAAAGTATATTGCATGCTACGACGACGACGAATGTGTCCCTTTCACATTTCAAGCCCTGACGTAAAAAGACGTAATAAGACTTAATACCTCCGGCCTTTCTAAGTCAACAGCAGCAACTATATGTAGCTCGTGTTAATCATTACTTAACCTAAACTACCTATAATAACATCTAACTTACTACTGAAAAGTCGACTCCTATTATTAACCTTCTTACGTTATAGAGTCACTGTAGATCAATTCACTCCGTAGCCCCTTTCTAGCATCAACATGCATAATAATATTTCAGCACCTCTATCTCGCAAGCAAAGGGGATTCCTTTATCCCCACAAATTTGCCACCCACCAACCAACAGCCGAGTAGACGCGAACCCCCTTACTCCGCTCTTCCTCGCTCCATCATTCCACAGCGCCCATTTATGTACCTAACTATTTCACCATGAGCATCTTCCTCGACTTCGACGGAACCATCACGGCCCAGGACACCGTGGGGGAGCTGGCCAACTTCGCGCTGCGCGTGCGGGCCGACGAGGGCCAGGACCTGCAGAAGGAGTGGGACGCCGTCGTCAGCGCCTACGTCGACGACCACAGCGCCCACGTGCACGGGTACCGCCCCCGGCCGCACGCCCGCAGCCTGCCCGACCAGGAGATCGAGTTCCTGCGCCGGATGAAGACCGTCGAGACCCGCTCGCTCGGCCGCATCAACGACTGCCGCCTGTTCCGCGGCATCAGCCCGGAGGCTTTCCGCGCCGCCGGCCGCGACCTCGTGAAGGACGGCACGATCGCCCTGCGGCCCGGCTTTGAGCGCTTCGTGCGCGAGAGGCTGAGGCAGGGCTGGCGCGTCTGGGTGCTCTCGGTGAATTGGAGCTCCGCGTTCATTGAGGGCGCGTGCGGCGAGCTCCCCGGCGTCGCGGTCATCGCGAACGATGTGCGCGAGGACGGGTCGATCGCCGGTCCTCCGGTGCTCAATCCGGAGGGCGCGGGGGCTGGTGGCGAGGGGGAGCCGAGGAATCTAACGAACTCGCGCGACAAGCTGGATGCCATGGAAGCTATGCTCGAAGCCGAGGGGTTGGCCACGAAGCCGAAGGTCTACTTTGGCGACTCGACTACAGATCTGGAGTGCCTGCTCGCTGCTGACATGGGGTTCGTCATCTCGGATAAGGATGACTCGTCGCTGCTGAGTACCCTGAGGAGGATAGGGCAGGAGGTGCCGCATGTTCGGGACCAGAGTCCGACATGTAAGCTTGCGTGGACTTCTAATTATGAAGATATACCAGATAGCAAGTTCGTTCTTAGTTGACCCTTACAGCAAAGGGGTAAAATAAAAGCATCATCTCCGTACCCACTGCCTCTTTTCCTAAAGAGTATCTATCGGTAACTTCAGGGCGTCGTACGTTCTAAATATCTATAAGTAATAAATTTATCATACACTCGGCTTAAGCCGCTCTGCTTATTCTCTATGGCACACACTTACCCCTTATTCTGGGACAGGTACATACATTCTTCATTTCGAAAATCCAAGGCTATAATACAAGTTACTAAGTGTCTAGTTATAGAAGTAATAGTTACTGCAGATAAAAACAAGCGTCCCGTTGAATTCCCATGAGATAACCCTGAGACAATTATCACAATTGGCCACCCCCTTTCTGGCGAACCGTCAACATTTGCAGTCTACCGAAAGAACTCCTAACTCCACGTAAGTGGAAGTCCATCCAAGTTTACAAGGTAAAAAGAGGCTAACGAAAGTCAAGCATCCGTTAAGTCTTTGGCTTCAAGTCCGATATGTAATTCGACACACAAGTGAGTACTTAACCAACGTGATTATGACTCAATTCATATATACTCGTAATTTGACTGCTGATGACCTCCCTAAGCTAGGCTCAAGGCTCGATTGCACGACTGTGGCCATACACCGGCCAAAAGTTGCGTAAGTTGCTGTGGTTGCGCTTAAACACGGTATCATGACCATGGTTCATGGAGATTCGACACGCACGACTTTGTTGCCGGGGATGAATCACTTTCCACGTTAGCGATGATGGACTACAACGGAGGTGCGAATCTTCGCCAAACCTTTATAATCAAGAACTTTGGCACATATCAAAAAGCCTCCTACATCCTTTCCAGCATGAAAGAAATCTTCCTAACAATTTACATTAGGCAGCATACCCGACTTAAACAAGCCATGGATTCCGACACCGAGTTAACGATCCTCGGGGGGCCTCGAGAAATACTTCTTGAGAGATTTGAAAGAGTACGCCGAGAATCTTTTCATGCGGTTAGAGTAACCACTACTCGGAACGGTGGGCGAGCAAGACCGGCCGAAAGCTTCGCTCCCAACATCCCCTCCTATTCTGAGTCTACTCATTATCCTAGATCATCTACCTCAGGACGCCCATACACTCCTACGTGGCGCGCCTTACGAGCAGAGCCAGCCCATAGACCGTCTTTACCTGTCCTAGCACACGATGCCAACCAGGAACACTATATCGGCTCACCTCCTGGGTACCGCTCGCCTAGACGTTGTCCTACTTGGCATCCCAACATAGCGCTTCCACCAGCCCCGACTCCTCCTCCAGCGCCTCAAGCCTACATGGAAGAACTAACAACCATCCCCCCTGAGTCTCACAGCGAGGCATATTTTTCAGGAGAATATGCCAGCCGTTACTCAAGCACGCGCTACCAACGACAGCACCACCAACGCCAAGCCTCCCCTGCCTCCCACACCCCCCAAATCGCCCGCTGCCGCTCCTCCATCCCCATCACCGCCGTAGACCTGCACGAGCGGCCCGAAAGCGCCACCTTCTGGACGCAAGCCGAGCTCAACCAGCGAATGGTCAGCATCTTCCGGCCGCTCGTCGGGGTCGTCGGGCGATGCGTCCAGGAAGCCCTAGGGCTAGACTCCCAGCCCGGCGTGAAATTCGACATGTTCCCCGTGCGCGCGGACCGGCGCACGGGGGAGCCGCGCCTGCAGGACCCGCGGACGCCGTCGCGCAGCCCGATGTTCCAGGTCACGCTTCCGGCGGAGGAGCGGGTTGCCAGGCTAGAGGACGCGCGCGACGCGCTCAAGGACGTGTTTGCGCTGTACGCGAACCCGTGGTACCGGCAGGCCGGGTACGTGTTCCGGGTGCGGCGGGGGAGGCGGGACCGGGACGGCGCGGGCACGCGGAGCAGTAGCAGCAGCAGGGGGAGGAGGAGGAGGTACTGGGTGCCGCCGTCGTGCGTGTATCGGGTTTCGCAGGCCGAAGGGGGGTGCTACAGGGCGCAGATGCTGGGCCCGGTTATAGAGGACGTGAGGGAGGTGGAGGCGCAGTTCGATTATGCGGACGATAGCGAGGACGATCAGGATGCGCTGGTCGATGAGATGTGGGCGGATGTTATGAGACGGCAGAAGTCGAGCTACGGATATGGTAATACTTGAGGATTGGGGTCAGTAGGTCGAGAAGGGGGCGGGTTGCGGGTTCGAGCAGATACCAAGGCCTTGCGTGAGTATGCGATTGGGTGTTTGGTAAAAGGGGCGAGAGTTTTCGCTTATCGTCTTGAGCCCCTATTTCTCGACTACAATAGCCTAGCCGGGGGAATAACGCTACCAGAAAGTCTTCCATAGCTGAATATACCATTTAGTATTATGAGATATCTGTTCCTTTATGGATACCATATATTATTCTTATTTATGCTGCGCAGCTTAAATACGTCTTTTCCTATTTTCTAATCAAGCTATCTTGGTTAGGATCATAACTTCGCCTTGAGGCCCCCTTCTTCGCACTCAAATGGGTAAGAATATACCTAGGCATCACTCAAAAGTATCCTACGCCCTAAAACCCCGAATATTAATACTAGAAGCCCAAATGTTTGATTATATATAAGGCATTGTGATATGAATTAGGTCAACATCAAGGGATGTAGGTAAGACTGAAGTTGGTAGTTGGTAGATTGCTTTGCTGAGATTAATATACTATCAATCATAGATTCAAAACACAGGAGCATACGAATTCTATGGCATCTTGGCGAATAGCCCTGTAAATCATCGCCCTAGAATGCCTCTTGGTACTTGAGGTCAATACAATGTTGTCCCAATTTGTAGTACTAACATAAAGAGCTCAATGTGCCCCCAAAAAACTAGTACCTCTTGTCAACCTCGATGGAACAATGCATTGTGGATTGAAGTGTAGGCAATGTTTATCTCCTAGTACAAACACCTGAGTTGGATAAAGAATGAAGTCTTTGTCTTCAGAGGACAGACCAGCAGGGAGAAAGAGGCGATACAATCTCATTGTCAACCGATATGGATGCTATAAAAGATCAGGCATCTTTCCCTTATGCCTGTTATAAGCAGCCCTCGAATCATAATCTCTAGTCCCATATTAGCCGCATCTCAGGTAAGTCGCTAGGAGTTACCTGTCTCCATTAACACTTTCTGTTTCCCGCCGCCGAAAACTCCCTCTCTCGTAGTAAAACATGTGCCACCATCGTAAGACCGTCTTCCTGTGTAACCACACCGTTACCAACCCGACGCCCTTACAAGCCTGCGAGATACAGCGGGACTACGAGTCGGGACTGAGTCCGGAGCCATGCGACCTTATGGAGACACACGGACGGAGCAGCCTTAGAGTCCCGCGCCTGTGTCCCCCCTGCCACGCTAAGAAGGTCAGGATGGACAAGACGTTCAAGGCCGTGAAGGAGCGGATCGCGGAACTAAGGAAACACATGGAGACGAGTTACGATCAGTGTATGAAGCATCTAGACGAAGCTGGTCTTCAGCCTGAGAAGCGGCCGAGTCCCTCAGTGAGGATATCGAGGACCAGGGAGAAGATTGCGGAGATAGAGAAGAGGGAGAAGCCGGTTGGTTCTAGCGCTACCTTTACAGACGCGCCGGGACAGCTTAATCCCGCTGATTTCCTGAGGAAGAAGAGGCAGGAGGTCGACGCGCATCTAATGATGTTTTGGGACCATACCAGGTAAGGTGACCAAGGGATATATTAACGGACCTTCAACGGTATTGCCGGCCCCAAATACCCTTTAGACGGTGAGATGCTCTATATATAACCAAGTATCATGATTCTTTTCATGTAAGTAGGTCGATTGGCTGGTTCCATGGTAGTAACGTCGGCAAGTTGGTTGTTAGTGCACACGGCTTGCTCGTCGGGGTAGGGAGATATGTAAGATGGCAGGTACATACGCAATATACACTATTAACCATAAGAAGAATTTCCTATAAGGAATAGTGAATAAGGGAGTTAGACGAGTACTACTAAGGCCTCGAATAATCTCCCTATAACTTCGGCGTTTCGAGCTACTCGTTTAGCTTAGGCGCGTACGGGAGTTAAGAACCTACTAGACAAATGATATCCCTTCCTTTCCCTTATTATAGTAGGCGTTGTAGAGAGTTCGAGGACTATATATCGCACTAATCATTCCTTGTATAGAACAAGCGACGCCAAACGATTCAAACCTCACTCATCCACAGGAAAAGACACAATCTAAGTGCGGACGACAGCCTTCCTATTACTCACATTTTAAGAATCTTTCAATTGTTAGAAATCTCGCGAGCGAAATGGATGATTTCCAGAATATGATATCTCTGGCACTACTCTTCAATAATGTGGTAGTAATACTAGCTTGTATATCGACCTTATCGTCTGTCATTACTTGGCTCCTAGCTGAGCGGAATTGTCCGATATGCTCGGGAATGGGACGTTGGGGCCATGCTATTGGACTTACAAGGGCGCAATGGATCCGAGCACATCTACCTGGACAACACGACGTTCTCAGTAGATACCCGCCGTCCGGGAGCCCCACAAGGGTTTACTATATCGCGCATGGAAGGTCCGGATAATACTCAGTAGAGGCCAACGAAGGGATTGATGTATCTTATACACGTTTTCTAATATCGAAATTGGGAGCCTGGAAGATATAGCTATAAGTACGAGTAGATAGTATCAACTTATCGATTCATCGTGGTATTATTCGTCATGACGCTGCGTACACGGGGGGTAGGCTGACGCGTTGCCTCTATGTCTCGAGGAACATTGTCCTACAACTTCTCTAAGCTTGAACTTTGAATGTCCTTCCGCTTGCTGTCTTCTTCTCCTTTTCTTCGTTCTCGGGTCTGGCTCTTCGGAGTACTGCGGGTTATGGTAAGTATATGTGAACCACCCAATGTTATGGATGTAATCGTACCTTGTAGGAAGTCCGCCGTTCGCCTTCTCATACGGGAGTGGATGTACGCCTAGTCATCTCGTTAAAATAGTCCGAAACAATTTGAGACTAAAACACTCGTACCTTGGAAGCTTTGATATGGTAGTGGAAATAGTCCCGGAAGGTCTGGATATGGGAGATGACCTCGGGCATTCGCTGGGGCGTCAAGTGTCGCGTGAACAGAACTGTCGAGGTTAAGAGTGAGTTCCAGAGATGTCGTAGCATGCAACGTACCGAAAGTGACATATCCGACCTCCCCGTTAGAGGTGGCCTGTACGCCAGGAACACCTTGTAATTCTAGCGGGGGATCATTCCTAAACAGAACTTGGGGAGCATTCTGGATGGCTCTCTTCCGGGTCTCGACGAATTCCTGTATAAAGACCTTCCCAAATATCCTATCCGTCTCCTCGCGGAAGACAGTGCTGAAGATGACGGTCACGCGGTCGTGGCTTGCCTTGACGTAAATAGCCTCCTCGTCGCGGTAGTGAATGGCCATGACCTCACCGCCTTCTCGGACTCCCTGCGGCGCTTCTTCGGACGTGTACTTCGAGGCCTCCTCCTTCAGCTTATAGTGTTCGGCGTAGGCGTGCTCGAACGGGGCGGCCATGGCGTTCCGCTTCAATAAGGAGACCTTGGTGACCAGCTCTTCTCGAGCCTCTGCAGAGCTCGTTAGCATGGCGAGAGTCTGGTAGAGCCGTGCATATCATGTAATTACCCTTCTCTTCTGGTAAATTCTCCAAGTCGATCTGGATCGAGAAATCATAGCCGGTCTCGGGTGCCACAACATAGGGGCCATACTCGCGCTGGAGCACCTGCTCAGCACCATATTTGACAAGATCCCGAAAACATCGGATCTGGATGGAGATCAAGATCTTCGTCTTGGACTCGGGAGTCGAGATATGGAAGATTACGCCGTCGAAGTCGGAAACGGTCTGGCCGATGGACACGGGAGGCGCACTGAGTTTATTATAGAATGGTTAGGCTTCTAAGATAGATGCAGGGAGTCTCATTCAAATTCTAGACTAACCCGAAGAGTCTCTCTTTGAGTATAGACTCTAGTAATACGTTCTGGTAGTCTAGAAGCAGCATGGTGGGTAGGAATTGGCCGGTCTGCTTGCTTCGAGACTCTGTGTTTGTTGCGGTATGAGTTTGGGAACCTGGACCTGGACCCGGAACTGGAACTGGAACTGGACTTGGAGGTTATGTAAACGGGAGAGTTCAATAAGCGTTCGCTAGGCGTTCAATGCTGCTCTTGGTGGGGCTTAAAGAAGCATCCACCATGTGCTGTATTGTATATAGGTACCTAGGTACCTAAAGCTGTACAGTACGTGCACCCGTTACGTAGCAGATTGGGTCCGTGCGTTTGGGGGCTACGACTAGCGATAAGCCATTCCTTATCGTACGGACGGCCCAGATTCTTATCGAAAAGTAGGACCCCGATAAGACATTCTTATCGCGCGTCTCTAAGAAAAAAAAGTCGCCAGGGCCGAGTTTCCCCAGCGGAAGAAAACAAAAACTTCCCAAGGTTCAAACCGGTCGCAACAATGGTCAAGTCATACTTGTGAGTGCCAATCCATTGATATTTTGTCGCGGAAACCCCGCGCTAATGAGAATTCCACTTCAGAAAGTATGAGCACTCCAAGTCGTTCGGTCTCGTAACTTCCAGCACTTCGAATATCCTTTGGACCCAGCAGAATCGCACCAGCACCGGCGCAGGCCAAGCAGTTGTCGCGGCGAATGAGGAGCTCTTATGCTGGGATATCAAGACTGGAGATGTGGTTGAACGATGGAGGGATGAGAAATGTTCTGCCCAGGTGACAGCCATTGCTCAGAGTCAGATCAACCAGGACCTATTCGCCGCCGGCTACGAGGACGGCAGTGTTCGATTATGGCGGAGCAAGGACCCGAGCCCCTTCATCACTTTTAATGGGCACCGCTCGGCCATTACCTGTCTAGCATTCGACCGATCCGGCGTCCGACTTGCGAGCGGTTCCAGAGATACCAATGTCGTTATTTGGGATTTGGTAGCAGAAGTCGGCCAGTTCAAGCTTCGGGGACATAAGGACCAGATAACCGGGTTACAATTTGTAGAACCGCAAGAGCAGGCCCCGGAAGAAGAAGGTCCTGAGGCAATGGCTCTTGACGGCGCAGGCGATACTTCGACCGAAGGCTTTCTGCTTACAACAGGAAAAGATGCGCTGATCAAACTTTGGGATCTGGGATCGCGCCACTGCATCGAGACGCACATAGCGCAGACAAATGGCGAATGCTGGGCCTTGGGGCTCTCTCCAGACTGCAGCGGGTGCATAACTGCGGGTAACGCTGGTGAACTCAAGGTTTGGGCCCTTGATGCTGCTTCGCTAGCTGCGTCGAGAAATCTAGTTGACATACCCGGCAACGTACAATATCTGAGAGATCGAGGAACTCTATTCCGTCACGGAAAGGATAAAGCCACCGAAGTTGTGTTCCATCCCCGCCGGGACTATTTTGCCGTACATGGCTCAGAGAAATCTGTCGAGGTATGGAGGATACGTACGGAGGCTGAGATTAAGAAAAGCCTAGCGAGGAAGAAGAAGAGAAGGAGGGAGAAGCTTGCGCAAAAGAAGGGAGCCGACACGAACGGCGAAACCAAACAAGACGAAGAGGATGAACAAGATGAGGACATTAGCAGTGCCGACATAACAGACGCATTTGCACAGCACCTGATAGTTCGGACAGGTGGAAAAGTGAGGTCGGTCGATTGGGCTGATACGCATGGCAAGAGCAGGAAAAAGCTCCAGCTACTAGTTGGGACGACGAATAACCAACTGGAGCTGTTCAATTTACCCATGAAGGAGAAGAGTGGGAAGTCAAAACAGGAAGACGTCCCCGATTACGAGAGGGCGTTGTCGATCGAGATCCCGGGCCACCGAGCAGACATACGATCCCTAGCTTTAAGTTCCGACGACAAGTGGCTCGCTTCAGCATCCAACGGAAGCCTCAAAATATGGTCGATGCTTACACAAAAGTGTGGTAAAACTTTGGAGTGCGGATATGCTCTTTGCTGTGCCTTCTTACCCGGAGATAAGCTTGTCGTCGTTGGTACTAAAGGCGGCGAGATCGAACTATTCGAGATAGCGACAGGTAGTTTACTGGATACCGTCAAAGCTCACGAAGGGGCAATTTGGTCCCTACAAGTTCATCCAGATGGGAGGTCGATAGTCTCCGGAAGCGCGGACAAGTCGGCCAAATTCTGGAAGGTCCAGGTTGTGCAAGAGGAAGTCCTAGGCACAACTCGAACTACATCACGCCTAAAGTTAGCTCATTCGCGGACGCTAAAGGTCTCCGATGATATCTTGAGCCTCAAATTCTCGCCGGACGCTAAACTCCTAGCTGTTGCTCTGTTAGATAGCACGGTGAAGGTATTTTTCGTGGATTCCCTGAAGCTGTATCTCAACCTCTACGGACACAAGCTACCGGTGTTAGATATGGATATTTCATACGACAGCAAGTTAATCGTCACGTGTTCGGCGGATAAGAACATTAGGATATGGGGTCTTGACTTTGGCGATTGTCACAAGGCATTGCTGGGGCACCAGGACAGTATCTTACAAGTCAAGTTTCTCCCGAATAACCGGGAAGGGAATGGCCACCACTTCTTCAGCGCTAGCAAAGACCGGACGATTAAATATTGGGATGGCGATAAATTCGAGCAAATACAACGGCTCGATGGCCATCACGGGGAGATCTGGGCTCTAGCGATTAGCCAGAGCAGCGAGCCTCCTTTCATCGTTAGCGCTAGCCACGATAAGAGCATCCGGGTCTGGGAAGAAACGGACGAGCAGATATTCCTCGAGGAAGAGAGGGAGAAGGAGATCGAGGAGCTTTACGAAAGTACGTTGACGACCTCTTTAGAGCAGGATCTGGATGCGGAAGAAGACGGGGAGGTTGGTGCCGCAACGAAGCAAACTTCGGAAACGCTGAACCACGGTGAACGAATCGCGGAGGCGTTGGAGCTTGGCATGGCCGACTTGCATGTCATGCAGGAATGGACAGAAGCCCGGGCGTCCAACCCAAATATCGCGCCTCCCCAGCGCGATCCAATGTTTATAGCCCACGGCGATATTAGTGCCGAGGAGTATGTCATGAAGGTCCTTCAGAGACCGGCGGCATCGGCATTGAACGACGCGCTCCTCGTTCTTCCGTTTGCCTCGGTCCCCATGCTCTTCACCTTCATCAACCTCTTTGCCGTGAGGTCAATGAACATCCCTCTCACGTGCAAAATTCTATTCTTCATGTTGAAGACCCATCACCGCCAGATAGTAGCTAGCAGGACGATGCGGGCCATGTTAGACGGGATTCGATCGAACCTGCGGAAGGCGCTCCAGAGGCAGAAGGACGAGATGGGATATAACATAGCGGCGCTGAAGATAGCCGGGATGCAGATACAGGATAAGGGAGTAAAGGAGTACGTGGATGAGAACTGGGACGACGGCACGGGAGCTGAGAACGTCAAGAAGCGGGCTTTCGTACACGTATCGTGAGAGTTGAGCAATGCATCGTCAGGTGGTATTTACGCCGTTCAGATATCTCAAGTGTACCTCGTGCACGTATATAAAAATAGAATATCGGTCAAAAGCATCGTTCGAACTTTTGTATAAGGTTGGTACCTACCAGGTAGGTACATAAATAGGTACTTAAGTACCTAGGTTAGAAGCATGTAGACGATCGAAGTCCGAGCCAATAATATCGTCCTGTTTAGTGTCTCCTGCATACTACCTATACTATGGTATAGTGTGTGCATCGTATAAGTTATGTACCTACTATTCAGGGTACTCAGCTCAGCTAGCCGCAAATGAACGAGGGACCGAGGTGCCTTGGCAGGAGACTAGAGCTCTTTCCGTTTCCCTTTTATACCTACCCCTCCCCCGCACATCCCAGCAATAGGAACTGCTATGGTATTAATTAAGTGGGGATCTACCGATACCGCCTTCCGAGTTCGTAGCTTGCCTCGGTATCTTTGGCAGTGTTCATCGCTCATTTCTTTTTTTTGAGATTGAACCTCAGTTTCTCCGTCTCCAATTCCGTATATTTGTACCTCGCCTATGAGTGTGATATGCTTCACCTCTCTTCTTTGTTCTCCCTCGTATTATACCACGCTAGTTATACCTCGACGCTAGACCATGCGATGACACGATAGTAATTGAATAGACAGATGATACCGATAGACCCAATTGCCTACTTCGCTTCTCCTTTTCGGTAGCTTTAGATTTATACGCTGGAAACGGGAATACAAAGCTTGAAATCTAGAGCAATGGCGGGACAAGTAAGACATCCGATCGATACGGCGGCATTGGAACGCTATGTTAGCCAGAACGTGCCCGAGATTCAGGTGCCATTGGACGTGAAGCAGGTTCGTTAAAAGAGTAGATCTACTAGTCTCTCAGTCCCCGAGTCTTAGTATCATAGTACTGCACCTGGCTCAACCCATTCTTTCTTCCAGATTAAAGAATCATATAAGAAAAGGGGAAGAGGAAAACATTGCTCTACTACCTCCCATCGCTTACCCTATCGCCCTCCAGCCCGGCCAGAACTCCCAAGACTAACACGCCGCCCCTACAGTTCGGCTTCGGCCAATCGAACCCGACATACCAACTGACCTCGCCGAACGGCACGCGGTACGTGCTACGCAAGAAACCGGCCGGAAAACTCCTCTCTCAAGCCGCACACAAAGTTGAGCGGGAACACCGCGTCATCGCCGCACTGCAAAACACCCCCGTCCCCGTGCCGCGCGCCTACTGTCTATGCGAGGACGCCTCCGTGCTCGGCACGCCCTTCTACATCATGTCCTTCGTGGACGGGCGCATCTTCCACGACCCGGCCATACCCACCGCCTCCTCCCCCGCGACCCGCTCCGCCCTCTGGCGCGCCGCCGTCGAGGCCCTGGCCGCCCTGCACCGCGTCGACCCGGACGCCGTGGGGCTGGGCTCGTTCGGTCGCAAGGGCGGCTTCTACGCGCGCCAGCTCGCGACCTGGCGGCAGATCTGCGGCGCGCAGGCCCGCGCGAAGGACGCCGGAACGGGGCTGCCGGTCGGCGAGATCCCGCACATGCAGGAGCTCGTGGCGTTCTTCGGCGACGAGGCCCTGCGCCCGCGCGACCGCGCGACGCTGGTCCACGGCGATTATAAGATCGACAATGTCGTGTTCGACCCGGAGGAGTCGCGTGTTGCGGGAATTCTGGACTGGGAGATGAGTACGGTCGGACACCCGTTGTCCGATCTGGCGAATCTTCTCAACCCGTTTTATTTGGCTTCGCTATCTCAATCCCCCTCCACTTCCTCCCCATCCTCTTCTTCCACCACGACTCCCCCCTCCAATCCCAATTCAACCGCCCAAATCTCCCCCAACGAAGCCATCTCCGCCATCTCGCACGCGGGCTTCCTCCCCCACGCGACGCCCGGCCTACCCTCTCCCGCCGAGATCCTGACCTGGTACGCGGCCGCGGCGGGCTGGGACCCGCGGGCCGACGAGGTCGCGTGGGCCGCGGCCTTCAGCGTGTTCCGGCTAGCGGCTATCTGCCAGGGCATCGCGGCGCGCGTCGCCACGCGCCAGGCCTCGAGCGCCGACGCCCGCCGCCACGCCGCCGCCTTCGCGCCCCTCGGCGAGTTCGCGTGGAAGCTCGTGTGCGAGGAGAAGGCGAGGAGGGGGAAGGAGGAGGCAAAGGCTAACATGGGGGCGAGGGGGAAGGAGAGGGAGAGGGAGAGGGAAACTAAGTTGTGACGAAAAGAAGCGAAGGGAGGGAAGGTTCACTAGGTCGGTGCCGGCGTTGCAGCTTCTGTTTGGGATATGTTGAGGTGGCGATGTATTCCTAGCTGTGTACGGGCATGTTCGACGTTGAAAAGATACATTTATTTATTAGTTTTGGGGATACCTACCATGGAGATAGGGAGAGGTAGCAGCATGTCAACTTATTTTTTCTTCTTTCTTGGTTTAGGGTCGGATCACTCGATCTGGAATATGCCTAGGTAGGGAGGTAGTATGATTTGCAAAGTGAAAAAGTCAACTCGTCTGGCCTACCACCCACCTGTGTTCTAGAGCATATTTCTGAAACTCGGAATGCAAAGGGCTAACCTTAGGAGGCTTTTCTAAGTATCTAGGCGGATCCATCGTGTGTCTAGACACATTCGAGTATGTTCACGGGGAAAATTATTGGCTCGCATCCTATTCGGAACAGGAAGCCGTGTCTGAATTTTGCCAAAAACTTTTCATAATTTCATTTGAAGAGGCGAATAATACATCACTGAGAAGGGAAATCAAGGCCATCGAAGTAACTCAAGCGTGACGCTCAATTATAGAGCCTACTTGCCTATCTGAATTAGGAGGTATAGCTCGTTGCCAGGAACTGGATCCCGGGTATGAGAGAGGGGGTCAAGTATATGCATCCATGAAAGCCATCGCCCTGAGGCCGAAAGATCCCCGCGAGGTTTTGTTTGGGAAAGGAGACTTCCCAGTCTAATAATAACCGTCTCCTAGAAGAGAATCATCCCCCTTATCATCCCTATCATCAAATGTGGCGGTCGACGCATCGAACCGTCCGTGCCGAAACGAAGAGAGAATCGTGGTGAACCTGGTTGCGTATCGTGCGTGAAATGGCCGCCCTGTTCCGGCCTTAAATAAACCCGCCCTTCCTAACGCCTAGCGGAAATGTTTGCGGAGTTGAGTAGAAGAAGAAGAAGAGTCAGTAAGAACCCGCCCTTGTGAAATTCTCGGATCAGACTTTGCCTTGTGCCAAACCATCGAAATGCCCTGTGCGAAAAAATCGAGAAAACAATGCAGATCTCTATGCGAATTACCTGTTCCATAAGACGTCGCATGCATGAATGAGAAAAGAAATGGTCACTCAGAACCTATAAACTGCGGCTCCCTCTATCCCCTCCTATCGATGAGCAGTCGGTCTCCGTCGTCTATTACGTAGTGGCCCCTGCTGAGAACCTTGTGGTTCCTGGGCCGGCTGATGATGATGTTGGTGGTATCCTTGGTTGTGATAATAATGTCCATGTGGAATCTGCTGATACGCGCCGTTCATTGGTCCATGGTACAAAGGTCCCGGGGTGGGGACGAGGGATGGATATAGATTTCCCACGAACGCGTTTACCTACGACTGCTGGTGAGAAACTGATCCGCCATAGCCGGGGTCGTCGGCGTTTGACATGTAGACTTCTGGGCCTGCGTATGTCGGAGATAACGGCGACACGTGCTGCGAGCGCATATGCGGGAGCGTAGGATATTCGTCAGCAGCACCGGCCGAGTTTGTCATATTCAGCGGATTCGGATAGGGCTCGGACGGCGATCCCACCTGTGGCTGGAACGGAAAACCGGAAACGTTGGCGTCGAATGTTGGCCGAGCGGCGGTATTAGAGGACGCTGAATGCTGTCGATTATGCATATGACTAGTATTGGGTCTACCAACCCAGGGTGGGTATTGCTGTAGAGAACTGTTAGCGAATTCACCATCCTTCTTGTAGGACTGAAGTAGGAATGTACCTGGGGTTGAGCCGTAGTGTTCACCGGTGGAGCGGCAAAATGGGGACGTCCAGGAGGGAATCCTCTCAAGCTGCCGTGACGAGGCCGTACCCTACGCCTATTCTCGCTAACTTCGTTGAAGGGGAGCGGAGAGTGGCGATCTCCGAAACTACCATACCAAGCCGCGGTCCGGGAGCCGTACATCGGCATATTCTCTGCTCTCCTAGCTGCACCGCCGCCTAACATACCATAATCGAGATCCGGGAACGGGCTACGCCCTCATGTTAGTATAAAAGTATAGCATAGTTGGTAGCTAATTGTAAACACATACCTCGAAGCCAAGGTCGCGAAGCCACCCATCGTGGCTTCGGTGGGTCGGCTAGGCGGATCCGAATCACCTCGTTCATGATCTCGAGCGCGCATCTGCATCTGCATATGCATTTGGTGGTGCTGACGTAGGTATCGGTAAACGTTGTGGGGATTCATCGCGTGCCGGTACTGAGGTTCCGAAGGGACCTTATCTCTGCAGTAGGGGCAACTATCCGATTCCTCAAACCATTTCTTAATACAATGATCTCCAAAGACATGCTTGCACTTTGGGAGCCGTAGCGGGGTTTCGTTGATGCCCTCGGGCGTTTGCACGCCATAATCGTTATAGCAGATCACGCAGGCTAAGAGCCGTTAGCTAGAAGCGAACTACTTCGGTAGGTACTACTTACTTCTCTCGTTCTCCGGCAGACTCGAAATCGTCACGCTCTCGAGCGACGTGATCGCCTTCTTAGAGGCAACTCTCTTGCTTGACACCGCACCCCTCATAAGTTGGTGCGCTCGTAAGCGGTCGTCGGATGCGTGCTCTCCGGGTGTTCCGGACACGGCAGCCTCTAGGAAGGACAACGCAACCGCATCGGGGTCCGAGTCATCGTCGCTGGACCAACCAGATTCGGACGATGGAAGACGTGAAGCGCCCCTCCTGCTTCGGGCCGCGCTCGCACTAGCTCGGCGCGGCTCGGAAGTGTTGGCCTCACTAGACACTTCAGTGGTGGCGCGAGGACCAGTAGGTGCTCGGCGGGGAGGCGACGACGAAGCTGCCAACATGGTTAGCAGTTTCTAGATATAATTTGTTATTACAATTCAAGGTGACTAGCTTACCCGAATGAGAGGTCCCAGCCTCGGCTCGTCCACTCAAGGGAGACAAGTTTACGTCGGCCATGTTAAGAGCTGATGGCATGCTATGCCGAATGAAGGACGGAGGGCTGTGCTGGGTGGACCGTTGAGTCGGATGCGAAGTCTGGGCGAATGTTGCCTGCGCACCTTGGTTTGAAGTTGCAGGAGGAACGGTATTCAGAGATGGCAGGTTGTTTGCTCTCTGCCCATGCGCTCCGCCACCGGATCCTGACCCAGACCCAGATTCACCCGAAATTCCCGGTTGAGATTGAGGTTGACCTTGACCTTGAGTTGACCCTGAAAAACTTCCTTGACTGTGTTGAATAGGCGCAGTACCCCCAATCCGCTGCAGGCTGAGCATTGGCGCCCCGTAACGAAACGGAGGTGGTTGGTGGGAGTTGTAAGGGTTAGGTAGGTTTGAGGGATAAGGTGGCTGATTTATTTGGCCTGTACCCAGAGGGACGATGGGTGGAGTGGGTTGGAAGGGAGCTTCTGAAGGCCACCGGGAATGAGGTGGAGGTAGGGCTTGCCAAAAGTGAGGGTTGTTGTGTACCGGGTCAAAGTAGTAGTTGGGCCGGGACGGGAACGATGGCGGTGGGTGTT
Organism: Pyrenopolyporus hunteri; assembly: GCA_902806595.1. Lineage (NCBI taxonomy): Eukaryota > Fungi > Ascomycota > Sordariomycetes > Xylariales > Hypoxylaceae > Pyrenopolyporus > Pyrenopolyporus hunteri. Next base: position 775,506 of record CADCXC010000004.1, on the reverse strand, counting down.
GATTGTGCTCGGTAACAGCACGTAGGGCCGGACAGGTAGAGCGGGCTGCGTGATCGGCAGTCGATGAAGGTGGGCTAGCATGCTCTGGGGCATGCATCATGAAATCCATGGTTGAAGGGTCCATGCTATTATTCCCTTCCTTCTGACGGTATTATTCCTTTCCTTCTGGAGAGTGGCGGCCGAGGTCAAAGGGCCGTCACTCTCGCTCCTATGCCCCAGATATCCTATAAAAGTACGGCAGCTTGAATATCCTTTTGAGGTGTAAGTGGGATGGGAGAGAGAAGTTGTGGTTCTAAGAAGGAGGGGTTCGTGGGATATAGATAACCAGATGACGGATCACTTCGGAAGGGTGCGGATACGAAGATCACCAGGGGGTCACAAATCGTCACAGTTGGCATAGGCGGCCGATGTCGAAACCCTGTTCCACGCGGCTCCCGGACAATCTGCCTACTGTGCTTAAGAGGTTGAATTCGTCTTCCTAGCACACACTGTAGTCGGGATACGGTGATAACGGTGCGGGCGGACGGGGAGGTACAGGCCGAGGGCCACTACGGTGCGGGATATCGTGGCTTCGACGGGTTTGCGTTCTTGGATGATTTCTTTCTTCTGTTGGCCTATGGAATAGTCGGTGAAAATAATACCGTCGCTAGAGGGACAATAGGTAAAACTGTTATTCGGTCTTTGTACTCTCCCTCTATCTCTCTTGCGAAAACGAAACTCCGTTCCCCATCCAACCGCTAATTAACCGCTGGGCCGCCTGGTAAATAGTTATTGGATTGGGCAAACGCTGGCCTTTGATAAATACTTTTATATTGTAATATTCATGAGGAAATGGGAACTCAGATTCTAGGTGTACCACAATATGATAGAGGTTGTGGTGGTTGAGGGGGAGGAGGAAGAGGAAGAGGAGGAGGTAGTAGGAGTAGTAGGAGTAGTAGTAGGAGGTAGGATTGAAGGGGATAGAGTTCGGTTGTGAAGGTGTTGGGAAATACGTCGGCAGTATGATGAGACACTTAAAGAGGGAAATTGAGATATGGAGGGGTTAAAGATGCTAAGAGTCAGCATCGGATACGCTTCGGGCCTACCTAGACGTTATTTAGTCTGCCTCCGGGGGGTGGGAAGGTAGATCGGAAAATAACGAAGGAAGAGAGAGAGAGAGGGAGGAAGAGGATAAGGGAAGCATAAGGGAGGGATAAGTGAAGGATAAGTCAGAATAGGTTAGGAGGATAAGTTAGGTAGGTAGCTTAGGAGGAAGGGGCAAGGAGGGAGGACAAAAGAAGGCTGGTGGACAACTGACTGACTGACTGACTGACTGCATCCAAGGTACGGGATGTAAGAAGGAGGTAGTAAGTGCAATGCAGCAAATACATGTTACGCACGCTCTTGCCATCATACCCAGTGCACTGTATGATACGACGAGGTAAGAGGTATGGGATGGGGATGTAGGTATCTACTTACACTACTTACATACATTGGATTCATTGGATTCATTGGACGCGGGTCCAACAGTAACAGGGTGGAAGGTGGGTAGGTACTTACTGACTTGACCAGCCTACCTGATCCCTAATCCACATCACATCCATGACCTACATACCTAGGTACATACGTAGTAACATAAGCTAACGTGGGTGAGTGCAAGTTTTAGGTAGTTTGCGTTATCCAAGGGATTCCGTTGTCCGCGCAAGTAATTTCTGACGGCAAGGTTCTCCCAAAGAAATATAAATACCTATATAGATAGGTACGTAGGTATATATAGAGGGGAAGAAAGGCAGAAATACAGAGAGAGGGGAGGTATCATACTTTACCTACATACATCAATACCCTTGTAACAGGTACATGACAACCCACATGGGTCGTTTTACCCAACCAGGTACTACCTAGTGCTGGGCTGATATGCTACTGTTAATTAGTATTACGGATCTATGAACTAAACGATTCGTTACTATGCAGAAAGCTAGGTAGTAGACGTGTTATGTAGGTAAGACGGAGAGAGATAAAAGAAAATAAAAATAAGATAAAATAAAATAAAATAAAAAGAGAAGCCGAAAAGACCCGGAAAAAAAAGGAAGGGAGAAAATCTCGCTCGCCAGAGTTTAGACTTCTAATTCGCAAAGACAGAGAGACTTATTGGGATAACAACCATGTCCAGGCTAGGAGGGGAAGGCGGTCCAACGTCCAACACAGACTTTCAGACCAGTCTGGGCTGGCTGGCTTGGCTGGCTCTGGGCAGATTCGAGACGCCGTCAGCTGGCGCCTGCGTCTGCGTCCGTCAGGAAGAGAAGTGAACGGGTTGAACGGCTCTATGTAGAGTCTTAGGTTGTTTGGTGCCAAATCCCAGAGCAAGCCGACGTGTTGTCGTACCCATACTGTGGTAAATGTAGGGATTGTGCAACTGTATTCCGTTCCATGCGCTGATTCGGCGGCTCGGAACCGTGGTCGTTGGCTGCGGACTTTTTTTTTTTTTTTTTTTTTTTTTTGGCTGGGATGATGCTTCTGCTATTTCTGACTGGGCGGGTTAGGGAGATTTTTAGAATTGAGTTTTGCCTTTGTGATTTGAGAAATTTGTACAAAATGTGCATTTGACGTAATATGATAACGACCACGCGATAAGTCCTTATCGATATCTGATCTACATGGTACAAATGACATAGTAAAAATTGAGAGAAATCCCGTTTTCCTGTGTTCATTCATCCGTTCGTCATCATGATAAAATACCAATATTAGGTACATACGGTGTATTAGATGATTTGAGCAGGAAGAGGCTTTTCTCTCTCTTTCTCTTTTAGCAGTGTTTTCCGCCTTTCCCTTTTATTGAAATTTAACATTGCCTAGGTTAGGTACCTAACATATTTATTCCCTCTTGCCGCCACTCCGAATTCCTTTGATACCTGTGTCAAGTACCTAGCAGCCTAAGTCCGTCGAGTACATACCCGCGGACGCATATTAGTCCAGCCATAGTTGGAGTTTACCGGCAGACCTGCGGCTATCGATGCACCGTTTTTTCCCCATTGGGTAATTTTAGACCGAATAGTGGAATCCCTCTGCATGTACAGTACGGGTCGTTGTAACGTACAATACGGTGGGATCGATACACCTTTCATTACCTATTCTCATTCTTCTTTTCCCACCCATTTCCAAATACCTCCACAAGTTAATAGGATGGAGGTAGGTAGGTTTTACCCTTTCCAACACAATCACAACCTCGAAGCACGAATCAACAGGCTAGATATTCAATCCCGCCTCACATAGCTCATACCCTCCTGACTCCATCCCCAGCCACATGATGGGATCACCGCCTTAACCAAGCCTAAGCAGGGACTGCGCAGTCTTTTCATTGATCGTTCATAATAGGGATTCCCCTCCTCATATCCCCCTCCCTCTCCCTCTCCCCTCCCCCTCCCTCTCCCTCTCCCTCTCCCGTACCCTGCCCGGCCCTCATCGTGGCAGCGAGTGCAAGAAGACGACCCCAAGCCCAGCGCCTCGCTGCAGCTAGGGTGTTTCTTTCAACTTACTATGACCAACCAAAATTCGCAGCACCGACGAATAACCCATCACTGTATCAACCGGCCGTGGAGACGGTCTTGTGAACCCGTGACGGTATGATAATACTACTTACTGGGCCACCTTACTTGGGGTTTGATGAATCATCCCAGCGTATCGTGGATACCGGTTTAGGGTAGCCTCGGCCGCCAATGCTGCAACTTGTTGAAAAGAGCCCTGCTCCCTTCCGCCTGCCCCAGGTATATCTCGTCCCCATTGATCATCTCTTACGCCTTTGCCTATGCATAGGCAGACTAATACACGCTCAAACACCCGACGCTTGCTTAGAAGCCATGGACCTGTTTCGCAAGTATTCTTCGACGGGCCATAGACCGACCCAGCATAGGTCCAAGACACTTCCGTATGATACCTATGATCGATTCTATATCTGACCAGGACGGAGCCACTACAGATACAATTATAATTACAATATGATCCGCCCCACTGCTGTGGCCAGGCCCGGATATGCAGAAGTAATAAGTAGGTTTTCGGGCGTAAGATTCTCAAAGGGTGGTAACGTTCCCCTCCATCGATACCAGTTCTAGGAGGGCACCGCACCAGTCCGAGGGACATGTACCAGCTCACGGAGTATTTTACGCGGTTCCGTGCCAGCTCCAACTGCGCAGATCGCGCACCCTGCATGGGACATTTTGCGGGCACAGACATATCTGCCCGCCGTCCATCATAAAGCTACCCCACGGAACACCAAAGCCCCATGAAACGGGTCAACAACTTTCTCCCATGTCGGCGACCTCAGGACGAGTATGAATTACTACGTGCAGGTAAACCACTGGCAGTAGCCTGGCCGGGGATCTCCATAGAGCCAGCATTGGGACGGCGTCGTCCTTATCCCGCGCACTCGAAAAGAGAGACTCGTTAGGTAGCCCGCGTTTTTATTACCCTGTTCCCATGCCGGCCAGCCAAGTCCTCGTCTGCGACCGCCTGGACATGCGAGTCCGCCTATCCGTTAAGAAGCCGCTACGAATAAGCCAGGTAGCTTAGCCCGCACCACGCTGGCTTTTTCTCGCGCCTATTTTGCGATCCGCTTGATATCATGACCCGTCTCTGACGCAGTCATGCTACAAAGACCCCATTGGTACTGTACCGCCCATATTCGTGATAATAGCTCGCAGCCAGGTCGGCTAAGGTTGTACGTAGATTGCATGCTGTCCCACCCAAGACTACCTAATAATGATGCATCACGAGCGAAAGTTTCGCTTGGAAATGATCACTAGAAGGAAGAACAGGTTGGACGTCAGGCCGAGACCCCTGCAGGAGAAAACGCTGCGAACTTGATAAGTGATTGGGACCTGACAAGAAATGACCGTCTAAACCTTGAGGGGAAAGCCGGTAAATCAGGTAAATCAGCTGTTGCGGGCAGACCGACGAAGTATGTAACCACGAGAATTTTCTGTGTTAACCGCCACGCTCTCACAAGCAGAAGAGATAACAAACTACAAAATTAACGTGATCATACGGCAATATAATAATAATAACGAATAATAATAACAATCATAATAATGATAATAATAATCAATGACAACAGTAATAAAAAGGAGCTATTTAAGACATGGCAGTTTCGCACAACCCGAGAAGGATATTGACCGTATAGCAGGCTAAAATGAGAACTAAATCACTGCCTTACCTAGGTAGGTAGGTACCTAAATGGACGCATATAAGCCATGTCGTAGAGCACATTAAAGCGCTAATTGGCAGGTTACTAGCAGGCGCTGGGGTCCTAACCTACCTAGGCTGTAGGGCATCATACCTACCTACCTAGGTACCTACTACCTAGCCTAATGTAGTTTCTTGCTCATGTCCTTGAGTACTGGATCATTAAGAACTCTCATTAAACCAATCCAACGTCATACAACCCCGAAGTTATGATATCCTTATATGCGTAGATACACAACTCTATTCCATTTTAAATTTCCGTTTTTTTTTCAAAGCAAGGAAGAAGAAAAAAAAGGAAGAGCGTTTTCGTTTTAAAAAAAAATAGTGAAACAGGCTTTTTACAAAACATGAATAATCTCATCAATACGCCGTGTGTCTTCCCTATCGGTCCAAGTTTGTTCGAGATCCGTACTATGGTAGAGCATCCCCGCCGAAGAGCAACAATAAAAAAAAAAAGAAGTCCCCTTCGTCTTCTCGGTAGACAAATAAGGACCTCGCGTCCTCTGATTGGCCGACTCTTTAAGGATCGACCCAGGGTTCTGCCTGTCGCCTTTTGCAACGCAACTTTTACTCTTTACAGCTATCGCAAGGGGCCATCAAAGGCCATCGGAATCCATCAGCATCTTACTACTGTATGCGAACGTGGACGTGGTCGTGGTCACGGTCGTGGTCGGATATGACATGGACATGGATTCGGTCATAGCCATGCGTGGTCAGCTGGGGACTAAGACCTTGAGGGCATTTCAGGCTTTTGCCCCCGTCCTACCCATGGATATTAAGCCAATACCTCGACGCCATCTATCCCAAGGTATCGCCAATCCCGCCTATGTAGAACATTGGCGAGAACGAGGCCAAACTATTTAGTTCGTCATTGGGAAGCCCAGCCCGTACGGCCCGGATCACAGCACTCAGCCTATTCTTTTCCACATGTGCCCGTAGACTTGTCGGCCTTCCTCCCTAACTAAACCATGCTTGACGCCCGTTACCTCATTACCGGGCTAGACGGGCGGATTCGAATATCGAAAATCGAATATCGAATCAGATCAAACCATACCTGTCGATGTGGACGGGCGTGTGGGTAGGCGTATGGGCAGACCATTCTTATTCTTAGTCCCATCCCGGCCCGCCACCGACCTTCTAGATCGAAGACAGTGCTTAAACAAAGTCGCCTATATATTATCTTAATAGGCGCGATATCTCCTCTTACGTCGGCTTGAGTCATATGATAAAACTGGCTTCTTTCACCGCATCTCTTGTCTCCGCCTCTCCGCCCCCTAGGAGAACCCTTGCCCTTTCGGTATTCCAAGCTCTGAGTTTGCCCGAGCTACGTCTGCTTAGTCCCCGAGCACGACCCTCGTTATCCGACGTGCGCACCATCCAATCCATGGATGGGCGCAACCTCAGGATGACAGAAGCATGCGTTTATATCTCGGGTGATAGGTAGTCGAGACGTCGCCTATTCAGCTCCCAGCGTTTCAATTTTATATCCCACTTGCCCGGCATGGCGAAGCTGGTCCGGGAGCTACATAGCTCAATCACCCTGAAACGTCGTGATAGTCCGAAGCAAGTTACTGATCCGCGATCGTTAACCGCAATGCGGCATCTTCTGCAACGTGTCATACGGCACTAAACGGCTATTTCATCCCTCAATTTACTGAACATCCGCAACGCCACCTCTTAGACTCAATCACCCAGGTAGATTCGAAACTATGCGGCCGCACTGCATTGACGAGCCTTCAACTCGGCATTTCTTCAATCGGCCGGCCTACCTTACCTTGCTTTACCCCTGGCCTCTCTAAGACCTTCGGGACGTAGCAGGATACGCCTGTGCATTCTTAATTACGCCATTCTAGGGTAGATCCCACAGAGCGCGTCTTCTGCATTTTCAGACTTAAAAATAGGATGTAGCAATATAGGATTATCCAGAACCAACCACGTCCAAATTAGTCCACGTCAAATATCCAACAGCAGAAGTCGCCCAGCCTTGCTCTCACATCAGACGTATTGGCCCAAACTGCCGGCGTCAGCCAAGCAGCTGCAGGAAACGGCGCACTAAGGAAGGGCATTTATTATCAAACCCGCGATCCCTTTCTGACAGAGTTCTCGGCTCAATCAAGGTTGATCTGTCACTCTTCTCAACCATTTCACATAGCCTTATCGTTGAGGTAAGGGATACGACGGTACACCCCGAATATATTTTGCGCCCTTGGAAGCGATAGACCGGACTATGTCATTGCTTTGTCGGAAACGCGACGCTAGAGGCCCCGGGAGATAGCCAAACGGGCAACGCCGCGTTAACAACTACATTCGTCCTCAAGAGACGCAAAATCCTATGATACAAACCAAATAGACCTATAGGACCTGGTAGCGACCTGTTTACTTCGCACACGATTAGAAGTGGCCGAAACGCGGACTCTTCATTCGAAAGTATAACTACCTGTTTTAGTAATGTGTCCGAAATATTGTCTTCGGCGCGATATGATACGCCGTGTCATACGTGTTGTAGAATTTACTTTCGAAAAATATCGCAATGGCAAAAGTCGCTTGAGCCTCTTCCCTCACCCCGATTTCAGCACAGCCGTAAGACGACCATCCGAAGTCGCGAGGTATCTTCATCACGCGCCCAAGAGAGGCGTCGCAGTCTACGCAAGTCCTTATTGATTTTTTGGGGACGTCCTGCAGCTTTCCTAACCTTGCAAGATGCGCTGCAAGGGCAGTAGCTGTGGAAGAGCCCCTGGCATAGCCTCGTTCGACAATGGCTTACGCCTACCCCTCTCGAGTCCCGTGTCCCCAGCGTTGGATTACAAGGCCAAGTCTTAAGCCGCTTTTTCTCATATTGATTAGATTGTAGGTCTGAACAAAACGAACGCCACCACTGGCTCGTAAAATGCCCAGCTTCGTATTCGCAGTCTTCCCGAGACTCTCCGGATGGCACCCGGGGATGAGGAGTTAAGAATCCTGGGACGGAGTTAGGCCTGCATTAGCCGTGCCCGGGAAACGTCCCCTCGTGGAAACTCCAACAAGTCGTCCACAGGCTAAAATTAACAGCCCTGAAACTCAACACTCTAATCGAAGACTCCTTGGTCCGAATACCAGGAGACGTCACTTCCCGGGACCTGGTGACGAGGTAAGCTTCTGGCTCTATTTTCGGAGAACCCAGATGACAACTGTTGGGCTGCTCTCTTTCTGGTAGAAACCGTTGCTCCGCTGAGCCTCGGTAAGAGCCATCTTAATGAGCTTGTTGAAAACCTCGGGCTAGGTAAGGCCAGCTTAACGGACACACGAAGCTGATATATTGCGCCCAGAACATGTGTTTCAAACGTCTTCCTTAAGCCATGGACTGAGGCCCATCTATAACTATACCCATACGACTTCAACATAGTACGTCATATGTAGGTGGACGTAGTTATTTCCTCGAGCACGGAGGTCTCTATGAAGCAGACTCTCCCCGTAGGAATGCTCTAGAAATGAATACGGAGTCAAAGGCAAATCATACGTCTCGTTTCAACCTACCTAATTCGAGAAGTTGAGTTCGTTTCCCCATGATATACCGTTTACATACCGTCACATGTGGTCAACCCCTTCCGACTATCAAGCCACGAGAAAATATATCCTTAATACAAAAAATGTCCGTTCTTCAGTGCTATGTCACCACCCTGGGGGATGATAAGGACGAAAGGACAAGGAGCTATGGACTCCACTATCCCTCGAGATATCAGGTCCTACACATGGCTAATCGTGTTCCATACCAGTACTCAATCAGAATTCCCACTTCCTTTGATCATATCCTCGAGGCCCAAAATTAGCCTGGCATGGCCCCCTTTAGTTCCGTCAGTAATACCGACTTTCCGCGGTCCTAGGATTCACCCTCGTCATCTTCAACACCTGCGTCCACCCCTTCGTCGGCAAAGAGAGGGCCCTAAGCGGTTTACTTAGACGGAATCCCAGGCTATTTCGGCGGCCGTCACGTCGTCTTGAGCGGCCGCAGCGGTTTGGAGGACCTATATGCTCGACGGACGGCGAGTAGCGGTTAGGGTTATAAGAGATAGCCTTCTTAGCTACATCGCGCCGCTTTCCATCTGGGTAGTCCGTTTATTGATCTACAGCACAGGCCCCAACCATCTGCATACGTAGCTGCTGTATCTATTCATCGTACGTTGGTCGTACGAACCGCGCGTATTTGGTGGTCTCGTTAATCTGCCCCTTAATTTCCTCCGATCACTCGCATGTACATGCCGAGGAACCGGAGGCGGCTCAGCCACGCTGCCGGCTGCCGCGGTATATAGGTAGGTATGTTTATCATAGAGTGACCAACCAGGCTGTGTAAACTGCCGAAGGAAGTATCGGCCACCGAGATACCTAGGCATCTGTTAGACTATGAGCCTTCGTCTGATAATGCGTACTCGGTGCCTACATGTAGGTAAGCAACTGGATGCTTATCGCAACAAGAAAGTCAAGACATCCACGAGTACATAGCAACTCTATATGTATTCTCCCTAGACGGAGGCTGTCCCTCCCGAATAACCTCTCACAAGGCGTATCGTTGTGGCTTAAAGCCTCGGGTAGCCGTTTCCGATACGTACGTACCTACCACCCCTATCTCATAGGCCGCGTCATTGAAGAACGCTCTGCGGCAAGGAGGCGGCCTATTTTATGGTTACCCTAGCTTTATCCTAATGTGAACGTATAATCACCTAAATGCCGGGCTTGGGAGATTCCGCGTGAGGCTTAAGATAAAAGTGTAAGTGGCCGTTCACCACTTACGCTATAGAAAGACGCCGGATACAGCCGCACGGGGTTATCGCCGTAAGTGCGAGAAGAAGCAAGACTATAAAAAACCTCTCATGGAATACCGAACCTAATAAAGTGCGCCACGACACATATATAAGCGAGAGATCGTCGGGTAGCCGCTGTGGAACGGCAGATGCACGTAATTTCGCGGTGGCTGCTTGGCGGGAGCTTGTGAGAGCGTCGAGATCGCTTGTGGGTTCGGAATCTTTTACCTTGCTTTATTTTAGGGCTGGGATAGATTAATATAGTTGTTCGTGTGAGGCTTGGTATGTATAGAGTGGCTCTTCCGAAAGGAGTAGGGCGTGAAGTGGTAGAATATGTCGTGTACTTGAGTTCCCGTAAGTCGAACACTCTTTTGAGAGATAAATTGGGATATACGTATGTCTCTCCAGCTAGTAAGCCATGCGAGCGTGTATGTAGTCTTTGGTCTTGAAGAGGCTCGGTATATTTCAGCGTAGATGTTCAGGACCCCTTCTCTCCTACCTCCGACCATATATAATCTGATAGAAGACTCCGGCTCATCCTGGTTGACATACATAAACCATCTGGTCTCACAGACAAGTTTCACCTAATATTGATGTTTAATGGGTTAATGCCAACCGTCGCGACTGGTCGCGTGCCGTCCTTTCAGTCTTGTAACAGTTCGTATGCTAGTGCGAGGGCCTTCGTCAAGAGATCCGGACGAGTAGGCTAGAATGTAGTCCAAATCTAGGACTAGGCTTGAAGAGATAATAAAAGGGAGAGTCATACGCCATATTCAAGAGACGGGTTGACGTGAGTAGAATACTAGAATGCTCGATTCACTTCCCCGAAGGTACGGCTAGATCCCTACGTTCTGTCGGCAACATACTTAGACACCTCGGAGCTTCGCGAGGCTTGTGATAGGATGCAGTGGACATTTCAGGATAGTGATCTGCTTGGGGGTGTATTGTCTCTCATATACAATGGTCGTTCAAAGGGACGTCTAGGCCTGAGTAGGATAGGGTATAGAGCGTCGGTCCACCCGGGCTATATGTACACTCGGCTGAAACAACTTAAAAGTCAACACGGAGTGAAGATGATTTCTAGGGGAGAAGTGTAAAATATTTCCAAGACCCTCGTGAAGAGATGCCTATGATAGTCCATGACGCCGCGAGGCTTGAATCACAGGTATTCTCTGGCTAAGGGGACGAAAATAAATTACACTTTCAAGCGGGTGTAGCCCGATATTGACAGCGAGAGGTTCTGCGGTGCAGGTTGCGAGGCTTGAAGGCTACGAGTAGACCTGCGTACGTGGGTTACCTCAACCTATTGACGCCGTGATGCAAAGACATTGGATCCGGCCGGACCCGACGCATCTCTCTGCCGAGTAACGACCACCAAATCCGCGCTAAGTCCTAATGCCCGTAGAAAAGCCCGGCGGGATTCTTCCATCCTTCTTCCCTTTCGTCCTTCCTTCCTTCGTTCAACCTTTCCCATGGCTCTTTCCACCCGAAGCAGCACCGGAACCGGAGCGGCGAGGACGACTTAAACCGATCCCGGTCCGGAAGAGCGCACCGGCTCGTTCTAGGGGCGTAAGATACATAGAACGCCATACCGGTTTAGTGGGTACAGGATTACCTATCCGACCTTAGTCCTACATACATGTATACATAAGTATACCTAGAGGTATGTATGTAGGACTTTGGCTGGCTGTAGTATATGCCTCAAAAGTCCTAGTCCGCATTATCTAAGCCGTCTCGCCGTCAGCCATCGGCAATCTACACAGAAGATTACCTTATTCATACAAGGCAAGTACATACACACACATATACATAACGCCATACGTACCACCTACCTGACACTAGAGACAATTGAAGCACGCCCGTCCACCTCCCTAAGCCTTATCGGCCCCATCCTCCTCCCGTCCCGGCCGTGCTGTAGCGCAAGATACCTATCACATCGCATCGAGTTACCTCCGTAGCTTCTTGCCTTCCTACCTACCCCCTACCTAGGCACCTACATAGCTAACCTGACCTAACTTAACCTACCTATCTTACTTAAACACTTACCACCCAAATTCCAGCCCGGCCTAGCGCAGGCCGAGCACGCTCGGACGTCGCACGCAAAGTGCCTCGCATGAAGAACGGCGGGAAGGAACCGAGGCCCACGTTGTCCAATCCGTTGCGCCCTATCCCTATACTCCAAGCATCTGCTAGCCGTAGTAGGCTATAAGAATGTATAGTCAGGTATGTAGGTATGTAGGTAGGTAGGTATGGATGCGTGTGATGTATGGAACTTACCTAGAGAACGCCAGCTCCCTTACCTCACCTCACCTTATCTCACCCACTCTGCTGTGCCCAGAGCACGATGATGCACATTCATACATAAATGCCTCCACGATATATGTATAGAAGACATGTAGGTAAACACAGTCAGTCTCCCGCGTAGTCAGCGGGTATTCGCTCTCTTACTTACGTACATAATTACACATCATCTACCTATCTACCTCCCCCTCAAGTACCTACCTACCTCTACCTATCTCCCTACATAACGCAAATCACACAACGTAATTACAATGTATACCACAGACAGACTCTGACCGAGTCCACACGACCTGCATAGTATTTGCATAGGTCTAGACTTTTCGGGCTCGCACTCGCGTTCGCGCCCCTCATCAGCTTTCCCCCCCTCCCTCCCCCGCCCTTTTTTTCTTTTTTTCGCTTGTGTAACGCGAGCTCGTCTGACTTTTCTGTTGCCGACTTACCTTCGGAGGTGGGTAAGTACGTAATTTGGCTACGGATGTGTGGTCTGTACGCGCCGTAGTCGAGCAGATTGGAGTCAGGTAAGGTAGGGTAGGTAGGTAGGTAGGTAAGGTAAAAGCAGGTAAGTAATGTAATAGTTTCTCGCTTATTATGTATGCGTATGTGCGTATATGTATTCCTTACCTACCTACCTGACTGCCCTGGGTACACACGGGAAATATACTATGGATGATATATGTAGGTAGGTAGTAGGTTGGCACAGACACACGTAAACCAGGTTCAATTCGTAGGTAGGTAGGTAGGTAAAAGTGAAGATAGAGCCTGGTCTACTATGTAGTACGATGGCCTACCGGTGGCCTACGAAGCCTCTCTAGGTAGCACCTTAGGTAGGTAGATAGTTACGCAAGTAAATAGACCCCCATCATTGGTCGATACACGAGGGATAGTGCGTTTGTGCACCCTACGGTCATCTCGTCTAAAAGGCGGCACTACCTAGGTATGTAGATAACTCGAATACATACCTAATGCCATTCGCGATCTACCTTATGTATTGTACATCCATACCTACTACGTAGATACAAAAGCTACCCACCTTCTCCGCGTAGGGATATGTAATATTGAAAGCGGGCGGGCGCGCCAAACCGAATATAGACATAAAGCGCGAGCCCGAGTTGAGTTGTGACTTGCGACTGGGCGGGACAGGGGGTGATAGGATAGGCCAAGATAGGTACCTACCTGGGGTACACAACCTACCAGGTATGTTAGACAAAAGCAAAAGTACGCACCCTTGCTGACTTGAACATGGTGGGTGGGCAGGGCCTGGAAAAGTAAGTAAATTATGGAAGGGTAGTGGTAGAGGTCAGCAAAAAGCCCCGGCCACGTGCGACAGACCAATGGTCACTCACCGTGTATATTTGTAGGTAATGTAGGTAATGTAGGTACGTTACGCATGTAAGGGTATATAGGTAGGTAGGTAGGTAGGTAGGTAGGTATGTAGGCCTGTATGTAGGTAGGGACTGAGTGCGGAATGGTTCTATCGCTCCCCTCCCGTCTGCTTCCGCACGCGGCCGACGGGGACCGCTGCAATAGTAAGAAAGAGAGCGAGAGAGGTATTTTATCAGTTTTAGGAAACCTCTCCTCTTCTCCTTTCATTTCCTTTCCCAAAAGAGCATGGGCACACCGGGGAACACACGCGTAGATGTCCTTAAAGCATTGCCGAATATTGCCTTATATTCCGTACAGCATTGACAAACGTTTCCCGCGAATAGGGGCGCGTTGCTTACCTCCGTAGCCTTTTGCAAGGCTTCTGGTAGCGTGCGGGCATGGCCCCGTACATAGGTAGGTACGTAGGTAGATGGTATCGTGATTCGCAGCAGGTATCCCATTCCTACCGAGATAAGCTCGTGGAGTTCATGTGAAAAGGCCCCTGTCCACCCGCAACCGGTGTGGTCCAGCTCATCTGACCGCCGCGACCCGGCATCACATATCGCTTTTTTACTTTTTCGGCCACTACTCCGGACGCCGTCACAGGCTTCTCGTAACCTCGCTAAGATACATAATGTACATGTTAAGCCTGCTAACCGAGCTGACGGCGTCAATGTTTATTCGAGCCACCCCCAGTCCACACTCTCTTCTCCCGTCTTGTGTCCCACCTAGATCGCTTGCACTGTGAAGAGGCTTGCTGAGCATCGCACCGGGTTGTGGGTCGTGTAATCGTAAAGATCGCCGCTAGCGAATGTTTCAAGACAACATGCTGATGCCAGCAAGCCACCGGACTCCTAGGGCTTGATGTGCGACGTTGAGGCGCTAGGCAAGTCGAAACAAAGCCAGCTCTGAGATAATCGGGCTACCATCTCACTTTTTGATGAGCTTATATTTACCGCCCACTATTTCGAGCTCGCCGTCCGCTATCTTCTCGCTAAGGAACTCTTGCAGCTCCTCGTTGCTCCAGGGAAAGCCGTCTGCAATCAGCATCTTCATCATCATCGAGATCTGACCGAGAGGCATGGCAGGGCTCGAATTCGTCAGCATGCCCACGATGAATTGCCAGTATACCTGACGCTTCTCCTTCTCCTTCTCGCTTATCCCGGACTTGGCTTTGCGAGGCGTTGCTGTTCCCACGTCGGTAGCGGCGGCGTTTGCCGAGTGGGCCCCCTGGAGGGACGAGGGCTGCTCAGCATCCGAGAGGCGCTCAATAACGACGTATGTGTTGTCCGGAAGCCTACGGAGTACTTGCTTCTTCTCCCAAAAGTTAAGCGCTGCCGTCAGCAGGTCTTCGTCCATCTCAAGCTTCATCCACAGATCATCAAACGTCCAACTAGGCGAGTTTTCCTCGCTGAAGGCGTTGATGACAGCCGCTTCGTAGGTATGAACTTGCTCTGAGATTGTCCGGTCCTCTAGTTCAAGCTCCACTGTTGCCTGGCCAAGATGATTGAGCCATTTAATCTTACGTGACGGCTTGAGATGTTCGAAAATAGTTTCGTACATCTTCTGCATTTCTACCACGCTTGGCGGTAGGACGAATCGTTCTTCCCCTACTTCGGGCCAGTAGAGTCGAGAAAGTATCCGTGCGTGGATCGTCCAATCTCGACTTACTTTTTTGGGGTGATTAACAGCTCCGCGGTGGATGACGCCGTCAAGTCGTGCTGAGTCCTGAATATCCCTGATCATTACGTCGCAAGCCTGCAACGAAGACTCTCCGAAGCGCTTCTTTAGTAAATCGAGCACCCCTACCTCCTGCTTGAACCCTGTCTGCTCAGATAGCAGGCGCTCGCCGATTATGTTCTGGAATTCCTTGATGAACACTTCGGGCGAGCCTAGGGCACCTATGAGGGTACCGATGACGTCCTCGGACTTCTGCCTCCTATAGTTGGAGCCCGCGTCCACTGGCGCAGGCGTCCAGTCCAAATCATCCCATTCTTCGCTCTGCCGCTCGTTGTGGTAACGGTCAGAATCCTGTAGGAGTAGCTCTACCAGTTCAACAAGTTTCGTGCTGCGAGCCTCCGAGTTGACTTCTTCTCGGTTAGCTAACAGGCCCGTAACGATGATGCGAACAGTATCCTCCCGAGTGCACAGATACAGCTGAAGAGAGTAGGCCACTCGATCTAGTAGCACTCTCGAATGATCTAGTCTGTGGAATGTCCGAATCATAGCAATGTATGTACGGAGTATATCCAGCGTCGAGCGTCCGGCGTGAAGCAGGCGCTTTTGCAGCGTGGACGAGAATGCGTCTGTGAGCTGAACCCGACGCTGGGGTGTCGTAATTGCGTAGCGGAGATCATCGATCCCACCTTCGCTATTCGGCCAGCTAATAACAATGTCGAACAGCTCATCGATACGAAGAGCGGCGAGCCGCCCAACAGCAATTTCCTTCCACTTTCCCACGTCTGCCCAGGCAACTTCCACGGGGCTGTCAAGGCGGCTTGTGACTTCGACGGCCAACCTCGCGTATTGATTCTCAACCCAGTCCAGGAGTTCTCTTATACACTTTGGCTGAATTCTAATGCGTAGATGGCGTGCCCCAATCCCTAGGTCATCGTTATCCCACACGCCTGCAAATGTCTCTCGGATATAGGCGATCATCATCCCATCGAGCAGTTCCGCAAACAGGATCTGGAACTTCTCGCCGGCAAAGCCAACCTTGCAAAGTGATTCCGTTAATTGATGTAACTCCTTTCTTGCCTTGTCCACTTTATCGGAATCTATTATCACCTTCTTTCCATGGCGGGACGGATGTGATACGGCGCCCACACCGAGGACCGTCTTCATTAAGTGGCCAAGGGCTGACCTAAGGGCATTTATCATGGCATTAGACATCGAGTTCCCTACAATGGCGTGCAGATCACGGCGAAATTTCAGGAGGGCGAGAGCTGCGTCATCTTCTTCCATGGCCCGAAGAATTAGCGATAAGCCGAAGAAATATTGTCTATTTGCGGCTTCTAGTGTCCGTATGCTGCCTAGTAGGACCTGAGTCTGGTCCTGGTATCCATCGCAGATGGAGAGCAGCGGCAGCACGTAGGTCACAAAGTGCAACCGGACTTGTTGCGTGTGCCAGGCGAGAATATCTTCGGTGTGAGAAGCAAGCGGAAGACGCTCTGCCGGGTTTAGCACATCGCGGAGGGCGTCCCGGAACACATCATCATCGGTATCCTGCGAGTTCGGCAGGGATCCGAACGAGTCCTCCACCGTTACGGAGGGCGGAAGCGCGATACGGGATGTGACCACGTGCCAGGACCGGTCAAAGCGGGTCTGCTGCTGCGCGTGGGATTTGGCCTCGGGCGAGCTCAGCAAGAACTGGGAATTGACGCCTGTCTGGGGAGCCTGAGCTGAATGGCCCCCAAAGGGCTGTCCATGCTCAGGAAAGCGTACAGATGGAGTGGAATAGGGCGTAGGCTGAGAGATGTCAGTCTGAAAGACGGATTGGATCGCGTGTCTCCTACGCGCATTCCACTTAGTATCGGCAGTCATCTCGCTGCTATTGTCGTCCGTAGCAACCTAAGAATTTAGTCGATACATCGATAGGCCCATTGGGTTACCCCGTTGGCAGATGTTGGAAATTGGAGCTCGTCAGAATGATTATTTTTAGCGACTGAGGCTATCAACGTCTTGGCTTCGCGTTGCCGCGTTGCGTTCGTTTAGGCAGCTGAGTCTTGTAGGTGCAGGGAATGTTGTATGTATGGAGCGAGTTAAGGTGGTATGTAGTAATTTGAGTCGAGAGCTGCTGACAAGGTTCGAGTAGCTCAGGCAGAATCCGCGGTCGTTGCGGAAACCTGGGGCTATTTTAGGTAGGCGGTGAAGGGGCGCGG
Source organism: Pyrenopolyporus hunteri (assembly GCA_902806595.1). Lineage (NCBI taxonomy): Eukaryota > Fungi > Ascomycota > Sordariomycetes > Xylariales > Hypoxylaceae > Pyrenopolyporus > Pyrenopolyporus hunteri. The sequence continues at coordinate 757,973 of CADCXC010000004.1, read as the reverse complement.
CTAATCCACGGTCCGTGCATCGGGTACATAGAGCATCTATACACTACGTCTGCATAGGTACCTTAGCTAAGCCGGATGGATGTAAACGGACACATGTAGCGCTAAATTATGAGGTACCTAAGCTGGTGCATCCCCACCGTATATCCTACCCTATTATGTTACTGTATAACTGCCTTACCTGTCAGCTTGTACGACAAAGAATGCCTCGCGCGGCTGAAGCGTTTGTCACGACATCCTCTTCGTATTGTACAAAGTACCTTGGATACCTAGGTACCTACCGGCTAGCTAGCATTTAGGTACCTCCCGCATTCCCCACCCCCGGCCGTGCGTCTAAGACACTTTGTCTCTTAACCCTGGATCATATTAGCGTCTTGATAATTTCCCCCCGCCGATACGGATGTCGCATTCGCTACCTATGCAGGACATTGGCGAAGCTAAGAGCGCAAAAGCTCGTGTACTATGTACTAGGGTGTAATCGAAGTCGATTACCCCGGCGATAAAGCCCCTGTAATCGACATCCCAGTTTTGCTCGTTAATCTTAATCTCAGAGAACTCTTGGAAAACGTGACGGGATTTACGATGGCCTCGTGCCCTTGAAGCTCCGGTTACGATTTCCGTCATGTTATGCATATGGACGCCGTGGCGAAATTCTGGGCGTAATTAAACTCGTCCAGATTTTACGCGCACCCGGGGTTCGAAAGAGGGGAGAGGGGAGAGGGGAGATACGAGAGCGAGAGAGAGAGACATGAGAAAGCAAACGCCGTTAACCCCCCCCTTCTTCCCCTCTTCTCCAACTATTCCGGGTCAGCGCGAGGGCAATTTTGGTTGAATGCGGCGCTGGCGAATCGCAAGCTTCCTCTTCGCTGCATGTAAGTGGCATTGTGGGCGAGAAACGTGCTGCGGGGGCACACGAATAGAAACCACGCATCGAGTTGGCCGGTCAGCATGGCTACGCATCGCTCTAGCGTCATTACGGGGGGGCTGCTCTTCGACGTAGGTATGGTACCAATATCGTACATTACCCAGGAGGTATGTATTGCCAAGTATCAGTAGGATATCACCGTCAACCTCCCCACCCCACTCGCATCATGAAACGGAGTATGACGAGCGCAGATCTGTCAGACGCGAGCCGTAGGCCTTGCTGCGTAAAAAGCTAGGCGTGAGGACGGCTGAAGGGGTAAGACGATTTAGGGCTGACATAGGCAGTCGCGCAAGATACTAAATCTCCCTTGCATCGCGAATGATGGGCCGGAATTCATCTTAGTGGTAAAAACCCCGAATTTGGTAAACAATATACTCGGCCGCCGCAGCTAACGGGCAAGGCGGTTGGTTCACGTCGTCAAAGGCTGTGTCAACCTCTGACCACACTACAGTAGAGGTACATAATATGCTCTATATTTGTGCCGCTTGCGTACGTGCGTGAGCGTTCGTTTCTCCTTTACCCGTTCAGGAAACGTTTGATGCATCGAACCAAGGTCGAATCATGAAGTTCTTCAACAGATGCCTGGAGTCTAGGCCGCAGCTCGTACGGTTGATCAGCAGCCCGCTTGACTCAGTTCCTTGGTTGGAAAATATAGTAAGCGCAGAAGACGCGGGAGAGAATGTTCTTTTGGTTACATTCGGGGTCATGCTAGTACTCGCTTCCCACGTTCAGCCTGCAGCTTTCACACGTGTAGGTCAGGTGGTTTGGGGAAGTTTGGACCGGGGCCGTCTGCGAGCTTTAAACTTGATAAGGCCTTGCAGCGTAGTAATCACCACCCATCTAGAACTGTTTCAAGAGCTGCGCTGTAACCGGACTGTACTGGGTGTAGCCGGCCTTGAGCTCGCGTGGTTGGTTGCCAGCGGCTACGCCGTGAGTCGGGTACTATGTACCTCTTCAGTTGCTGTATGTCGGTTACGTCTCCGTCGTATGTCCCCGTCGTACGTCCCGAAGAAGCCGATCGTGTCTACCTCTCTATCTCTCCGTCGGGCGGCGCGGCACGGGAGATATCGAACGCACGTTAGTACGTGCGCACTTGACGTACGAAATTACCCGTTACGTAGCAGTGTTCGTCGAACAATAAAACCGGAAACGGATTTGAAATTACCGACTCCCCATCGTGCAAATCGGCGATACACTCCCGTCGTGCTGTAGGCGTACGGCACAGCAGATAGATAGGTAGATTTACAGCTCAAGACGTATCGGGTGAGATTGACGCCGGGGTTAAAATTGCTTAATGTATCGGTAGCATCGTCCTCCGTTCCCTTGCCGTTCGCCCTTAAAACCCTCTTCTACAGTCCCTATTCTTGGCACACAAAGCCAGCGGCCTCGGGACCGATTGAAAGATGTCGTCAATTTCGACAATTATGTTAACGTTTTCTGTAGAGCGGAGACTGCGTTGAAACCGTAAAGGTGTCCATCATCGTAGAACTGTGAAATTAGGACAGATTTCTACATTGGTAATGAGTTTGTCTGCTTCAGGGGGGTCGCCATGGGGGGCAGATGGGGAGGAGGGAGTACCCGAGCAATCGCGATTGACGTGATTGTTATCCATCCCCCCGTATTATTATGAACATGCTAGGTAAGGAGCCCTTGAAGCCAGCATTAGCGGAACGCGCGGGCGTCCATTAGTTGAGGCTCGCGAGTGCATGCATACATACAACCATGATGGCGCACCCCACGACCCCCAAGACTTCGTGAAACCGCCCACAATCTGTTGTGTTGCGTTGCGGAGTGTCCGACGTCGTGTAATGGTAGCACGACTTATCAAACCGGTCATTTGGTGGCCACCTACCTCTTAATTCTTAGGCCAGCACATTCGGATTTTGTGATGTCTATACCTAGTGGATATGGGACCGCGTAGCCGTGTCTAACATAATTCCCGCCGTGTCCAAGGGGCAAGGTGGGAGGGCCTTGAACAAACCGACTTCTCCGGATTAGTGCGATATGACAGACGAGCATGGTAGGTAAGACAAGCAGCTAGCAAGCAGCGGTTGGCCCCCAACCTCGCGACCGGTTACTGGAGTATGGATACATGTATGATTCGTATGTCTCTAAAATCCACGGACACCGTGCAAGAGCCCTATGGGAAGAGGTGTGTAAGCAGGTGGGTGATTTGATTCGACGTGTTACCACCGGAACTTAGGAAGATAGCCCTCTACCACTCGCGGAGCTTCGTTCTTGGTTGGCCCTGACATCATACGTGCCATCGAGGGCGCTCTGGCTCATTCGATATTGCGAGCTATCGACAGCTAGGTACACCCTAGTCTCGGGGTCCTTATTTGCTGCACACCTTTTTTGCCGAGCAACTCGCTTGAGCAATAGTTCTTGCGTTAATGTCTGGATCTCTCGTCTGGATCTCTCAACAAACCCCGGAAGAATTGCTTCGGAGCTATGATTGCCACGCTAGGTGTTTACGTTAATGGGTAACGTCGTTGAGAGAAGGTCGGCCCTCTATTCCGCCGAATCTCGGATTAAAGCAATATGTCCACGTATAGGCCTACCCAGGTCCAGGAAATACGTTCGACGGCGCAGCAGCAGCGGAGATAATGGGTCGGATCTTTGGTTACCCGATAGGGGCACAGTTTGACTCTCGGGATTTGATTGTGGATACTTGATATTACCAGGTATGGCAATTGTTGCTATCGCTGTTATCGTTGCTGTTATCGCTAAAATTGTTGTCTCTGTTGTGGCTGTTCACCAGAACGAGTTGCGCTAGTAGAGAAAGTCTTGCAGATCTTGGGTGCGACGTATGCGACGTATGCGACGTATGCTGAGTAATTACGGCCCAGTCCAATCAATCCGACCCGCAATTCAATCTCTCAACATCCCATAAAACAGGTACCTAACCAGGTACCATTAACTATAAACGGCTCTAGACACGCCCCATATGGATCCGTATCCATTTCGCACCTGCCTCTCATTGATAAGTTGCATCTTGTTATATTCCGCTTTCGATAAGTTCGCGGCGCATTTGGTACTGGTTAATACCAAACCCGCAGAGTACAGGTAGGTAGGTCACTGAGTTGGGTAGCTATTTGTCATGAATCAAACCTCGGTTTGGCCTTCTACCTGCTCCCAACAATACCTAGTCTATTTTCGGTTATGGATACCGGGCAAGCGAAGAGGGGAGACCCCGTGACTGCGATGATGCAAACACCCGCTCGGTTGCCCGCTGGTTTTTGGCGGCGTCGTTCGATTGTACATAGTACGTTAGGTACGATGCAGAAACAGGCTTCCGTTCCAGTTCGGCAAAGGAATTCGCGTGCGGGGGAGACGCAAACCCATCTAAAGCCGTTTTGTACTTCATGTCAGGTACCTTTGGTAGCGTATAATTACAGCATGGGTCGTTTAACCTTCCATGGCTTGCCTTACGTAACCTTGCCTTCTATACGTATACATGTAGGTACCTGGCCAATATGCCATGCCCTGAGCGGAAGCAGGGACTTATTTATATTACATGTACCCACGATGGATTCAAGCTTGAACTTAGGACCAGGGCGATCCGCATGGCATCCATTTCCCTCACGGAAGGAGCCTTTAGGTTAGCCACTAAGCCCTGCATGTCAACATTGTGGATTACTTAACGTAGGTACCTCTCACTGGGGGATAAGCTATGGCCTGTTCATTGTATCTCGTACTATGCGGTTGTACCGGACTATTAGCGGTAGGAGGGTTAGGTACTCGATGATGAAAGCCCCCAAGTCTCCACCCGTTGATTGCCGCCATTCCGCCCAAGAACAAAAACCCTCGACTTAGAAAAGACAACGCGCTTATCCTAGGGAAAGAAAAAAAAAAACAAGTTCCAGCGATCTACAGAAAATGAGAAAGAGAACAGCCTCCTACGATCTGCCCTGCAAGGAACTATTCCATATAGTCGGTTGACACACACTCTTCTCGAACGAATGAACAAAAAGGTAGCAATGATCGTCGGCCTAATCAATCTGAAAACCAATGCTGTAGCTCGCAGTCTGCTTCTATTTCTGGCAGCATTGCACACAGACAATTCATGGCACATGGCTTTCTCCCCTGCAACCTTGGTCCACCCCGGTCCAAGGCTGTGCTTGCGTCGCTTCTCCAACACAAGAGGCCTACAGTCTCTCCAGGTTCCAACAGACGGTTGGGTACTACCGTATCCGAGTACCACCGGGATGATGATTGGCCACGGCCGTCCTTGGTCTGTCAAAATTGCACCGTGCCTTACGATAGTAAGTATGGGCTGTATGGGCTGTATGGACCATGGGCAGGCAGGTATGTTGTAAAGGCCGTATGGGCCGTACGCCGTATGGGCTGTACGTATGGCTAGCCGTGGAAAAAGTAAGCACTCTGCTTACTTTCCATGGCACGGCACACCTAGGCTGCTAGGTAATTCCGTCTAGGACGCGGCATTGAGATTCGGCCGATCCCACCAAGGTCAGAAAAGCCATGCGTCAAAGATCTGGGGCCCCTGTTTGGTGTATCTCACGCTGCAGAACAGAGGCACGCATGTTTGTCCCACATTTTCGTGTGGCCGGCAAACCAATCCGCTGCGATTTTGCGCTACACCAAAAGCTCGGCTTCGCAAGTTGTAGCTGGCCGGTGGCTGGCTATTCGTCGACAATACGACGCTGCGTACGATCAGTAATTCACCGAGCCCTATGAGGTCTTATTCAGAGCGATGGTACGAACGCCGAGAGGGGGAGAAGAAGAAGAAAATGTTCTAAAAAGAAAGAAAATAATAATAACGATAATAAGAGAGATAGGCGGAAGGGACTTACACAGAATCAACCTTGAGAACCAGCTGAACCCCTCACGTGGAAGACCCTTGTTTCGGCCGAGCATGTTGGAACGAAGAGGGGATTTTCGAAAGAAGTGCGGAATGTTCCATCGTCCCATTACGCGGTCTTGGTCTGGCAAACGGTCGTCTCATTGCGACACGATGTTTTCCAGATGAGTGTTCTATACCTTGACATAACAGCACACTAGGTATAGTGCGATATGGCCAACTACTACTATAAGCAGGCACTACAGTACGGAACAGGCTATAAACCCAAGCAAAGCGCCTCCTAATAGGGAAGTTGGCTCTGGCTATACCCTTCATGTATGTACTGTAACGCCATCCCCCTGCCCGCCACCTGGCTTTGTACAAAATTGCGTCTTTCGTTATACCTGATCTATGCTCGCTATGGTAGGTCAATACAGTACTGCAGTTATGTTATTCCCAGATAGGGAGACTATCCATGCCTGCTCTACAGTATACTGCTATAGCATCGCTTTTGGTCTTTCCCACGTCCTTTGCGTTGGGACACGGTCGTATCGCACGTAGCAAGCAGACATCACTTCTCCTGAACTTAGCCTGATCAGTCACGATAGAAATCTAGTTTTATAGGTAGTCAGAAGCAATGCTACATAACCAAGCAAAGCTAACCCCACGTCATATGTGCGGTACCTACTTATGCGCATACATAGACAGGTAGTATTCGTTGTATGCTAGCGGGGCTACCCATGTGCGACATGTTTTACTGGCATGAGTCGTGATAGCCTCTCGGTCCCGATCACGTTTTCTACCTAAGCCGCGTCTAAGAGATTGTAAGGATATCACCACATTGAGACAGTGTTTCCACGGGGTGGATCATTGAGTCACCATAAGCCGCAAAGAGTGTCCAGAAAGCATCATTCCATTTCCGCTGTTGCCAAAAATATACAGAGCCAAATGATCGAGAGATCCAAGGTTGAAGTAAGACACAATATCGAAAAGAAAGGGGGTATATGATTGATCTCCCACGCCATATCCGAAATTCGTCGATCCCCAAGAATTCATGATCCCGTATATACTCCGTGTAAAAGAAAATGTCCGAATGTTTTGAATGCCAATCGAACCGTCGTCTAAACCCTATCCCGCTCCATGAAGTTCTCAAAACATCCCTATTTTCAACTCTGGCATCCCTAACAATCGTCCATTCATCGTACAGAATCGTAGCAAGTGCAATTTTATTTTTTTCTTTTTTTTCTTTTTCTTTTTTCATGATTTCATGAGTTTCGCCTTTGCTTGCACTTGTCGTGTAGTAAATGTCCATTGCGAGCCTAGCAAGAAAAGTTAGTAGGTTATTAGGTGGCATGATATGACCCGGAACGTACAGTAGTCCTCGTGAACTCAGCTCCGCAGTTAGGGCAAGTCGCCTTAGCTGCTTGTCCCGACTTTTCACGCTGGTGCCTCAGGAGGTTGCTGAAAGTAGAAAACTGCCGTCCGTTGCAGCCGTGCTCCCAACACTGCGGCTTAGGTCGGCTTTGGACAACACGAACATGGCCGGCCTCTTGGGTTGCGCCGTTGCCCGAAGAGAGAACTGGTGGAGCTTGAACAGGATACATCATTCCAGGTTCAGGCATCGGAGGCGACGGGCGGCTGCTATGAATATTAGAAACAATATTTGTTATGTGTGCTTGTTACTACGAACCTGTATTGTGAGGATAGACTGTGGGCGGAGGGTGGCGGGGGGTAGCCGGGAGAGTAGTTCAGACCCAAGTAATCGGCAGGTGGCCTATTATGCCATCCGTCAGCAATGATGGAAGTGGATTTATATCGTGGAATAACTCACAATGAAGAAAATTGGGGGGTGAAGATAGACGAGTTGGTGTGGTCGGGGATAGGCGACGAAGAGTAAGATGGCATATATGAGCCTGCCATGGTAGTCGCCGGCTCGGCAAGAAGAGATATCTGGGACGGCGCCGTCGAGTACACCGGCACAGGGGAGGCGGAAGAAAACTCGTGCATTGAGAGTGTTGGAGACTGAGAGGCAGAGGAGTAGGTGCTCATAGCGCGGCGCGCTCGGACCGACGTCTTGGAGTCCCGTCGGGCCTGGTCTCGCTGTCTCTTGAGTTCGCGCTGCTCCGGCGTCAAGGTGAACCGTGGTGGGCTGGAGGTTAACGACCTAGAACCACTCGGGGGAGTCATGCTGGCGTCGGAACCGTGACCAACAGAGCTCAGATCGTGACCCAAGAGATCCGGACCCGAATCAAGGCCCGGCCAGGTGTAGGAGGAGCGGGGAATGCCCATCTCCATCCTGGGATCGAATGCTACAGCTACGGTACTGTTCCCCATGAGCTTCATGTCCATATCGACTGAAACGTGCGAGAGAAGCTTACCTCATGGTTGATGTGGTAGGATGTGATAAAGAAGATGAGGGGGAAGAATCTCGGACTGGGTCGACTCGTAATAGAGGCGTGTTTTGGGAGTGCGGTTGTCCCTCGTTCCACTCAGGATCCAAAGCACCCTTGGAGGGCAGAGATGGATAAGACGTGTGGTCTGGCGGAAACGGCGTAGAGCGATGAGGGTTTTGGCTGGTATTATAAGACAGAGACACTGGCTGGCTACGAGGCGAATCGACAAGATTCAGGTTGCGAAATCCTGCTGTCGTCGAAACTGTGCTACTAGCTCTTGATCTGGGCAGGTGTGAGTAAGGGTCTTCGGAATTCCGTTCAACGCGAGCGTGGTGATCCATCATGATAAAAGAAATAAAGTCCTGTCTCCTGTCGAGCACTGAGGATAACGAAGAAAACACACATACAAGTATCTCTCCACGTCTGTGTATCCGGGTGGGTTGTTGGTGGTGTTGGTGGATGTCTTATTGTTCGACAAGGTCAAGACGGGAAGGCGATCGGTGGGACTTATAAGAGTGACGGAGGCGAAGCTGTCTGATGAAGACGAGTAGGAGAACAGCTCGAGTAGGAATATTATTGAACGGCTATGTTTGGTAAATGTTTTGTATCTGAGAAATCTCAGCCTCAGTCGCGATGGAAGGAGAGAGGCAGGAACCTCTGGTGCTTATAAGTTTATCAGAGGCAGTACCCTGGTGGAGCACCATCGGCTTCGACCTACGTATGTATGGTGCTGCGTGGGAGAGGAAACGGGGACCCTGTAAGAGAGATGTGTGTACCGACGAGTACATCTTGCAGTCGACGCCGTACAGCTAGTACCTATTTACAAGGGTAGTTCAAGTCAAAAGGCGGGTACGACGTGAATAGGGCCTAGCAGGGAAGAGAAGTGGGTGTGGGGTGGGACGAGGAAGACCCTGCTACGTACATGGTGGAGGTAGGTAGGTACTTACATACCTCGCCTGTTCTGTGGATCATTTCTTCACCACCTGGTCTTGTAACGACCGGGGCTGATACGTAGACGCATGTAGGCATGTACATAGGCAGGTATATACCTACATACATAGGCCACACATACACACGCCTCTCTGCATACCTTATACATTACCTACATGACATCTAGACGCAAGCACGCATGTAGGTAGGCCCCATGTGAATAAGGTACCTAATATACTACACAATAGCCCATCTAGCCCAATAGGCGGGAGGCAAAGAAGCGGACGAGATTACGAGAGAAGAACGGGGGTTCTAAGGAGAGTTGATAGAAGCAAGAGGTATTGGCGATAACCACCTTGGGTCGGCTGGCGTTTTGCATGAGTATGAGTGTGTGTGTATATGTGTGTAAGTGTGCGTGTGTAGGGGGGTATGGGCATACCCCAGCGATCTACTGCTTGATCATGTTCGGTTCGACAAAGCACCTCATAGTAATTGATCCCAGACACATAGTCGGGGTAGACGGCTTGCTATGATGACAGGGGATGCTTTGATTGCTTGGTTCCTGGCATCTATAACGTAAGTAGCATAAAAGGGTGGTTCAACGATAAGGCGGCGTGGTCGAGTTGCGAGTGCTGCGTCAAAGGCGTGCGTTGAATGCAGAGCCCGAGATTGGGATGGACTCGAGATCAGGAGGGGGTGTAGGTAGCTAAACCAAGCGCGACAGGCCTAGCACGGGGTAGGGTGGCTTTGGCGCCTCTTCACTGAGAACGTGAGCAGGCAGTGCCAACTTTGCGACCTGTTCTTCTTAGTCGACCTGCCTCATCCAGGCTATCTCGTCCAGATACCGTGTTGCCCATACTGTACCGCGCGTGGTGTACGGCACGGGCGTGCATACAACTGCAAGGGTCTTCTTGCGCGCCCCGAGAGAGGCGAATCTAGGTACATACATAACAGAACAAGCTAGACAAGCTAGACAAGCTACGAACGTGTCGTGAATAAGGTTGATCAATCGGCAATTAAGGGAATGCGCGAAGGCCCGCCGTCAAGGGTACGGTATGATAGCGTGGTGTAAATAGGTAGGTATAGGTATGATTGCAAAAAGGCCATGAGAGGGGGGGTCTCAAGCCTCAGACGGCTGGGAACATGACGTCTGAATTGTAATACGCGGGATTTGGGGAGCTCGAGTCCGCCGTCAAGGCTGCATAGACCCGGGACCGACGTCCATGAAGAATTCTGCCCTATGTTCTATTCACAGCGAAGAAGGATGCTGATCTCGCAAGTCGTCTAGAGTTCGGGTGCGAGATGCGGCCGACCGCATCGCATGGCAGACATGGGCAGACATGGGCGGGCATGGGCGGGCATGGGCAAGCATAGCGAAGCCATGGCAGCGAGGTCTCAGGGCACGAATCTGACTGGATCATCGATAATAGATCCGCAGTACGTCAACCGGCTAGTGCGTTAGTCGTCGTATTAGAATATGTGTAGGAATTAGAAATGAAACGACGTGCATGGGGAACCTGACTGTGTTACAGATTTGGAGATGAAAGAAGGACAGAAGAAATGTTCGATAGAGGGAGGTGAGGGAAAGACGAGGGCGAGGGCGAGTCGCGAAAGGCCAATCTCGCTCTCTAATCGCGACGAGATGTACATAGGATCCGCATCCCTGCCAATTTGTATACTCCATGCCTACTGCGGTAGTTAGATGTATCCAAGTACTACCAGCCTTGCCTCATTAGTCGGAGTGACGCAGCGGCAAATGTAGACGAACCCCCTTTGGCAATTTGGTACTTATGGCCCTCGCAATCTTCGCTATCAAAATAGCTGTGTCGCTTGGCTAGTGCGTTAGGTAAGCAGGGGTGCGCTGCAAGCGCTCGCGTCTAATTAGTCGCCTGCCTTAGATGGATTAAACGCACGCTTTGGTGTGAGATTAGACTCCGCTACCCATGCGAGTGGCTACTGGCCGCTCCAGGGGTCATCTTATACACTTACATACCACCTTAGGTACCTAGGTAGGTATTGTACCTACCTAGGTAGGTACTATATGTTACCTAGGCAGCATGTAATAACTGTATGTTCTTAGTAGTACCTTTCTATTATTATTCCGCATCTTACTACTAAAAGCTCTACCAACCCTTACCAACTCCTCCATATTACTATAAACACTCAATCTAACTGATTTCGAAAACGTCAGTCGAAGACCTTAGGATTCGCTGCTCTAGACTATAACGAGGTCGATAATCTTGTTTGTCACGGAAATTTCCATCGGACGATTTGTACTCGGGCCCGTAGTCCTAATCATACGTACTACCCAATACAACCTAATACACTAGGTACCTGGTAGGTCAATAGCTTGTCAGTTTCTATTGTGGTGCAGTAGCATCTCGTCATTCGAGACTAGCATCAAGTAAGAAGTTTGGCTATCAAAGATCAAATCATGTCGACATATTTTTACCCTTTTTAGATTACTCGAACCAATGTTAGCCAATGTAGGGATCCGCCAGGTACCCCGAACGACATTCGCACACACGCACACACACACATACGCAACATACGCAACATACGCTACTCTGGAGAATTATCTAGCTACCGTATTAGGCTCTGAAGCTACGGCGCGGAGGTACGGGGTTAACGGGCGACCCGTATATTTGGCGCACGTTTATCGTCCGTGCCTCTCGAACTACTATAAGAGCTTACAAAAAAAGAAATAATTCAGACGAAACATTCGCACTAACGAGGTATTCCGGGTAGGTCAATAGAGTTAAAACAGCTGACAGTCTAAAAGTATGCCTCGTCCAATGTCACATTGGGACCTCCTGCATCTCGTCGCCCTCCAACGAGGTCGTCAATTTCGCCAGCCCCGTCTCATCCGAAACACGCTTCTTAAGCTTAGCGGTGGCTAATACCTTATCCGAAGCCCACCTCTCGCGACCTAGGTCCGTTGTAGAATTTAGAGGCTTGTATTCTATTTTAGGACTCAGATGTGGATTCGGATGTGGATAACCCACGACGCTCGTTGCTCGTTGCGGCAATCCCACCCTCTCCGATGTTATCATTATCATTCAGTAGTCCAAGAAGCCGCCGTAGTCACGGGATATTTCTCAGTTCGGCATTCTAAAAGCCCGACAGCTGACTTTGCTACAGGATACTATATACTATATTTGCAACCCGCTCGTTTGAATGGCGAATATATGAGCTTCCTAGACCATTAGTCATCTCGTACAAGCCTGCGTGAGCGCATCGATTTCGACCCTTCTTAGGCCAGCAGCAGACCGAGGGAGGCTATCATGCATAGCCCTTATTATCATAGTACCCGCGCGTCCATGGTGGCCCAATTGCTGGCCACGGAAGCTATCATTAGACGGTATTGTCCCGTGCATCACAGATCTCGTGAATCCTCCCACCACGGCCCGCTTAGGGAGACGGCGTGGCAACGACTAGGACACCATCCTCTTTGCCTGTCATAGTCGATACTTGTACGCCGACATTTTTATAGTAGGAAACGGCAAGCAGTGGATGTCTGTATATACTACCATAAGGTAGCCGACATGTGGTGGGGACCGCTTCGCCTCGGTAACGCTGTGAGTTATGAAAGGAACAAGTGTCCCCTTTTCGTTCAGGCCCTATTTGCTACTAACCCAACAGCTGCTAATCATACCCCCTATCCTCTAGTTCTTGCTAAGGCTGCGCTCACTTACATCCTCGATCTCTCTCGGAGGCTTAAAAATATGGTCGTTCCAATCACGAGCAGTCTCGGTCTTGTTGTTGTACCCAAGCATTACACGTCCGTGTTAACGAGCCCGGTGATCCAACAGGGCCGCGCAGCTCGGTAGCATTGAGAACTCCCTGTTCGTATTTTTGCTCTAATTGGTAAAACACAGCCATTTTATAGGCGTGTATCAGCCTCGTTCACTCGATGTTAGTACATGTATTTGGCGAGTAGCAAGAAATTTACATTCCGGAAACTAGACGGGGATGCAAGAAGGACCAAAATACTCCCTTGTTCTAGAACACGAAAAGAATCGTTAGTTGATACAAGCAATAAGAGCTGTAGGCCAGCAGGCCGGCGTCTAATCGACCCAATCCGGATTGCCGTATCCCTACTAGCAGCTAGACAGATGATAGCACGACGCAAGGTTGAATGTGAAGCGCGCCTACACGGCCTTTTAGACTGGTCGATACTTTTCACCCTTCCATTCCTGCGTGGTCCGTTTATGCTCCCAAGCTGGATTGCCTAGGGCGAGTAGGCTAACGTATACACCTGAAATAATTGTCCATATGTCCGCGGTAGGCGTGGCGGGAGACTAGAGGGGATAGAGAACACCCGCAAGTTAGGTTCTCAATAGAACTTGAATTTGGCGCCTACCGCTTCTGCTGGATAATGCGGTTTCTCGATACACTTTAAATGCTCTTCAGCTGTTTAGAAGTTCGTGTTGATACTTATGTCCGCGGTCGTTGGCTTCTCCTGGCAAATAGGCTGAACATTTCCGAACGATTGGGAAGGGATGCGCTTCTGTTGTTCCAGAACGGCGGTATGGAACTACGTCCAGCACTCCGGTGACGCGGTTGATTGGGGGAATCGGAAGGGGAAATTGGGGGAAGGACTGCGCGATATGTACTGAGTATAGTAGGTTAGGTACCTGGGTCCCATATGGGCGCCTCTTGCTTCTAAAATCCTTCCCGATTGGACTCGGAATTTTTCTTCTTACGCCAGAAAGCCAATCCGAAGCCCTCAAAGCCACGAGGTTTCAAGGAACATTTACGTAAAAGTCTGCGACCAATGAGAAATGATCTGAGTTAGGTACCTTAGGGTAGGTAGTAACGCACAAATACATGTACGCGAAATGAAGCATGCTCAAGTAGGTAGGTACCTAGCTAGGTACTGAGGTATTGTATAATACAGCACGCAAAGCTCTACCTTAGTAGTTGCCCCGTAGGTGCTGAGCAGCTTTCCGAAATAAAACTATATTCATCATCGAACCACACAGCTGTCGCGATGCAATTAGAGACTGCCTAGGTACCTACCTGCCTACCTATGTACCTACCTAATCGTGGAGCATTCCTTCCGCCTTACCTGCTTACCCTACGTCTGGCCTCTCTCGTCTACGTAGTCGTTCTCCTCTTCTTTCCTCTTGAAAATCTAGTAGATCCGCCACCTCATTTTTAGCACCAAGACCCCTTTCACTTCATTTTCTTCTCCTTTCTTCTTTCTCGCCTCTCTCAAATTAACCCGTTCAGCTATACGGCAGTATAAAGCGACACCTACCTTAGGCCTTCTTCCTACTGCAACGTCAGGTAATATTAGGAAACGTCGCGATTACCTAAGTATTAAGTGTAGGTAGTGGGTGCAATCCTCCTATGCGAGAACGATTGAGAAGTGCCTAGATGCGTAGACCTTACTGGTGAACGATCTAGGCAACGCTCCAGCTCAATCTAACTTGCATATGGGCAGATGCAGCTGCTTGTTTCAGCTAAGCAGCTGATAGGGCTGGAACCGTTAGACCACCGAAAACCACGAGAATCCATTGGCGGAATCCGCTGGCGGAATCCACTGGCGAGAATCACGAGTGGCAACATGAACGACGCAGTTAGCTACCGGACAATCAGACAACCAGACAACCAGACAACAGACCAGACAAGCACGCTCATGATCCCTCCTCTTTCCGTGTCGAGGATATTAGCCGCGAATAGTATTGGATTCGACGATCATGCCTCGTGGTTACGTGCAGCATGCGCCGACCGGAAGAACGTCTGTAGCCTTGTTCAATCAGATCGGAATCGATAGATGAAAAAGCACGAGCCATCTGGTAAAGGTGGGATCAAGTTTGTCGAGCTGCTCCTCCGCCTGATCGATCTAGCGCATCCGCATCCGCATCCCCAGTTGATCGTTTACAGTACAGAGCTGTGCATACATAGGTACATACATGCCTCACCCTACACCCATACATTATCTTAAATTACTCAAAGACGAATCCCTGCGACTATTCGAGGGATCTCCTATGCAAGCAAGCTCTCGATCCAGGTAGTGTGGTGCGAGTAATAATTCGTTACGATAGCGACATAACCTTATCCACAGGCAAAAAGGCGTTACCCCAACCGCTCAGTTACCCCGGCGTAATTACCAGGTGCCTACCTCATATGTTACCTAGGTACCTACCTAGGTACCTGGGTGGTTTGCTTCGTTCCATGTTATGCGCGTTTGGCCGTTTAAGAGGCCCCTCAGGACTTGAGAAGACTCAATACAACCCACGGAACTGTGCGCCGGTGTCATTAGCGGTTCGACGAATGTTCTTCGCATACCCACGGCGCATGTACCAGGTATGTGCATTCTTGGCTGCTTTGATGGACTGACACCGTCGTATATAAACACTCCTAAGTTCAATCTGCGCTGGCCTGTCCCGGCTGTCGTGAGTGGTCTATTAGACGCCGCATCAAACACGTGAGAATTCTTCGGTTGACACCCTACTGTAGCATCCACCCCCCTGGAGCTCCCGAGTTCAAAAAATCATATGCACACCGACTTTCCATTTGTTCGTCAGAGACATTGTCTTCTTGAACTGTCGGAGCGCCAAACACTCCCCCATATTGACAGATGCTCGCCGATCTCACCACACAAAGTAACACACCCACGGCCGCCCTTATTGTGCTGCCAGTCTCTATTTCTCATCAGAAAGCGGCGGGCAGCCCCTCTTCCCTCACCTCGTACGAATCTACAGAGTTTCACCGTGAGAAGCACCGTCTTGCAGAATGCTCTGTCGTTACTTTGAGAGGCACAGAACCAATAGCGCGCGATTTTACAACAACGGAGAAGCTCTACTCTGCATAGGTCTCGCCTCTAGCAATCATTAATTACGACGTCGGCCGCGTCCTCTCCCAAGTAGTGTCCACAAGGCGTCCTACCCGATTGTGGGTGCATTTCCCACATTTTCCCAAGGGTAGGTAGGTAGGCCAATTAGCCTCATCATACCTCATCATACGCATCATTAGGTACGTGTGGTAGCTATTCGGAACGTCGGAGCTTCCGTACGGCTTGCAACCCGACCGCAGAATCTAATCTACGGGGTACGTAGGTATGTTCGAACAGATATACGTTCTTACACGGTGCAGCCAGCAAGGGGTTTAGGTCATAATGAAAAAGGTCAAGGTTCATAATCTAAGTTCTTACATGAGGGCCTGGTTGATCGCGGTGGTTCTGGTCCCTTGACTTCACATACCTACCTACCTACCTACCTACCTATATGGTATGTATATACACCTAAACAGGTCCTCGACGCCCCACTCTCGCTTCATATGGTGTATTCATTCCATTTCGGAAACTCGCCCACAACCCTACTGGGGTGAATTGCGTCTAGCTCTGCACTGCGTAGATACCAACAAGGTGTGTATACCTAGGTATGTACTGTACCAATCGACCTAATCGACCGGGAAACTACCTTCACAAACAAAAGGCCATAGCATGGGCGTCTCGATCGTCGGAGTTAACAACGACAGCCTCCCAACTCTTCCGTGCGACTTATCTCGCATAAGGAAGCACAATCAACGGTCCTCTAGGCCAAAGGGGAGGACTCCACCAAACGTAGGTCGAGGTCCCGTAGTTCTCTTCGAGTACTAGGGCCCTAATGTTACGGAATTACCAAGAGAACTAACCATGCACATATCTAAAGTAAATGATGTTACATATACCTACGTCGGCATCACTGAAAGAGAAAAGGAGGCCCCGTAGGACTTGGGTGAGAACGGTGCTTGCTAATTTCTGCAGTCATGTCCGCCCATATTTTGTTGGCCCTAGCGACTGTTATAACCCTGGCAGCTTGTATGTTGTTACTAAATCGGGTTTGCGTCGCTCGCAGAGACATAATTTTTGGAATTTGGAAATTTCACTCACCAGAGCTTACTAGCAGTACAATCGCACTTTGCTCCACTAACAAATTCAAATCCGCCGTGGTCGCCGTCCGCCTATGTAGCTACTAATAGAGGCCAACTTGACTTAATGACGAAGTCCCGCACCTTACTCCGCCCTTCGGGTTGCGAAAGTCCACGCTCTTATTTGGCATTAGGTGCCTTGTTTTCTCGGTACCTGCCGCTACCCCAGGCCGCGTGGGCCATCTTCGTTGGCCAAGCCAGGCGGGAGGCGTTAGTCTATCATGGTATGGCCCCTGAACGATCCCCTAGTTGGCGTCTGTGCAGTCGTGGTGCCTACGGGTCCTCTAGCTGCAAGATGCTGTAAGTGTCCATAAACAAAAAAGCATGGCCTGTTTACTGGGTGACTGGGGCCATGACTACCAAGGTAATTCACTGACAGAAGAGAGAGTGCTAAGTCCCATCGACGCCAATCGAGTCACGCTGTTTGCCTATTACCAAACAATTGGCGAGCTTCCCCATATGTATAATCTCGACCCTATTGTAGCCTAGCTCATAGCCTACTCGTGGCAAAGGACATGGGCACCAGACGGGCTCTGAAAGACCGGGGAAGAATTAGGTAATACAACCTTACGTCAAGCTAGATTATCAAGAACATTTTGACATCGAAGACTAACCGCCTGGCCTTCCTAGCCATCAAACATAGACCAGGTGGTTTCGTCGGGACGACCCAGGAGATTACAAGGCGTAGATTATTCGATATTCACAACTGAGATAACGCTTCGCTCCAACGGGGAAGATCATTGCTCAGGCTAGGTACTTAAGATTGGGGGCCGGAATGCTATATCTGAAAGATAGCTTGGCTTAGGGTCTTTTCGAGGCAAGATGACAAGGCCCCATGGTCTCTTGTAAGCTCGGTTAATAGACGTTTTGCTAGGAACCCACTTAAATCGAGAATCGAGAATCGAGAATGGAATACTCATCAAGCGGAGCCGCCTCACCGTGGTCCCAGTATTCACAACCATCTTCAGCTGAGCCACCTTACCGCTTGGGCGGCTAAGTAGAACGTGTAGACAGCTGTCTTTCAAGCCCTATATCTAGACCGTATGTTCCATGTATAACATGAACAATATGGGTTAAATGCGAGAAGCTATAACTAATATTCCTGGAGAGTACAGGTAATAGCCGCCTCTACGGGGCTAGTACCACAGGAGAGCTCTCCATGGAGAGAAGTTGGGTCGAACTGTACGCACGAATCACCAACTCTAGCTATAGCGATCCTAGGTTGTTAGAAGTAGGACTAGCGGTTTTAGCTTACCTCACCCCCGTTGGCTTTCTTAAGAGTGGTGGGATTATTTACGCCGTTTCCATTAAAGCGAGCCTCTTAACTTCGAGTGATACTAACCACTCTCAAAACTACCAACCGCCGTTCACTAGTTAGCCTCTTACGGCCAATAGCTCTATTTTCTCTTGCATCTGCGCTTACGGCCTTGGGTTTGTTAAATCACCCAGCCAATGGAGGACGGGTGTGCTGTAGGCTTGGATGGCGGCGAATTCGCTAGTCCCAGCGTTATCATGTTAGTGGTTACATCGAGGGGCCTTGTGACAGCTTAATGGATGCTCCAGACACGTAACTACCGGTGTATTCATAGGGCTCTAACGGGCGCTTTAGTTGCTGTCCCCAAGTAGACTCCAGGCGCCCCAACTTCCAGAGCCCCTTTCTACAGCCTTTCGTTGCTATCGGTATGATGCTCGGAGGAAGCGATCGTGTATCACTTACATATTTCCGAAAAACCACCAAGAGAAATGCAATCAACTTTTTAGATGCTATATCTAGCGGTCAGGCTATCCTTATACTCCTGCGGGCGCCCTACAGTCGCTATCAACTCCAAACGCACGAAGCAGGACAGAGAGGCACATAGGAGCACGGGTAGCAGAAGGTGTGCGGTGTCCTTTTGCACAAGAACATGCGGAGTCAAGGACCATGGCTTCGAGGAACTTGCCGGCAGCTTGCCACCCCCTATGTCAACGGTCAGATGATTTTGGAGTTGTGGTGTATGTGCAATCAATAAACCGGAGGACAACCTAGCCTTTGGATATCACCCAACACGTCTCTAGCGCGTCATCGTCCGTAGATAGGGAACAGATCCTCGACCAGTCGGACCAATTCTCCTTCCAGTCGACATGCCGGTCCCCCTCCTAGTCAGATTCATGGACAGTAACCACACCACGCTCTCGAATGCCGTGCCGCTCTACCATCCTGCGCCATTAAGCCGTTCTTAGAGAACTCCTTACGACATTCGCCTCTCCAGGACCTTTCGAGCTGCCGCAATACTAGTCTTCGGCTCCGTAGTTCTGTTCGTCATGAGTAATAAGACAAGCTTGACCTGTTTGAGAGCAATATACTACACTATGGCCGTCACCGTCAGCTTGATCATGAAGTTTAAAGTATACGTTGATAGGAACCCCCGTACTCATTATCCATAGGCCTATTAGTCGCTCAAGCGCACATCCCCTGGCTCCTGCTATGTGTCAGCTGTATTGTACACGGAGTATCTCGAGGGGGTGTCCATAAACAGGGACTGTCAGATCATGAATGAAGCCGCGCATATACAAGCATGCATAATAATCCCGTAAACAGACATAAAACAATACGCCCTCCTCTGAAGGGCCAATGAGAATGGGTAGAGTATATCCGTCGGACTCGGTCCCATCGAGAGATACGTCGTATCCATACAACCGCTAGGCTATCACGCCTTGTGGCTGAGAAGTTCGTCGAGTCATCAGAACTTAAATCGAGAACCCTGCAGCCCTCCGCAGCGATCTCGAACCTGAAACGTGAAACAATGATGGCAGCTGGAAGTTCTTTGCGGGTTTCTGGTTTCAATCTAGCGGGCACATGAATAGCCTTTGCTTTGCGGCGGACGTATATACCATATACACACCTAGGTAGGTACATGTCTCCTCGCCGGACATCATGAAGGGGTGAGAGAGGCGTGCACGTATAGACCTACCTCTTCCAGACATGGTACCTTGGCCTCGGTTGCAGCAGGTATAGAGAATTAACCTTGCTTGTCGATAAACATAGCACCCGAGTCCCCCGTCGGACCCAACTAACACGCGGGTACGGCTTACTGCGCGACGATGACTTGCTCGGGAGCTAGGGGGCAAGGGTCGTCGTCCGCCGCGGGGGGAGGAAGCGAGAGCGAAGCCATTCCAATTCCAGGTAAATGATAAACTTGTTTCGAGGCTCTTTTGCCGTATAGGGTAGAAAAAGTGACGACAAGTATCGTGAAAGGCGCCATGTCCGTGAAGGTCAAGGTCGAGGTAAGGTACCTAGGTCGAGCTTTCGTTCGAACCCCTCTCTGTCGCGAAAGGGGCCCTGTCCCCATGCCCCAAAATAAATAAAATAAAATAAAAAGTTCACGACGGGGGGTGGCACTGCCTCAGCGTCGCCACCCGCATACAGCTCTGTTCTATATTTGGACCCGCGCTCTCAACACGGCAGGAATCGGCGACAGCAAGAATCGAAACAACATCATCGAAAGGATACAACGCTGTACTTTGAGAGACCACGAGGGACCGTTTCGTGACTTTTACTCCTCTCCTCACTCTCTCCGTCGTATTGCAGGTCGTGCAAGTTCGTTATGTAATTTGCCTGCCGAGGCTAGCAAACCCCCCCCGGCAGGCCAATCGCCCAATCACTCGTGCCTGTCGCGCGCTTGTTTCGTGTGCTTGAGCTGACATGTCTATTTCCATCAGTTCCGCCTTTTATCTCGCTACGTCACCTATGGAGATTCCAAAGAAAGTTGTTGGGCAAGGCCAAAAGAACCATGCTCAGCAATGTACATACATCCATGCCTGCCTACCTACCTAACGTATGTGCAGCATTGGGAGAGTCTGGTACGGGCCCTTGATGCTAGCTAGTCTGGGGACTAAACGATGTCCCAGCACGGACACGCGAAGCGAAGTCCCATTTTACTCCCACTCTTACTGCGGCTGTTGGGCGGCAGGGGCTTCTGCTCTTCCCAGGTCTAAAAGCTCACCTCGCGATACCGTCGCTCCCGTATTCCCCGCGATGCCTGCAATCCGTCCCACAACTCGCGAGGAACGGCGGAACGTTGCTTCTTGCTCCTGCGCTGTGTATTGTATTCTTTTGCGCCATGCCTCGGAAACAGGATTTAGAATTACCGTTTTCGGCCCCGACTAGCGAGCTCAGAGCCATGTCCTCTCTTCGGAGCCGCACTCGGCCGCATGAATTGTCTTCGTAGCCGAGACAACGACGCGGTTGACATATCATATCTGCCTACCCAGTCGTCGTGGATCGTGCGCTTGCCAGGCCAACGATGTGGCTATTACTGTATCCAGTTCCAGCTCTACCTAGGGGAGCCCTGTACATCGATCCGCGGCCGAATCACGATGTCTTGAATCTAGGTGCCTGGAACGGGGACCATGTCGTTATTCGGGGCAGTAATCGTTCCGCGCCACCAGCCGTGTTCCGGCGTCGCACATATCGAGTCTTCCTTACTCCGATCGTCCGCGGGAGGATCGGAGAAGGGCCAGGAACTGAGCAGTTCTTTTAGTCAGCCCTATACGGACAATACGTCCTCTCCGCGCCACGTGGGTCTAACGTAAGATTGAAGGTGGTTCGGCCCCAGCATCAGCTCTCGCGCGGCAGTTGAATTTCCAGAGTTTCCTTAGTCATCTGCGACGGCGAGGAGGTGAAGTACGCCTCGTGAGGTGCCCGCTAACTTGCTTAGTGCTTACGACGACGGCCAAGGAACCGAATCGTCGAGTGGGCCACACGACGGTCGCGCCAGAAGAGCCACGCAGATCACCTTAGTTATTTCTAATTAGGTGTTAGAACTTGCTACATCGTGCCTTTTTTCCCTTGCGGCTTACCCAAGGCTATGCAGTTAACGCTGCCTATCACGTATTTATGAATGGGGAGAATTTACGACTTACGGGCTGGTGGTAACTAAAACGAGTCTCGAGCTCACTCTCGCTTCTCCTTCGTTCTCTGGTTTGGGGGTGGCTATTTCGAGAATACGCGCTAATGTACGCCTCTCTGCAAAAGCTCCCCCTCTCTGCCCGACCGCAAATTAAAATCAACGAGAATTGCTTTTTTCGGCCGTCTGGGCCGTCTGATCTGACGCCCGCGCGAGATTCGGAACCGGCTTCTTCGCACTAAATACCCTGGCTCTGTGGCGCCGGCAAGATCGCGACGGATGGGTACTAGGGACCTTGATGGTCTAGCCTACGGTGAGGAGATAACCAAAGACGCCTATTTTGACCTTGCGTCTAAGGCACAGTCTAGTCGATATTCGCAGGTGAAAGAGGCGGGACACCAGCGACCGCTGCGTTCATGCCTAGGTACTGCCGCCCTCAGCTAGGGCTTAGAGGGGCATGTAGGTTCCTGGCGAGAATGCTAGTACGCCTGGGCTAGTCATCCGATTCACAAATTTAGATGTATTACTGTGTTAATTTAGATTGATGGACATGCTATGCCGCGACATTCTCAGCTCAGGTCTCTTACGCTAGACTTCGCCTGAAACTACTTTGACAGCCCCAACACATCGAAGACTTCATGACAAATGCACCCGAAGGAGGCCATATCCTACCTAAAAGTAGAGTGTTTTATCGTTCTCATAGCCTAAGCAGTCTGTCTGGCATTCAGAACGTATCCCAAAAAAAGCCTACCTGATGTGAACACGAAAAACACATCTGAGTAGTAGAATGTAGCGCTAGGACATGGCAAGTCTTTCGTGTAGAATAAGCGCCCACACTCAGGGTGGCCCTGAAAGCCTAAACGTATCGAGCCCGTAGCGTCACTCTCCGTAATGTCCGCCGTAGTCCGGCCGGCACTAGTAACCTTAAGACTCTTAAGGTTCTACAGATCCAGGTGAGGGAATTATGTCAATAATAAGCCCTCCGTAAAAGGCGTATAAGCCCGGGTTAATACTCAAGTCCAGTCCTCAGGGGAGGGCGGCGAAAAGAGAGATCATAAACTCCATGGCATATAATTAAACAATGTTTATACCCTCTCCGTATGATTGCCCCCCGCGTAGTGATTTACCTTTAATTTTGAAAGAAAAGGCCAAGTCTTTTTTATCGGAGACCTGAGCTATACGTACGAGTATCAACAGTAGAATTTCAGGGGTGCACCAAACCCAGAACCTCTACGGAATACCTCTAAGTAAATTTCTTGCTGTGAAAAGTAGCGTATCTTCACGCCCAATATATATACACAAGCTAGAGATGTGCTAATAGGCTCATGTAGCCGGTAGCGTCTTGTTCTTGCCCATGCTCAGTTAGACGCCGCGTCTGTTTAGAGGCAGCTTTCACCAACACTGAGCAACTCCTATCACCCATCCGCAAGAAGATAATAGTTCGGCTAATTGCCTAAGTTATCATGTCTCAATATCTCGTTTAGGGCTAACTAGATACAGGATATCGAAGGAGAGGCCAATTCTCAATTAACGATAAGTCGTCTTAATGTCCGTATGTGCGTTTTAAACTACACTAGCCCCGGAAGTAAGAATGCGCTCGCCATCTAGAGAATAAGAATTGGCCGCCGCATAAGTGAACATTTATCTTGGTCTTCTTGCTATCAGTTCATCGACTTTAGTAAAGACGATGTGTTTACTTCAATTCACCTCCTTATGGTACCGTCTAGCACCCATCTCGTCATCATAGCCTAAACTTGGCGGACGACAGTCTACTAGCACGCATTACACGGTACGATATGGTCCAGAAACGCGTGAGTAGATTATACTTGAATAAATTTTGCTGGGTACAGCTTATCTGGGGTCCGGTTGCAACTTGTAGGCACCGCATCTCTGCTTGGATATAGCAGGAGCCAAGGCCATAAGTAAACGTCTATCGTATAAGGAATCAGGACCTTAAGCCTATCTGAGTTCATGACAGCGGTGATGGATCAACCTTAACTTGCCAAAGGAGGACTAAGTCTTTCATCGTTTAACTCGAATTCTAGACACCGAGAAGTCTATAAGCGCGGATTAGGGGCTTGTTGAAATACTTGGAACCTAACGAGCGCCGTCAGTAGGGTCCATACCCTATTTCTAAACTTCGGGGACGGTAATCAAGCTATTTTGATTGAGATCTCATTACTATATTACACTGGAGGTAATTTACCTCTCAACGCAGACACGTCCGAAGCTCGATCCTCGTCAGCATCATTAACCCCTATATATAGCCGCGACACCGCAATTACTCTCGACACACTGCTATTATCTATCTAATATTATTTAGAATACCGTTTATCGTAATGCTACCCCATCAGATACTCTCGACGATTCTCAAATGTGTCGTCGGGGACTCGGTCCGTTCGCCGGGATAGTTCCTAACACGCGAAACTTAGGCCGCGATCAAGAGTGGAAACTCCTAGGACGATGACAAATATCCACGTAGACATGCTGTAGAATCGTCGATCAAGATCAGGGCTATCCAGATGTTTTTGGAGTGCTTATGATGTGGTAATCTGAAGGGGGCCCTACTTTGGCCGCACTGTTGCTTAAGGACGGAATGGCTCGGGGTATATGCCTTTGTCTTTTCCATACGGACCAGTAAAACGGGAGCCTCATGTCTTAGTTTATACTCGGTTCGTAGTATCCTAAATGAATATAGGAGTATATAGAGTTGGAAGGGAGGTATTTAAGTATAGGGGACGGGTCCTACATCAGCTATGAAACAGAAAGACGTGATGGATAGGCGTAATACGGAAATGCTGTATACCTTAATTAACTTGAAGAATGATATTAGTTTCATTTTCCAGAGAATTTACATCCCCCTTTATGTTCTAGCAAGTTATCTTTTCGACTTCACGCCCTTTGCTCTAAGCTAAGCACTATACCCAACCCCTTACTTACCTACCTACCTACCTAGGTATACAATAGGTTCACTATATTACTCTTAATACCTACTTATTATTATGGATATAGGGTAGTATTCTAAACCCTTCTAATCTAAATCACATTCCGGATGTTCTAGAAACTGTTAGCTGTGAAGCCATTAGTTCGAGAGACGTAGTTCCTAGGGCCCCTAACCCTGGTAGACCAACCCCAACCAATACGTCCAACAAGTTTGCTTTCTTTACGGGTCTATTATCCGCCCCATTAACCCTTTATTCATATTCTATTTCCTAATAATCAGCGGACCATGAATGTACATCTCACTGATTTCCTAGTTTCCGTAGGTCGGCGATATGCTGCTCCTTGTCCCACTAGGAGGTTTACCGGACCGACTTTCCGAACGAGATCACTTAAAGAACGGCGTCGTACCCAAATTACGGCTCCCAGAGAGCACCTAATTAGAGCCATGGAAGGGCTTGCTAGGCTCAAGCCTGATACGAAAGACGTAATCGGATGGCGAATAAGAACCGCAACCCCGACCCAATAGAAGACCTAGGAGATGTAGTTTCCATACTTCGGGTTTATTCCAACATCTTCATAGTTATAAGATCTAATGAGTCAATGGATTTTCGCTAGAAGTAGCATATCGCTCAAGAACATACCTGTCCGTGAACCACTGGAGCTTCTACGGTATATAGCTCCGAAGCGGTGTCCTCCTAAATCCCTAAACACTTCTAAACAATTTCAGATCTGTGATTTACTTCCATCCTTATTCCGTATTGTCGAAGCTATAATGAATTGTCACATTTCCGTCTACCCTACCCTTCTAGTTAATCTACAGGAGCTGGTTAGCCCTTTAGCGTCTTAACCCTATTATGCTTTACCGTAAATAGATCGTTTCTAGAGCCGCAAGCAATTACGTTCATTACAACTCGTTCAACCTCTTCAATGGAAAGTTTTCATCTTGACCATATAATCCAAGGGAGAATATTCCCTGCTATATACTCCATGCTGGTTACTCTTCAATAAAGACAGGCTTTGAGCCTAGATTCGACATTCATGAGGGTTCTAAGGGAAGCCGGTTATATTCTACCCTCGTTAATAACATCGTTAAATAGACTATATAAGTACTTACCAACCAACGGCGACTATACAGTCGGCCTGCTTTGCGGACGAGTATGCGTACCTAGGTACCTAGGCTTCCGTACCAGAGGGGAACATGTCTCCCACATATACCTACCACTCTTGAGGCATATGTAATGAGCAAGACCACCATGCGGATCTACTAGTACTTATGCAGGTAAGGCAGGCACCTACAACCCACCTTACTCTATACCATCGAGATAGACATAATAACACTGGTCTTCCGTCTATAGAAAAGAGGTACGGGCTGTACTCGACGCAGACTTGCGACCCGTGGCACGCATTCCGTACTACACCTATCGTAGTATTCTAAGATGATACTAATCTAGTATCTAACTCAGGGTCCCCGTCACCTTAGGTTAAATACTAATGGTCCTCTCCTGACGTCTCACCTCTACACACAACATAATCACATCACAACCGAAAGGGATAAAGAGGGAACATAAGAATGAAGGCAGACCTTACGAATTCGTACGTCTATCAACACCATCACCCGCGAATAAAAAAACGAGCTACACCTAAATCAGGCATTTCGAGCCTATGTACGTGGTACCCCATCTGGTCGGTGTGTCGTTTGGCCGCCACCAGATTTTTCAATACGCGTGCTTTACTTGTCTCCCCAACGACGTGCTGCCGCCGCTAAGTCGCCCCCCAGCATTACTGAATCGAAGCGTACCTCCTCATTAACCCTATTCCTCGGTCACCTGTAGCTCCCTGAGGCCCTCTACTTTCAGCTCCTCGCCGGTAGCGCGCTTGTAGATGTCCTTAACGTCGTCGGTGGTCGTCTCGAAGTGAGATGTGGCGTCGTAGCTCTTGGAGATGAAGACGTTGTCCTTGGTGCCGTCCTCAAGGGGCTCGTAGAGCGGGATGGGTGGTCCCTTCATATATGGTAAGCATATATAGTCTAAGATGAATGAATATTCAAGTCTGGGCTTACCATGAATTGCTCCTCGATCTGGCCGAGGCGCTCTAGGCCGGGTTGTAGCTCTAGGTGGTGGTTGGCGGAAGTCTCAGCGATCGTGGAGACGATGGCGATGTAGTATCCCTTAGGGCAGACATTGTGTGCTGACGAGACACAGGCAATGTAGATATCTATGTTTGTTAGCTGTCGATCGCCCGCCATCGTCGTCTCATACTATCGGAACCTACCGTTCTTGCGGCCAACCTGGGACTGAGGAATGATTAATTGGCAGGAATCGCAGTCGTTCGTGCCGGCCAAGGGGTGCTTCAGGACGCAGATAGCCTTTAATACGTGGCCGACAACCTTCACCTTCTCGGGGAAATATGAGGGGTCACCCAGGATCATCTTAGCCTTCGTCTCGAACTTCATCTCAGGCTCGATGCCGGTCATGGTGGCCTTGATACCTGTCGCCTTGCCACCCTCGTATACGACCTCGTCAACCTGGGTGTTGAGCATGTAAGTACCGCCGTAGATAGCGGAGAGTCGTGCGAAACCCTGGGGCAGCTCGCCGAGACCGTACAGGGGGTAGATGTACGGCGACTTGCCGTACCTGGCTACCGAGTTACCGTACATCCTAATACGCTCGATGGTCTCGGGGGCCTTGCCGGCCTCGTCCAGGTAGCCGTCGGAGAGGTAAAGGGCCATGGCGTGGCCCACAAAGTCCCGAGTGCTGGGCTCGAGACCGAACTTGTCGTAGACATCCTTCATTGTGCATTTGCTCATGTCGAGACCTACCCAAAGGTACACCGTTAGCCTAATCCTAGTCTCGGGTGCTGCCGTCACTCACCCTTATGCGTGGAAGGGTCCTTCTCGTCGAAGGTACCGACCCATTCTATGAAGGTCTTCATCCTCCGTTTCTCGAAGATACCCATCAGCGGGGAGCGTAGGGCTTCGGCGGCATCGGAGGGAACCTTGGCGACGGTAGCCTTGGGGCCCGAGTTCTGCTGGACGAAGCTGCCGGCGACTTGCTTGAACTCGAGGTAGCGGGTGACGTCGGTGGAGACGAGGATGTTGGTCAGCTCGCCGGAGGACATGAGGAATTTGGGGACCAGGTCGATGTTCCAGTCGTTAGGACGGCCGTACTTCTTCCATGGCTCCTCGCCCTTCGCAAAGTTGCCATACTTCTTGAATAGCTATCGTAGGGAAAGATATAGGTGTTAGTTCATCGGCGAGCCCGACGGGGGGGAGGAGGGGAAGTTGGGTAGTAGGTACCGTCTCGAGGTTTACGGAGGCCGCCTCTCTGTACGGCAGTATTCGTTAGCAACATATTGAAGGATGTAGTGGCGAAGGTGAAGGTGAGGGTTTTCGTGTTGTTTTTCTTGTTGTCGGTGAATACGCACCCTCCATAGTGATCGTTGCGATCGATATGCAGCACCTTCTTGCCCTTGACACTCAGCACACTTCAACTTGGTCAGTTCAGACGTCCAGAAACGGGAAACGTGTGCGGCAGCGAGCTGCTATGATGTAATGCATACCCGGAGAGAATACACTCGGTCAAGCCTGTGTTTGGGAATGTGTCAGTACGATATCGCGAAGCTTCCCGACCCCCCACCAAGGCTACGGGCAGGCAAACAACGGCCGAGTTGGGAATGCGGGGCCCAAAGGCGACTTACCGGTGCCCAAGACAATGACATCGTACTCTTTGGCGATCTCGTCCATGGTGGTTGTCCGACTTGGTGCGATATGTGTGACAGCGTTAAACAAAAGGGCGCGAACGTCGATATCGGGAAGCAGATTAGGAGTGTGGTAGGTTGTTGACTCCAGGCCAAACGCGGAAGGATGTTTAGAAAAAGGGTCAAGAAAAAATAAAAGTATCGGTGAGGGAAAGGTTGTTGTGGTGGATACGAAGCAGCTGGTCGTTTATGGTTCTGAAGCTCGAAATTCAATGGTACTGAACCCCCCCAATAGCTGCCGCCAATCAGCGGACAACCCCGCGCTTGGCTAAGCAATGACCCCCCTTTTTTTCTCGCTCCCCATTGCCCATTGCCCATTACCCCTTCCCCCCTTCCCCCTTTTTCAGTGCTCTTGTCGCTTAATACTTACTACCCCAGGTACCTAATCTTAGGCATTCTAAGTAGATTAGGGACTTAGAACACTATTAGACAGGTGATCACGTACCTAGGTAGGTACCTAGGTAGGTAGGTATTATATATGAGATAACTACCAGGTAGGTACGCACGAATACCAACATTGAACCGTGCCTGCTTTACACATAACCCTTTTCTCAATCATAGGTACTCTCGCTACCAGGTAGTCGGACTTGTACCTAGGCAACTTCTTCTCCTACACATCTTCAAGTTTGTATAATCTTACCTATCTTATGCCGCTGCATGAGTACGAGGTCAAGTCACGATTCGGACCTCGCGAGATCATGTGCACCTCTTTGGCTTAACGTAATACATGGTATTTACACGCTCCATCACGGAGCCTATGCTCTGTGTCAATATACATAGAGACACTATTTATTGATCGACTCATACCCTTGGTGAAGGTGGCTGGGTCTCCGTAGGGCTGGGTGGGAGCGTGGACGGATCAACTCTTTCGGCCGCCTCCTTTTCTCCCAACCCCTCCTGCTGCTGTCCCTCTTGTTGCGGCTCTTGCTGCTGCGCCTCTGGCGATGCCGCCGCTTGTGCGTCTTCTTCGAGATACGAGCCCGGGGTGTAGGGGCTATTCGTGTTGTTGAGGTCGATTTCCGGGTCCGTCTCGGCCAGCTTCCTCGCGTCCTCCCATACGTACCATCGCTCCGTCAACGCGTGCTTAATCGACCGCATAGTCTTGAGAACCTGCGTATCGCGTATCCCGGTTAGCGCCGACAAAGTCTAATATCGTCGGAAGCATAGATTGATCTATCTCACCTCCGCCAGCCTTCCCTCGATCTCCTCCTGCCCATCCCTGAGCTTCAGCCGGGTCTTCTCCTTCCGCGCCGTGATGATGCGGTTCCGCTCCTTGATACACACCCACCACAGCTTGTGCAAGTCGTCCCAGCTCTTGTGCCGCAGCTCCTCGACGGTCCACCCGCGCCCGTGCTGCGAGAATTCTTCGGGCGTGAACAGCAGCTTCTCCTTGGAGTAGAAGAAATCCCACAGCCCGTGGTTCGGGTCGACCTCGATCGTGGGCTTGAAATCCGCCGGTTTGGGTATATTGTCCTTGTCCATGTTCATGCGAAACCGCGGCCCGGACCGGTACAAGCTGCTCACGCCACGCTCTCGGTTCCTGTCGCGGCGGGTCCGGCGCATATTTCGCTCCGGCGTCGAGGAGAATGGGCAGCTCTGGGCCGCAGCCTTGGTCGCGAGTATCCCGAGGAAGGACGACGTAGTCCCGGCATGCTGGGCACTAGCAAAGCCTATTATCCGGCCAATCGAAGGCCGGATGGGGGTAATTGTTGCCATGGACGCGCTGCCTCGGGGACGCCGTGTGGTAAGCACAGGATCGATATCCCACAAAGTATGCGATAGATATCAGTGTGATCTTGAACTGCGATTGAATTTTTGGGGTTGATCCGAGCTGCGTAAATCAATTAATCCGATAAGATACCGCCGCCTGGCGACAGCTGAAGACGGATCCTAGCCGAGACTCGATTATATTTGGTAATTTCTTACTAAGGCACACAGAGAATAGTTATCTCCCCGCTTATTACATATACAGTACAGTCATTATTGCATATATTCAGTCTAAGCAGCAATTTCATTTATCAGACACCGTCAATCGAGAATACATCGCGAACTGGATAATCAAGTCGAAGAACCGGGAAAAAAGAAAGGGAAAAAAGAAAAGATTAATTGCCAAGGAGATACGTACGGCAGTAGGTTATTACCAGTAGATGTATGTTTGCTTGCGACTACGCAGTATCGGACAAAATTTTTATCGGATTGTCAAGCGTAAATGGTGTTTGATGTCGAGAGCTGCTGCAAGCAAACCTCATCTACTGTAGGTACGCACGCAGCATCAAGGTACGGGACGTAATAACGGCGACAGTGTTACACCCTACCCATCGTTTCCATGGTTCGACTCCGGGATGTATAGCATCGCGGTTTGTTTAAGCTTTTCCCCAGCATGTATAAGCACCGCATTATGATGCCCAATGTAGTAAATTGGGCAGACTTGGGTTCGGGGCGCCTGGGTTCGGCACTCTAGTCCGACTCCCCTTCCCTATAGTAGTATCTGAGACAAATCGTTCATGTTATGGGGCGCGAAATAGCTGGCCATAGATATAGAAGAATTATACGGTAAACGTCCCTCCAACTATTGGTAATCCTCACGATTTGTCTCTACATCTACACTATTTGATTCTCTCACGACTTTAGATCGTTCGAGATGTAGTTATTTTGCTTCTGAACATGAGCTGTATGTATAACTGAATCTCACACGCGATACTGGATGTTCTGAAACCGTATTGACGCTGGAAAGTAGGGATCGTTCTAGTTGGTAGCTAGGTGGTTCGGGGTATTATCGAGGGTCGTAATCTCGTAGGACGTCGACTATGGGGCATGTTTCCGTTCGCCAGAGGGCAGTTCGTCAACGTGAAGGGTAATATGTTTCTCTACGGTCTCCTTCTTTCCATATTCACGCTTGTTAAACCCGTTGTGGTTTACTATCTCGAAAACGCGTGTCGGCAGGGATTGATATAGGCTATTATCATCCTAGAGAAGTCATCTACGGTCGTATACGTGTTCTGGGGGGAAAGAAGACCGAGTCATCGAGTTAGGGCAGGAATCGGGAACGGTACGGTTTATCGCGCTCAGAGGGTTGGACTGATTGAAGTCGATGGCGGCAGGAGAAGCCCCGTTGATAAGAAGTTCTAGTTGGGAGCCTCAGTGGATACGGACCCAACAGTGAGTTGAGAGTCTGTATCTAGATCCCACTTTCTCCAAATATCAAGCTCGTCTCGTGGAGGGTATATGGAGCAACTGGAGATATGCTATAATCTTGGCTACGGGAAGCTTCTGGAGAACAGATACGACTCCATACATCTTCAAGCGGCTTCGTGTGGGGAGACTTGGGGACTGCCGCCAACTCGTCCCGGGGAGATAGGGGTAGTCGATGAAGGCCATCTCGACCATGAGATCCCCAGCTGAGGACACTCGATGCAAACGTTGGTGGTTTCATCTCGAGTTTCTACTATTTCTCTGCAATGAATTTTCCCGGTTGACATTGTTAAAAGCCACCCCTGAGCTTGCAAGTATCGCGGACGTGCTTATGCCGGGACGCCTTCCTAAAGTTGGATAGCGCTTCCTCAACGCATCTTTCATTTACGGATTACGATTCTACCTCTACGTATGACGCTCAAAGAATCTGATATAGGTGGTTACTCTACTAATCACCTCCACGGACGGCTTAGCATCCGCTTGGAATGAATATATCATGCGAATCATGGCCGAAGAGAAAAACGTTGAAAGAGATTGAGATCCTGGGTACACTAGTCCGCAATCCTCAACGAGGGTATTCCATGTCCATTCGCAACAAAAGACCTTGACCAAGACAGCAGACCCACCATTGGTTCTCAGTTCTCCTAATCTACACCGAGTTTCACGAACATCCTACTACACGTAGACTCGGTGTAATGGGTAGATAGTTCAGCCGTAGCCACAGCCCAACCTCCCGTGACAGCAAATAGAATCAGCTACTGTACACCGGGCATTAATGCTCCCTAATTACGACTAAGTCGATCTTACATCCAATACCTACGTAAAGTTGGGACGCGGTGAGTACATTACAGACAGTATTCGGACCTAAGATTACGCTCGAGGCGCTGGCACTAAGACGGACTAAAAGTTCCCTCTGTTGGAAACCAAGATATTACCTGTGCCTAGCTTGGCGATTTCGGTTAGCCATTAGCCTGGCCCCGACGCCTCACTTCATATAGTACAATGCCATAATGCTACGTAGTAGCGTAGAGCCTGCACGTACGTAGAAACCTGCAGGTCATACTGGCCAAAAGCTGAGATTTGGGGTCGGAACAGGCGACGCTACTATGGTTCTGGTAAACAAGGATCTTGGGTATCGCGCTTCTTCCTTCTGTCCACCTAAGTCGACATGTCTACCTAATGTAGGTAGGTAGGTAATATTCTTATGTGTATGTAGATCCTTCGTCTTCCTCTTACAAGGCCTTCGTATCGTGATAATCCGTAGAGAGGAAAGTGTCGACAGAGATGTCAGCAAATCACCTTTCCTAGGCGTATCCTTCGCCATCGTCATGACGAAATGAAGATATTACGATCCACACCAAACGCTAAGACCCCCTCTAGCTACGAGTAAGTACTTGTTTAGTTAGCAGGCAGCTAACGATCTTTCTTCTCACACTATGTATGTCGGGCTTGACACGGAGTTATCGTGTTATTTTCCTCTTCGTGTCTTAGTGTATAATAAAGCCTTTCAACGAGGTCCTCCCCTTTGCCAGGTGGCAGTACCCTTACGAGAGGGTAATATATGACTCGGTGATATAGCGTAGAGACGCCGAAACAAGGCTGTTGGAGTCACCGACGCGTATATTGGTTACGTTTCGACAGATTGGGTAGAACGTCAAGTCTCGATGTGATTAGCATCTATTAGGCGGTTATTAGGTATTAGGGAACATGTAGAGTATGATTCTATATACAGTCTAAACAGTGCGTCTCGGAGCCTTAGAACTGACATACAGTCCACCCAATTCCTCTAGTGCGAGCCGTCTGCCAAGCTGCTCCGAAGGCATCATGGGCGGACTTCCGGCGGATGTCTGTTTCCTGCCTCGTATTACCAGACATGTTTCCGGAGGATCGTAGATGGATTACTTCACTCGACGGGGAAGATTCTCGCAGCTCTTGACTAACGGGTGACGGGCCGTTTTAATGTAGAAAATTAAGGCTCGTGAAAATCAAGTACGAAATGCACGATGCCTTCATTCTTGCGTATCGAACAGCGGACTGCCTAAGTGCATAGATAGTCTGCTCGTACCGTTGTTGGGCCTGGGCAGGTCTAGATGCAAAAACTCAGCTGCATTGCCCGTCTCCTTCCATCTATCGCAGTCACAAGGAAACCTGACTCGAGCAGATCCCGGCAAATTCGGGATTCGCTCCCACCTATGAGCCTCCGCGGACTCTTACTCGCCTCCAAAAGCAGCTTCTGACTGCAGAGCCAATGCCTCGTATGTCCTACCAGAGCGAGTTGCGGGGAAGCATGAATTTAATGCGCTAGACTCTCCTAATAGGAACAATATGAGAAAGCGTTGCCAAAGTCGGCGGCCCTCTAAGACATTGCCAAGTCATAATGATATAGTATTTGATATGGAAGTATCCTAATGCTGAGAGATAAGTACCTGTTTTAAGCCGTACATCACACTCTAATCTTGAATCATGGGGGGAGATGCTGATTCGACTGGGCCGTAAACAATGGAATAGGAAGTATCGGTAACTGTCAATATACTTGGGTACGGCATCGTGAGTGATTCTGTCGGAGGAAAGAAGCCAATGTATTAAGCCAATGTATTAAGCCAATGTATTAATTAGTACCGTTATCGAAGATGTTGATCGTTTCCGTGCTGAATGCATAACTTCTATTTTTTTTAATGCACAGTACTTCACATAACCATGCTTGGTAGCTTGGGACCCGGCTGATAGAAGCCTATCAGAACGGCGGCTTATGAGATCTTCGCCAGTAGCTTCCCCTGCGGATTGCCCTTATCGGAAAGCCCGGGAATCTCCTTCAGGGCTCAGGACAGGCTATCCCCGGACAATACCATCAGACCCCAGGGCGAAACCAGCTGATGCTTGCCTTGTTGTCGCAACAGGTGTAACCGTCCACGTTGGAGGAACCAGTGGCTGGGCATTGCGCGCGCAATCAGAGAGTGCTTCAAGTTCAAGCTCAAGTTCCTGTTTTCCTCTGTTTTTCCACCAGTACCAGGGAATTATTAGGTAAACGGCCACACTTTGTCTGAGCCGGAGCAGAAAGGGGATTCCTCATGGGGGTAGATGGGGTAGTTTTGGACTGATAGGACGGGAGGCTGGCATTTGGATCCTGTTCTATCAATAATCGACGCCTACAGCATTTCGGAAGCAGTAGATGCGCGCCTCGCTCACAAGCGCGCCATCCAGCGACTTTATATAATGATCGTTGGGCGTGGCGGTGGGGGTGGAAGCATTGCCGACGGAACGGCTTACCTATACACATACATACAGACATACGGACCATCCAGAGATGTGTATCCAGATGTGTATTATTACACGAATGTACATAGAACATCCATATTCGTCAATGGTTCGTGGCTAACCTTGCCGGGGGCCGGGGGGGTTTGCTTTCGTGATAATTGGGGGGGCTAAGCAAAAGCAATATTTTGCAACCGCGTCACTCCGGGATTTGTACCGTACCTGTGAATGGATGAGCGTACACGTATTTACCTAGGTCGTATGAAGAATCGTTACGAGATTCGACTTTCGAAACATTGCTCGTACGAGTCCCTTGAGAATGCTTCTCGTCCGTCGTCTTTTCCTCGGAGACTTATTACTTATGCTTCGGGCTTGGGGAGCTTCCACTGCCTCTTTCCTTGGCCCTAGTTCTTTTTTATTTTTATTTTTATTTCTATTCCTAGTTTTCTCCTTCTAGTATGGGGGTCACGATGCTGCGGTCGAGCTTGGAAGAATCCTATGCGTAACGACGGGCGGTATCGGCACTTGAAATAGTATCATGTCTCGTCTCGTTGACTTATTTTGATTACCACATTTATTTTTTCTTAAAGAGAGAGACGATGTATGCATAAGTCACAGGACGACGAAAACTTGCATAGGTACGAAGAAGGGAAGGGGGGGGGATGAGAGGGGGATGAAGGGTTCCTGAATTTGGGTATGATAGGATAAGATTTCGGTGCAAGCTCGGCCAGGGCGGTTGCGATGATGCAAGAATCATGCTCTAATAAACCTGACAGACACTGACCGCCAAAACTTGAAGGAGGCAAGGAATCGGGAAAGGTCAGACAGAAACCCGCGTTAAACCGGAAAGGGTAGTAATACCCTGACCTAAGGTAACCCCCCCGGTCTCCTTGGCGCCGACGGATTGCTGCATACCTCTACGCCGGATAGTTGCAAGAGTTGATCGACGAAGTATCGGGGTACTTGGCCGAAAAGCGCCTGTACATGGGAGTTTGTACACCTTGTATCCACGACTTCGCGCAGGTCATTGTTGTATCTGGTCGAGATGTAATTGTACATGTATACATATATACATCCAGCTTTCGATGGTACGGGGCATGGCGGTCGATAAGAGGTCGGTTAGACGATGAATGACAATAATGATGATGAGAATCTGAATAAGAACTACCTACCTACCTGGTAATCTATGTAAGGTCAGCAGGACAATGATGCATAACCCGATACAACAAGCCGTTTCTAGATCGACGTCGTAGGAAATGCAGAGTTTACATCCGTTTACATCTAGCTTCTTTATTTTATATATAATATATACTATATACCTCTATACCTCCAGAGTACGATAGGCATTATGCTTGTTGGGCGAATGAGACCGTCTTGAAGAAATTCTCACGGCCAGTTTTGAGAATTTTTTTGTAATAAAAAAAAAAAAAAAAAAATTCGCTTGCCTCTCTCTCTCTCCCTCTTCTCGTGAACCTCGACTCGTCACTCTTGCGGCTTGACTGACCCCCGGCGGATACCCGGTTCTACGCAGGGACCTCCTTGCAACATCGTGCGCCCCGAATCCACCAATGGTGGATGGTGGATGGGGGATGGAAGAGAGATGTACCTAGTCGTGGTACTTAGCCTACATACATATATGTAACATCCCCTACATGGTAGTGAGCGAGTATAGTACATACTTGCAGCGCTGATAGAGGCTATTGAAGACATGGCGATCTAGGAATGGCTAATTGGCATTGATATCATATGCGCCCAAACGTTACGTCCTCGAAGTAGTCATTTGTTGACGGGCGGTTTTTTATTTCTTTTTTTTTTTCCTTGCTTCGGAGTACTTCCTGTTGGAGGCCTGGGCGATATATCAAGCTTTGAGAATACCCGAAGACACGGTGGCGCTTGGAGTCGTTTGCTACAATACGTAGGTATACATATTCAACGCTTAACTATATCCTAGAGTAAATACTGTGCGTGATATTCAAGAGGGTTGTATGCCTCAGGATAAGCACTACCTGCGTGGTAGGTGGCTTGAGGTAAGGTTGTACTTGTGGAATTGGCTGGAGGTATTAAGAAACTCATAACATCAAGAGAACGAGCTACGATACCCAACCCTCCTGCGAATTCCGTGCATTCGTACGAGAAGGCGACTCATAGTCTCAACAGGAATTCCCTCGGCTGCCCATCCTTGCCGGAGAAATCAAGCCTCTTCAATTTTTTTTTTTTTTTCGATGTCGCGCTACTGTACGTCAAGTTTCCAAACTAGGCCGCCAAGAAGGCAAAAGCCCTCATTCTATCTAAACTGTGATTGATACTGTAAACGCTCGGGAATAAAGTGATGCTTACAAAAGAACAAGTAGACGGTCGCTCGTTCCCGCCACCCATTTCGTATTGACTGTAACTACGTTCTAACTATGCAGACGCTCGACTTCAATATTAATCAACTAGCGTAAGATGGTATAGACGTGATTATAAATGCGTGATGTTAGATGGCAACACGCCATGTGGGAGGTGGGACTCCCGTCATCTAGGGGAAAGTTACGGCATCTTCATGAAGATAAGTCGTTCAAGGCCCTAACCTTGCTGACATGGTAAGTCTAGTTAGTGTCTGACCGTCCCTTACCTCAACAACCCCCCTCCCCCTCATGAAGAGAGAAGGGGGAAAAAGACCATTAAGAATCCCCGTCGTAGAAGGGTTATGGAAGGACTGGAGACACATTGGCCCTTTTAAAATGGGGATTTATAGTTACACAGGCTGGGTCCCCGTTACGCGTGCCGTCTTTGATTAATCCGGACTGAGATTCGGACCATGTCGCGCATTAGGTATTTCAGATCCGCCCACCTTTTGGAGGCTGAAAAAGTTGAGGTGTCCACCCTACGTTGCACAGAACCCGCTGCAATGGTCGACAAAGGATGTGGTGGATGGGATTGTATGGATTCGGTATGGATTTCTTATGGATTTTGTATGGGGCATTCCTGGAGATTTCCCAGGATCTACTCCAGGACCCAACTGCTGTACTATGCCTACACGCCTACACGCCTACATGCCTACATGCCTACATGCCTACATATCTACATACAGACAGACATCAGACTCCCACGGAAGCTCCACTCTCCTAGTCTTGCAGCTTCGCCATGGATGAGAGAGCCTAGTGTAGCTGCCTACGGCTCGCTATCCACTCAGCAATACTATTAGCCGACCGCCTGGATTCCGAATCTTCGTCCCCGGAACGCGACAGCGCCAATGGCGAAGACTACCGACTGCTTGTTTTAGATAGGTAGGTACATACCTAAGTTTGATATTCCCCATTATCGCCTGGCGAGTTCTCTTGTGAAAACTCTTTTCGAATTGATAATTTGTTTTATATTAACGCTTACTACTGTATTACCCCAAGGGAAGAGTGTACAGACAAACCTAGGTCTTGAAAACTTCGGCAAGCGTATATTCCCAGATGCTAGACCGACGGTTCGACTCAGCCTTGTTTGCGATCTTACCAACCTGCGTCCTGTGTATTACATATTATCACGGCCGAGTAGGGAGTGAAGAAGAGCTTTTAGGCCCTGTTCGGGGAATACAAACAGCGTCGGAACGATGAAGCCTAGGTACCCAGGCTTCGCACTCAAGCCTGGATCTCTCTGGTAAATGACCTCCAGGCCCCCGAGGTTAGGTAACAGTACCTACCCTTCCGCAACGGTGATCTCGGCATGTCTTCCTATCGTCTTCCTAAAGTTAGCCAACAATTACCGAGCTGTCTTGGCGAGGACTAGGGGCTCACCTCCTCTGGATCGGGCTGGTAAGCCATCGAATAGTTTTAAGCCTGTTTTGGTCGACTCAGAGGTCCTAAAGCTCTGCCTCGCGTATCTCCCACGAATCGGTATTAGTTTGTATTAATAGGTATTCGACGTAATTCTTCTCGGCCATGTTCGAAGGATAGGTAGGTAGCTTAGGTACGTTTTACGTCCCGGCTGGTGCTTGCTTGGGGCAATGCTCTGAAGTCCGACTAGCTTATGAAATGACGCTACATTTGTTGGTGATCCTCATAGAACATCACAGTGCTGTTTAAGGTCAAATGCATGCTAGTTGTCTAAATAATCATAGATTCGTAACAGTCCATTGATCAACACTGCCTGTTACATCTGAGATCCCAGTCGCGTCTGAGCAAGGCCGAAAAAGGACTCCACCGTCTCGTCATTCTGGTTAGCGTTCGGCAATGGAAAGCGGCCTAGTAGAGTCCTTTCTTTTCCCCCTTTCCAGGCATTGGCATGGTGGAGTATCGAGAGTCTAAGTATTTTGCTTCACTGGGCTATCGTAGCACTGAAAGGCAATACGGTGAGTCCGCAACGCCGGCTGGCTATATTCATGGGCGATAAGTCTGGACTTAACAGGACTTTACAGCTTATGGAATTAAACGTCCCCGTTGGAAGGACGGCCGTCACTGGTTTAGATCTGCCATGTATAATTCTAAGCAAGGCTACCTACCTAGATACGACATCGGGAAAATTACGACGTATTAAGCATCTCCGGGTTGCCAATCTCGGCTTGCCTCTTTAGCCCGCAACTCTCACGATGCTGGTAATTACAGCTTTTTGTCGTCCACGAATAGTGCATTTCACCAAGCTGGTACCCTATAGGGGAGAACGCGGTAACTGCACATAGGTCTACATGCATCCAGCTGCTCGACGCAATCATGCATTACATTTTGAAGCCCAATCTTCTGGGCAGCTTCGCCTGATTCATACGTACCTCCCCGTGAACCGCTTGAGTCGTGCACCTCGGGCATACTTATGATAGATGGTAGGTATGGTCCTGTCTTTGTGTTGGAGAAAGGCAGACTCGCCGCAGCAGGCGAGACCGCAGACATTATCCCGCGTGGGTGAATTGCTATTAATATTATGGCCGTGGCGCATACATGTTGTCTCCCCCATGTTGAAGCTTAAATTCCGTCTCTCGTCGACATGGGATTTCCGGGAGTACTACCATTGTAACGGCATAATGATAGACGTCAAGGAAATGATAATAAAAATAAATAAAAGGAACCACCTAGGTAGGTAGTATTTATTGTGCAACGGGATGGAATAATTGTTCTCTTTGGTACTCGACAAAGTACCTATATCGTTACGAGTACGGTAGAATGGGCGGGGGGGACCTAACGTTCAGGTATCCTGGCCGGGAAAACAGCCCGTTTTCCTTCGATTGGCTATTCCCGCCGGCCGCTACGTACGATCGCCCAATGGATAGTAGGTCTTGGACCAGGACGCAATGTATGCCAACGAATCGATAGGCACGTCGACGGCTGAGTTGAGGCTCGTGTCCAATTGGACTATTGCATAGTAAAATGTACATATCGCGGTTGGAATTACGATATTTCATCGTATGATCGTGAGGAACGGTAGCTAACAAATGGGTCGCGATAGACTATCAAGTGACCATAGACGGACCGTAGACGGATAGGACGAAGGGCGACAAGCTGGCCAAGCTGGTCGGAACTAACCGTCTTGTGTTGCAAAGGCATGCATGGTTTGCGCATCAGGTGTGATTGCAATTGCTGCGTACTGCGTACATACCTGTTTCGGTCTCTCTGGATCTATGCAGGAAATGAATGCACGGGGAGAGGTTCTATCGTGGATATATGGTACTGCTACCGTAGTAGCGTAGTGGTGTTCACGTCCCATGGTTCGAGGTTCACGGATCAATGCCAATGGGAGGGGAGGGGATTAGATATTGCGATTGCCAACCCCCGGTTGCCCTTGGGAAGAACTCGTCGGTTGAAATGGCTGTCGACTTCGAATCTTCATGCTACATACGTGCGTATGTAGATGGTACCTAAGAGAGAGAGATAGCGGATCGTACACCACAAAATCCCACGTTACCGGAAGCGTTGTCGAAGCCCGGTAGAAGGCGACTATATTCCAACAGCTCGTAGTAAGTAGGCGAACCTAGGTAGGTAATGTGGGTTATGCGGTTACGGCCTCCATAACCGTCATAAAGAAATTTCATCTACATCATTATAGCATACACTCCCCCGTCCTTCGTCCCCCTACCTGCGTCCGGTAGCAAACACGACGTGTCGTGTCGCGCAACTGTGCGCCCTCTGTCAACACGAGGGGATCTCTCTTTCTCTCTCGCTCGCTCGCGTCTTATCGTTCCAAGAAGGAGAGGCGATCGATGGACCAAGGCAATAATTGAGGCATGCTAGGAGGTGCGAGGTGGCTTAGGGCGGCAACATATGAGCAGTCCTATGAGGGATTGAATATTTGGTCTGGCTGAAAAATGAACCAATTGGCTAGGTAGGCCTCCGAATAGGTAATAGGTGGGAGGTATAAGGTGGTATAGTAAAGTATAGGTGAACGAACGAATGTACCACCTAACACCATGACCTGTTGACGATATCGTGCTCGCTGATTGCTGCTACCATTACCACCACTGCTACCGCTGTCGTCGTTATGTGTGGTGCGGCAACATGGAAGTTGAAGATGTCAAGAGTGAAGAGTGAAGAGTGGAAGCGGCTTAGGTTCATAAGTTAATCCAATTAATCGCATGCCTTCTATTTCTCATTTCTCATCCATACCTCCTTCTCTCACACACACACTCTCTCTCCTTTGACTTCTTCTTCCTACCTGCCTGCCCTACCTCCCTCCTGCCTCCTTACTTAACCTGCCTACCTTTAACTTTCCTTCTTCGAATGTACCATCGTACGGATGTACGAACCTACCTACCTAAGCTAACCTCTTGACCGTATCGTACCTAGGGTACCTACCTAGGTACCTACGTATGTACGGTCTCTACCCATGGATGTATTGTTAAAGAATGGCAGGTACAGTACCTACCTATAGTGTACATGAGCTTTCTCGTACGTAGTGTGTATTGATGCAACACGTCGAGGATCCGAGCCAGGAAGCCCATACCCTACCTGCGTAAGGTAGACGTGCAGCTAGGTTAATACCTAAGGTACTTACGTATCCAAGGTGGGTACTTTCTGTGACTTGGAATTGTTTCTCGCCTGCCACAAATCATTCGCGTGCCCTGGCTAGGTCCGTGCTGGTTTAGCCCTTGGTGGCTAGCCAACAAGCCTACCTACCGAATATGTACACGTACCTATATCGGGCGCGTCTAACCCGTTGCAGTACTAAATAACCCTGGACGCTGCCAGTATACCCCTGGCCCGATTTCGCCTATGTGCATACTGGCGCATACTGGTGCATACTTGGTCTATTTTCCTCTGCGTGCTTTCCTCGGTTAGAGCATAGTTCCCCGTTGCTGTCCATGTACCTTCGTCCTCCAGCCTACGTACAATACATACACATATACATACGTACCCTGACTCCTGCGTATTCAAGGTTCCGACTCGCGACGAACGATTTCATCTGATATTCCTAGTGAATTTGATGAGATGATTTGATCGTTGAATTTCTTTCTCTCCTCTCCTCTTTCTACTCTTTCTACTCTCTCTCCTCTCTTCCGCTCTTCTGAACCTGGTATTTACTTTCCAACCTCGCCCTTTAAGCCCTCGAACAACCTCTCTCCTTTTCCCCTTTCCCTCTCCCTCTCTCTTACCTCTCTGCTTCTCTGCCTCTCTGCCTATCCGCCTCTTCAAGCTCTCACAGTCCGCGCCTTTCCCCCGGTTCCCTCATTGACGAGGAGACGCCAGCCATACCTGATTCGTAGTGGTTTCTCATCCATTGCCAGGAAGTTCCGCGAATTCGCCGTTTCATCTCTCTTGACCGCTTGTAAGGAAGGGAAAGAAAATTAATAAAAAGCGACTCGTGTCCACGTGCAAGAACGTCTTTAAGAGGGGCAGAATCAGCTCTGAATTTAGTACATACCACCTACATCCATAACAACATAACCTTACCTGGAGGTATCTTGTGGTGGATCTCGGGTTTGATGTAAGTGTGTGCCTCTTGCTCTCTTTTTTTACCGTGTTTCTTTTTTTCCCGCCTTCTTATATTTAATTTTTATTTTTTTATATTGTCGAATTTTTTTTTCTCCTGTGATCGCCCGACGCGTTAACGCAGCACACGCCCGCCCCCCCTTCCCTGATCAAATGGCGAGAAGTAGTACCTCCTAACGAATTTTTCTATTCTTGCCACGGCTTAGCTTCGAAACTTCCCACTGCCATATACAAACAGTGTCAGCTCAAGGTACCCCCATCTCATCTACCCGCTCTGAGAACCCACCATTCCGTTTTCCGTTTGATTGTACATACGTACATTGTATTTTACCTACACTGTACAAGTACATACTTCGTACATAACCATTGATTTTTACTATTTCAATTTTTTCCCCCTTCTATTTTCCCTTTTTCCTCTTTCCTCTCTTCCACCGAGAAAGCTCCAAACCCAAAGTCTTGAACACACCCACCCACCTTCAAAAATTTGACTTGCATTTTGCATGCATCAAAATCTCGACGAGTCACCGTCATCTATTCATCATCCACGGCACCCACGCACCCACTTTGTCCGCCGCCATTTTCACTACATCCACCACCCACCAACCGAATTAAAACGGTTCGTTCGGCATTCGAGCCCACTTTTCCTTTTCTGGCGTATCTTCGTACCTTGTACCTAGACTTCCAGGACCACCAGACGAGACACGCGAATTGATTTCTGACAAGGGACTAGTACTCAGGCGAACCAAAATAATAAAACCGACCGAAACAAAAAAAAAAAAATTTACCACGGTTCCTTCCCTGTTAAGAAGGGGGGTAAATTATTGATTCGGTTGAAATAAGAAGTCGCGACCACCACACCTCTCACCTCGAGGAACGTGGACCCAAATTCTCCACTTTACAAACAACAACCATTTGGACCCCATTCACAAGTCCCATCTTCTGCTGCTGGGTTTGGAGCCTCACGAACTGTTTTCGTCTACCTGCTCCATTCAATCCCCAATTCTACCCCAAAAACAAAACCCTTCCCCTCATCGCCGCTTAATTTTTATTTTTTGCTTTATTTCCCTTTCCTGCATCTCGGCTTCAACATCGCCAACCCTGCCCTTGTGCGATAATCCACTACCCGCACTGGCGTCGACGTCTACATCCTCAGGTCGGGTATCAGGCGTGGAGGAATTATCAGGATCACCGGGTCACCGCTTTCGGATACTTGATCTGCGGCACCTGTCAGCTTAAAAAAAAACTTAGAACCAACGCCAAAGCCAACGCGTTCGTTTTCCTGCGCCCCGCTCCGTCGTCGCGCATCCTCAAAATCACATTCGCTTCGTGCAGGGTTTCCATCAACTTAAGATCGTGAGCCTCGGACAAGGAAGGGAAGAGGTGGAAATAAAGACAATTGCAGCATCACGAGACCTAAGGTTGCTTCACTCCAAGCAATCGTGGCCTCATCTGCAATTGCCACTCGGACACTTTTCAGCGGGATATGGACGGTGGCTCTTCAAACCAAAACCCATACACGTCTAACAACATAGGCACTTCTGGATCTTCATATCCTTCGCCAGCAGCCATCTCCCCTAACCAACTGCAGCACGCGTCCATCCAGCATACATTGCCCCCTCTACAACACAATACCACTGCTATGCAATCTATTTACGGCAGCCATCCGCATACGCCAAGGACGCCAGGTACTCCCAATACTCCGCAACCGCCAAACAACATGAGCCAATATCCTCCTCCTAATTCTGGCCCTACGCGTGGTTCATACGGCATGATGCCTAATCAGTATCAGCCGCA
Organism: Pyrenopolyporus hunteri; assembly: GCA_902806595.1. Lineage (NCBI taxonomy): Eukaryota > Fungi > Ascomycota > Sordariomycetes > Xylariales > Hypoxylaceae > Pyrenopolyporus > Pyrenopolyporus hunteri. Next base: position 713,301 of record CADCXC010000004.1, on the reverse strand, counting down.
GCAGCAGGGCTATCCCACTACGTCCTCGATGATGCCGCAGACCTCTGTCGCGGCCTCTCACCCTCAGCCCATCGCGCCAGCTCCCGCGGCGGCGCGCCCCCCTGTTCTTCGTCCCATGCCCGCTGGCGGAGTCATGCCGCAGACCGGGTTGCCCTCTCCTTACAGTGGAAGTCCCATGATGCCTCACCAACAGTCTCTCCTCCAAGAGAACGAACAGCCTACCCATGTAGTCGGCTCCCAAGGCCGTCGTGGAATATTACCCAGCGCTCCCGGAAGACCCGCAGCGCCGACGGGCAGTGGTGCTTCCAAGAACACGGTAATCCCGCAGAAGGACGCGGACGGAAAATTCCCCTGTCCCCACTGTACAAAGACTTACCTCCACGCGAAGCACCTCAAGCGCCACCTTCTCCGCCGTAAGTCTCACCGATCCACAACGGTGTTCTCCACCCCGCTAACCTTAATCTTATAGACACGGGTGACCGCCCGTACATGTGCGTGTTGTGCCGCGATACCTTTTCGCGAAGCGACATCTTGAAACGTCACTTCCAAAAGTGCTCGATCCGACGAGGAAACCCCACCGGGGTGAGCCATCTGTCTCATCCCCAAGCGCATGTTAAGAAGCAGCAGCAGAATGCTCAGAAGGCTAACGAGGGCGATATGGGTCATATGAATGGCATGGCTAACATGCCAGGTGATAATGTCGTACACCCATTCGGTATGGTCCAGATCCAAGATGGTATGGGAAACATGGCCAACGACCAGAACCAGCTTTCTAGATCGAGCAGCATGAGCCGGATGGACGATAACGGCAACCGGGATCGAAGAAGCATGACCGGCGGCTACAACGGCGATGTGTCGAATTCGATATCATCGAATATCAACCCTCAGCTGGCCAATTTCAACATGCCCCCGGGCCAAAATGGCATGCCTATGTATGGAGCTTCTGGCTCAACCCAACAATCTGGCCTTGACTGGGCCCAGATGTTTCCACAGTCTGGTGCGCACCATGCCTACGTCAATCAGTTCCCTCCTAATATTGGACAGAATCAGACCGCAATCAAAACCGAGCCTAACCTTACTTCCGAAAGACCTAACGGCATGCCAGGCGTGGCCCCGAACGATGTGAACGACCGATCGCTCTTCTTTTCGAACTGGAACATGCAGCCGTCGACGCAAGATCCCTACCACCAACTATGTTCGCAAATCCACAGCTTTTTCCACCCGCCCGGCACCGTCGCCTCAAGCCAAACCGCTGGTCTGAACGACTTCTTTTCTCCCGTCAATATTAGAGACTTTCTTGATTCATACATCCATTTCCACTTCCACTTTTCGTTCCTGCACATCCCTACTTTCCGTATCATGGAGGCCTACACCGGCCTTATCGCAGCAATGTGTTGCGTAGGCGCCTGCTACTCCAACCGTGTTACATCTTCCAACGTTCGAGAGGTAATGAATTTTCTAAAGATAGCGCTCGAGCGCGACTGCGATCTCTTCGCCACCAATAGTGACCAAGCCTGCTTCAAATTCGGCACCGGCAAGGACAAGAAGGACATCGAGCGATTACAGGCACTCATTCTGGTGTCGGCGCTTCTTATCTGGAACGGCACGCCTATCCAGCGCGAAAGTGCTAGGAGACTCTTTCCGCTGGTGGCGGACATCGCCCGAAGATTTGATTTGCTGCAAGTCCGGAATGATTCAGCTCTGTACAGCGTCTTTCACCAGCCAAAAATCGCCGTAGAAGATTTGAACCCCGGACAGTTCGACTGGACGGCTTGGGTCGAGCAGGAGTCACGTATTCGGGTGATGCACATGATTTACCTTCTTGATGTTGCGCGCGGCCTCTATTTCAATTGTGATCCTCAATTCGATAGCTTTGAGATTCGTATTCCCTTGCCCGCGGACGACGCGGCATGGGAAGCACAATCTGCGCTTGACTGCGCGCAAGGCTTAAGCCTATACGGATCTGAAGCAGCGAGAGCGAAAAATCCGGACGGTTCGCAACGCAGTAAGCAGCCCGAACTTAACCTGACACTCACGGCGTTATTCCACGGGTCGTATAAGATACACCCCGGAAGCACGAACCTGTATGGGAAGTTTATCCTGATCCACGCGATACTAGCTCAGATCAGACGTGCGCAGATAGAAGGTCGCATACCTGCATTGGATGGATTTTCCACGCCTCTTTCACAGAATGACTGGGTCACCACGAACGGTTCGGACACGGGAAGCGGTAACGTAAGCGCCAATAATAGCACAACAGGTACGCCAGTCGCTGGTTTGTCGGCCCAGACGTACAAGATCTTATGCACCGCACTTGACAAGTTCAAATCATATTGGGACATGGACATGGCGATTCAATTTCATCCGTCGGTCTCGAATCCTCGCCGATATGGATTCTGCCGCGACGGAATTCATTTTTACTGGCTTGCGAAGTGGATGCTCAAGAATACATCTGTGGCGGATTTACAGATGGCCCCGGACAGCCGGTTTCGGCAGGTCATTCAACTCATAAAATCTGTTAAGTCCTGGGTTATGACGGATGGCGCGACGAGAGGCGAGGAGCTAGGTTCTGTCAGCGATATCGACAATGACTATGGGGTATCGAATCTTACGTTGGACATGGCGCAACTTTTCAAGCCTCTGCCATCGGTGGTGGAATCTCCGGGCATGCCTGCGGTCAAAACGGAAGTCTAAGCAAAAAGGGCAATCACTAATGGGCCAGAGACCATGAACATTACAAAAGCATACATGCGGCGTTTCGTTTCTATTTTCGTTCTTTTCCTTATTTCCTCTCTCTCTTCCATCTGGCCTCGTAAAAAAAAAGTTTCGATTCTTTTCTGCATCGGATCGGGTTGATGGCGGCAATTTCTCTGCATTTTCCGGGTTGGCTCGCAACTAGACTGGCTGTGGCGTCTGCATTTAGACTCGATGATTAGATTCAGGCCGGCTTAAAAAAGCAACGGTCCACAACCCCTCTTGGGAGGTGATCATGAAGTTCACGTCTACACTGACCGGTTTACAATTCCTGGGGTGGTCTCGTTTCTTGTGGTACGCATTATTTCATAAGGGGGCATTCGAGCAAAGTGTGAGGATAGGAGGCGGACTCATTGCAGCATGTTTTTCTTCCACTGATGTTTATGGATGAGATAGATTACAGATCAGAACAATCAAAGTATATGGTCACATTTTCCTTTGTTCCCACCTTGCCTTATCGCGTGCAATTCGCTTTTGACGTCTCTTCGTCTTAGACCCGCGTCATTGCCATAAGACTTGTAGTAAAGAAATAATCTATTGAACTATCGTCTATGCCGTACACAAAAAGGGGGGATTAGAAAAGGCTTTTCTTTTCACGGCTACCTTATCTACCTACCTAGGTACGTAAACCGACGTTGCCTTCCCCACGCTTAGATGGCTACAGGATTTTGAAATTTTATGACATCTATTTCAATGGACCTGCATATTTACCTACTTAGGTGACCTGTCTCGTGGTATTATCATGTGTTGCCGTCTTCATCGTAACGCTTGAGAGGTAGGATTCGTAGGGCTAGCAGGTTACGTTATCGAATATGACATTTCGCCTGTCAGAAGTCAAATATTACATAACTACCTACCTACCTACGTATAGATGAAGCCACAACTCTTATGTAACTACCTAGATCATTAATGCGGTCCTATTAAGGTAGTGGACCGAGTATATACTATGTAGCAAGCCGGGCTTGATCAGGTATAGGGAAAGTGACCTGTCACATACGGAAGTGGAACCGCCCCTGACCAACCCGATTGTATAGAATCGAGAGTATAGACGCAGGGATGCTATACGCGCGCGCGCACAACATGCACATTTCGAAAAACGACTCGGGCTGGGAATGAACAGGTGAGCGAACGAGCGAATGGACGAGCAATCTTTTTAGCTCGAGCAGGGGAAGAAGGGGCTCGCCGCTTTGCTCGGTCGATAGCTATGTAGTTCGAGGTAGCTGTAAGTATATTCTTCAGTCACGATGTCTCTTTTTGTCTCTCTGTCTTCCTCTCCGTCACTTTCTCCCCTCTCGCTATACCTGTGCCTAACGGCTAACCTCGAACTACGTAAGGCACGTCGACGAGTATAGTATCTGGCAAGGGTCCGGACCGTGGTTATCGTCGAGCTAAGTATAGGTATTCAATTACCCATAGCCGACTTTATGGCCCCCGTGGAGACCGCCACGTGGAGGAGCGGCTATTCCGAAGTCGACTCTCCTTCGGGCATTTTCCTTTTTTTATTTTTTTTTTCTTTTATTTTTTTAGGGCAGCAGGGCATATCGTGCTAGACTAGACTGGCAGCTCTAGCAGTTCCTTCTAGCACGGATGAAGCACCGAGCACCACTCCTCTTGCTGCTCCTTCGCGTCCCGACGTAAGGCTTTGGCTGGGGCGTTGAACCGTGCCCTCGCCCGCCCGCTCGTCCGGTTAAAGCTGGTATCGACATTATGTACGCTATGTTATGTAATGTATGTAGGTGCAGTACATAACATAACATAACCATTCATAGCCACCCGGCCCTGAATATGCGTCTAGCGAGGGGGAGCCCGACTGACGGTCCTGCGTGAATTGCGTCGTCTCGAGAAAAAAATAAAGGCTTGGGCGAAAACAACATGGCGCGCTCTGCTCGCCTCGCTCGGCGAGATCCCTACGAGAAGCGCCGTCCGTCCTCCACGTTCCATGAGCAGAGTCCCTCCATACGATGTCAGCCGTCCACGGTCTCCAGCGACGTGTATGACGCTCGCGGCCCTTGCCCATGCCAGGGGTCCTGTTGGCGCCGGCAGTGCTGTCTGCAGGAACGCTACTGACACGAACGTCGACTCTCCCCGGTTGATCTGCCATCATGTGTTTACCCTACGTGGCACGGGTTCGACCAGGTAGCAGAGCTGGGCAGACAGACAAGGCAAGCCGAACTGCTGAATTCAGCCGAAGCTCAGCAGCCACGTCCCTGGATGAGGTCGTTTCTAACCCCCTCTTTCTCACTTTCTTTCTTCCCGCCTTCTCCTCTCTTCTGCTCTGCTCTACTCTCCCCTCCCTCCCCTCCTATCCCCCTCCTCTCTCCCTAACGAGGCAGATCGTCGTTTAGGTTAGGCAGCTAAACATTGGGAGCTGGAAAGGGTACATCACCGTACCGGCTTAGCGTTGCGGCAATCGAGGGAAGAGAGGCGCTATGACACGGTACAATAGGATAGGGTACGATACGATAGGAAAGGATGATACAACTTTCGAACCAGGGAGCCAGAGCTCCGGCAGAACAAGCCGGTCCATGATCTTCTTCCAGGTGGCGAATTCTTTGCCCTTCTTCGCTCTGCAACTTGCGCTGCACCGCACCGCACTGCACTGTACTTGTACAATACGATACATAATACTCGCTGGCCAAGGCGTATGGCATGGCATGGTATAATCTGGGTGGATGGATGGATGGATGGATGGATGTATACGTGCGTAAGTACCTAACCTACATACATACATACCCTACATACATGCCATACATACCACACATACCACACATACCATGTAGCTCTCGTTATGCCGCCCCAGGCTAGCCTTCCGATAGGCCGCAGTTAGCCAGCCAGCCAGCCATCTAGCCAGCCATCCAGCAGCGGCAGCAGCAGTAGTAGTAGCAGTTACAGCAGACCATACAGCGGCACGATTTACCTGTATGTAGGGTAGGTAGGCCATGTAAGAAAGCAAGGAAAAAAAATTTTTAATATTCATAAAAAAAATACACAAGCGTTATTTGCCCCCAACCTGTGTTCGTCCCGTTCGTTCGTTCATTCTTTCGTCCATTCTTCCTCTCCTTCGTGTGATGTTCCTTCGATCCTTCGATCCCGCTTCTCGTGACATTCTCTTTCTATTTTCTCACTCTTCTTTTTTTTTCTTTTTTCGTCTTATTTTCCCCCCCATTTTCTTCTTTCCCTTTTTCCCTTCATTCACCGCCCATTGTCCCCATTTTCCTCCGTTCCTCCCTATTTTCCCTAACCAACTACCCTTACCCTTCACTATATCCTTATTTCTTGCTACCGCTACCGCTACCACCCTCGTCCCTGTCGACGGCGGTGACGCTGGGCAGGATCTTGGCGAGCGCCGCCTTGTCGTCCTCGGTGGGCGTGAAGCCGTACCGCTCTTCGGCCCGGTCAGACAGATGCAGCCCGATGGCGCCCCAGGCTAGCAGGCCCAGGCCGACGCCTATGCGAGCGCGCGGCGACAGGTTGCGGAACGACCTATGATTTTTTGAGGTTGGTTGGTAAGGGAGGTTGGTATTTTAGCGGGGAAAGGGGGAGGGGGGATGTATAGGGTAGGTAGTTGATAGCAGTAGTGGTGGTAATAGTAGGTAGGTAGTAATGATCGTTATCGTTATTGTTTTGACACGGTATGATATGTGTATGTGTATGTGTCTGTGTATGTATGTATGATGTATGTATGCAGGTAGGTAGCTATGTATGCATGTAATGTAGGTATGTGTGTATAAGTCGGTGACGCCCGAGAGGTGTGAGACGGTGAGACGGTGAGGCGTGAGTGGTTGGTTTTGGGCTTGGTCAGTTGGCTAGTTCGCTGGCTCGCTGGCCGGCTAGTCTGGTCTGGCCTCGCTCTCGGGCCAGGTAACAGACATTATGTGTGTATGCGTGGTATGAATGTAGGGCGTGTGTATGTAGGCATGTAGGCATGTAGGCATGTAGGTATGTGTTGTATGTGCGTTAAGGTGTGTGTACTATATGCTACCCTAAGGTATGCATGTAGGTGTGTAGCGTCGGTAGTGAAGAGGCATGTGAAAATGAGAATTCGACTTACTGTAGTAACGACATGCCGGTCTTCGTTACCGTACTGTATGTCGTCCAACTTTTTCCCTTTCTCACCGACCCCCGTCTAGGAGAAGTGTATCTGTCGTGTGCCAGTGAGAGACGGCCGTGAGCAAGCTTCCGAGACGTTTCGATAACGTAAGCCGCCTCTGTGTGCCGTTGTGTGCGGTCTGGCGGAAGAAGGCGGTGAGTCTGAGATTAGATTTGCTTCGATTTTTTTTCTTCCTTTTTTTTCCCTTTAATTTTTAATTATCACTGGCTCCTCCGTATCGCACAGTACGACTTCGGATGAATGGGTATTCTGTTCTCAGATCTCACAGAATTCGCAATGCCTGTAATGTACCTACTGTATCGATGTAGTAGTTGTTGGTGCTGCCGTCATTTGTAGTAGTCATGCGACATGCGTTTTTTTTTATTATTTATTATTTTTATTTTACTCTGGGATTTCGGGATTTGAAGTTGGACAGGAGACGCCACTGGCTCGCCCGGCGCAAGCCACGTTGGCCCATTATGCTGCATAAATGCATACTTGGAATAGGGGGTTCGCGTTAAACCGCATTTCTACTACATGTACTGACCGGGAATAGAAAAAAGGGGTATTCTATACTCGGGCCAAGACTCGTTGGACAATGCTTCTCCGTCTGTACTTGTACCTCGTCGTCGGAAATAGGCGAGCAGCTAATTGCGTCAAATATATTTCCCTTTTCTTTTTTCTTTTTTCTTTTTTTTTCATTTGCCTGATTAATTTAATTTTATTATTCTGAACGGCCCGTCTTGATTTTTTTGTGTCGATCACCAGAAACCCACCCGTGTCTAATAATAACCCTGATGATGATGACCCTGGAGCTAATTCATCGTCGTAACGACAACTAATCAATCGCTCGCCCCGTACTTGGCACGGTACTCCTCGATGTTCTTGATGTCCGTGTCCGAAATCTCACCTCTCATCCCGTCAATGATGTCGTCCAGCTTCACAATGGAGACGATCGGGATTTGATACTCCTTCCGCAGCTGGCCGATGGCGCTCGTCTTGCCGTCGCCGTCGGGAAGGGTCTCCTGGCGGTCTAACGCGACAACTATGCCTACGACGGTACCGCCGGCTGCCCGGATCATGTCAATGGCCTGGCGCTTGGCGGTGCCGGCAGACACGACGTCGTCGATTATGAGGACGCGCTTGCCCTTGAGAGGAGAGCCGACGATAGTGCCGCCCTCGCCGTGGTCCTTGGCCTCCTTGCGGTCGAAGCTATAGGCGGCGCGGCGATACTTAGCACGGTCCATCTTGATCAAGGCGTAGAAGACGGTAGCGGCCAGCGGGATGCCTTTATAGGCGGGCCCGAAGATGACGTCGAAGCCGTCCGCTAACTCGCTTGTAGCAATGGTCTGGGCATAGGCGTCCATGATGGGCTCGTGCAGCTCGCCCGTGTAGAAGTCACCAGCATTGAAGAAGTAGGGCGATATGCGTTTTGACTTGAGCTCAAAGGACCCGAATCGCAGGGCACCACCGGCCACGGCGGCCCGCAGAAAGTCCTTCTTATACTCTGGGAGACTCATGTTGTCACGGTATCTTCTACGTTAGAATTAGCTACTTGAACTCTCAAGACATGTTTAAAGGAAGCGGACTATGATGAATAGGTATCTATGGCTAAGGACCTAGATTAACATATAGGTGTATCAAGTGAAGAAATCTTGACCGGAGTCCTGTTGACGGTGACGGATAAGAACAAATAAGTGGGAGGTCTAAGATGAGGCAACGTGCAAATGCAAAGCCCTACCCCAGACCCAGATATCTCAGATTTCAATACGAATAGGGGAATAAGCTCCCGAAAGTGGGATATCATCGAAAGTGGGATGGGATATGGGATATGGGATATAAGCCTCATGGCGGGGTAAAAAAAGAGAGGTCGACTTACGGATAACAGGCAGGTAAAGGGTAACCTCCCAATCTTGGTTCGGACTATATCCTTTCTACTATCTCCAGTTTTGCCTTTCTGTAACTATGCGGAAATTTAAATCACGAATTGGATACAATTTTTATTTCCGTTGTCTCATCTAACTGTTTTTTTTTTTTCCGCAGATGGCCTCGATAATTCTCTTGTTCAGCTTTCTTCCCACTAAATTTAATACGGAGTCGAGCGTCGGCGATAAAAATGATAAGATAAGGTTGAGATAAGATAGCGCGATAAGGAATTTTTCTGCGCCAAGATTTCGCAAAAGTGCGACTCCCACCGGTCCCTCAACTCCGCCTCTTTTTGTTCAATTTGACAAAATAGAAGGTCGAGAAGGCCAAACCCAAACAGCTGCACTCAACACAGCTGTTCGACCAATCCTCACCAATCCTCCAAACAGCGCATATTCGTCGCCTGTTGCCCAAGATGAAGACTACCTGGAAGGATATCCCACCTGTGCCCACGTCGCAGGAGTTTCTCGACATCGTTCTGTCGAGAACCCAGCGACGACTCCCCACGCAGATCAGGTCGGGATTCAAGATCAGCCGTATTCGAGGTTCGTACACTCTGCTCTATTCAAAACCGGCCTGTTTCGCGATCTGCTTCGCATACTTACCCCTTCCTACAGGATTCTACACGCGAAAGGTTAAATTTACCCAAGAGACCTTCTCCGAAAAGTTCGCCCAAATCCTCGAGAGCTTTCCCCGACTTCAGGACATCCACCCATTCCACAAGGATCTTCTAAACACCCTCTACGATGCCGACCATTTCAAGATCGCCCTCGGCCATCTTTCCACGGCCAAGCACCTTATCGAAACCATATCGAGAGATTACGTGCGACTCCTCAAATATGCCCAGAGTCTGTTCCAGTGCAAGCAGCTCAAGAGAGCCGCCCTCGGTCGAATGGCCACCATCACGAAGCGGCTAAAGGACCCTCTACTCTATCTCGACCAGGTCCGCCAACATCTTGGTCGACTTCCGTCCATCGACCCCACCACCCGCACTCTCTTGATATGCGGATACCCCAATGTCGGCAAGTCGAGCTTCCTGCGAAGCATAACTAGAGCCGACGTCGACGTCCAGCCCTATGCTTTCACTACCAAGAGTCTATTTGTCGGTCATTTCGATTACAAGTACCTTCGTTTCCAGGCTATCGATACGTAAGTTTCTTTTCTCTCCTTTTCCGGTGACCGCGTTACTCTACTGGAAATAGAGATCGAAATCGAGTTTGGCGCTGATGGTGAAATAGCCCCGGTATCCTCGACCACCCGCTAGAAGAGATGAACACGATAGAAATGCAGTCTATTACTGCTATTGCGCATTTGAGGTCCGCTATCCTCTACTTCATGGACCTTTCTGAGCAGTGCGGTTATTCAGTCGCCGCGCAAATGCAACTATTCAAGAGTATCAAGCCCTTATTCTCCAACAAGCTCGTCTTCATTGTCATCAACAAAATCGACATCCTAAGGCCAGAAGAGCTAGATGAGAAGACTAGCGGCGAACTACAGGCCCTGGTATCTTCGGGTGAGGTGGAACTGCTGCAGCTTTCTTGCAACACGCAAGAGGGTGTTCAAGAAGTCAAGAATGCCGCTTGTGAACGGCTTCTCGCGGACAGAGTTGCTCAGAAGCTGAAGGCCGGCACGTCAAACAGCGGTGCTGTTGGCGGTAGATTGGCCGATGTGATGGCCAGAATTCACGTAGCGCAGCCCATGGGTGGCGCCGCGCTTGAGACCTTTATCCCTGACGCCGTAAAGAACCTCAAGAAATACGACAAGGAAGATCCCCAACGACGCAAGTTGGCTCGCGACGTCGAGGCCGAAAACGGTGGCGCTGGTGTTTATAACGTAGACTTGAAGGCGGATTATATTCTCGCGAACCCTGAGTGGAAGCATGATAGAATCCCAGAGATCTACGACGGCAAGAATGTCTACGACTACATCGACCCTGATATCGATGCTAAGCTGCAGGCGCTAGAGGAGGAAGAGGAGCGGCTAGAGGCCGAAGGGTACTACGACTCGGACGAGGAGATCGACGACGCGGAAGAGGCCGATATTAGAGTGAAGGCAGAAATTATCCGAGAAAAGCAGGCCTTGATTCGTAATGAGTCGAGGATGCGCAGGGTCAAGAACCGCGCGGCCCTACCTCGGAAAGCCATCAAGAAACCGCTATCTCAGCTCGAAGAAACTCTTGATGAGATGGGCGTTGACACCGAAGATCTACACCTAAGAGCAAGAACGCAGACGGTAACCCGTGGACGTTCTCTCACTAGAAGCCGCCTCGGCACCGAAGACTCGAACGCCATGGATGTCGATGAGACGCCAAGGGAGAGGCTGCGGTCCAAGAGCCGAGCCAGAAGCCAGCCGGCGACGAACAGGCGTGAGGATGGTGTCCAGGATGAGACAATGCGGTCCAAGGCAGAGAGGCAGGCTAAGCTAAGCCAGAGGAAGATGAACCGGATGGCCAGACAGGGCGAGGCAGACCGACATATTGGTGCTTCGCTGCCCAAGCACTTGGTAAGTTTCCCCATTACGCAGCTATCGTGGAACATTTTGCTAACGATAATCTTAGTTCGCCGGTAAACGAAGCATGGGCAAGACCTCTCGGCGCTAAGATTTGCATTTCACGTCCTCACGCTGTACATAGTTTGATTGACGAGGGCATGTCAGGGTTTACTTTAGGCGTTCAGGGGTTGGTGCGACGAGTGCCAGTTACGCTATCCATTCGGTCACAGCTAGGTAAATTTAGTTGAGCCAATCGATCATTGAGAACGATTCTATTTTCAAATTGACATGTTACTGCCGTCTCAATGATTATGCGATATAATCCCGTCATAGTATACAAAGCCCTCGGCTAAGATATTGTACGGACGGCGGTCGTAGGTACCACCTCGGGGAGATACAACACACGTTGCTTGACAACTGCCTATCCACCCGGCCCATTGTCTACAGATTGCCATACATCATCTCTACCTACCTGTTATATCAGCCAACTGAGGAAGAGTAAGGCAGGGTTATCGCCGTATAGTATTCATGGAGTTCTAGTTAGCCTTCATTATCTTCGCTTACTCCAAAGCACCCAGTAAACCTATATACCTTCCTAAGCATATCAATGTTGGTATAGTAGATATCTAACTTACCTACCTAGGTAAATAAGCACCCTACATACCTACGTAGGTCAACACGGCATGGGGGTATGCTGATGTCATTAACACCCCGAATATACGGGGTCGACGTAGGCTACCGACCTGGTGATTAGAGTGGTCTTCGATATGGATATATCCATAGGTAGGACCTGTGTACCTACCTAGGCAGGATTTGCCTACGCTGTTTATTACCCGTTTCGTTTATTCCTAATTCTTGGCTTTGCTCCTGGTAATACCTACTCACCTACTTACCAGGGGTAGGTTTATTTAGGTACGGGTATCGCGATATAAGGTACGCTTATGGAATTCCTATACCCTGGCTACCTAGGTACCTACCTATTAGCCCGGCCTACGAGCACTAGGCACAGGGCATGAGGCACGGGGCACGGGGCAGAAAAAAGAGGAATGAAACGGCGAGGAAGGGAGGGCAATGGGAGGGCGAGAATACGACGCGTGTATGTGGTAGTTGGCCATGTATAGCTACATGATGCCTACTTGCTCTTACTTGTTCCTATACATAGGAGGTAGAACTACCTACCTACCTAGACCTACGTGTATACCGCATTTAAGCATAAATATCACCATGGGACATACCTATCCGAGTAGTTGTTAGTTGCTAGTTTGTTAGCAGTTATCAGTTAGCGGTTAGCAGTTATTTAGTCAAGTCAGTCAGTCAGTCAGTCAAACCGGTCGTATGACATAACACTCGACCCATCACCATCATCACCCATCATAACCATAAGCATCATAATCACTCGCCAGCTCACCCTCGCCTAACGGATTACTCTCTTAGGCAATTCTCCCCCTTCTTCCCTCTTTCTCTCCAACCCAACCCAACCCCCAAAACCCCTATTCCCTTAACCTCGTGTACGTAAAAGCCGTAAGCGCAGGACACGGACCCAAAAGGAAAGGACGAAAAAAAAAAGATTTAGAGCAAAAGAATTAAGAGATAAAAAGGAAACGTCATCACGTCTGCATTAATCAGCACCACGCCGCTATACCACATGCGGCCTCGGACGAGAAATTCTCGTCCTCTAAAGGAGGCCGAGGAGTCCGGTCCGGGCTTCGTCACGGTTCGACCTCGCGGGGCTACTACTATGAATACGGGTTAGACATGCCTAAGGAGGCAATAGAAATGGATTTAAAATAGCGGAAATGCATGAGGTAGGTATCGCGTAGTATCTAGCGAAGTTTATCTAGCTGTTGTACATGCTCCATTGGAGTTCTATGCTTTGCGGAAAATGCCCAGCCTTGTTTCCATCCATCTTGCTATGCAGGGAGAGCCGTAATCAGACGGCGGTAATTGGTCCGCCTTGCGCCTGTTCGTTCATCGTGACGAACGGACCGGGCTCCTACGTAAAATGCCGAGATCATTCTCACCCGGTAGTTTTTCTTCCATGATTGGGTATCAGAATTCGCAAACTGTTGCTTTCAAGCGCGCAATGCTAATCTCACCTCACCTCATTTCGACCTACTTCACGCTTAGCCTAGATGTCCGAAGCGAAAAAGGAAATGCGGATTACCTTCGCGACTGTCTACCCGGGTATGGAGGCACGTCGGCAATCAGGAGCGTCATGTCGTGCCAGCCTCCGCCCCCGAAGCTAGCTCGGCTCGGTCCTAGATGCTTGAAGCCGAATCGCTCGTAGAAGCTGACCAGGTACTAAGGTAAGGGAGTGTTAGCCTAAGGAATAGCCAAACCACTCGGAAGGGATAAGAAGCACAGCACGACAAAAAAAAAAAAATACCTACATCCTTGCAGATGAGCGAGCAGCGCTCAGCACACTCGGCGTACTTCAGTTGCTGGAGATACGCCTTCATGATGAGCTTCCCTAGGCCGCAGCCCTGCAGCTTGGGGTGCACGGCAAACGAATGAAGGCAGACAGTGGGGCCGGCCTCCTGGTGGCCCACGGAGGTGGTGTTGCGCTTGTTTTCACGGAAGTCACGAGGGTAGTCCATGGCAGCGTCGGTCACGACGTCTCCATACGACCTTGTCGCTACGATGTGCGCCATGAGAACGCTCTTGGCGCCGTTGCCGCGGCCCGACTCCACAGGGTGCGCCGGTGCGAGCGTGTCGATCTCGAAGTCCCCGGCCTGTTCGGGGACCACGGTACAGAAGAGACCGAGGCATAGCTCCGGACATGCCGATAGGCGATACTCGAACTAGCTGCGGGTTAGTAATCTTTGACTATAGGCGGGCTTTATATATGGAGAAAGGGAACTAAGATAAACTATTAACTAGATCGGCAGAAGGCATATATAAGGTGTAGTCACGTGGGATGATGGCCTATCTTGAAGGAAACTAGAGATTATACGTATCGTATTATACCAAAAGGGGACATCATTTAAATATCGAGAATGAGGCGAAACGAGGAGGTTTAACAGGCCGGAGAGGGAACGAGGAGGCGAGAAAGGAAATAAAAGCATACCTTCTCTCTAGTGCACCGATGCGCCGGGTCCGCAAACGCCGCGTTCTCCAGCGCGACGCAGCTCTCCAAGTCGGAGATAGTCAGGGGGCGAATATTGGGCAGGAAGGGGAAGGGCACGAGCTCCTGGGCTCTATTGAGGCGACCGGGCGCCCTGTTATTGTGATGGCGACGGTCGTAACTGCTCGTGCGAGCGGCCTCGCGACAGTCGTCCTCGGGCATGTCCTCGGTGTCGTCGACGGCGTTCTCGGCGATATAGGCTTTTACCGGCTCGCCCGACGGCTGCTCGTCCGCGGGCCGTGCTCCGACTTTGGCGGGAGATTCCGACATGGTTTCGTCGATCCCGTGTATCCTCCGATTGGCTGGGGACCCGCCTTGGGAGCCTGGAATGCGAGCGGTTGGGGATTGGACGGGTGACGGAATTGGGGGGAGGGGGGGAATGTGGGAGCGCCAAGGTCGTATCGGGTGCGAGGCGGGGTGCAGATGTCAGAGGGCACGCACAAGCACAACCGTCGACCTAAGATGTTGCGATACGATGAAGAATGCTAGTTACTGGCTTTACTATCGAATCTGCTGGATGAGTGATCTGAGGGATGTTAGTGGCCGGGTTTTATCAAACGACGGTGATGATATCAGTCAGGCCGAATAGGTGTCTTTAGTTGTCTTAGGAGATAAAGGTAGGACGTAGGACGGCCAAGAGAGATGAGGTATGGTGAGTCTGAGTCTTGTACGTATAGCAAGTACAAGGTAGAAAAGTACAAGGTAGAAGTGGCGTGTGCCACGTCCCGAGTTCGGTACTTGAATACCCTGTGACACGACAAAAGAGCCGAGTGTGCCTGCTAAAACCGGAATAAGCAGCTGCAGTAATAACGCAAGGGGGAGAGAGGACCTTTGGAAGGAAAGAACGAGATGATAATGATAATAATAATGATGATGATGAGGGAATAAAATGAATTAAATAAATCAAAACCACCCCAAAAAAGAAACCACAATCCAGCTTCAACAATTTGCAGGTACAACGCATACACCTATTACATACCTACCTATACATACCTTGCTTGGCCCCTTGTACTCCCAACTTCACCTACTTACATGGCCTCCTATAGGATGTACGTTACACTAGGTCGAATAAGTACCCAGGTAACATTCCCAGCCATTCCCAGCCATTCCCAGTCATCAACCCAGTCATTAACAAGCTTGATTCGATCTTCTCCCCAGATCTTTCCATTTGTTTCCCCCTGTTCGCATGATCTTCCCATCACCACCGGTTCGGCAACAGATTGGCGTTTGCCTAGTGATCCGCATCCGCGGGACAACATCCCCGTTTGTCCCCGTCACTTACACTATACTCCCTTTTGACGCTCAAGTACGGCCACTACCGAACGCGTCTACCAAATATCACAACCACCCACATAAGAATCAAACAGATCAGCCAACAAACACCAAGCCGCTTCAGAACCAGAGGGTATCATTGCCTATCATCTCTGTGATATCGTACAACCGTAGCCTACTAGCTACGCCATCAATCGTTCATGGTGGTATCCGCCCGCCCGTCCTCAAGAGCCCGTGTTTGCAAGTCAGTCTACCTCCCAGCCGGCCCCCATTTCTCCCTTCCATTTAGCTGTACTGCTCGTTGTTCTGCTCGCTGGTATGCTCGCTGGTCTGCTCGCTGGTCTGTTCGTCGATAATGGCTAAATCCATCGAGATGGACACTTGCCTTGCACGGCTTCCGCTGTGGAATGGATGGTAGGAAGTGGGATGTCCGAAGGGCAACCCCCTTTCTTCCTCCTAAACAAGCTAAACCCTATAAAGGTAAAGAGATAAGAATAAAAATAATGACCAACGCCACCCGATCGAACGCAAAAACGCAGCAACTGTGGTATTTGCCCAAATTGTGAAGATTTTCTGTGCTTTTCTGTGGTATCATCCGACGGCGTCCTCCTGCTCCAATCTGCAACGCCGTATTCCGCCTCGCGCAGCTCGTGGTATCATGTCCAGATGTACTCGTGGGGATATAAGCGTCAAGTAAAGTCGTCCGCAGCCTTCGCCCGGCTGTTCTGCCGGGGAAAGCGATAACCATAAACCTTAAAACCTGAAGGGACAATAAAAATGAAGACAAACTATAAAGCAGAGAGGTGGGGAAAAAATGATGATGAAAAAAAAAAAAAAAAAAAAAAGCAGAGCCGACCGATGCATGATCATAGGATCGGGTATTTGTACGCCAGGGTATATCCAGCCGGGGGGTATTGCACGTAGAGCATCTAAAAGACGGAATCTAACGGTATGGTCCAATTGGACCGGGGTATCCTGAATTTGTGGAATGGGAAGTTGACGGTCGGCCACTGTCGCCGGACGCGCGCGTGCTGTGGCGCGGCGTCATGTCGCCGCCGTGCGGAATGCTGTTAGGCGTCAGTTTGTTGTCGAAGCCGTTGCTGAAGTGTCGGCTCGACCAAGGATGGTTGTCGTCGTCTGGAAGATTGACGCCGCTATCGTTCCAGGGGTTTCGGTCAGCGTTGAAGCTGCGAGTTGAGTCTATCGAGATGAGAGATGACTTGGACACATTGCTCGATCCCTTGAAGAATGTGTTCATCGAATGGGAGCTGTTCTTTCTGCGATCGAGAGACGACAGAAGTTGAGACGGCTTCCGAAGCTTGTCGAAAATGGTGCTGGTTCGCTGCTGGGTCATTTCCTCGCCAAAGGCTGGTTTCGTAGGTGAATCAGTCCCGATAGGAGTAGGGGCGTGCTGCAACAGCTTCGAGTCGAAATACTGCAACGAGTCTTCGAACGAGTCCGATTTCGGACGAGGGATCGCACCCTTGACAATGGTGGCGTCAGCGCCTGCGGCTGCAAACTGTTGCATGAGGAAGTCAATGGCGTCTCGGAGGCCACCGGTGTTGTTGCGGGTAAGCTTCCAAAGTAGAGTTACGGTGCGTTCTCCTTCGTCAGTTTTCTCTTCAGGGTTGTCATGCACCTCAAGTGTTACTTCATGCTGAGTCTTCAGTTTCGAGATGAGCTCATTCACAAATGCGGGGGACTCGAGGAATTTGACGAGGGATGGAGTTCGAGTCAAAACTAGTTCATGGGTCTCAGGGACCATACCCTAAGCAATCGTCAATACTGGCCCCATATATAGTAAACGTTCTGCTAGACTTACTAGGAACTCATCGGCACAAAGCGGCACTTGCCATTCAGGACCGGTAACGGTCACCTCATCGCTGGCCTGCTCGGTACTGGGGAAAATGATCTTGCAGTTCCACTTCTTCTCGAGCTCCTCGATCTCCTGGAGACGGGAGATAAGCTGCCGGTGATAAAGACGATCAACGTGCACGATCTGAGAAGTAAACTCCGAGTGCTATATGATATATCCGTTAGCAGTCTTAACCGGGAGACGTCTTTGAACATTAGCAACTTACCGCCCTATCCACCATGTCGAGAATCTCCGTCTTCACTAACTCAAGATTCTGAGCATTTCGAGCTGGTGTGCGGCAGATAACGTTATCCACCTTGACATCATCGTCTTCGCGGCCCATACCTCCTAATATGCTTGTTAATAAACCTTGAACCATAGCGCCACTATACGGGTAATTCTTACCACGATCCATAGCATTTGAGAACTTGACGAAAACAGAATGCTTCTTCATGATCCGCTGGATGTGCTGGCCTCCAATACCAATGATTCGCTTGTGGTATTGATCAGGAACGTGGAAGGAAATGGACGCGGGCATTTCCTGCTCTACTAACGTCATTCCTTGTTTCATGGAGTCATACGACGGTGCGATAACATCGATGTCAAAATTATATTCCCTGAAACTGTCGAAAATGATTTGAACGTTGCCTATACTGCGTTAGATAGATCCGTAAAACATATCGGGGTATCACCTACTCTGTGTCATAATCTTATTAATCTTGCCGTTTTTCTTCCCAGAGACAAACTCCTTGTGTTCATTGGCGAGCTCAATCTTAACCCGAATTTGATGCTGAGTCTGGTTCACGAACTTAATCTGAGAAAGCACTCCCAGAGCCTGCTTCACGGCATCATCGGAGCCGTTAATCGTGAACGTCATTTTATCGAAGGAGATATCTGCATCAGAATTGGCAGAGATGTCGCCTAACATGGCGCGGATTTCGTGAGGGCCTGGGAGCTGTGAAATGCCGGCTTGCTGAATCCACCAAGACGCAAAATAGAACTGACCGGCCTAAGTTGTGGGTTAGCATATACCCCTAAGCCGGTGTGCATTTTTGGGGACATACGAGGGACATGATTTCCTTCATAGTACGCTCGATATGAAGTCCTTCAACACCCTGGACCCTAATCATGTTACGCTGAGAAGCTAATGGAGGAAACATAATGTACGTTCCGTTGGTTTCCATGATCTTCCGAACCTTGTCCATTCGTCCAAGTAAGATGCTATCGATCTTGGGGGGTGAGACTACAGCGTCTTTAATGAAGAGCTTGGTCCTGTTGACCAACTCGTGGATTTTACGCTTAGCTAATTCTATGCCTTGAGGATTCTCGCCCGTGATAAAAATCTCTTCTGGATTTCGACGACTCGCGTTCGGAGGGCAATACCGGTGCAATTGAGCGAATGGGGGGAAGTAAATGGCCGTGTTAGTCACCGACTCGATCAGTTTGATGTTCTTCCGCGAACGGCCGCAGACGATTGGGTGTAATGTGCTCTCGAAACGCATTATGTCTAGTTGACGTCCAAGCTACATTCGACGTTAGTACTATGCATGATACCGGTTACGGGATTGGGCTACTAAATGTACCAATTTGTCAATGAAGATGAGGACCTGGGTCTTGGCATGCTCGGTAGACTCGATATCTCCGTAGATGGCAACCCTCCACCTTTGATCTCGGATAACCTCGACGTCGCCATTGAGGCCGTCGACCGTGGGGGTAAGCTTAGGGCCTAGGATAAAGATATCGACCCCGCAGAATACCGCGAAGGTATCTAGGGCATCGGTAACGTTCTTCTGCAATGCGCCAGCTTGAGAGTCGACGATCAACCCGTAATCTACGTCAACGGTGGTACACCTCTACAACACTGAGTTTAGCCATACGCATCTTTACGTCGTCGCTGAAAGGGCAAAGATGTGCATACCAGTGCTAGAGGGGTATCGCTCAAGATGGTCTCACGACTCTTGTGAACGAGTTCCGGAGAGCCGGAAAGGCACACGGTGGTGACTTGCGACTTGAAACCCTTGGGTACGCTCGATATGACGTGGGCTTCGATCGGCAAGGGGCCCTTGGTAAGTTCCCTACATAGGTTCCGCAGATTGGTTAGATTCTGGGCATGGACGGGTAACTCGTAGACGGGGACGTCGTCGGGGGCGTCTCCCGGATGCGTCCAACGGAAAACGGCATCGCCCGTCGCATGTAGGATCTCCTCGGTGTTAGGGCCGGCGAGGTCGGAGGCGAAAGGAACGTTGAAGGCGAAGTGAATGGTGGAATCGGCGGCGGGGGAGGGACTTAAGGAAGCTCCCGGAGCTCCAGCCTTCTGATGGGGATTTATGGCGGTCATGTTCATATTTGGTCTCGACGACGCGCCGAAGTTGGGGCTCATCCTCTCGGGCCAGTGACGCATGTTGGCGAGTTTTTGCATGGTGAAACTGGGGGTGTTGAAGAAGGAATGGGCGTGGGAAATGGGTTTGAGGAGAGGAAATGGGGTATCTCGAGCGGGAAGTTCAAAGAAGGAAGAATGAGAAAGGAATTAGGAAGAGAAGAAAAAAAAGAAAGAAGAGTAAGGGAAAGAGGAGGAAAAACCGGGAGAGTGTCGTAAGGGCGGCTTCTTCTCTCTACCTTTCTCTCTCTCTCTCTCTCTTTTGGAAAAGGCGACAACCTCTACAACTGCTGGCGGGGAGGTTGAGGGAATGAATAGTGAGGAGAAGTGGAATTGACGGGATGGATGGACGGATGGATTTTGGGACATGAGATGTGGTGGACTGGAAGAATCGATGGAACGAGCCAAAAGCCCGAAGTGTCGGGTGTGTCGAAGCTGCAGTCAGCACCTGGGAACGGGCCAATGAGAGCGGGGTATTGTAGGGGGAGCCGGGTGAGAAAAGCCCTGGGAGCCCTGAACGGCGCCGGTACGTACTGGTGATTTAGCGTGGTCGAGTGCCCTGTAAAATGTTCAAGTTGTGTACTGGCGAAGCAGGCTTAGCGCGGATGATGGATGGTCCAAAACTCATTCCAGCGTCTGTGGGGGCGGCCGGACGCTAGAGCCACAAGAACCTTAGAATATAGGACTGTATTGACGCCGTGTTAGGGTACTGTAGGCACCGTTAGGTATTTGTATTTCCCGTACAGTACCGGGGGAAGAGGTACTGCTCAGATCGTATCCCCAGGTACCTGCCCAACCCAAGACGCCGCAAATTTGAGCTAGCCCTAGCCTATGACTACATCACTAGGGATAAGCAGAAAACGTCCAGTACGATGCAATACTGTAGCTAAAAGCAAAGGTGGTTTCTTCGCGTCATCATTATTAGCTGCGGGATTCACGTACAAACCTATAGGTAAGGTGCCTACGTATGTACCCGCCCCTAGGTACCTGCCTCACGATATCCGTGCCCGTATTAGCATTTGATGTTCTTCCAGCTTCGATATCGACCAATCTATTCCACGTATTTCTTCGAGACCCGTGAGAAATTAGCACCGTAAAGCTAGGTAGGTAGGCACCTAGCTATGTTCAGTCAAAATTCCAACCAAAACCTAAGGCAATGTGATTAATTATTTGAAAATGAATTTTGCCTTGGCCTTATGCGTACCTAATATTCTAGGTACCTCCTTTAAACTTTACTGCCTACCACCTACATGTATGTAACTACATGTACATAGGTCTAGCGTAATCGCAATGCCTTGATAGGCAGGCACATACAACCACAGTACTTGGGCTACTTGCAAAGTAAGTGCCTACCATGTACAGGCATACTGTAGATTCAAATGAGGAGTGGGCCCAACGATCTTGAGCGCTCTCAGCTGCTAGGCACATGGTAGATACCTACCTACGTATGTGCATTATATAGGTAGCTAGGTACCTAACTTTAGGTAGGTACATGTAGATAGAGGTAGGTTTCGGTCACTTACTCAGTTCAACACATACGAAAGGATCTATTTATACCTAATAGATATCGAGGTAGCAGCATGTGAGCTTGTAAAATATCTAGGTAAATATCTCGTAATTCATATGTATCGCATTTGCTTAACTCTTCAAATATATTGGCCGCATTTCTCTATCTAATCTCGCAGCGTTACGTCTGTGGAGGATACAAAGGAATCTCGAAGGTATGAATCGTATCGACGGTATCGACGGTATCAATGGCATCGATGGCATCAACATGTAATATTACCAGTGGTATATTAGTGGCCCGTGATAGGCTTCGTCCGTGCGTTTGAATGGGGGCAACACGAACTCAAGGAATAAGGTACACAGGGATGTTGAATTGTGTGTGTATCAAATTTCATCTCTTGCTCGCTGCTCTGTCCATCTACCCTATTTGAGGTGCATTCCAAACAGACATAGCCACGGTGCACAAGACCGCTGCTGGCCCAAGTACGGTAGAGAGGGTCCCAGAGGAGTTCCAGCCGCGTTCTCTTTTCTCATCATCCCTGAATTCCCTCGCGGATCGTGCCCGAGCGTTTAGTAAACTGGGGGAGGAACTCGAGCCGATCAAGCCATCAAATGGACTCGCTCGAGATGTGCGTACAGACGTACTACATAACATACCTGCTTACATACCACCTACCCTACATACATACACACATTATACATGCCTACATGTATACAACGCTCTAACACTCGCACACATGCGCGCATACATCTGAGTTGGCAGATCTCCCGCGTGCTCTTCATCCCTTATTGATTATGCCGGGGGCTCATTAAAAACGGTAGACAACACGTAGCAGCCCATCCAACTAGGGTTAGGTTCTGTGGAGGACGTTCCAACGTCCGTGAAGGTTAGCTACCTACCTAACCAGCTGCCACCTTACCTGCCTATCTAACCTAACCTAACATCTATTCCTGTCTTTCATGGTTTCGTTATCTCACCTAAGCTCGCGAGGGTTAACCGATAAGCTCGATTCATCCAAGTCCGGATCAAGCTGCTAAGTAGGACGAGCGCCACTTACTAATAAGCAACTAAATAGCCGCACATAGTATGATGATTGTATTGTACATAACCGGCTACGTACGTAGATCAGCGACGTTCGAGCCGTACGTGAAGGTCTGCCACGGGGCGTTCTATATATTGCAATATTGGCTATTGACTCGTATATATCTTGGGGCTTGGGGCTTGTTCCTACATATTACATACATTCCCTCTTCAGCTAGCTTATGGGTTCCTCGTACAAACGCCCCTAATGAAGGATTTTTCGGCGTTATCCGGGGCCGCGCGTCTTCCCTTTGCGATGACTGCCGAAGGTCCGGTGGTGGGCGGCTTATATACCTACATGTAGGGCTGCGAGCCCCCATTATGATTTTTTTGTTTTCGGCTCCCGAGGCCTCGTGGAGATGCGGAATCAAATCTCGCTTTACGTTCTATTGCTGCTATTATTATCCCCTATGTTTTAGTTATCTCGGTGGATGGGTACCACGATTAGGTACCTACTCATATGTTGATTAGGAAAAGGGGGTGGGAAACAAGCACTACGGCATTCGTACACAGGTCAAAACAGGTCTCGGATACAACGCGGATACTGATTATTTACGACACAGTAATCTTAGGCAAAATCTTTTTGGGGCTTAATGCTTTTGTCTTCGGATTAGGTACATGTAGCTTAGTACCTAACGGCTTGCAGCGGGAGAGCGTATTGCCGAGTACCTATCACTCAGCTACCTCTAACACTTGGTGGCCATATTTGGAGTGACGAGAGGACCTTTTGTGGTTGCAATGATACGGCGATATGCTAAGTACACATCTCTGTCTCGCTTATGCAAACCAGAGTTCCTTTCTTCTAAAACAGGCCATGAATACGCACTATACCACTGCTCCTGTGCATGTATTTTGATGTTCATCTGAATTATGTACGGCCCATGCAAATAAGCACTTGGCTGCGTCGAGCTTGACCTACTAAGGGGAGTTCGCATTCCAGAAGCTCATGCTAAGCCACACACTCACGCCTGACTCCCTGCATCCATACAATCCTTCCTCATACCATTATTGAGCAGGCTTTCGTCCTGCTAGTATAGTATCTTGTTGGGAACCACGGTAAGTCGCAAACTCAATCCCTCATGCGGTCGATTATAAGATCAACCGAATCAGAAAACACCTCTCCTCTCATAGGCCCTTAAATTCAGGATACCGGATTTCTCGGTGCGCCACCCCTGGTGCGTGACGCATGCTCACTGGTACACTTGCCTTCGACTGCTGTCGGCATAGATAATCTCCTGCTGAGTGGCTCGAGGCCGCTCCATATAGGCGACTTCCTCATCCGGATGCGGAGGCCTATCGTAATAGCGCTCGATCGGCTGGATACTATAGTCGCGCCTAGACACATCACGCTCCACTGGTCTTGCACTGAACTCCCGAATGACTGCGGGTGCTGCATCCCTTCTTACCTCGGGGTGGACGCTAGCAGCATACCGTCTCGAAGGTACTTCAGGCCGCACAGCTTCGACCCTGTTATAATACGGCACGGCCTCCGGCGGTCGGACACTTATAGGTCTAGGCACATACTCTCTTGGCAGCTCCTCGGGCGCCCGCCCCGTTGGCACGCCCCGGACCGAAATCATGTCCTGACCCGGCGCTGCTATGGGCTGCATGGGGTAATCACGTTCTCGATAACTTCTGTAGTCGGCTCCATACTCCGGCTGCGTAACAACACGCCGAGGAGCATATGTAGGGGATGCGCGTCGGAAGATAACCCCATCCTCTTCAAATGCCTCTCCAGGCATGCGTGATGGCGCGCGCATAGGTACTCTCTCGTAGACTAACTCGCGCTCGCCCGGCCGTGTGGGTGGTACAACCGAGTGGCGCGTAACGGTACTAGCACGGGGAGGATCAAAATACTCGCGGCCATACTGGTCAACTAGGATGCGAGGCTGGGGGGCAGGGGGGGCCATGGTAGGTGAGCGCCTCTCAATGACGATGGGGGAACGTGATCTAGCACGATCGGCGTAAGGCCGCACACTCATTCGGCCCTCGCGCTGGTAAGTAGGAACCTCTCGATACGGAGGATTTAGCGAATAGCTCGCCGAGCGCAGAGGGCGCGGCTCTACAGCACCATAAGGAGCCGCATAACTGTAAGGGGATTGCACTCGTTGGATATATTGCACAATGGTTCCATCCGGTCGTCGTTCCTCATATACGCCGCGGTCTAGGTACTGGGCTGCTGGAGCGACGGACTGTCGCACCGGTCTCGGGTACGGGTCGTCTACCGCCACTCTTTCAAAGCCGTAATGTAGTCTTTCGGTCGGTACATGCGTAGTAGCATATTGGTCGCGGTGCAGCACCGAAACTGGTCGTTCGATTCGCGGTTCATCATACACCAACCCTTGCTCGTGTCGGGCGGAGGATCGTATGCGCTTCTGGGGCCGGGCAAACTGAGGCGCGGATAGAGGCGAGGGGGATCGAGGCTCAGGCTTGATGTAAGGAGATCCCGGGGCATCTGGTGCTCTCGTTTCAGCCTTTCTCTTATTCTTCTTGTTATTCTTCTTTCTGCCACCCTTGCTCCCTTGGGGAGAGCTCTCCGGACTTGTGATGGCGCCGCGTTCCTGCCTTAGAGCCGTCACCTGGGCCGGTGCGCTCGGTAGGATGCTGAGTTCCGGGTCAGGCATTGGTGGTCGCCTAGCTGTCGCCAACGGCGACACGTGAGCGGGCTGAGGCGCGAAAGGAGAAAGGTCGTGTGCGCGGACCAGGGGTGACTCCGGCTGTCTGAAGTGAGCGCTAGGAAGCAGCTGGGGCGGGTTCTGGATACGGCTGTGGTCAGCAGGTTGGTCCGAGTCTGTGTTGCCGGAGTTGTCGGATCTACTAGCAGCACCGCTATCCGAACTGATTAATTGTGCATCTACCTGACGTGCCTGGTGAGCTTGTGTAATAACGTCTCCTTCACGACTAGCCTTTGAGGCGTCATAAGCTGCGCGATCTTGCATAGGCATGGTTAAGCTACCAGTGTTCGGGTGGAGCTGGCGGGAACTACTCCCAGTTTGGATTGGCTGTGCACTACGACTGAAGTCTGTTTGGTACGATGAAGCCGGTGGTGGAACAGGAGGAGCAAACCGCGCCTGCTGCAGGGCATGGGTAGTTTGTTGAGGTGCCGAGGCCGAGGTATTTTGCATTCGCATATCCTGGTGGGTTGGGTTCCGAATTCGAGGCGAGGCGCGGGAGTCGGGTGTTTCGTGTGGGCTAGAATAGAACGTGTTGTTGTCGAAGGAGTCACTCGCACCGGAAGGAGTAGCAGCAATGGGAGGGCTAGTACTAGGCGGAGCAGTAGCTTGTACAAGTGTCAGTGCCTTTGCCAAAATATCTGCGAGGTCTAGCTCAACCGGCTGCTCAAAGATCTGCCGAGCAGCCTTCTGATCAAATTGCTCCTTGAGATCTTGTTCGAGCTTCTGTCTTTGAAACCGAATCTCTGCATTGACGAGATCTCCGGGGTTCTGAAGCACAAGAGAACGGGCATCCGCCCCGGTAGAATCTAAGGGCCTTGAGACACCAGGGATGCTTGCAGTAGGACCTGTCGAAGAAGTTACGGCAACAGCTGGTTGCTGTGCGTTTGCTTTGAAGGACTGCATATTGTCCATCTGATAAGCATTGAGGTTAGGAGTACTTTGAAACGGCTGTGTGGATGAAGATGATGATGAAGGTGCGACGCGATCTCTCGCGATAGTAGTAGGTTGTTGAGGCGTGGCTGGTTTAGCCACTTTGATACGAGGATGCTTTCCGGATACTATGGTATCCCGAAAGTTGATAACCTTTTGATATTCGCTAATCTCATAGAGATCAGCCGAAGTCAGGACGCCATTCTGAGCGCCTGGCTGATAGCCTGGGGCTATGGGCTTTGTTGCGACGCCGGCTTGGGCCATGTTTGCGTTAGAATCAACTTAACAAGAGAGCCGCCCACGCCCATATATATCAAAGGTCTAACACCCCAGTAAGGGTATGCAATGCGAAGATATACGATTACTGTATCTTGAAGAGGTGCGGATATCACGCGGAGTGGGAATCGGGGATTTTTGATATAACTCCTTACCGAGTTTTGTGTGAAGTTAGGGAAAGGAGAGAGAATTGAAGACGTGTCGCATGACGACGAGTTGGAAATTTAATGTTGTTTTTTCGACCTGTCAACGGATTTGCAGCTGGGCTGCTGGGTACCGTTGGAGCTGCACCGTGCACCCGCCCCACATCCTCAGCTTGGCGGTGTCCAGGTATGTGCCTATGTACTATGTATTCCGTACCTACTTGCCCTAAAATTGATTCAGGCGTCCTTTGATTACCTCATTATTCATTCAATCCTGTCTAACGTGAAGGTGCGCCCTACATATGAATAACGAACCGAGGTCGACATGTATGTAGGTACATGTACCTAGCATACCGACAACTTAGGCTTACCTAATTAAAGTACTCTGTATATGATCTAGGTACATGTGCATGCGTGTACCTTTGGCAGTTGCGCTTGCCGGTGACTCAAGACAAGAGGGAACAGCAAGCGGCGTTAGGAATTCAGAGTTCCTATGTAGTGATGGTACCTATCTCCTTCAAAATAGACAAAATATATGCTCTATTGTAGTCATAAGAGAGTTGGCTATAAGTACCTAATGTAAAGCCTTGCCTACTAAGTCTTTTTCATGGTGATGATATCTTGACTCTTCAAACTAGAGTCTTCTACCAACTTCCCCTCCACTGTCGCTCATCCGCGCCAATCGCTCAAACGGTCCGATATCTTTCAGCCATCTTTCACTTGGGGTTTCTACAGCCCCTTATAGCACTTATTTAGTCCTTAGGGATATTACTTACTTGCTTGCGAGAATAATTCAAAACAAAGCCTTGTTTGATAAGCCCACCGTGCTCTTTTTAAATTTAAAGGGCATCCCTCCCTCCTCACCAAATTCCACTCTCATAGTACATACCTACCTACACGTTCAACTATGGGATCACAGACGACAGAGCCCAATGGGGCGGCAGCAACCAGGCCCGTCTTGTTCTTGTGAGTTTTTCCCTCGCTTAACTGAACCTTCAGATTGGCACTAACGGTTCGGGTAGCGACATAGACAATTGCCTCTATCCCAGGAGTATGTCCGTCACTATGTCCGCCACTTCGCAGTGAGCCTCGGGATGAGGAAAACGTGTCGTGCTAACAACAAGTTAAGGCGCCAAAGTCCATGACCTGATGGCAGACCTAATAGACAGATATTTTGCGACACATCTCGGTCTACCGGAGGAAGATGCTATCAAGCTGCACAAGGAATACTACAAGAACTACGGTCTTGCCATCGAGGGTCTGGTGCGCCACCATCAGATCGACCCCCTAGATTATAACGCCAAAGTCGACGATGCCTTACCGCTCGAGGGTATCATCAAGCCGAATCCGCAGCTGCGGAAATTGCTCGAGGACATCGACAAGTCCAAAGTGAAACTATGGCTCTTAACCAATGCCTACGTTACACACGGCCGGAGGGTCGTCAGGCTCTTAGGCGTGGACGACCTATTCGAAGGTCTTACCTATTGTGACTACTCTCAAACCCCTATCGTTTGCAAACCGCACAAGGACATGTTCGCCAAGGCCATGAAGGAGGCTGGGGTAGAACGGGTCGAAGACTGTTACTTCGTTGGTAAGTGCGCCTTACCCAGAGATATGCTATCTTACAGATTTTAATCGATATAGATGATTCATTCGCCAACGCGAAAAGCGCCCAAAATCTCGGCTGGACGTCAGTTCACCTAGTCGAGGAGGGTTTACCGGTCCCGGAATCCCAAGCATCCAAGTACCAGATTAGGCATCTAGAGGAACTTCGAGGGATATTCCCGCAATTCTTCAAGTCGGAAAAATAAGCGTACCTAAATAAACAGCATGATATAGAACTCGGTGGTGACGTACAGCACGGGTTGGGGCGTTTGGGAGGTGCATCGACACCAGCATCATTAGAGGGACATTAAATCATGAGGGTATAGAAGCCATTGTTGTAATCTAGCCTAGGCTGCTTCGGCCTTGCTGATAGACTACCTCGACACAAATTATAGCGATGTCCGAAACGCCAAACCGGGGTATCAATATCCCACTACTTTGCTCGCCATCCAACCTTTACGGGCGTCTGATGCCGCGAATGACCGCGTCCAGCTTCGCCATAGTATCTTCTTTCTCTTTGATCGCCTCCTGCCGTTGCGCCTCGGCCACTTTGAGCTCCTCTTCTAGTTCTTTGATATTTCGCTCCTGGTCTTGTTCGCTGTTGTCGAGGCCGGGTAGCAGGGAGATGAGAAGTTCGATCTGCTGCTCCTTCGTAATGAGATCTTGGGCGAGCTCGACCTGCGACGCTTTAAACACATCCTCGGGGTGGGGGTCGACTGTATTCGGATGCTAGGTTAGCATGCGCGCGATGAGTAGCCACCAGTTGGCTACGTAGACCTGGGGAGTCGTTTCGATAGACTTGCCTTCTTGTTGATCGGGCTCCTGCTTCACATCCCGAATTTGGTCGCCGGGGCCAAACGTCTCGAGATTGTGATGCCGATTAATGTAGTAGATGCATGCGACGAATTGTTGCGCTAGCTGAACGCCCGGAAATTAGTCAACGGTTAAAAAAACGAAGGGAAGAAAACTTCTTTGAAATAACGGAAAGGCTGACCTGGTCGACAGCATCTTGGAGTTGAGTAAGCCTATCCCCCATGATGGCATCCCCAAGTTCGATCTGCTGTGTTGAAGCTACGATTTGGGGGTTGCAATTCGTTGAATTGGCAAGGTTCTCTGGTATTACGGGGCGGGTCTACAAGTACACTACGTACGAAGGTTATGTCATCGGATATAAGCTTATCGATAAACAACTACATGAGGGCAACATCCGGCGTGGTACGTGCGTTCTAGCTAAAATATTGTCAGTTCGCCATCGATCAGCCTATCAACTCACTCATTCTTCTCTCACAAATATACAATTATCTCTCCCCCAGCTACGGTTTGAACGACTTACAGCACCATTGCTTCGCAGCAGTCCACAAACACATAATCAGTGATGGAATGAAGTCTATCCTTCGCTACAGCCTACCACGGCGCCAGCACTTCTCACCCGCCTCCTACACCAACATCACCTCATCTGCCCACCATGGCCTCGCTCGCCATGGGCGCCTCTTCTCGAACGCCAGACGCCCCCTAGTCTACCCCGACGCCCCGAGCACCGCCGAGCACTACGACCTAGCGTCCTACGCCGCCTACGCCGCCCGCACAGGCCTCGACGTCGAGTCCAAGACGTTCGTCGGGACGCAATACGAGTACTCCGTCGCCGCGGCGCTGTCCGCGCTCGGGTTCTCCCTGAAGCGCGTGGGCGGGCGGTCCGACTGCGGGATCGACCTGCTGGGGACGTGGCAGGTGCCGTCGTGCCCGCGGGCCGACACGCCGCTGCGCGTGCTGGTGCAGTGCAAGGCGTCGCCGTCGCGGAGCACGCGCGTCGGCCCGCACCACGTGCGCGAGCTCGAGGGCGCGTTCGCCGGCGCCCCGCCCGGCTGGCGCGGCGGCAACGGCCTGCTCGCCTTCCTCGTCGCCCAGAAGCCCGCGACGAAGGGCGTCCGCGACGCGCTCGCCCGCAGCCGCTGGCCCATGGGCTTCGTCTCCTGCTCCCGCGACGGCGCGCTCCACCAGATGCTGTGGAACGCCCGCGCCGAGGAGGAGGGCCTCGAGGGCATGGGCGTCGGCGTCCGGTTCTCGGAGAACGCCGCGGGGGAACCCGCTGACCAACGACTGGTTTTGACCTGGAAGGGCAAGCCGTACGTCCCTGAGCAGGCCGCTGTGACCGAGCCCGTTTAGACTTGCAGGTGTGTGGTATGGTGGGACTGGCTGCATATGGGGACTCGGAGGACGAGAGGAGCGTATGGGTTCACTGCAAGGGCTTTGGGGACCTCTATGCCTTTGGCTATAAATATACCTATATTCATATATTACCTAGCTATAGAACTGCCTGCTATGATATAGCTAGTTGTACTCAAACCCTACAAGAATAGACAAAAATCCTCTCTACATCACTCGAGTGTGTGTCACCATGCTAAATTATGTTTACGGTTCTCAACTACCACGTAAGCCGACTCTATTTCATTTCGACCTGAGTCTGATTCGACAACACCGTGATGAATATGTCCCTAGCTTATACCTACCACAAGTGGGTATAAAACACTATACAAGCCACCAGTCCCGTTGCGGACGAATATAAGACATTGAACACGCTATATTCCTCAGGGTCGCCGAGACCCCTTATCATACCTATTTACCTTGGAAGATATATACGGTAGAACGGGCGAGACACATCAAACAAAAGAAAGAGCGAAAACGTCACTCAAAGCGCCCTTTCGCCCATCCCGAAACATAAGTAACCTAGGGCGGTGCGGGACGGATATGTGCAGAGAGGCATCTAGCCGCATTCCGAAACCAGCCCCCCGTCCCATCTTCTCCTATCCCAAATTCACATGACCTACCCGAATTCAAATCAACGGAAAATGCCTAGGTAGATAGGTACCTAGGTAGGTAGGCAATCACCCAGGTAATCAATCATCCCAAATCGCCGCCTTCGCCCTCTCCACCTCCTCATTTCTCTTCCTCTCCGCCTCTTTCTCCTCCTCGCGCCTCTTCTTCTCCTTCTCGCGCACCGCGCGGTCGTACGCGCGCTGCTCGTCCGTCGGCCGCGGGGCCCGGACGCCTAGAGCGCTCGCGATCATGCGCCGCGCCACCGCGTCCGTCTTCTCCGGCCTCCTTGCCGCTGCCGGGTCGGCACTACCGCTGCCGCTGCTTGCGGACGCCTCGGCGGTGGATGGCAGGGACGGGTGCCATGGCGGCGCGCCGTACGTGGGCGAGCTGGGCGTTGGTGGGGGCGCGGTGAAGCCCGAGGTGTTGATTTTGCTGCTGCCGTCGTTGTCGAGCGGGGACGTGGGAGAGAGCGCTTCCGCTGAGGCTGGTTCGGCTTCGGGTTCCGAGTCGACGTCCTCGTCCTCCCAGGAGTCGGCGACGGGCGCGGCGGCTTTCTTGGTTTTGGATTTGGGTTTGGCGGCGGTAGGGTTTAGAGTCAGGTCTGACATAGCTTGGGTGGCCATGGTGGTTTGGAAGATGGCGAGATAGACGAGGGCTGATTCTCTCTGTTGATATTGTTGCTGTTGTTATCTTTAGGTATGCTGGTTGAGATGCTGGAGGGACGAGAGACTTAGAGAGGGGGATGCACGGCGGGGCTAGTTCCAGGAGCACAAAGGATCGGGTGGCAGCGTACCGTCTAAGTCTCGACCTGGTACCGTGAAGGCCGCGTATGTATCGTGCCAACCCCTGTTGCCCTGTAGAGTCGGATAGGATGAAGAGGAGAGAGATCTCCGCCGGTAGGGACGGATTGGAGAGAGATCGAGGGTAGTAGTCGCAGATCACCTTACAGCGAGGAGATGGGTTGGATTGACGTATTGTAAGTGATACGAGTCTGGCCGCTGCTAACGCTGCTACTGCTGCCGGCTGCTGCTGTAAGATAAAGGGCCGGGAACCAAAAATCTAGATCAGGGTGTGGGACCACTATGTTGCTCCACTTCCCCGCAAATTCAGGGTACCTATCGTCACTGTATGTACCTACCCTTAAAGATCGAGCGCATTGACCCTCGCTCATCGATCTCGTTCTCTTAGGGAAGTCATTTGTACCTGCTGCGTACCTGTAAGCATCAAGATCAGCTTTATTCTTACCCTTAGTAGTACGCGGGGTTCGCCTCATAAGCGTTAGGGGCATATAATAGTGTAGAGTGTAGAGTCTATCTCGAGTCGTGTTGCTCGCAACGAAGAGAATAAGTTGGGACTGATGAGAATATCGGGTTAATAGTAGTACTTACGTCGATGTCAAAAATGAGATATGTGCTCGTAAATATCCCCATAGGCTTACTGCGTAATTCAATAAGAAAAATTCCATATCCATATTTTACTTTGCTGACGAATTTACAACTCATTATACCGGTGACTATATTCCCACATAGGAAAGGGACGGGCCGCGATTCGATATCGTGGAGAGATATGTAAGGGACGAAGTCGGCGAACATCTTGGCTGGTAAGTCGAACAGGCAAATAAGTAGGTACCTATCCGCAACGTCGTTAGATCACGCTTCACAACCCATACGACGAGCACAACCGGTCGACTATATATCTTCGTATAGATCTACACCTACGCCCCGTAAGGCATCTACCGCCCATTTCGGGTATTTAGCTTTATCTGGGTATAGATTGGCGAAGAACTGTCGCAGGAACGCCGGATACCTATCAGCGATAATCGCATTTCTGACACCCCTCATCAAGTCGAGTTGGTACCATACATTATGCATGGTGAGCAGATGTGCAGCGACGGTCTCCTTCGCTGTGTTATGGTGGACGAAGGCGCGAGTGATGCCCATGCCACCCTTACGGCAACACATACACCCGCAACCCTCTTCTATAGGCCCAAAGTCATCGGCATACTTGGAGTTGCGTAGATTTAGGACACCATGCTTCGTGATGGCATTCCCAAACCTAGCCGTGCGAGTCGGCCACACACAATCGAACATATCGGCCCCTAGAGCAACACTGACTACCAGATCTTCGGGGTAGCCGATCCCCATCACGTACCGAGGTTTTAGCTCTGGTAGGAGCTCGGTGCAGGTGGCTACTACGCGGCAGTAGTCCGCCTTTGCCTCGCCGCCGCTTAGCCCACCGATAGCAATGCCCGGTGTATTCCGTGCGACCATCTCCTTGCAGCACTCCCGACGCATATCGACGTCCAGACCTCCTTGGATGATACAGAATAGATTCTGTGTGGTTGGGTTCTTATGTGCGGCGATGCATCGATCAAGCCATCTGACACTACGCTCCATTGCTTCCCGCATCCGCACGTAGTCCGGTGAAGTGGTGACTAACACGTCGTCTAGCTGCATGATGATATCGCTTCCGATAGTGTTCTGCAGAGATATGGAATGCTCCGGCGTAAGAAGCATCGGAGTGCCGTCGTGGGGACTCAGAAACCTAACACCCTCTTCTGTGATGTTGGCGAGCTTGAGTAGACTGACCATTTGGAAGCTACATAATTCAAGTTAGTTGTTAACTCTTGGGTAGACTGGGTCGGCTATATGGTTATGAGCTTTCGTACCCTCCGCTGTCAGTGAGGAGGTTATGGTTCCATCCCTGCAGTTTGTGTGCCCCTCCAACCGCGGCAAGGACCTCTTGGCCGGGTTTTAGGCCGAGATGGTAAGTGTTATTCAGACACAGACGACACCCGGTTTCTTCCAGCTGTTCTGGCGTTAATCCTTTCAGAGATGCCTGTGTGGCCACAGGCATGAAGACTGGAAGTTGAACTGGTCCATGAGGAAGGGTTAAGACGGAGGCTCGCGCTCGAGTTGTCTAAGGTAGATGTCAGGCTAAGTTATTAAATATCTCATAACAAGGCCATAGGAAATCCAAAGTGAGCTTACGGAGCACCTCGCAACGAGATCGAATGTGAGAGCCGGCGAAGATGAAGAGGCTATGGTGCTAGCCATCCTTCTCAACATGGAGACCCCAGAGGGGGCTAGGTGTATTCGCTCGGTTCAGGTACCGATTAGATTGCTACGTCATAGGGGTGAGTGATGTACGAAGGGTTCAATACCTAATGTGTGTATACGGAGATGTTATCCTCGCTTTCTTGGTAAGTGGGGTCACGAGAAGAATTTGGGGGATATGCGCATGAGATTGCGTGGGGAAGGGGTTAATTACGCTGTGGAAAATTGCTTGA
This sequence comes from Pyrenopolyporus hunteri, assembly GCA_902806595.1. NCBI lineage: Eukaryota > Fungi > Ascomycota > Sordariomycetes > Xylariales > Hypoxylaceae > Pyrenopolyporus > Pyrenopolyporus hunteri. Next base: position 679,094 of record CADCXC010000004.1, on the reverse strand, counting down.
AGGGATTTTCAATTCCCAAATTATTTTCCATTTTCGTATGTGTCCACTTATGGAGTGGGAGAGGCGATAAGTACCTACGACGGGAATTTGAGGCGGATGGGGGTTCTACTTATTAGGGGTGGCCCGTGTGTTCCCGCTAGCCTATGGTATTTCGCGGATTTCCCCTTACCAAACAGTCGCTCGAAACATTCTGTTCTGCTGCTATCGAGTATGTATGTCTACAGTAGATGTAAGTGTTTTAGTATAAGCGTCGAGGTATCTACGTGATGTAGTAAGTGGTATGTAAGTAACGAAACTGTCCAGAGCCAAGGGAGGAACAAATAGCGTAACCCTTGCTCTGTACATCCCTATACATAACACTCCTAAGGGTTAGGACTTCCGCTATCGCAGCTACATTATCAGGCAGTTGGGCTGTAACGACGCTCATTTCCACTATGGGTGCACTGGCGGTATGCTAATTCCTGTTCCTTAGTAAGGACTTTTCAGCCCTTTCCAGAAGCCTCGTGCCCCCCCAGTCGCGGGAGAAAAAAATCAAATAGTGGGGTGTGGCCTGACAGCCCCTGTAAGTGATTCCAAAAGCGGGAACGATCGGGCATAAAGTACCAACGACGCGGCTCACTGTATTGCACCTGGCTAAGGTAAGAAGCAATTTCTGTCACCTCCTTCCTCG